>JBCAML010000005.1:0-1200000 GCA_038503075.1 Gyromitra esculenta
CTAAACCCTAAACCCTAAACCCTAAACCCTAAACCCTAAACCCTAAACCCCCCGGATTAGGAAGGTGGTACAACCCTTGGCATCTTGGCACGGAACGGAACGGATGTTATCTCCGAGCCGCCTTGGCGTCTTGGCGTCGGACTTAGCGGAGCCCTCGGGCCGAGCTCGGACCAAGCGACGCCGACCCGCCGAGATAGCCGACGGACCGAACAGCCGCCCCCTGCACGTAACACTGCATCGTGGCGGAGTGCATGACGCACGTAGTATCACCTGCATGTTTCATAGTTTACCCCTCTTTCTCCCGCATACCCGGATATTAGATGACGCGTACACAGGTTGAGATTACCCAAAAGAGTAACCAAACTCTGCCGCCGCTAGTCGATCGAAATTGCATCATCGTGGTTCGGCCGAGAGGCCTTCCGCTCGGATCCCCCTAAGATCCGAATCCGCCTTGAGGGTTGTATATATCCCCTCCTGTCTCAGCTAACTGAGGAGTCTAGAAATCAGACGAAACCTCGTAGACGTTCAACAACGCACACGGTCTTAGCTTTCGACTTCCTTCCTGACTCCTTACCGCGACTATCCTCAGGAAACTAACGTTTCCCCTTCACATAAACTTGGCACTATACAGTAACAGGGGAGCCAAGAGACTAGACAGACTATAAGAGCGTTACTGGAAATGGAGCAGTTACATCCTGTTACAAGACACTTAAAACCAAGCACAGTATGACTCGAAATCTATTTATTCAACTTCGTTTTTCCAACCAGTCATGTAAGCTCTTAGAAACACGCCCGCTGTCTGATCGGGAGATAATGTCTTCATCCATCTCGCTGGTGTTGTCGCATCTCGGAAATCCTAGGGAATCATGTGCGTATGAGTCCTGCAATCTGCAGGAGCATCTCGCTGAATCTCACCGCCCAAATAGATGGATCCAGCGTGGTCATTCCCCCCACTACCCATGCGTCGAACTACGTGCACGAATTGCGGTATGTACCACTTGGCTCGGGAAACAAAGCCGTCAATTCTGTTGTAGAAAACCGCAGCGTTAACAAGAAACTCGAGTAGGTCACGGAGACAGGCCGCGTCAGCTACCCTAGTCACGGGATATTATAGTGGAGGTAGTTTTCCGGACTGGAAAGTCTAGATGGCTCTCGATTAGAAGTTGCACATATGGAAAGATTTCGTCGTTTTCTGTAACGTCTAAGAACTCTTCCTTCGTGCACCGAGTTCGTACCTAGCATTCTCCGAGGTCTAATACGATGTCCACGATTTCCGACGGGTACTACTTACCCTTGTGGAACATCATGCGAGTCAACAGGACATCGCTTGGCTTTCGATCGGCATCATCTTGCATCCTGCTTAAGGATGACTGTAGCTTGCCGTACCATGGTTCCTCTTCTGCCCATACAGAGTCGCCGATTTGAGCGTGTCTGAGTAGCTCAAAACTAACTCCTTAAGCTAAAAAGTATCACAATTTCGGAGGACTGGCGCTTAAGCGCAATGCGGGATGGTTTTTTGCCGCATTTTCGCGCCTAGAAGATGGTCGAAAATTTACTGAAGTAATACCAATGAACACCTCCGTACTGCTACTGTAGCTATAGCTGATCCCACCTCATTAAGTTTTTGGTAGGTGGTGAGGTTTTATTAAGTGATTGATAATAGGAACTTTGTAGTTCCACCATCGTTCGCCGTGACGGCATGTTCTAACGCTTCAAGCATTGTCTCTCTACTTCAGCTGCAATCGATACCCTTATCCAAAAACCTATAAAGGATTCCAGAGAGCAGTTCAATGATAGACTTATGGAATATAACATGTTGTAACGGAGAGAGGCCCGGTTAACGTCCAAATACAGTTTATTTATATAAGTTCCACTAAGTACTATCACCTAATAGAGAGTGTATAGGTCTCACATCGTTTGCGTGATGAATCAATATCCTCCCCTACCTAGTACATATACCCTTAACCGCTTTTTTTGATGATCTATTAGCCAATATTTCAATTGGACTTGCCCTGTACTAGCGTCAATAAATTAACCTTACCTATTCAATCATCACCCTCGACCAAAAAAATACTCGGGCCAGTCCATGCCAACCTGTTGAATCCAAGCATCGCGGGGTGAATCCAAGTGTAACGAATATTCTTTCCGTAAGCTTGTAACATGCGCCCTCTTGTCGAGGTGATTCATAATGGTCGTCCTAGGCTCGAGGTAATCACGACTCGGTGACTCAAGCCTCAGCCACTCCACTATGTCGCCAGCATCGATGATACTCGCCGTTTTAGTGTTTTCGAGTCCAGGTTTACCACAAAACTTAATAACCTTCTCCAGGAATACCGACATTGCCTCTCGTTCAAAAGCGTATGCGCCTGCTAATTCAACACCAGGTACAGTCAAGTCGGACGCTAGGATATCTCTTTCCACGCTTCCTGCAGGTACATAATACAAGGTGTGCGTCAAATCATAGTCATAGCCGGATGGCAATATCCTAACAAATCCGCCTCTCCGTCCGCTAATAAAGTCACTAACCCGACAATAGTCACTGTCTTGGTAAGGGCTGAAAAGATAAAATCGTGTGGTCAGAGGTTGGTGCGTCAACAACAATCCCGCAGTCGTCGAGGAGATTCTGACACTCTCTCCAACAGTGCTCGCGGGAATCAATCGCTGGACGTTGAGGTCGATGGTAAACCGAGAAAGAAACTGCCGTTGTTTCTCGTCAAGTTTCGCACTACGCTGAAAGCTGTTTATCCCTGAACTCGTGTCCATATTGTTCGTTTTGCCGTTGAGCAGCGTGAGTGTAGGTGAGATGATTTAAGAGGAGAGAACGGGGTGAATCCACTTGCCAAGTATGGTTTGCCTTAAACCTGCAGCATGCCCCAAGCCTGGTTTGGTACTTTACATCGAGGGTGTACTCTTCTACTCTCCGACGATTTCTAGCTAAAAGTGAGTACATGGCAATAGACCATTAGCGTAACGTGAACGCCTTAACACACGCTAGACAACGAGGACAAGCTTTTCTCCCGCTAGTAGCGGTGCATAATATATCAAGGTATCGCTATTAGGGAGTGCTACAAGCCACTTCTTAGTATTAAAGTATTTGTTAGCCCGTTTTTCGGTGGTTTATTTGTTGAAATTAGGCTTTCGTGGTATCGTAGGAACTAGTCTGGGTTATCTTATTACGTGACTAAACACGTTAGCGCGGATAGTTGCACATATGCAGATCTCAACGGTCATCTACAGCTGCCTTCCTAATATTTTTTCAATCAATCAATTAACTCTTGCTATACGCTATAAGCTCTTCGTACTTCAACATTATTGATACGGCTACAAGCAACATAAAGTGACCCTTAACCATTTGATGGATATATAATCTAACCACTACCAAGAGTGTGGCGCGATGGTCATTTGTACTACGGTAAATATGACGAACTGTGGCGTACCTTCTCCGACTTCTCAGCAATCATGTCCCCTCAACATCAATACAGTTATCAATTTCTATTTGATATAGTATCTAGAACAAAACTTACTTTGCACTGTTACATATATTTTCATGATCTGGCTAGGAATGTGGTTTGTATTTTGTGTTATCGAAAGCAACTTCTATGCCACAGTTCTCATCATTTACCCCTACATCCGTAGTACTACGGATACCAGGGTAAGTCTGTGGACAAGTGGCAGTGCGAGTAAGAGATGTTAACTTTCTACACCTCTATAACGCCCTGAGAGATCTAATAAAGGCCCTAATGAACCAAGAGTGCTATGTATTAAATATTAAAGAAGGTTAGCTCACAAAAGGATGAAATCCGAACGACCTTGAGTCACTAAGGAAAAGAGCTGAGCAGATTTCCCGTCCATCAAGGACATTCAAGAATAGCTTTCAACTAAAGACCTTATCTATATTTAGAAAATCAATATGGAAGCTTGGAGATACACTACATCACCACCGCGCATAAGAATATTAGCAGCGCGTTGCGCTCTTTCCTACTAACTGTACTAAATTTCTTCTATCCTCAGAACTCTCTACAGACTGCTTCCTAATAGGATAGGATTCTCATACCGATGGATATGATGGGTTACACTAGGTTCACGATTAAATTCCTAGGGAATGTGTCAATTTTTTACCACAGCTTAGTCGATGTAACCAGGTCGAGACAATCAACTGGTGGAGTTACCATGGATTTCTCGATTTGCTCCCTACGCGGCTTCAATGGCTCTACTAACAGGAGAGAGCCTGCTCACTGTCTCGGATTGCTAGAAATTTGTCCAGGGATCACTCAAGGTCCTCTAGACTACAGAAGTGATCTATCGGATTTAGCGGCGCAAAGACCAGATCTTGTCGACGAATTCGAACGCCTTCGGTCCGAGATTGACTCTCCATCCCAGCTTGACGAACTTACATACAACAGCTATCGCAACCGGAGAATACAAGTTGCTCATGAGTTTGAAGAAACGTTGGCCTCTATCTGAAATTTGCCTAGCTTTGCTCCCACCCACTTCGAGATATCTCCTAAGAGTGACTAGCGAAGGCCCAATTGTTACTATTAATAGCGGCTTTACCCACGAAGCTTTTATTGTGTTGAGTGATGGCGTGAAAGTGTTGCCACTTTCTGGCCTCTCTCATGGCAGCCAAGTCGGGGATCTGATGAAGGCTTTTAGCAAACCAGCCCGAGGGAGTCGTTCCGTTCCACCTACATGGAAAGAAATAAAGCCATGGGGAGTTTTCTTCTCTGATTTTGGGATATGATAGTAGAACCTATTTTTAAGAAATTACAGTTCTACCCTATTGAGAATGGAGACAGTTTACCCCGAGTCTGGTGGATTGGCTTGAGATCACTAGCTGGAGCACCATTCCATGCGGTTAGCGATCACTCTCCGAGGCCAACTCGTAATACCCTTAGTCGAGCAATTTCATCGTATAGTCCCACAATCAAATCTCTCTCATATGCACGTGAGGGAAAGCTAGAACCGCTACGCAGACAGGTCTCGAAACTGTCCGTGGTCATGATTCCCGAAGCACTAGGACATGTGGCTCTAAAGGCCACGAAAGAGGCCTCGAAAGTTGCTCATGCTATTCACAGGGCAGTGCCTGCAGTTGAAATAAAGCAATTTAACCGCCCAACAATCCATGAAGCTCTCGACCGGCTTGAGCCTTACAAGGCCGTACATTCCGCATATCATAGTATACCAGATGATAAAATTACTTCATATAGCCATTTACTTCTTCTCACTAACAACGGTTCGGATTCAGGGACTTTTTATAAGCTGGCCGTCAGAAGTATTTCCGGTCGAAATACGGGAAGGATCGGCGCGCAAATTGCTTAACTCTCGGCTTGCAGTACTGCTGTTAATAAGTTAAAGGGTCTAGTGGGTGAATCAATGCACATCTCCAACAGCTTCCAGTTCGCTAGCTTCAGTCATGTACTTGCAATTGCGATGTTATAAAATTCAAACGATTCCGCATGCCAGAGTGTTGCAGCCGAAATTTATAGCCGATTGTTTGATAGTGAAGAGGATAATAGGCACTCAAAAGCTAGCCTTTCATCCCAATATGCTGTCAAAAGGTTATGGGATTGACAGCAGAAGTAACCAATTACATATGCATGGTCATCGTCCATTCAGACAGAAGCTTGATCCTCTATTCGAGGTACACTTAGTCTTCTATATTTTCCCACTATTTCTTACCTCGCCCCATAGACCAAGCTAGATTCTAATAGTGGGATTTAGAAATAGGTGCAGCGATTTGACGGAATTTCAAAAGCCAGAGAGAGATCAGAAGTTTGGAAAATCAGAGAAGTGAAACGGGCTAAAACGGGATTGGGAATAGGGCAAGAATAGGCAAAATGAGCAAATTTAGGTAGAACATTAGGGTGTTTTATTTTATTTTCTCCTCTTTACCTTGTTTTGGTTTTTGATTTCGGTGGGGAGAGCTGTGGGAGGTGCTGTAAGTTTAGGGCTCCAAGGGTGCTGTGGGTTAGGATCTGTGTTACTAGCGAAATATCGTTCGCTTCTACTTTCTGCGCACAAAAAGGCAGCTGCAACGGGAGGGCTTAGGCGCATATTTTTCTCTTACAGATCTAACGGCAAAATAAACCAGACAAGATCTTTACTCATTCACTTTCCTTTACTAAACTTGCCCTATCCAAACATACAATCGTGGGGGTGCTTGGGGGGCTATTTTTAAGTTTTATTTTCATTTTTATTTACGTCGTTGGATTAAAGTTGGAGAGAAAGCGTAGGCCTTGGACTATGTAACCAAGAAGATAGAATATAAGTGGAGAATGAAAATTAAGGTGAAGGATTTTGTATCGTTATAGTTTAAATGCTAGTTGCAATTAATGAGTTAAACAAAAAAGTTAAATAAATAAAAAATACAATCGTTGGCTCTGGTCATCAAATCTCACTCGTAAAGACTAATAATTAAGTTGTTTGAATATTAAGTCATTTCCAGCATAAGAGCTTGAGATTTTGTGTTCTCAGAGGAGTACTGTGTCTCTCTATAACTAACTCACACGTCATGAAGAAGCTATTCATCCGCTTCGGAGACTAGAGCTATCGTCACATAATAGGATCTTTTGCGGAAATCATATTTTCATTCTTAAACACTACATAACCTATCTCCTTTCTGCTTCAAACTCATTGATATCCGCGTCTTTCATCAACCGCTTTAAGTTGCAACACAAGAAAGCCCGAAATTGAACTATGTGATATCTCTCGATCACTCAGTTTAACTGGCCACCTTAACGGTCCAGGTCACTAAATTATTTGTTAGCTTGTATAAGGCCTAGATTTTTAGAATTGTACAGGGTTAACTAACCTTTTAACGGATGGTCCTTTTTACTATAATTCGTATTAGTGATGTCCCAGATGGTATCGTCTGCATCCTGTGCGGCCACATTGTCGTCTTCACCGTTGTCGCATTGAAACGTGAATTGAATGTCCTCGGTGGTTTTACCAGCTGTAGCACTGTAGGTGATGTATCCGTTCGATCCGTTACTCGCTGTACGTGTACCACCTTCAAGTAAGCATATGATCCAGTGTCGGAACTTCTACATGGCAAGAATTTCTTACCGTCACTGTCTGGCGTTATATGAAAAGTTTGCAAATTTCCAACCCCAATAGTTTTAGCAGTATCCGTGATTGTGTCATATGTGAGGTTTATCGCCGATGAACCAGGCTTCATATCGTCGGACGTACTGTTTGTAATGGTTACAGTGGTTTTGTAAGTTATAGCTGATGTGTCTTGGAGGTGTATTTTTGCAAAAGAAGTATTTCGAGGTGTGTTGTGTGTGATAAAGAGTTCTGAGTGCTATGAGGAGAGTAGAAAGTTGTCTGTAGTGTCGGGAAATGGCAGGCTTTATAGAAAAATAACAGGAACCGTATCCCTATCAAACGCTTCTAGTCATCTCCATACGTATGATAGAGAAAGTATTGTATGATCAATGCTGTAGGTATTCCTTAACCATGAATCACGAAATCAAGCTTGTGCGAATTAGCTGTGAGCTAAAGATTAGTTACAGATCCGATATGTTACACATTGTGCTTTGAGGAAAACGACATATCGTCGAACATCAATTCTCAGCCCTACTTGCTTCACAGAGAACAGCTGAACGTGTTAGTCTCAGACCCCCAAATCTGGAGTTCGGTTGCATTAGATCCCTAAACTAGCTTTGGGCTTGTGTTAAAACTGTTACTTTTCGTAGGATACCCTTGCTTATGATGTATATACGGGAGAGTGTTAAAGCACATTTTGATGTATGAGAAGCTTTACAGTCGATATTTGGGGGCTGCGAAAATGCTCAATCCGAAGCATGAATTTATGCGGTAAGATATGTAAACCAATATGCTTCACATTTTATGCTTCCCCTATAGATAATACAATTACACACTCGAGGTGATCCCTCCATAGATCTAGTGATAAATCTCAATAGACTTAGCCTCTAGATTTTCATTTCTTCTATCCCATAGCCCTCTCCACCATAGTCAGGGCAAATAAATTACGCATATATATAGGACACAACCTAGGGCAGCAATTATTTGAGGTCTATGTAAGCCTATAACAAAGTTCTAGCTGGAAATGATAGGGCGATAGAAGTCTACACGCAGTATGGGATACCATATCTAGCAGCGGCCGAAGTTGTGATTGCGAGACACCTGTGAGACACGCATAACTTTACAGTCACTCTATCTCTATAGCGATGTCACTCAGCCACATATGTACTTATGTTGCCAAATAAGGATGGTCACAGAAGTGCTGCGAAAGAGGTAGCTTTTTCGCCTGCTTCCTCAAGGGTTTATCCCGAAACACTCCCATGATGTGGCATAATTTCTTCGCACCACCCCCCCGGTTTAGGTAGCAAGGTAGCGTTTGGTTGCCGAAGGGTTTTGATAATTCGTTCACACACTAATTTTTGGTGGTGAGCTGATATCTAGAGCATCACTCTCGTTTGTCCTTCTGCAGACTCATGCCCACTCGGCTATTTTATGCCGTTGCCTTGTATTTGTGATAGGTACGCTGTGGCCTATAAGGCGCTCAGCCCCTATTCCCCTCTGTTTGTGGTGTTCGACCTCACTCAAAGTGTCGAGTATCCTCTGGTCTAAGGGTGATACCCAACACCAGAATTTTATCTTATCCTGATGCTGTTGAAGCCGTCCCACGAAAACTTTGCGACTTTCATCTTGCGACCATGGTCGTCAACCTTAAGTCCACCAATCCTGTCCCTGTATAATAGGTCTATTCTATCGAATAGCAGTAGAAATTCTGGGAGATATAATCAACCCAGGGTTACTCAGTGTACATAATATATGTAATTAGGTAGGGAGTAAAAGTATATCTAGGCTCTTGTAGGGAAGGAGTTGAGCGGGCTGCTTTCGAATAGTTTCGCGATGCTCGATACTATACGTGTGTCTCACCTTGGTGTTGCGTATGCGTTGAGACTCGATCAGTATGTAATTTTCGGGGTAACCCAGCCGTTCATAAAACCGAGATTATTATAGCCAACACACCGCCGCGCCCACATGTCCACAGGCGATCCGGGAGCACTGGCCAAAAGCGCAACATTTTTAACTGTGCTTCATCGTTCACCTAATCGTCCCCAGGAGAGAAAATATGAAGAGAAAAAGAAAACAAAGACATATGAAAATGAGGCCTCCACCTTTTCAAGGGTTCCGCTGCAAACGCATGTGGGTTTATCACCACCCTAAAAGTAGAGCATCGCGATCATCTCCTCTCAAAGCACAACAAGAAGTATTTGGCAGGCTTGATATTGCCAGTTATCACCTCACCAGCGCACCTCCACACGGGTCTAGAGATGACGAACTGGTCCGTTGCAAGTATTATCCTGACTAGATAGTCGTTGAGCCGCAAGCTCAGCTGGCTAACAAACAGATATCTGGTCATGCCACCAGACACCAACTGCGCGGCTCTATATGTCCTGCTATCCTAGCCCAGTCAATGGGGAAATTGAGCTGCAGTGTTACCAACGGTTCTCGAAACCTTTCTTGGTCCTCTAAGGAAGTAAGTAGGCCTCGGTTGGCTGTCACAAAGGTGTTTTATGCCGTACTATTTTTGAATTGGTTCTTCCAAAGAGGGGAAATGCAGCTCATGTAGAGTAGCTGGTACCTACAGAAGGTGGGGTTTGAGTGCTCTGGTGCGCTCCAAAACCTGGATGAGCAGCTGTCACAGCCCTATCCCAGCGGAGAAATGTAGCACGGGCCTAACGGCTCCCCAAAATCTGGCAGCCTTGAATCCCAATGTAGTGGACCAATCAGCGGTCTCGGTCATCCGATCGCACCAAGCACACAAAATAGGTGGAGTAGTGCTTGCTAAAAAAAATAAAGTTTTTAATGTGGGTAAAACTATAGCAACCGTTCCCCACCCACAACACAACCTCCTAACCCACAACATTAATTAATTCGCCACTGCTATTCATTCCAAAGCTGATCCATCTGCGCATTATGTAGTATAAGCTGGCACCCAGATACCGTAGGTACATGTAGTTATGTGTTTTTAGACTTCGTCATTAGTGCTGAAAAATGATAGGCTCTACAGTGACTGCCAGTTTATTAGTTGTAGGTTTTACTTAACTAGCAGCTGACTGCTAGTTATATGTGGGCTTGGTTTTCAAAACTCGTAGGCACCGCATCAAGCCAAATGTCGGCTGAATCACCGTATTTTTTTTCGCAAATAACGAAAACAACCAGACCAGGCCCACATGAGAGAACGCTAGTTTTACTTGAAGAGGTAGCAGAGTTCTTCCTTCCTAGGCCAAACCTGGAGAGCATGGTATTCATTCCCTGGTTGTTGTCAGCCCTAAAATCTATCCGGCCATTCTGAAAGCGAATATCATCCTACGGGCCTAGTCCAGTTGGTTTCTTTATTCGCGAGAAAGTACGGTAATCTCCCATATTCCCCAATGATAATACAAAGCTTGTCTAAACTATATATATGTAAGCACAATAAAATCGCTCTATTAGGATATGAAATTAGGGCAATTCTGCACCCTTACAGAGCAGAAATCCTTAGAAAAAAGGCCTATTACACACAAAATAACCCCTGTCAATACCTGAAATATTATCCTTATAAGGCGGGTATCCTTAAAACCCGATCCGAATCCTTATAAAGCGATTGTACTGTATTGTCTAATAAGAAAAAAACTGATTAGAACGTCTCTTGACTGAGAGGGGGCGACGGAAAATACCGAAAAATGCCCGTAAGTAATAGGAAAACAAAAACCAGCTCCTCCAAATCATTCCATGATTATAACTTGGGTCTGAAATGCACATGATACTCCTGATGGTTTTTCCCTACTTCTCTATATCGAACCAGTAAACTCACACAAGGTAGCACTTATAGTACGCGTACGGGCACTTACCGTCTAGGGGTAACTTTCGCTAAACCTATCTAGAATAGTATATTTGGTGGTGGTGGAAGGAATATCTATGGGTAACCCAGACTTTGACTTCATTCGATTAAGGCAAAAAATAGGATGCAGGTAACTTTGTCAACTAATAACTGACCCATGCAGGCCTAGGTGCGCCATCACCATATCAATTACGACTTTTCTGTTGTAACACATCACATCAGTGAAGCGGGAATCTTCAGCCGTAGAGATACGTAGAAAGCATATCTCGGAGCACCTAATATATAATACGTTGTTTGATAACCATCTATGTTATCGCGTATGGAGAGCCCTGGATACCGCAAGGCTTTTTGGAAGATATTTTTCTCTTGGTACCCATCAACCTAGCTAGAGACTGTCTAAGATAGAATCCGGGGTGAACATAAGTTTTTTTTCGCGCAGAAAAACCAAAACCTTGAGTGCATGTGGTGCCTATCGTTTTTCAGCACTGGAACTTGAACTCCACATCTTATTTTCGTGTGTGGATGTAATGGATATGTTTTTATATTCATCTGCACCGTAATGCGGTTTGGTCGTATTTTTCTGCAGCCCCGGTGCCAGATCGCACTAACACAGACGAAAGGACCAGGTGGACCCGGTATCATATTATTAATATATGCCAACTTAATTCCAGAGAACCGCCGTATTCGCCGCAGCAATCCAGACTTAATACAGCATCCTCATCCCTTTTTTTCGTACTGTACTAGCTACATATCCATGCAGTGTTTTACTGAGTCTTCTTTCCAAGTTAATCAGGTAAGTTTTTCCGGCAGCTATTAGCAACAAGGTGTATTCCTCTTTGAACATCATTTGAAAGAAGGGCTCGAGCGTAAAATACCATACATCATGGATGAAATACGCGCTAGTATTGTCCTCCCTGTCAGCCCTTTGCGGCTCCCGCGCAATGCCAGAGATATTCTGGACGCGTCTACCTACTCGCTATCACATTATATCGAGTAGTGGGCTAGATGCGCTGCAGCTCAAGCTTACTCCTCTCATGGATCTGCTGCAAGTGCTTCTAGGCTGCTTTAAACAAACACATCAGAGAGCCAGCCCCCAAAACGTCTTGGAGGGCTCGCGTTGGGCGGTGCTAGAAAAAGCAAAAGTCAAATTTCACGTAAAGTAATAGGCCGGAGCGGCGATATCATCGTGGGACAAAATTAGGATAAAAGGAAGTATGCTAAGGTTAAGTTAACACCTACGTTCTACTTGTACTTCAAGGGGCATCTAATCACTCCCAGGCACCTTCCCACACTTGCTAAACATCTTTAACTTTACTTCTCCCCACAGCGCTCCACCTTCAAGACAAGTTAGAATATCGTAATGCCTATTACGGAGCAGTAGGGCCAAGAGGCAGTAGCCATATAGCGTAGAGGGCGATATAGCCTGTCATTCAGTACTATCAGCCGAATGATATTGCGGCATAACACACCCTCTTCAAAAAATAATACCTACCACACAGTCCTAGGAAGATTGGGGTTGGTAGCTTAGCGCCGAGCGATCAATGATGAAGCCTTGAGTATGGACTTGTGGGATAGGCTAAGCTTACTATTTTTGAATACATCTGCTATCAGTATCGCAAGATACATTCCCAATCGTGAGTAGAATTCTCCCAACAGGACCACGAAAGATTTCATCCAGGCAAGTGGGTTGCCAGGGGATGTGGTCCGTCCCTAGTGCTCCAGTTCTCGCAGACCTTTCGAATTCCCTGCATCGGTCTAGTGTTTTCGCGTCAGTAATTTTGTCATCACTCCATAAGTAAAACTACCGTTTCTCTGTCTGAGACCTCACCGCTGAGGGCGGCGCATTTATTTCGGGAACTCAAACTTCAGCCGGCTAGGAGCAAAACTCGTCCTTAGCAGAAAGCTGACTCCTTCTCTATTCGCCGGGGGTATAACGCCGCGGACGGAGTGTATTTCGTCTAAATGGGGATTGCTTTTGTATGGAGCCATGCTATTCTACTAGCACGAGTTATTCATATGCCCTAAACCTACTTAAGGGCTAAGCACGAAATACCCTAGTCACATTCTTTTTCCACTGCTACCTTCTGGAGTTAACCAATACTCGTAGTCTCATCGTGTAATCGGAATCAGGTACTGGGACAGCCTCTGACGCAGGTTGTGGCCAACCGAAAGACTCAGAAAATCTTCTATAGCGATACTAAAAACCAACAGTAGTAACAGCATTGGATCTATCCTACGCTGTCCCTCCCCTTCTCCTCCATTTTTTCTGGCATGCTGTCATTTAGTTAATAAACACTCTTTGAACCCCAAGTTTGTGAGACAGTGGTGGTTCCTCAACCGTATTCCGGTAACACTATGAGACTACGAGTACATGTATTCTAGATGCCTCCAGCTATTGAACTTAACGACTTTACAAATAAGATTTAGGACTCTTTCCCCAAAACACAAGAAATGAGGGGCTGAGCCCAACTGAGCAAGCGAATGGGTAAAAAAAACCTACAGTCACATTCGCTCAGCGAAGATACTTCAGGTCGCTCATGGGCTCAGCGAATCTCCGGTACATATCGTGTGACTGAGCTGTCTCTCGCCTGCAATATGACCAACCATTCCGCTTGTCCCGTGCTATGCCTACGAACCTTTCACCACATTCGAGCCTCTCCACCATTTCCTTAATAGCCCTCTCCCACTCAAGGCCTCTAGCAATAACTATAGAACGCCATAAAGCAACGACTCTCTAGAGTAGAGTTCTCGATCCTATGGTTTTATAGCTCTGAGGTCATATCTAACGCTCTAGGAAGCTAACAGCGAGTTTCTGATAGAATATATTCCTACCGCATTAAATGGAGGGGGTATATTTTAGAAACGCATCGCGATTCTTTGTTTGTGCGTTTTGAGTTCGGTTTTGTGCCTCTGTTGTCTGGGTGTTCCTGTCCGTGAGGGATATGTAGCTGCCGTCGTGTGTACATACGCATGTATCTCTCAGTGTAGGAGTTGCCAAGGTCCCTACCTGAACCAGGTTACGGAGGTTGGCATAGGGCTAGGGTTAAGTCTTCATGCAGTGTGACCTGCAGCCCTATGGATACGAGCGACTCGCGAATGAGATGTCGAGAATTATTTATATGTGAACGATGAGCTCTATCTGGCCCCTTAAAAACACACACCAACTGGTATACTCGCGATGCTTTCGCCAACAACTGCCTATTTTTTGCTTCCAGGGCTCCAGATTTTAGCATTATGGGCCCCTCCATTTCGTGGCCGAGCTTTGATATTTATTCCTGCAATCATAGCCAGTGCACTCGTCTTGCATTCCGATCGAGTGAGTGACGATCCCCAGATCGCGTATGCCTTTGGCATGGCGTGGCCCAGCTATCTGGCGACAATTGACCGACTGCTCTTCACAACGCCTGAGCTATCTTTTTGGCGAAACCGCGATAAAAAGGGGGACGCTCTGCACTATGGTTTTGGGCTCGAGAAACTCAAGTGGAGCACGGAGCAAACGTTCAACCCCCGAGGCATACATTGGAATTATGAGGTGAAGGGGATCACCAGCATCGAAGGGAAGCCAGAATTCCGTTCACGCATGGCATTCGTATACGGCAAAACCGTACTATTCCTCAAACTATGTCTTGGCTACGACATATTACACACGTATCTTGTATCGCAGCACCGTGAGGCAGGATCGATTAACGGAGAGTACACCCTCCTGAGAGACCGCCCGTTCGTGTGGAGTTTTGCTACAACCGCTGCTGCAGCGTACGTGATGTTTTGCGGTATGCAGTTGAACCACCTCATAACATCAATCACGTTCGTTGGATTAGGTTTAAGCCAGCCAGAGGTGAGAAGCATCCTTATATTCGATATCATTGACAATACCTATTTACATGCTACGGGCTTAGGACTGGCCGCCGTTGTTCGGTGATGTCTGGGAAGCTTTCACGGTGAGGCGAGTTTGGAGTGGTTTTTGGCATAAGCTTATCCGTCGGGTACCGATCACCCATAATTTAACCCCCCCAAGGAAGAAATCAGTTGTTGACGAAGTTGTCTATAGACATTAAGCGCCTACTCCAAGTTTATTGTGCGGACATTGATGATAAAGAACGCAGCTGTTGGCACAGCATTGCATATGTTCATTGTCTTCTTCATATCGGGAGTCTTCCATGCACTTCCACTCCGCGTCATGCTCGGCGACGAGCATCGGCTTCCCCTAGGGACGGTGTTTTTCTTTTCTTCGCAAGCGTTGGCAATTTTATTTGAGGAGGCAGTGATTGGGTTTTATAGGCGGGTAGCAGGTGGAAGCATAGAGCCGCGCTCCTGGCACCGCTGTGTTGGATTTATGTGGGTGGTTGCTTGGCTCTGTTGGACTTTACCTTTCTTTCTGGATGATATGTTTGCATCAGGGATGATGGATGCCTCTACAATACCCTTTTCTGTTGCAAGAGCAGTAGCCGGAAGCTTCGGGTGGCCATTGCAAGGATAAATCTACTACAAATTGGTTACGCTTCGGTACCCGCAATATAACTCGCATCCAAGCCCAAGCCGTAAAAACTAGTGAGACTTCTGCAAAAACATGCCCATTCCCAGTTCCGCTCCTGGGGGATTGTGGCCAGTGTTTATTTCGAAGTGATTGACTCTAGTTACAACTCGAAACCGGACGGCCTAGCTACTTGGCAAAACTACCAAGTTTGGAACTGGTTCAGTTGAGCCGGCTCAGAGGGCTGTAAAATCTCCGGAGACACAGTGCGACAGATGGAATCACCACTTATCCATATGTCTATCTGTCTGTCAGAAACTGTACGTAGTCACGACTCTCTGATATTATTCTACTAAAGAAATCTAAGCAAAGTAGTTAAAGATACCGCCGGTGCAAGCAGTGAAGGGACTTCTTTAGCCAACTCCGGTACGATCCGCATTAGTGAGCCAGGTTTGCATGACTGCGACTATTGGAATATAAACCCTCCACTTCTATATTAATTACATCCTCGCGGAATATTCGTCAACTATAAACTGTAGCTAGTTCAGAGGCCTACGGCGTAGCAACTTAAATGCTCCTACAGCTGGCTGCGCCTTGCACCATACTATGTTACGCCATATCGATATATTGTCTCTTCATAATATACCTATATCACTAGCTAAGCCCTTAGATGTTTGAGGGCAGCTAGAACCTCGTTTCCTTCAATTTACCTCCCCCCCGTTAAATAGCGTAAAATATCTCCAATTGCATCCTCTCAACATTGTTTACCCACCCAGGGTACTGCTCAAAACAGAAAATTAGGCCGTATCGGGAAAGGCAGAACCCACGGGAAGGCTTACCATGGCTCTAGCAACAACGCTGAGTCTATCACCTGATTTCAAGGTCCTGACCAAGTCGCCACCCCTCCCAGCCCCCATTATATCGGCAGCCTGGTATTCTAATTCATCTTCATCGTCGTCGGCCCAACTCCAGCTGATTTCATGTTTCTTCAGTGCCCTATCCGCGTGCACATTCCTCTGAATATGCCATGTCTTTTTTTCCATGACTACGTCTTCCAGCCCATCTTCGCCCTTTGTGACTTGCGGGATGCTTATCGTTTTCCAGGCCAGCTCCTCGTTTAAGAACTGTAGTTCCTGGAGCTTCGATTCCTCGGTTATGTTGATCGGGCTCGGAAGTGGTGTGGCATTTTGAACCGCTGCTATGGACATTGGACGCTCGGAGAAAGTCTCAAACCATGTATGCGAGCCGTCATAAGTACCTATATAGTCGTATATTGTTAGTGATCAACACGCTCTCCTAATTGTAGGGGTCAAGGAAGTGGGTATACCGCAGCCTTCATTAGAGCTCCACCCCTGATCATGACTCCAGATTCTGAAGATAACCTTCCTCGCTGGGTGGAGTGTCCTTGCTTCTACTTTACCTATCACCATTTGCTGTTCACTCATACCCTCTCCCGAGCTCTCCGGTATGAATTGGCCAGGTAGGGGCTGTGTTCGGAGGTACAAGAACTTGCTATTGCGGCCGACAGCTATACTATTCTCGACTTCGGTCACGAGCCTCGGCCAATATTCGGCAAAATCGATGATGAAGTCGATCAGTTCGGCTGGTAGGCCTTTTTTCCAGAGAACTGACTTGACATCGGAAACATCGTCGACACCTGGGATAAAGTTGTGAATGTTTTCGCTCATGTTGGTGTTATTCGTGGCGCTGCTCCCGGAGCTGTTTCAGTTGAGCTTGAGGTCGTGTTTGGAGTATCTCGATTATTTACGAGGTCTAGACGGCGAAGGAGCCAGGATATCTTAGGGGTTTGCGAAGCTAGAGCATGCAAGGGTGTAAACTTGAATCCGAACAGGAAGAAGAGTTAGAGTCGCTCCTGGGTGTATGACGAAACTGGGGGTGTGACGAGTTTCCTGAAAAGTCGGGAATTAAGATCAGTGGGATCAAAGTTCTTCCCTTTTCGAGTTATTAGGAGAATCCTATTTACTCTCCATAGACACTACCAGCTTTTTCGTGAGGAGGGGTGCGTAGATGAGGTGGATCACCGTTGTTGTTGCAGCTGCTGTTTATCTTGGCTGCGGATGACGTTGCTTGACGGCCAGGTCAGGATGTGATTTATCATACAGCACTCGCGAGTACTCGTGGTCCAGGGTATGGACCTGAGAACACGGATGGTGAATTTGTATGGCGAAATATCCGTGCACAACTCCATAGCATACAAAGCCACACACCCCATGTTTTCAGGTTCTTACCCTGGATCACGAGTGCCCCAGAGTCTAGCGAGCCAGTAGAACTTACTGTGTCTATATATGGTGTAGCCGATTTGTATTACCCATAGCTGGTACCTGATAGTACATACACGTAGCTATTAGAGGGCCTCAACACGTATATCTCTTCTCTAGAATACAGGTTTCACGCTACATATCTGTGGTGGGTTGCAGGTGCAGCTACATGTAGTTATGATAAACCAGCTAGTCGCTCCTGGTGAAACTGAGGGTTTGACGAATCCCACCCAAAATCAACGAAACGTGATGAGAAAAGCCGATAGCACCATGGAAAGTAAACACAATTCTCCTGAAAGCTTGAAAAAGGAAAAACTTCGACCCTATCTATTTGAACTTTTAACTCTTTGGGAAATTCGCTACAGCCCCAGTCTCGTCATGCGCCCAGGGACGACTCTATTAGCCGCCTTTCCAGCTTTGTAACAAGATACTGAGCGTCTTGGCGTCCACCACCCTTGCAATTGCCCTTCACAGCATATCACTCTAGCTTCGATCTTGGTACATCAAATCAGCAAACAATATCCCATTGTGATATCCTGATATACAGAATGCATGTAAACGCATGTGTCGATACTAAATCCATTCTCTACCAAACTTGACTGGTACTAGCACCGGTTTCTGAATTTGAAAACTTCCATTTCTGATAATTATAGACATTATAAACTACTTGACTTGTACAATATCCTACATACAGCGCCCCACACCTAAATTCCAAGTCTCTTAACACATAGATAAATGACTCTAAGAATGTACGAAACCTTCATCTTGCAGTGGTTCTAAAATGCGCAAAGACAAATTAAATAGAGACAAATGAAAGAAGAGTACCCCAGTTTAACCAAACACCGACACGCCAAAGTATACGCCGAAAGAGCAGATGAGCAGACAAATAGAAAACAAATGACAAAGTACAAGCAGATTTTTGGGGAATACTGTGCTAAAATAGATTAAACCTACCGTGTTTGGTGTAGTGTAAAGTGGACTGGTGGTGGTGGGATTGACATATGGTGGGGGAGAAGTTCCGTACATTGTTGGACATTTGAGATTGAGTCGATGGTGGGAGCTGTTAGAAGGTCTGTGGGAGAAGGATCCTATTGTTCAGGAGTTACGTTAGCAGGTGAGATTTTTTGGCTTGATGGCACCAAGGTCAGATATGGGGTGGGGGGTAGTGTTACAACTCCATAGCCATCTCGGTTGATAAATATAGACTCTGCTCCCGTGTGGCTGGTTACAAGTACGAATCCATCCAGAACCCTATTCTCCCCATATATCACTGTGGCCCAGCCCAGCCTATCACCTTGCCACGCGAACCGGCCCGCTGGCTCTGGATCGGGACGATCTGACCATGTCATCTCAAATTTTTC
Organism: Gyromitra esculenta; assembly: GCA_038503075.1. Taxonomy (NCBI): domain Eukaryota; kingdom Fungi; phylum Ascomycota; class Pezizomycetes; order Pezizales; family Discinaceae; genus Gyromitra; species Gyromitra esculenta. Next base: position 18,970 of record JBCAML010000005.1, read on the forward strand.
CGGAAGATTTCCGTCTTTATCATGCGGCATACGTATGTGGACGTAAAGTTTCCGGTGAGAAGCATCGATGTTCGTGGGACTATATTTCATGACTAGATGGCCATCCTCTAGTCGCATGTGGGCACCTAATGCTTCGGGTCCCAAAAATAGCTTCTTAGCTGTTCAAGCGTTAGCGAGAGTTCAGAGAGTGTGATATGTATAGCGAATATGACGAAAGAAGTATCCTTACTTGATGCTGCGACATATTGACGATAAGGCAATCGCGGATCTACCATAGAGGCGCGAAGCATGAATCGATCGCTCTCTGGCCGTGGCAGTTCCTCGAGCCCATGGATAAAACGCGAACATCTCCGCCTGATATCGCGTTGATACCACCAAGCAACCAGACAGATAGTTGCCACAAGCCCCAGACCAACAATCCCCGTCCTCGTCCACCAAGTGCTAGCCATGTGTCGATTCAGCGCGGTATCAGTAGCGAATTCGAGCATGTACGAACCATTTCGATGTATAAAGGATCTGATTCCAGCTTTACACCAACAGTTGCGGTATATACCTGTGATTTGCAGAATCGTGCCTCCGATGGCGGTGAAAAGAGATACGATGAGTGCCATCATCGCAAAAACAAGTCCGATTGATAGAATAAGACGACTGTTAACCTTCTCGATAACAATAACAAACGTTATGAGAATCATTTGTGACAACCAATAGAGGAGAACCATGAAAGACCGGCATCCAATTCCGATCTCTGGAGTGAAATATGCTACCAAAAAGGCCAGCCAGCAAGGTACAGAGATCAAAAGGGCAGAAAAAAGCCACATGTAGCAGATCCAATCATTGATTGAAATCCTCTCCTCACACCTGTGGCTTTTAGCCCACTGATATGCGCTGAGGCCTCGATTCCAGATCGAAACTGGTTTGTAGTGGGAGTGAACCACGAACCCCAGCCCTGTGCTTTTGTTCGAAGGGAGAGGTTTATTCGTCACGATACCTTCAATCGTGGCTGGGTTGTTGCATCCCAACAAGCACTAAACGCAGAATGCATGATTAGCCCAGAGTCCGAGAAGGTTTCAAATGACATCTTTCTAACCCACCCCGCAGATAATTGCTACCAGGACGAAGATTGAATACCAAAGCCCGAGTGCGAGAGCATGGGAGGTGTCATTATCTCCGAGATTTTTTTTGGCGTCCAGAAGTGCGTATGCGTAGGCACCGATATAGAAAGTCACGGGAGCACCAACTGCAGTCCCAAAGGCTGCTTGTGACTCGAGTAGGGAGCGTAGTCGTGCCTTTGCCTCTCCCGCCGATGAGTTCACGATGAAGTTCTCAGAATCAACAACGGGATCTCCTGCCACACCACTGAGGTTCCCGAGCAAGAGCGTAGTCAGGATCTTTCGCTTCTTTATTTCATTCGCGACAGTCCCTCGAGTGCGCGGGTCGGCCACTAGTATCTGCAGCTTATTGAGTAAACGGTGGTCCAGGAGCAATTCACGTATGCCCCCAACCAGCATGGGGCCGGCGCACACGAATATAATTGTGACCCACAGCATCGTCTCGATCGCAGTGATCAACACGGCCGACAACAAACGCACAACCATAAAGAACGTTCTTATCACAAATGAAATCGTTCGTTGAAAATGGTTACCAGCTCTTAACTCGGATTCGAACACAGCCGTGACCGCCAAAAACTCTGCAGTGATGAAAATTGGTTTTATCAAGTATGAGGCCGTTCGCTGCCATAAATTGCCTCCGCGCAGTCGAGATTTATATATTTCATCAGGCAGCGTGAGTTCCCAGCTACGAGGAATTGACATACTAAAAACGAGGCCTGGCAGCAAAAACCCCACCAGGGGCCCCGCCCATTGATTCAACTCTCCAAAGTGGTAAATCTCGTAACTGTTGCATTCGGGTGTTCTCTTACACCATCCAAAGGTTGCCCCGATAGAAGGCGCTGATGGTGATGGGCCTGCCCCATCGTTATTGTAATTTGCCCCGCAGCGAAAATCAAGGAACTCCGTCCGAGCTCGATTTGGAGTCTTCGTCCATTCGCTGACCCTTAAATTCCAGGCTTTGTTCTCAGGGGTATCAGGACGCAGAGCTGGGATGGACTGGTTGTTCCCGATTTCAGCATTCCATTCTCTATAATTCAAACCAAAATCATCACTATCGTTGCTCTCAGCGATGGCTCTTTGGCAGCATATGGTGGAATTGATGTGATGGTTAGAGCCAGCCGATGTTCTTGGTAAGAGCGAGAGGCAAACGAGCACTGCCGATAACCCCCAGACGATTCGTCGCGATCGAAGACCCATTCTCAGGGGTTCGGACGGGGGTTCAAGTGAGATTTTCTCGATGCGCAAGGGCGAACTGTGAATATTAAGCGATTAGAACAGTAGAAACAGGAAGCTAGAAGAGCTCTAGGAATGAAAACCTTACTGTTCTGGATATACTGATATTGCCTGCGTTTATATTGAGTCGATCGATCATAAATCTTTGGTAGATTGGTTTTTCCCTTTCCGTACAAGCAAAGATGCCTCCGCCGAAGGGGTGGAAGGCATGCCTATGTATATATCGCTGACATCAACAAGGCTGAGAGCAAACTCGATGCTCTGACAGGAATAATTTGGTGCGCAAACCATCATTGCTCACATTTGTGTAGCCAATTATTGTGGCTATGTGCTAACGAAGCGAGAACTGAACACGTCTCGACCAATTGCCATTGCTGAAGCTTGTCAGAAGAGAGGAATTTGTCAGAAGAGAAGAATTGCCGCGTAACGACCAACACCCCGCCTTTTCCAAGAGTGGCGCTGTCATAGGGGCGTTAATTGCAGTGTGGGCAGTTGCAATCCTTATCTCTCAATGTCTAATGTTTCTGCTAAACGTTATGCGATATTCACATTAACCGTAGATTTGTTTACAGTATTCCACTGAGATTGTACGACTCGATAGCAGATATCACACATACAGAGTTGGTAGATTGCGCAAGTAGCTCGGAAGCACAAGGTCAATTTATTTGCCTGTTTGTGTTCTAGGACCCCCGAGCCAGGCATTCAGACGCCCTTTTCCAATTGTGAGACACATGCGTTTCCAAAGAACCCATACTCCTGTATAAATATGTATGACTCCTAGGTTTTCAGATAGCACGACTATCACTTATAGGCGCTTTAAGGTGTGATACAAAAAAGTAACTGATGATTACTTTTATACATTAGTAACAAAGGATACGCGCTGCGCGGGTTGAATAAACCCGCCTTGCTATATATTATACAAGCCGAAAAACTTCAGTAAGCCTAACTAGGCTTATAGATAGCAACGGGCGCAACCCACCAAACTAGCCCACGGTTATCACGTAGATCAATCAATAGAGAATTTTTATTTACAGGATGAAGGTTCAAAAGAGCAAGAGTAACGAAGCTTCTCAACTTTTTGTTGTTTCATTTTTTACTTTTCGTTGCCAATTTTGGCTCTGGGGGTTGGAGCTCGTTGCTACATGTGCTTAGGTTCACTGAAGAACCAGACTTTATTTTTTAGCTAGCACACGTATCTATAGCTATGATATAATCGTCGAAAACACTCGTGGTCCAGGGTAAGAACCTGAAAACACGGATGGTGAATTTGTATGGCGAAATATCCGTGCACTAACCACACCGCAACATACAAAGCCACACCCCCCATGTTTTCAGGTTCTTACCCTGGACCACGAGTATTAGGGAAGGTGAACAGAAGTCAGTACAGTCGTTCATGAGGTGATAGCGAACACTGGGTGTTGACGAACAGGGGCTTTTTGCGAGAAAGAGAGCTGCCAAGCCGCAGATCTGGGCGGAAACTTCTGGTGTGTACTTTGTTGGCCCAAACCTCCTGTTCGTCGACACTTAGTGTTCGCTATCACCCTGAACGACTGTAACACACAGAGCAGCAGCCTGGCGTGCTGTCCTGTCTTAGAAAAAAGGTTAGTGCTGGTTTCGGGTCTTGAACCACCGCTGGAGCCTGACTTCGAAATGAGTTGCACATTTTGGATTACTCTACCCTACAAGCCGAACGACAAAATCTGGCTCTTCGATAAGCCTAACTAGGCTTATAGATCCCTTGGTTAATCCGGGTTTTCACACACCTTTAGTGAGGGTATTAACAATAGAAACTAGCCAGAGGGGGTGTCGTGACGGCCTTTTCTCTGAGGATTCTGCCAATAGAACAGTTGTCACAGCGTGATCCCACCCTTTCGCCACTCGTCTAGGAATAGCTCCGTGCCTGAGAACGAACGAAGGGATAGCAACGGGTACTCGCAACAGACACAGAGAACTTGAAAATGCAAGTGTGGGCTAACCAGCCAAGTCGTGGGTGTGCCAAATTAAGACAAATCAGAAATTCTTACCAGCAAAAGCCGTTTTCGGATTCTTTATGCCTGTTGCGAGTACAGCCCACGGCTACCACGTAAACCAATAGGTGGGTGATTTTTATTTCTAGTATGAAGGTCAAGGAGAGCAGGAGTGGGGAAGCTTCTCAACTTTGTGTTTATTTCACTTCTTACTTTTCGTTGTCAGCTTTGGCTCTAGGGGTTGGAGCTTGTTGCTATGTATTTAGGTTCACTGAGAACTAGACTCCAGATTTTTTTTTCTTTTTGGCCGATAGCAGTGCCTAATCCTAATCGTGAAGAGCCAAGCCTCGATATCGGAAGACCCGGCACCGGCCAGCCACGTGAGGATCTGATAAATAGACCCTAGCCCTTGCCCTATACTAGCATCTTCATCTCTAGAGTCCTCTAGTTTATAAAGCCAGAGGTTTATACCAATAATTACAAGAGCTGTGAAGTAACATGGATATCGTTCCTATCTATGTGCGACTCGTGCGGCCTATCTGGCTAAATCACAGTCCATAGCAAATACCGTATGTACCAAGGGAATACGACTTGAAAGTGCCCTAAACTAAGCCCTATATGGTATGAAATGCGGCTATATCATTGGTTTTTTGTGAGAAGATATGTGGCTCACGCGAAAAGCCAGCTTCTAAATGGATTATCCAATGCCGAATTAAGCCTAGCTCGGGGCACTTTCAGGTCGTATTTCCCTAGTACATACGGTACATACTCTGCTCTGCAGCTGTCCCAGACATAGATAGACAGGACCTCAGTGGGCATAAACAGTTTAGATCTAAATGCGGTTCCATCGAGGAATGGACCCAGCCTGTTCGTCCCCCTTGCCTATCCCACTGCTCATGCTCAGCCATCATTGATGCCAAATTCTACACAGATAGGATATGTCATCTGGAAAATGTGCGCAAGGCCCAGCAACGCGTCATTCAATGGAACAGAGACTTTGCGCAAATAGATCCAGCTGCGATCTCTAGCAGCTTGATTGGTGCAGATCAGCTTCTGGTAGGTCAAAAACCAGGGCTGACTCCAATATGAATCACTGACTAATCATATTCAAGCGGATGGTTCTGGATTTCGGGCGGAGCTTGTCTCTCGCCGGCCGGAACAGTAGCCTCGTACCCAGGTTGTTAGCAAGCGTCGCGCGATTGCAAAGGCACAAAGCTAGGTATATCGAAAATTTCAGCGTTTGCTTCCGAGCAGCCTGGTGCAAATGCTCTTGAGAACCTTCACTCAAAATCAAAACTCGATCAATTGCTTGCAGCTTTGGCTTATAGCACTTCCGAGCTTCAGTGCAGCAGCGCGCAGGTTGGTTTTGCTGGACGCAGCCTAGATGGCTATGAAAGTTAAAGTTCGATGTATAAAAGTTGTATAAAAGTGATATAAATCTGAAAACTCGATAGCTAGAGGTAGGGGAACCAGCGCACACGCAATCACAAAACACATGGGTGTACTCAGCCATCAGCAAAAACAAAATTGCATCCGGACACAAACAGACGCCTTGGAGGGCCATATTCCGCCCAATGAGTTCCACGTCGCCCAGCGCTGCCTGGGTGCTCCGATCCCCCACCCCCTCCGGCTTGCCCGAAGGCTTTGTTTTTGACTTCGCCCACCCACAAACCTTGCTTTCCGCAGTGCTCCCCCAGGTGACTAGCCGGGACTTGGTGATTATTTTTTTTGACTTCGAAAAATGCTGTCGAAACCTTGACCCCAGGGATTTGATGAATTCTCGCGAAAGCAGCGAAGTTTGAACCCTAACCCACGGTTACCCTACTGCCCGAGGCGGTATTGCTTCGACGACACCGCAATCTCCACCTATTCCATCCCTCCCACTCTCCCTTCCATCCTTCTTTCCATATCTGCGCTCCCCCTCCTATTCTCTACTGCTAGCATTGTGTGTTTTTTAGTACCCAAAGTCTTCATTCGGCTTCAGCTTTCGCTTCCCCCCTCGGGGATCTCCGCCTGCTTTCTGCGTGCTTTCTTGCTCGCTTCGGGGCCTGCTTCTTGCCTGCTTCGGGCCTATTTTCCTGCCTGCTTCGGCACCTGTTTCCTGTTCGCTTCGGCATCTGCTTTCTTTCCTCCTTTCCCTCCTGCCTCCCTGCCTCCCTTTTTCCCCTGCTTCGGAGCCAGTTCCCTAGCTGCCTCAGAGCTCGCTCGGCACCTGTTTCCTATAGCAGAGATATGTATATAGAACGAGAGTTATATAGATCAATAAGCCAATAACGTATTTGACCGGGAAGTGGGTCAGACGGGGAAGTGGGTCTCATGGCAACAGGCGAAAGACGCCAAAAGTTAGAGAAACACCACCCTCATAATAATTCAAAGAGGTCGTAATTTTGCACCAAGTTTGAGTAGTTAACTCCAGCTACTTTGATAAGGCCTCTGGTTTTTTTTTTTTTTTACTATAAGATTAACTCCAGAAATGCGTTCAGTTTATCTTCCCACACTAGAATTATATTTGGATTCTGGTTTGCAGTCTTAACTCTAACGAGATCTGGAATAGCTGTTTAAGATTTCGCAGAGTATATCTTATATATAAATATCCTTATCCAAACAGTATAATTTTGTTTTAAATACATGTAGTTGTTGAGATAGTTTTGGGGTAGAGATTTTGTGTGTTTCAACCGGCCCATTTCCCAGTCTGACCCACTTCCCAGTCAAATACGTTACCCGGGCCGATGCGAGCGCAAAAGCGTGAAAGCCCGAAGGAAGGGGCTCCAGACCTGCTACCAAGTGCTGCTGGCTGGTTGGTCGTGGCGCGTGCCAAAAATCATCACCCACCAAAGTCCCTACGGCCTGGCGAGCGAGGCTACCTAAACTAGGGATGTCCTCGGAAAATTTACAAATGTATCGTACGCGTATAATACGTTCGTTACCTACGCTTACAGTAAAAATATGGCTGGGTAATGTTAGTTCTTGATATTCACAGGGGATACAGACCGTCATAAGCTAGGTGGTTTTGTAGGTAGGTATCGGCCGAGGGCAACGAGCCCTATTTTATGTGGCAATTGGTTTAGGTTTTTCTTTCTTTCTTTAGAGTACTTACGATACAGAAAGATAGGTATGATTTGGGTAAGGAACGTAACGTAGAGTCGCTCTTGGGTGTATGCTGAATCTGGGGGGGTGACGAATTTCCTAAAAAGTTGGAAATTAAGATCAGTGGAATCAAAGTTCTCTCATTTTCGAGCTATCAGGAGAATTCTATTTATTCTCCATAGACACTACCAATTTTTTCGTGTTTTTTTGTTCGCGTTCCGTTGATTTTGCGTGAGATTCGTCACACACCCAGTTTCGTCACACACCCAGGAAAGACTCTACTGAAATTAAAGCTACCCTAACCTGAACAGAACAGCCAAGCAGCCAGACGATGGTGGTGATGGTGGAGTAATCAAGCCCTTGGCGGATTACCTAAATTAGTAATCTTTCTACTATTATTAGGCGGTCGTTTCGTCTTGGCATGTACTCTACTACTTTACTTGGACTTAGCATCACGATCTCCGAGTGACGGCAAATGAAGCATTTTCGGAATTATCCTAATTCCGTGAATTCTCTGCATCTTCGGGATGTCCGGCGCTCGTTGTTTTTCCCCGCAATCATTACCAATCCAAATAAACTGCGTTACCCTGATTAGTAGAGTGTCTGCATATATTGTGGCCACGGAGCCATTGCAGCTGTATCCCATCGACTGTCAGTATTAGAATCCACCTTTTCTTTACACTCCAAAGAAAACAGAAAACAAAACAACGGAAATTAGCCTCTCTTAAAAACTTTACTAATTTACAACATCATGTCGCCTCCAACTAGACAGCTCGGAAAAAACGGCCCCCAGGTCACCGCGCTTGGATTCGGGCTCATGGTAAGCGTGTCCCAACGGACAATAAAGAAACACGCAATCCGATCGATTCCAGTTTACTGACGCAAACCCAGGGACTAAGCGCCTTCTATGGCGCCCTGCCATCCGACGAGGAGCGTTTCAAGGTTCTGGACCGGGCATACGAGCTCGGCGAGACCTTCTGGGACTCTTCAGACATCTACCAAGACAGCGAGGACTTGGTCGGGAAGTGGTTTGCGCGCACCGGAAAGCGAAATGACATTTTTCTGGCGACCAAGTTTGCGGTATGTATTCTTTGCATTAGAGGCAGAGTAGTTTATAGCTCGGAGGGGTAAGGAACGGCTGACTGAAGGGTTTATTCCCTCTTTTTTCTCTCTCCAGATCCTGTTGGAAGACGGAAAACGCTCGGTCAGGGGCGACCCTCCGTATGTCAAGCAAGCTTGCGAAAAGTCGCTCAAGAGATTGGGCGTAGACCATATCGATCTCTACTACATCCACCGGTAACCCCTACAGAGCTGCCCCGCCAGTGCAGAATATTAGTTAACGAGAACAGAGTCGATATCACTATTCCCATCGAAGAAACAGTAGGAGCCTTAGCTGAACTAGTCAAGTAAGATCCACCGCCCTTGGCCCTGGACAAGTTTATCGATCGCTCCGCCCCGCGTCCAGCTTCTGACCTCAAAACACGATACACAGACAAGGGAAAGTCAGATACCTCGGCATCTCGGAATGCAGCTCCGAGACCCTCCGCCGCGCACACGCCGTGCACCCCATCCACGCCGTGCAAGTCGAATACTCGCCCTTCTCGCTCGACATCGAAAGCCCCGAAATCGACCTGTTGAAAACCTGCCGTGAGCTCGGAGTCGCTGTTGTTTCCTACAGCCCTCTTGGACGCGGGATGTTGACCGGCACCTTGAAGGGCCCAGAGGACTTTGGGGAAGGAGACTTTAGAAAAAACGTAAAAGCCCCCCCCCTCCCCGTAAATATGGAATTGGGGGGGGGTCTATCAGCTAATATGATGGTGTTTTAGCTACCCCGATTCTCGAAAGAAAACTTCCAAAAGAACACCCAGCTCGTAGACAAAATCTCAGCCATTGCGCGAGGAAAGAGCGTCACTCCCGGACAACTGACGCTGGCCTGGCTGCTAGCTCAGGGCGAAGACATCATCCCCATTCCAGGGTAAGTACATGTAGTCCTTGATCAAACAAAACGTTATCGATGAGAATACCAAATTAAATCCTAATTACTTTGAAAAAAAAAAAACAGAACAAAGAAAATCAAGTACCTCGAGGAAAACATGGGAGCGCTAGACGTCACGTTAACCCCAGAAGAAGCGAAAGAGATCCGCGAAGCTTGCGAGGCTGCAGAGCCAGCTGGAGAGAGATATCCGCCTGGGTGAGTGTGCACGTGTTGTATGTATCCTCCATTAGATTTCGCTGCTGACTTAGTCCGCGAATAGAACGGCTAGCCTCTTGTACGCAGACAGCCCGCCTTTGAAAAAGTAGCTGGACTTTTCTGTCGGATACTCCTGGTTGTATAGGCAGGTGAAGTAAGAATGTCTCGGGTTTGGAACTCTGATGTTTTGGGTTTCGTTTCAGTTTGTTCCTTCGAGAGAATTGATCTGGAGAATGTGCCCTGCATATATCGCTTTTTAAGTCAGTTAGGTCGCAATAGCATGGCCTATCACTCGACATGTTTCCGTGATCGCCCGTTGTTCTGTAGCTATGACTTGAGAGCCCTTACTCTCCGAAACCTCTTCTGGCTACATACGAAAGCACCACATCTGCGACAATATTGCGAAAACCAAGTGTTAGCATAAGGAAAGTAAAAACGCAACCCAGACAAGGCGAAGCAGACGAATTCACATGGATAGAGTATATAGTGAAGAGAGCTTGCGCAAATCTCGTGAATAAACGGGGCCGATATCCTTTTTACGACCCACCATGCTGTTAAAGTTACAAATGCAAAACACATTTCAAAAAAAAAAAAGCCCCTCGAGAGAATGAAAGAAACACAAATGAGAAACCATTCGAGGCCTGAGATATTTCGCGAGTGTGTCTATAAATATCCAAACCCCTTATCTACATCCTTTCAACAGGCGTCAGCCCCAACAGTCTCATTCCATTATTCAGCACCTGTCTAGCGCTCTCGTACAACGCAAGTCTTGCTGCAGCCTTCTTCGGATCCTCTCCGACCACCCTAAGTACATCGTAGCTCGAGCTCAGCAAATGTGTCATTTTGAACAACCAGGTAACAACTGTGGTAGGCTCCAGAGTCTTTAGCGTGTTTTGCAAAACGTCAGGGTACTGTGCCAGGCATCGAAGGAGGTTGGTGGCGTGTGTTTCCGTTAAGAGCGTAAAGTCCGCGTTAAGGACGTCTTCTTCGGAGATCGCAGCCTTTCGGGAAATGGACGAGAGACGGGAGTGCGCATATTGAAGGTAAGGGCCAGTGTCTCCTTCAAAGGATGTCATGCGCTCTTGATCAAAGGTGTAGTTGTTGATTCTGCGGGTCGAGTCACGTCAGTGGGTGAATGTCTGTGTAATGTTTCTTAGAGTGTGCAAACCTCTTGCCGGACATGTCCTGAATGATGACACCGGTTCTGCCAACAATATCGGCAACTGCATCAGGATCCTCGACTTGCTTATATTTGTCCTCGTTCTTCTTCATCACTTCGTGCATCTTGTCCCTTGCATCAGCTAGGATGTCATCCAAGAACACGACAGTTCCTTTCCTAGAGCTCATTCCCAGGACCATTCCGAAGTTGACGTGTTGGACCCTGTCAGCCCAGTCGAACCCGAGCAAACTCAAAATCTTGAATAGCTGTTGCAAGTGTAGATCTTGTTGTGTGGCAACAACGTAGATCATCTTGTCGAATTTGTATTTGTCATAACGCTCTATAGCGGCGCCGATGTCTCTAGTTAGGTACAGAGTTGTACCGTCCTTCTTCTGAACGATAGCTTTCCCTAGCTTTTTGTTGTATTTCGTGAGGTCCACGATGACAGCTCCCTCTGACTCCTCCGAGAGCCCAACCTCCCTCAGCGTTTGGGAGACCTTCTGCATTGTCTCCTTCGAGACTTGGGATTCGCCCGAGTAGACGTCGTATTGAATGTTTAGACGGGCGTAAGTAGCAACATATTTGTCGATGCTGAGTTCTCTGAATCGTTTCCATAGAGCAACAGCCTCCGGATCGCCTAGACGTGGGTTAATTTTGAAAACTGCGAATTCCAAATACTTCCGAGAGAGGTACCATTCTCCATCTTTAAAAAGAAGTTCCGAGCTTCTTCATCGGTGGGCCCGTTATAAGTCTGTCTCTCGCCACGTTTAGCTTCTCCATTACAGCAATAGCGTTCTCTAGCTTTGAGATAAAACCAGTACAGAGCACGCAAGCCAGACAAACCTGCTTCTCTCCTGCATCCTCAGCCTTTTTCTTCTCAATCTCCTTCTCTTCGGTGATGATCCTGTTGATCTCGACATAGACCTCGAAGAGATGGTGGATGGGGTCTTCGAGGAGCTTCTGCTCGGATCCGAAACGCTTGAACCCGACACCGAGAATACCTAAAGAAATAAAAATCGAGATTAGGCCTCTCCTTTGGCAGGAAGCACCCGAGTAGTTTGCGACTCGGCATCGGACGAATGGACCTACCAAACTGCTTCCCCCAATCACCCAAGTAGTTCATCCTGACGACATCCCAGCCACAGCTCTCATGCAGGTTAGACAAGAAACCACCGATGATTGTACTTCTAAGATGACCAGCATGGAACGGTTTGGCGATGTTGGGACTCGAAAATTCGACGATAACACGCCTGCCCTTCCCGGTGTTGACGGGTCCATAGGCGTCTTTTCGCTTGAGAATGGCAGGGAGCACCACGCTGGCCAGCAAATTCGGCTTGAAGAAAAACTGCAAGAACGTTCCGGCGACCTTTACGGGGAGGATGTATGGGTTCTCGGGGAACTGGGTAATTTCACACGGTTAGACTTATTTTTTTCATGCTTCTTTCTTCTAAGAGTTGCGTTGAACAGAGAGCGACAGAATGGCGGAGAGAGTTTTTTTATTCCGAATGAGTGAGTGAACTGCAAAAAACTATGTTGCTCACCTTCTCAGCCCACTCTTTTGCAGTCTCGTCAGGCTTCTTTCCCTTGAGCCTCAGCCTCGGGATGGCAAGAATCAAATCACCCTTGTCGAAGCTCTGTGTCCACTCCAACGCAGTGTAAATCAGCTTGACGTCTACTCCTGCTATTGGTGCGAGTGTCTCGGCGATGTAGCATCTGTAGATGTCCACGGGGTTCGTTGTGGGGTTGGAGTCAGGAAAGATTGGCAGCGAGTCGGAGATTCCCAGCAAGCTGAGCTGTGACTGAAGCGACTCGACGGAGGGAGGGGTAGGGAATTCCTTCATTGTTGGTGTTGGCGTTGATGCTGAAGATGAGTTGGGGAGGGAGACTTTTAGAGTTGGCGTGGACGAGTGGAAATAGTGGGGTGGAGGGGTCGAGAGCGGGGCAGTTTTCCGACGACCGTGGCGGGGTCGTTGTGGGCTGAAGAGGGAGGCAGAGTCCAGGCGACGGACACGGGGGCTCACTCGCCCACGGAAGGCTGGCGACGGGATCAGGGAGCGCCGGAGGAATCTCTCCAGAGACATGCAACTTCTCGCCAGATGGAGTCTGCAGGCAGCTCGTTCGCTCCAGTGCGTGGATGCTGTATGGCCTGGCTCAGATCCAGATGCTTCTCCAGCAGAGCCGCACAGCAGCGGATATCAGCCACATGGAATGGGCCGGGTAATAGCCGTTCTGCAGTATTCTAGCAGATGGTGGGGAATACATGCATGGCTCTCCAGTGCGTATTGGTACTCATCAACATCTGCCGAATACCTATTCACCCCCTGAAGAAGAGTCTGGCCTTAATTTAAATACATGGCAGATATAACTACCCAATCAAATCGACCCAACACTCCAGTCGCATTCACAGTCAAACCGTGATGACGTTCGTAGGATCTGGTGTTCCCTCGTCTCCACCCACCCGCGTTCCCAGAGCCAATACACATATTAGCAAGCCCAGCATATCAAAGCCTTTCTACAGCAAGGGAGAATAACCAAACCCCTTTATCCCAGACTGTAAAAGTTCATATCAATTCTGTTGAGGCAATCACCTCTGGCCTTTGCTAGTACTCTCGCGCTCTTCAGCCTGGAATACTTGACTGCATAGTATAGCGCTTTGTGCCCCCCAAAAATCGCACTGTCCAAGGCAGTGGTCCCCACGGTCACACTCGCTCCCCGTTTCAACAGCACAGTAACTCCGCATGATCCTACGATAAAACGCAGCAAAGCGAAGCGCAGTATAGCCACAGATCCCTCGAGCATCGATCTTAGTACCGTTGTCCAGCAGCAACTGAATAATCACCTTGGTTTTTGTTTTTTGGACGCCTCTGTCCGTAGTGGAATACTAGTGGAGTCCAGCTCATCTGCCTGTGCGCTGGGTTTTCTGTTGGGTTCGCTGAGATGCCTTTGTTTAGCAGAAGTCTGGCTAGCGGTTCGTATCCCTTGGTCGACGGGTGATTGTGGAGATACAGCTTCGGGTCGGGCGTGCAAGACGAGGTAGCATCAGGGTTTCTCGCGCCCTGGATTACGGATAGTATGGACTTGGGAAGCTTTGGCGTCGCTGAAGCTGTAGAATTATGGAATCGTAGCTGCATGAATACCCTTTCCGTCGGTGTGGCTAGTGGAGCTGTGGTATTCCTACCCCTGTTACCTGGTTTGGGAAAACACCCAGCGTGTTCTGATAGGCAGTAGAGGGTTTACGTTACCTACTTCTTCCGGGTGTGCTGTGTCTGGGCGAATAGATCATTTACAGAATGATTATCTCCTTTCAACATACTTGTCCCTACTGAATATTACCTGTTTCTACTAAACTCTACCTGTTCCTACTGAACCCTACCTGTCCCTGCTGAACCCTACCGTTTCTACTGGGAAAGGTCACATACCCGGTAGGCCCAGACCACTTTAAACGGGTTCTACTGCAGACGAGTGCAAACCAGTGATCCCTGCTGCAAAGGCCAAGCTACATGATAATCAAATGCTCCAGCTAGTAAATTACATACAGTAGATGATATCGCCAACGATAAGAAAGAAAAATACCAGCAGAGTCGATAAATAGATGAATAGATGAATAAAGGGAATGTATTATGGTAGAAAAAACTCAAATCGCTATAAGCAGCCCCAAAATGCCAGGATATATAAGAATTCCACCCAACGGCAGACAGAGATCAAGACAGACTTCTTCCGTACTCACTTGATCCTCGAAAACCTACCCCAGAACACCAGTCTCTGCAAGAAATTCAATCGTCGCTGCCGCCTAGGGAATTGAGCACGCGCACTCCTCTCATGCAAAGTCAGAAACTCAGAGATGGCACCGCTACCTTTCGACATGGCGGACCCGAGCGCTGTGCCGGCCCAGCGGCTCTTGACGGGGTCGTCGGCGCCCTCCAGCAGCACGCGCACCCTCTCGTGGCCCTTGAAGAACGTTGCACAGTAGAGCGGGGAGCGACCGACGCAGTCCTTGATGTTTGGGTCAGCGCCGTTTTCCAGCAGCACCTTGAACACGGCGTCGTCCCTGCCCGCGGCGAAGTGGAGCGGCGTCCAGCGGTTGTGGAAAGACGAGGCGGGAGCATTCACGTCGAAGCCCTTCTTCAGCAGCAGGAACTTGATCAGCGAGACGTGGCCCTTCATGGCCGCCAGGTGCAGGGCGTTGACGTCGGGCGGATAGCCCAAAACGGCGTTGTGGTCGTAGAGGAACGGGTTCAGGAGACTGGCCAGACGGCGATTGACCAGGAGGAGGGAGTTGACATCGTCCGCACAGCGAAGGTGCCCCGCGATCTGGAGCAGCAGCTCGTTCGGGAGGCAGAGCAGCGGCGGCACCATCACCTCGCCCTCCTTCCCCTGTGCCCTTGGGATGATGGGGGGCGCCTTTGGGGCCTTGGCCTGGGCCTGTTCTGGAGCTCTGGTTCCATGGGCTGTTTTGTGCGAGCGGAGCGGCCAGAATGCGAACATGGCTGAGTCCGGGGAGTCTGGCAGACGAGATATGGCCGGGAGAGGATTGTAGGAGGGCAGATTGCCAGGCAGCGCTGGATCGCAGCCCGAGAGCGGAGCTGGGCCGCGAACACGACGCTCCGCATGCCGCACTCCTGTTCCATACAGCTGCATCTCAGCCTTGACGGCACCCCTAACCCTGCATCTCGAGATCTCACTCGACGGCCGCTGTCTCGCGCCGGGGCCAGTCGGCGGCAGACCCACCGGCGGCTCTTCCCACGTGACCGCGGCCTTGGCACTTTGCCGATTTCACCACCCATCCTCCCGCAGTCCGACTCTCCCCCACCAAGACCCGCGAAATGCTCCCCGCTCTGCGCACGTCGTGTCTCCGCCAGAGGCCCCGGCCGTCTGGCCGCCGGCCCTTCACCTCCGCCGCCCAGCGCCTCTCCAAGATCGGGAAACTCCCCGTGGTTATCCCCCCCGAGGTTCTGCTGACACCGCTGCCGCCGCCCAAGCCCAAGAACCCGCGAGACACGCCGATAGGGTCTCTGTATGTCGTCGAGATAGGTTCAATTACTTACTGAGATTGATGCTCATGTATGTGTAGGATTGTCAAGGGGCCCCTGGGATCACTGTCGCTCCCAGTGCCAACCTACCTCTCCATCACCACCGAGCCCATCCCCGCTACGGCCTCCCACCGCGCCACCGTCGCCATCCTGGACCCGACCCAGAGCGACCAGCGCGAGATGTGGGGGACCACGCGCAGTGTGCTCCAGAACCTCGTCCTTGGCGTGACGGAGGGCCATTCTGCCATTCTCAGGCTCGTGGGCGTGGGGTACAGGGCGACGATGGAGGACGAGGGGAAGAAGCTGAGTCTGAAGGTTGGGTTCTCGCATCCGGTGGAGTTGATGGTGCCGGAGGGCGTCAAGTGCAGTGTGCCAATGCCCACGAGGATCTTGCTGGAGGGCTGTGACAAGATCAGGGTTATGGATTTTGCTGCTGCGATTCGGGATTGGAGGGTTCCGGAGCCATACAAGGGAAAGGTGTGCATCTTGGGGTGAAATGATGGGCGTACACAGTGCTGACAGTGGCTAGGGTATTTTCATCAACAACGAGACAATCAAGCTGAAGGTCAAGAAGGTCAAATAGATGACCCCGAGCGTCGTCTCGTGGGTCTTTTGGGGTCGTGCTCGAGCTCTCGGGAATTAAATACTTGTATCATACAGTACATAACATCTCGGGGATGCCTTCCCCAGATCCTCTTCCCGTATCTTACAACTCTAGTGATATCATGTTTCGATTATCTACGTGCACTTTACCCTGCGCCGATTGTATAATTCCAGTCCCTGTATAATTAATTCTCCCATTGCGCTTTTGCGCCATCATGAATTCATTTTTTCTGCCTCCTCCACCGCACTTTGATACTTGAGCATAGCCTTCTCCACCGCCTTCAATGTTGGTCCTAGCATCTCCTCTACCACCTTTCTCCCCCCTCCAGCCTCCGTGCTCTTCCTCTTCGGCCTGACCCCCGTTCTCCTGTACTCCTCCTGTGCCTTCTTCTTCTTCGCTGCCTGCTCCAGATCCTTCTCTTCATCCGCAGTCTTTGCAATCGCTTCTATACGTCCCCTCGAGTTACCCAAACTCGTCACCAACTTTGTGATATCCGCCGCACGCTTCTCGTCGCCGGACAAAAACGCAATCCAGAAGTGACGCAGGAACTCATTGGTCGTAGCATGCACGAGCGCCACAGACTCGAACACCCTCGCCGGCAGTCCCCCAGTTCCATCCGTATCACCAAGAAACCCACTGGTACTCAGTAACTGCGAACGACGATCATACACCGCGGCGATAATCTGTTTCGTCCCATTGCTCAATTTTGGTTTTCCATGTTCTTCCCCACCAGCCGCCTCTTCATCATCGCTGTCATCATCTTTCGGTAATACCGCATCAAGGTTAATATTGCCCACTCCCATCGCCGTCCTCAGTTCTTCTAGCACCGTCACAGGATCCATCCCAGCGGATAGCTGCGGTTTGCTCTGATCGTCGTCGTCATCACCAGAGAAGAAGCGACGCTGATCCCGAATATTCAGAATGATCCGCTCCTCCTCCGGATCCCCGCGGAGGTCTTGAAGCGTCTGCCCGGCCATATAGTAGGCATCCTGATCATCGTTGTCATTCGGGTCTGCATCGGCTGGTGCGACCAAGTCCACGAGTTTCTGCGAGAGGCTGTTAAGCGTACGGATAATAGGCACGTTATCGACTCTCGTCGGCCTCATTGTGAGGTCAGGCCGGTTGCCTTGCTTCTGCGAGAGATTCTGTTCGTTTCCTGCGAGATCGATGGTGCGGGGGACATGTTCTATCTTGCGCCGTTTACGGGAGTTTTCTTCACTGCTTTTATTGAGGTAGCGATCAAAGACGTTATCCAGCGCATCCCCCGGCAGTACTTTTTCTCCCTTAAGTTCCTTGAACAACCGACTCGTGAAGAATTTTGTCCAGAAGACCTGGTCGGAGAGCTTGGGGACGTTTTCGTCGTAAACAGACTTAACGAGCGGGTGCTGGTCGAAAATATCCCGGATGACATCCTGCGAAATTGCCATTTTCACCACGCCATCTTCAGTCTTAGGCTTGATAGTAGCGAGAACGTTGTATGGACCCCGTTTCTGCTCCCGCTCAATCGCATGTGCTCGCAGCAGGTGGGTCCTCGTCGACCAGAACTGGGGCGCCGTGACCGCGCCCGATAACACAGCCTCCGAGAAAGTCCTCGTGAGGTCGGCATCCGACTTCAATAGGCTCTGCTGCAGCTCCATGTCTGTCTCCAACCGCGCCTTACTCCAGTCCGTCAACTTCCCACTCATTGCCGCTGCCATCGCGGCTGACGTTGCACCTCCACCCGTAGCACCGGCAGCAGGGGTAGCAGATCCAGAAGTAGCTTTCGTCTCTTGGATCCGTGTGGTGAGGGCTTCTTTCATGGCGTCGGCCTCAGTACGGGCGAGCGAGGCGGAGGTGAAGGTGAAGACATATTGCTCGGGGTCTTTATCGGGAGTGGATTTGGCAAAGACCTTGATCATTACCTTTGCAGCCGTTGCAGGAGTCGCCTGGAGATCTGGAGGCCGTAAAGAATTAAAAAAATTTCTTAGACACCCAAGCAGGTTCAGCAAGTGACTCACTCGTAATTGTGGGTATGGGAATTGACAGTGATGCCGGAGCACCAGGCGGAGTAGCGGGAGACCATGTGACCGAGTCCTTCAGGAGCAGAAGAGCGCCGTCCTTCTTCTTGTAGGAGGCTGAGCCCTTGACAGAGGCCATCGTGGGGGTTCTGCAGCAGTGGAGTAAGGGAGCAGACGGCGAAGAGCAATTGAGTCTGTGGCAGGTGAAGCTTCAACAAAGCCGAGACAGCTTGGAAGAGCTCATATAGCCCTAACCCTGATCCTGTTACCCGGCTGCGGAAGAGCCTCGCTCTAGCCCTAACCCTGGCCACCTTCTGGCTCTCTCCCAGCTATTCACACTTATCAACTCTTGAGTTCACAGGATGGCTATGGCTTCCCTCGACGGGCTCTGCATAACTCCCGTCTCGGGCCTGCCAGAAGAGAGATACCAACAGGTAAGCTTGCCACTCCTAGATAGTCAGCTTGTATCCGGACTCACAGAGATAGTTGACAAGCATCAATCCCGATAGCTTCTCTCGAGTCTCCAGTCCCTTGATGCTATTATCGGCACCGCCAAAGCCGATGATGATAATTATTCAAAATTATCCTCTTGGCTGATATCTGTCCTTCGACCCACTGCGGATTTATTACCACCAGATCAAATCCTCGAAGATGATGATATCCTCCCACAGCCTTCATTGGCCTTATTCCAACAGGTTTCTGCACTCGCTCTCAAGCTTATTGAGAGAACACTCGAGCTTTTCCATGAATATCACGAACTCGCACCAGACCTCACTGTCGCTTTGGTATCTCACACGGACGCATCAGACCCATGGACGACACCCGAATCACGGCTACTAGCAGAGAAGATACTCGACGACCATAAAGAGATTCTCATTACCCCCCACACTCTCCAAGAACATATCCTCAAAAGAATCGTCAAAACCCAATTCTCTGCCTCCGGCTCGCTATCAACAGCCCAGCGCCAACTCACATCCGACGGCCGCAAAGCCCTCCGCCCATCCACGCAAAGGGCGCCTGCTCTCGGCAACTACGCTCCACCATGGCGAAACGAACGACCTGAGACAACCACACTTCTCCACTGGACCATCCGCACTCTCGATACCTCTCAAATCGAGCCTTCATGGCATCTCCTCATCCCGCCGATCCTAACACTGCTAGACGACTACTACCCGCCCTCCAAAGCCCGAGGATGCAGCATCCTCGCCACCCTCCTCATCAGGCTCGATGAACAGAAGATCCCGCGGGGTGGGCAATCGCTTCTATCGCGTACAGGGCTCGGTCCAGTAGTCTGGGACGCTGTCACGCCCTACCTACTTTCCCTCCCTCCCCTAACCCCCGCAGCACACTCAATCCCGCTACTCACCGCGGCGTACCCCGCCCTCATAACATTATCGAAATCCATGAACGCGGGGAAAGCAACGCAGAAAGACCGCGCGAAGCTGTTGGATAGACTTATCCGCGATGGCATTCTCCGCGGGATGCAGTTTGGCGGTGAGAATGTGTGTGTCGCTACTACCCTTATGGAGTCGCTTTCTCTCGTTGTCGGCGCGATGGGGATATGGGCTGTGAGACATCTGAAGGAGGTTGTGCCGATGCTGTCGGATGTGCTGTCGAGTCCGTTTGGGACTACTTACGTTCCGTTGCTCGCGGCGGCGGTCAAGGCGCTGAAGGATGTACTAGTGGTGTGTTGGGTTCGTATTTCGCCGTGGGTTGCAGAGGTGCTGAAGGGTGTATGTGTGTGTTGGAATAGGATTGGCGAGGAAGCTGAAGAGAAGGGAGCTGTGTTTGGGGAGCGAGAGGACGTGGTGGAGCTTAAGAGGGGGCTGAGAGAGGTGGTGGTGGTGTTAAAGGTCGCAGTGGAGGCAGACGAGGGCGAAGGGGAAAGGATAAGAGGACTGGAGAGAGAGATTATTAATGTCGATGGGAGACTGGAAGAGTTATTTGTGGCTAGAGTATCCCGAGGAGATACTAGGGTTTCTACGAGTGATAATCTATGAATACGAAATTAATAAAGACTGATTTTGTTCAGCATGTTAGTACCTATGGACAAATCTGCCGTCCATAGGAATTTGTCAGTGCAGTGCTGAGTAGAGTTTTATGAAATACTTGATGAGCGAAATACAACCCATATTCATTAAATGCACGTAGGGGACCTTAAGTGATACCAGTTCACGCATTATACGTGTAGATATCACCACTCGATATAAGTTAAGTCTCATTTCCCATCATTCAATGTTATCTTCTTAAACACCTTCTCATTCAAACAACACCTACGCTCACTAGGATCTAATAAGTATCCAAGAACACGGCAGACGTGGTACATATTCTGATCGATCACAGCCCACCACACACACAACATTCATAACGCATCACTCGAACCCGCAACCATCGGTGACATCCCGAGCCAATACCTCAAACCAGACATAAATTCCCCTGCATCAGACCACATACAGCTTCCCCATTCCACACGACCACAGGGTGATCCAGGGCTGGCCCTGACAACCAATCATATCCTGCGGCCATCCACAGGAAACTGGAAGCTGCAGCTAAGCTCATGCCAATCAAAACCCTTCCGAGCCAGCACAACACAGCAACGACAACTGCGACATTCTCGGAACACACCCTTTTTGTTCTTTATCCCACCCTTGCGATCGCCCACAAACTAAACTAAACTAAACCCCCCCTCCCTCCCTCTCTCAGAACAGAAAAAAAAATTTCATCTTCGAACTACTATTCACCCTCGAGATCCAAATCTACAGCATTGGAATTCGGAAGCAAAAAAAATATTTCCCTTCCCCTTCCGGTTCAAGTTTTTTCACCATGGAACCTCTAGTCGCAGACCAACCTTTAAGTTTCGCCGCGAGAATGGACGCTGAAGAACAAAGATATGCCGAATTGATGACGCAAGCGAAGAGCTCGCTTGCACGGATCAAAGAGATTGGCGACGGTTTTGGCAAGGCGCGGGAAAATAGCAATGTCCAGGAGGATGACCAGATGGCTCGAACGAAGGATCTCCTCTCACGAATCGAAGCGGGCGCCGAATCAGGGATGGCAGAGGAGGGGGAGGATATGAAGCTTGACCGGGTTGGGGAAGAAGAAGATCACACGATGGAGGGTATCGAGCAAGCGAATGGTGATAATCACATGTTGGAGGAAAACCCCCGTATGGATGGAATCGTCGAGATGGACATATCCACTGGGGATAATATAGGCTCTCGAAAACTGGAGGATTCTGATTTTCCCCAGTTGATGGAACGAGCAAAGAAGTTGCTTGCCCAGATTTCCATGAACGAAGTGTCTGCATCCGCAAAAGTGCCCGAGCCACCAGCAGCTAAAGAAATGTGGACCGAAGCAGAGTCTGATGCCTTCTGGAATTCAATGTGATGTACAGGCTTAAGGAGAAGAGGAAGAGTAATTAGAATAAAGTGTGCCTATTTGTGGACCATACCAAGCCAATGATAATTATACTGCGCTCAATTTAATTATTTACCGTGTCTCTTTCTTCTCCAAACATGTTCTACATTGATCACAAAATCCCGTCTGAAATGAAAATTCGTAATCTCATTTGGATTGCTCTAGAACTTTTGAATATTTACCCAGCTTCCCCCACATCTAATCTTCGTCCCAGTTAGGGTTCGGTGCGGGCGGCTTCGGTCCTCCAGCCTGTCTAGCCACAATAATCTGATCGACCGAGAGCACTGTACGCGCTGCTTCCGTTGCCAACTTGATCGCCCAGGCCTTGGCCACAAGAAGATCTAAAATTCCCTTCTCCTTCGCATCAAGCATACCGGTTCCCTTCTCGTCCTAAATTTTAGGCGGTCAGTAATTGATATACTAGAAAGCAGGTGAACGATAAATCGCGAAAATACCTCAATATCAACACCAGTATTCCAATTGTCTCTCTTGTGGTGTGCAGCATAAAGCCTGCTCAAAACTTCTGTGGCATCCAATCCAGCGCTCTCTGCGAGGGTACGCGGGATAACCTCGAACGCCTCACCGTACTTCTTAATAGCATGTTGCAGCAGACCGGGAGTTTTCTCGCCATAGGCAACAATTCGCTCAATCAACTGCATCTCGGTTGCTCCAGCGCCAGGGACAAGACGGGGGTCCCGAGTGATGGCCTTGACCACATTGACACCGTCGTCAACAGCTCGCTCAACGTCGTCAAGATGATTCTGTGTAGCACCACGGATAACAATCGTTGCAGTTCTAGTGGTCTCATCCTCTATACACATAATATCAGGGCTCCGCTGGATGTTTTAGAAATGAACAAGTGAGCATACCTTGCCTGAACACTGTTACTCGATCTCCTCCAATCTCCTCTGTTTCAACAACATCTACAGTTCCCATTTCATCTGGCATCGGTGCACCTAGCCTCGCTAGAGGTGTTGCGCCAACAACTCTGCACAGCCGCCTCAGCTCAAACTTGCTCAGAATCTTGATAACAAGGATCTCGTAGCGGTTTAGGTAATGTAGCGCCAGCTCGCCAAGTGTAGATCCGGCAACGACCACTCTTACACCGGAATCGTGAATTTCCTTGATGATAGCTTCCAGAGAGCTCTCTTCACCCTTTGTGAAATCTAGCATCTCTTTTGCGTTATGCAGTAGTACTGTGCCCTTGGTTTCGGTTTGTGAGATATCAAGTGGGCATGAATAAACACCAACTTTCGCCTTCAGAGCTTTCTTGATCGTACCATCCGGTGACCTCGGGAAGACCATTCCTCTGACAACACGGCTCTGCGGGAGAGAGGACCCCATAATCTTGACGACACGGATGTTATCGACATTGAAGTTTACAGGATTCTTCGGCATCACGGCAAGGACAGCTTCGGCAACGAGAGGGGCCAGTAGTTCTTCATTGCCGTACTGTTTTGAGGCGATGACGGTCTTGATAGATTTGCTGAGCTCCTCAACGGAGCGGATGTCCTGTATTTTATCGACAGAGAGCTCTGATCAGATAGCATGTTAGGACTAGCAGATGAAAGCAAGATAGGATTACTAGATGAACAAACCTTCCAGAGTTTTCAGAGCAAACTCCCCAGCTTTCTCGTACCCGTTGACAATTTCCGAGGGATGTAAACCAATCCGAATCAACCCTTCGGCCATCTTCAGCATCTCTCCCGCCAACACAATCACTAGATTGGTAGCATCTCCCATCTACCAATAACCCGTTAGCCAACGACTTCCATCCGCTCCGCAGTGAATCCTCACCTCAGCTTCCTGCTGCTGACTCGCCATCACAACAAGCTTCGCCGCCGGATGCACAACTTCTAGCTCTCTCAAAATCGTAGCAGCATCCGAAGTGAGGATCATCTTCTGCAGGTGGTTGATAACAATCTTGTTACGGCCGAACGGGCCCAGGGACGTCAGCACGGTCGAGGCAATTGTGTTGCAGGCATCGATGTTGCGGATGACAGCGCCATCTTCGCTCGCGTATCTGTAAACGACACCTCCGTCAATATTACACATATTCCGAAGCAGCAGAATCGAGGGGAAACCCACGATTGGTAGCCAGCCTTGAAGAGCCCGCTACCAGGAGCAGATGGAATTTGCAGCGACATGACTGCGTGGTATGATAAATGGACGGATTAAAACAGATGCACCTGTGATGTTGTTCAGGATACCGCCGGTTTGTAGAGGGGCGTCGTTGGTGTGGGGTGTTGTGCAGCGGGGAGGTTTTGGTGTAACACCCTGAAAAGTTTCCTGTGAGATTAGTCAGCTGAGCCGCAGTTGTTCACCGCTTCTCACTCGAATTGACCTGTCAGGCCTCCGTAGAATCCTCGTTATTTATCTATTTAGAAAGCAGGGAGACAAACAATACTCAGCAAGTCCCTCATCCAGCCACTCTGTATACGTCATGAACTCGGGGAAGTGGTTATTAAATCACAGTCTGATTTCGTACCCACTACGGAAGGCACATCTATGATGGCGCTTTCTTGAAAATATTGTGAAATTTCAAGTCACTAGCGACTAGACGTATTCCGAGTTCCATGAAGACGGTCTGTTTTTGCAGAACACTGCAAACACTAGCCCAAATGGTAATACTCGGTATACCGATGTATCGTTTCTAGTTGTAGCTCATATTCACGTAGCTCGGCATCAGACTGTCTAGCCCTCTCTGCCGCCTGTAGCGGTGTAAGCTCGTCATTATCTAAAGCTAGAATATTGACCCCTACCTCCAGCAGTACGAAGATACATGTAGTTCTATCTAAGCCACCCGCCGCAATCGAATGAAGTAGAGTTGATTCATCAA
The DNA here is from genome assembly GCA_038503075.1 of Gyromitra esculenta. Taxonomy (NCBI): domain Eukaryota; kingdom Fungi; phylum Ascomycota; class Pezizomycetes; order Pezizales; family Discinaceae; genus Gyromitra; species Gyromitra esculenta. The sequence continues at coordinate 43,603 of JBCAML010000005.1, forward strand.
CCGCCACAGCCACAGGGTCAGTTTGTAACTCAAGTAGGAGAGAGCCCGTGGTATAGAGGGCGTAATGTAGCGCCGTCATCCCAAAATCATCCGGAGCCGAAAGAACAGATTCATCTTTTTCTAGCAAGATCTTAGCTGTCTCGTGATTGTGTTGCTAAACTGCGTGGATAAGTGAATGAGTCCCGTGACGATATCGCACATTCTGTGCTTCAGTGTTGGTGGTTGAGATGATTCCGCATTTCATTTCCAGTTAGGCTCACCGAATATCATACTAGGATGCGTAGAATCGTCACCAATTTTCTAATGCATGGTAACTTCCTAACCCTTCAATATTTCTGAATGCCTAAATTCATATCGAAACTAATTTATATTGCAGAAACAGTTTTTACTTTTAAATGGAACTGCAAACATCCCCTCCCAGAAGAAGGAGAGAGTACTTTGTAAACCCAATAGCTTGACAAAAAAAACATATCGTAAAAGCCGTAGAGATTAGAACGAAAGGAAAACCCGAAACTTTATATTTAACAACCAGTACCCAAAATCCCCACTGCACGATTCCCTGTTTATCTTCGGTCGGTCTTCCCCATACCACGCTTGCCCGAGAACTATACGCCTAGTTAGAATTATCTCGAAATACACCAACCGCAGGGACACAGAGAATATGCTTACCAGATGTTTTGGCAGGCTGGCAGTAGTATGCCTGTCTGACTCTCCCTGTCTCGCCATCCGATTCATCTTCTTTTGGTTCAGCTTTGCCAGCTTCTCAGCCTTGCTCCTAGCGCCGTCATTCGTGATACCGTCATCTCTCCTGTTGGTACTCCTAGCTCTGCTCTTCGCTCTTGCGATGTTCCTCTCCTTCGTCGCCTGTGGGCCGTCATCAATCTCCATCTCCTCACCACCACCCCTGCTTGCTGCACGGCCACGAGACTTGGATCTCGCTCTCGCTGCAACCGCACTAGTATCGAAGCCCAGCTTTCCACCAATATGATCTTCCATTTCCGAGAGTTTCTTCCCTTGCCCCTTCGTTCGTGGAATGATAGCACGGTTCTTGAGACTCTTCTTAGACCGGGCCGCATTCCGGATGAGTACGCGCTGCTCACGGATGTAGTCCGCCTTAGTACGGATCTCAGCCTCGCTCTCGTCCTCGATTTCTTCATCTTCGTCATAGAAACCAGACTCTTGAAGTCGCTCCTCCTCGGCTTCAAGCTCTGCGAGCTTAGTTTCGATGTCCGGATCGATAAAGTCGTAGACATTACGCCCATCGTAGATCTCAGGGATCTTGTCGAATTTCCAGTCTGGGTTCTCGAGCATGTAGTTCTTCTTAAGGTTGACATTGTAAACACCGGCGCCACCTTCTTCGGCCTCGATATCACGTTCAAGTTTAGTACGGTCGGGATCCTCTTTGTCATACTTCTTCTTATTACGAACAGCATCGGGGATGAAGGGTTCACGCTCGACACCACCGATGGGACGCGACACGTGGATACGGTTGAGGATGTCGGTAACTTCCTTACCAATGGAACCGGAAGCTGCGTTTTTGAGTTTCTGTTCGACACGGGCGGCGAGGAGGCGCTCGCAGGCTTGGTTACGAACATCCATGACACCCTCTTCGGTGTGACAGGATAGGCGCAGCATCTCGACTTCGCCGGACTTGGTGATTGACTCGAGGAGAGCTTGTCGGCTGGGCTCGAGGTCCTCAGGTCGGGTTACGTCAATCTTGTTGACAACAAGGAAGACGATTTTGTTGGCGAAGAGAGGTTTGATAGAGTGGAAGAGTTGGACTTGCGCCTCGACTGTGTATCCGCACTGCTCAGACAGGTCAACAAAGTAGAGGACGGCGGATCTTAAATGCGCGATTGCGGTGATGGACTGCATTTCGATCGTGTTCATCTCCTCCAGGGGGTGGTCGAGGATGCCAGGTGTATCGATAGCCTGGAATCTGAGGTATTTGTAGTCAAAGTGACCAACATAGAGAGATTTAGTCGTAAATGCGTATGGCTGGACATCTACGTCGGCCCTCGTAACTGACTTCAAGAAAGATGATTTTCCGACGTTCGGGTACCCACAGATGAGGAGGGTACGGGTGTTGGGATCGATCGAGGGCAGACGGCCAAGATGCTGTCGGACTTGCTCGAGGTACTCAAGGGAGCCCTTGAGACGGCGGGTGAGAGTGGCCATACGACCGAGGGCAGCACGCTTGAGCTGTTTACATTGGAAGAGGGATTGAGCATACTTGATGAGACGAATATAGTCTCGGGCGATCTGCTCGATCAAATGTCTTGCGGTTGAAAGCTGGCCAAGGGCGATTCTGAAATGGTCCGCGTCGTAGAGAGTGTTCATCAGAGCGCTATGAAACGGGTGGATATCCTGAAGGCGGGGGAACGATTCTAGGATGGCCCCGAGCTTCTCCGAGAAAGTTTGCTCAGTAAACTTGACCTTGCGCAGGTAGAAAGCTATAGAATAGCCGTCAGTTATATTTTCAACCTTCGAGTCCAGAGGAGATAAAACAAACCTCTAATACGACTGATCGCGAAACCAGCACGAATCTGGGTCGGCAATCTTCTTTGGGTCCTGGACAAGACAATATCCAAGAACTCCTGAGAGGTAGGGACAGGCGCGATAGATTTCCAGGTCTGTGGCGCGTGGGGAGGATTTTGTCAGTTAACTGAAACATGGATCGAAACAACTTAGAAAAGCAATTAATGGCAGAATGTCGCAGGAGGCTCACCAGCTGCATGATTGCTGATTTTTACGGAACTACCGCTTAAACTGGGGAGGTGAAATGTGGAGAAGACGTTTGCGACGTCTGAGAGGCTTGGAGGGGAGTTCTTGAGGAGACTATCCAAACTTTTTTTTTCTTTCTTGGTCGAGCCAAGTGTGGGGATTTGACTAAGCCGACAATCTAGCCTGATTAGGGAGAGGGGGTTGCTACCAAGAAAGGCCGGGTAACTGTCACTTGCTGCTATCCGGGAGTGTCAACAGGGTGCTGTGCTAGAAAGCCGTGAGATGATCAAACTGATTGACAGGAACCAAGTGTCTGAGATTCGCTGTATCGAGAGGAGAAAGTATTTCGGCTAGTAGAATTTACTAGTACTTTGGTGCAGAGATCCAAACCAGAAAGGGCCAACTGGCTAATAGTGACGGTGATAAGAGCTGTTAGATGGCATCAACCAAATAGGCCAGAATTGATGGCAGTTTGGGTGTTGGGTCTATCAGCTGTACCTGACAGAAAGGCACCCGTTTTAATCAATCGAGTTTATTACGGCCTCTGGTGCAGAGATTAATGCAATCTTGGGTTGGCGGGCCGGGTAAGCGTTATCTTTTGGGTGGGGCATTCATTCAACCACTGTCTCACCCTCCAGAATCTGCCCCTCCATAAACTAACACCCAACCATCGTGACTTCCACCCTCATCTCTGGCCTCATCTCTTCACTTCTCTACCCGATAAATAATTCTGTAATTTTCTGCTGCTAAATACTTCCTTTCAAATGGCTGACGAAGCCAAAAAACTCGCTTCCGCTGCGGCAGAGCTCACTGTCTCTGATACTACAACTACCAGTCAGTGATCCCTCATGACTCATTCTGAAATTTCCTAGAAAACCTCAGTTCTTTTATCATTATTACTATTTTGCTTCAGCGCTATCTTGTGAGGTCGATTAGCTAAAATTACACTCGCCAGTTTACATTGACGAGGATACCGGTATCGACTCTGCCGAAACAACTGGTACTCAGGACAAACCGTTCAAATCCCTTATCGGTGCCCTAACTCACACCTACAAGTTGCACCCCGACGCTAAATTCCAAGTTCGCAAATCTCTCTCTGGTCCCGAAGATGAGACTCGTAAAGATTACATGCCTGCTGCTAAGGCAGCCTTGAAAAAGGCTGCCAATTTGCATGCTGCCAACCTCAAGAAACAAGCCAAGCAAGCAGAAATCAGCGCTAAGGAAGCCGAAGCGAAGGCTGCACGTGACGCGCAATTAGAAGAGGCGAAGAAGATTGTCATTGCTGAGGATCCGGCCCTACCTGCTGCGGTCAACATCAAGATTAGAGATAGCATCCCCAGCCGAGGAAAGCGGATAAAGGTTTCTGGTTGGGTTCACAGATTGAGGATTCAGAAACAGCTTGTTTTCATCACGCTCCGCGACGGAACCGGGTTCCTGCAATGTATTCTTGCTGAGGAACTGACAAAAACTTATGATGCTTTAACCTTGACTGTTGAATCCACTATTACCATCTACGGTGTCATTTCGCCCGTCCCCGAAGGTTCTCATGCTCCAGATGGCCATGAGCTGCATGCAGACTACTTTAAGGTCGTTGGAAAAGCACCAGGTGGAGACGAGGCCATTACCAACATCGTTGCCAAGGATGCGGATCCTCAAACCAAGTACGACAACAGGCACCTCGTTATCCGTGGAGAGCAAGCCAGTGCTGTTCTGAAGGTTAGGGCCGGTGTTCTCAGGGCCTTCCGTAAAACTTACGAAGATCTCGGTCTTCTCGAGGTCACCCCTCCTTGCATGGTCCAGACTCAGGTTGAAGGAGGCAGTACCCTTTTCGAATTTGACTATTACGGCGAGAAAGCCTACCTCACTCAGTCATCCCAGCTCTACCTTGAAACCTGCCTCCCTTCACTGGGCGACGTTTTCTGTGTCCAAGAGTCTTTCCGTGCTGAGAAGTCTCTTACCCGCCGTCACTTATCGGAATACACACACATCGAAGCTGAACTCGCCTTCATTACCTTTGACGATCTCCTTTCCCACCTCGAGGAAACTATTTGCCGCACCATCAATCACGCCCTCGCTGATCCCCTAATTGCGGGCTACATCGCCGAGCTCAATCCCACCTTTAAAGCCCCTGCCCGGCCTTTCATGCGTATGAGCTATGCAGATGCCATTGAGTGGTTGAAAAAACGAGAAATCCCCAACGAGAATGGCCAGCCGCATGAGTTTGGTGATGATATCGCTGAAGCAGCAGAGAGGAAAATGACAGATGAGATCGGACTGCCAATTTTCCTGACCAAGTTCCCGGTCGAGATTAAGGCATTCTACATGAAGAAGGATCCCGCCGATCTGAGGGTGACTGAGAGTGTGGATTGCTTGATGCCCGGAGTTGGGGAGATTGTGGGTGGTAGTATGAGGATGGAGGGGCTAGACGAGTTGATGGCTGCTTATAAGAGGGAAGGAATTCCGCACGAGCCATACTACTGGTTTACAGATCAGAGGAAGTGAGTTTATCTCCATTACTACAATCTTTTAAGCCAGGAAGACGACTAACATACGTACGTGTAGGTATGGTACTACTCCTCACGGTGGATATGGTCTTGGATTGGAGAGATTTCTGGCATGGATGTGCGATCGCTTTACTGTCCGTGACTGTTCGCTTTATCCCCGCTGGACAGGGCGTTGTACCCCGTGAGCACTCGAGCTAGTAGATGCTTGTATGCGATTGTTTCCTTACGATTTGATGATTTGTGTGCACGGTCTGCGGCCGGCGATGCTTTTTCTCTTCTTGTTTTGTGTTTTTCGTATCACATTTTTTCCTATCTTGAGAGCAAGTTCTAGACGGAAATATCAAGCGGTGTATAGAAGAACTGTGACTGTTCGGTCTGTGGCTTTCGAGCCGAGCGAGAAACCGAGTGACATATCATAGGTGTAGTGCTCCCTTACCAGCATTGGTGGACATATTTCTACGTGTGATCGAGGTGCCTTTGAGAGAGGTGACCTCTTAGGTTTGGTCTTCTGTGGCATTCAGATTGTCAATTTTCACCAGTGACTCTAGTCAATATAAATATCTATATTGTGTAGTCCAAGTATTTACGTATAATCAAAACCACTGAAACCTTTGATGACTAGCTACTAATTTACTCCCCCAGGTGCATCTGCGGCACCAGTCCCTGGTAAGAAAAAAAACCAGCAGTTTTATTGGTGGATTGTAAGCACGTACCCTATTGGAGCGGCAATGCAAGATCCATCTAACCAAAAGGCTCGATCGGAATATTGCTCTCCAACATTAACTCTGCCTATATACCAACAAATCGAGAAGTACGCAAGCTCTGTGCGTCGCGTACGGGCGCCGACCCCTTTTGCTCACCTGACCACATCCAGACAGTGGACAGGGACTCTGCTTCGGGGGATCGATCAGAGGCATGCCCAGGTCTCTTATAGTCGTGAAATTCGTTCAATTCTCTATGGTTGCTACTCTACATATACGTCGTTCAAATTCATGCCTTAAGCCCTCCAATCTTTTGCCCAGCCAATACACGCTATACTAACTAATTACCATACTGCCTTTACTAACAGTGGATCACCCAGCGAAAATTCGTTATCCTTAACTAGACGAAAACGAGATCAACACAATCAAATAACTCTCTGCGAGAGTCTCCTAGGCGCTGGCAAGAGGCTCTTCGGCAGAGGCTTCGCTGTCACAGTCACAGGGCTCTTCGGAGCCGTCTTCGAGGGGTTCCTCTGCAGAGGGGCCGCAGGGACCGCGGACTGGTTCCTCGGGAGAGGCTTCGGAATACTCTTCGACACCGGCTGTGGCAGGGCCGTGGCGGTCGTTTTCATGGGGTTCTTCGAGACGGGCTGTGGGAGAGACCTAGAGACGGGCCTCGAGGAGGGCATCGGGAGGTTTGTCGGTGTCACTTTCAGGGGGTTCTTGGGGACAATCTTCGAGGCTGCCTTCAGTGGGTTCTCTAGCACGGGTTTTGGTAGTTCCTCTGGGGTTGTTGCCGGGCTCTTTGGGATGGTCTGGAGGGGCTTCGGGATGCTCTTTGGAAGGCCTTTCGCAAGAGGCTTAGGGAGGCTCTTCGGGGCAGCCTGGGCAGGTTTTGGTAGCTTCTCCGTTTTTGGAACGGCCTGCGGGGCAGCCTTTGGTAGCCTTTCTAGGGTTGCTTTCGGGAGAGTTTTCGGGAAGGCCTGTGGGGCAGGCTTCGGCAAATTCTCCGAGGCCAGTTTCTGGGTGCTCTTCTGAAGAGGCTTCGGCAGGCCCTTTAGGGGGTTCTTTGGAATTGCTTCTTGGGTGGGCTTCGGGGTACTTTTCGGGATGGCCTTCGGCTGGCTTTTCGGGGTACTTTTCGGTTGAGTTCTCGGCTCATTTTTCGGCTGGGCTTTTGGCTGCCCCTTCGGAGGAGACTTTGGGAGGTTCTTCTGGCTAATTTTGGGCGAGCTGTTTGGAGTTGCCTTCGAGTGACCTCTTGGCGAGTTCTTTGGGAGAGTCTGCCTGAGGGGTTTCTGAAGGGGCTTCGGTAGATTCTTTTGGGTCGCCTTCAGGGGGCCCTTCGGGAGAGGATTCAGCACGGGCTTCGGAAGGGACCTCGGGGAGGATTTTTTCACATGAGCCCCCGGGACGCTCTTTGGGGTCGCTTCCGGGACATTATCGAGCGGTGCAGCACAGTGTGCAGCCTGACGCTTCTTTAGGCGTTTTGTGGTGAATAGGGAGATTATATAGCGAGTTAGAGAAATCTTATGGCGCTTTGGCGGGGCTGTGGGGGTGCCGCTATGAGGCAAGCTACGCTTTTTATGTGAAGGACGCTGAAGGGAACTGAGAGACATTGTGTTAGTGAATTCTACATAACTTGGAGGGGTGAAAGTGAGTTCTCTCAGGAGGTGAGGTTCGGCGGTTACGGTCTCTGCACAATTCCTAATGCAGGGTTATTAGTCAGGGATCCTACTTCATCCGGGTCAATATTCCCGGTGATCTTTGAAGTCGTCAGTGAATATCTTTGATTTCTACGGGTGCTAGTGTGTGCCTACGTGTGTGTGGTGTTTAATTGATGCTCGAAATATTTAGGCTTTTTAGATCACCATCCCACTTTCTTGTGGCCCACATCCAAATTGAATTCTAGGTGACCCAATAGATAAGCTGGGGTCATGCCCGCTTATAGTGTGGAACAGGGTAATCCTGAGGGTATCAAATGACGGGCAGCGGATTTATTATAGTAGACGATAGTCTAATTATACCTGTGAATAAAATACACGAGGAGCAGAGCACCTAATATAGATAGATTCAGTGCATTTCCTAGAACAGGCCCCTTCAGTGATTTCCAGTACGCAATCGAGTGGCATTTTATGAGGCAGAGGTAGTGTGTTATGAAATTATATAATGCTGTAGGGTACGAGATTCTAGTATACGTAACTGCACTGCTACTCCAAGAGTTGCAGGGTCATGCAAGACATATTGCGCCTACCATTAGAAAGTAATCTTTGCCCAACAACAAACACCTGTGGTAGGCTGTTGCCCCAGAAACGCGACGTTTCAGTGCTACCTCAATCATGAAACGACCTTTTTGCAAGGCTGGAGGGATCAATGCTTGCATGCCGTAGTGTAAAATAAGTTCTGCCTTCCAAAGGCTGCCATTCTAGAGATAGGTTATCCCAACACCAGTGTCGGTCAGTTCATAAGGTGCAGTCGGAGCAGGCTTTAAAATGCCACTACAACTTTATTTCGCGGTCCTCTAGCCAACGCCCCTAGGGGCATGAATCATGTTAGAGGGTGCGTACGAGAAACTATGATATGGGAGATTGATCTCACGGTGTTATTCTTGTAATATCAGTGTGCGAGTATCCACTGCTAACGCTGCTCAAAAGAGAGCCTGAGTTAAAATTTCATGATACATCACTCGGGAGCTATGCTAATTCTAGATGGCGCCACAGTACCCTGTAAGATGTATTCCTCAGTTGAATCTTAAATCTTATGGGGGTATAAGAGTTGAAATCCAAAAACCAATATCTGGCTGGTTTAAACTAGGCCGTGCAAAGGTACGTCTCGAGCCAGATCTATCCGCAGCTACTTTCTTTACTACAAGTAGCTACTAGCAGAGCACATCCGTTTCTGTATCTCTCTGCTTATCTGATTTAGGGAGTTATAGAAGTAACATGAATCTCGCACTATCGAAATGCTATTATAAAGAAACACATACACGCGATAGAATGGAAATATATGCCTTGCTCGGCGCTGTATAGCCCACCTGCTATCAATAGATTATTTATCTATTTACCTCATTCTCATCCCCACCAGGCAACGGAGCAAAACGATAGAGCTAGCATATAACCCTAGCCCTATAAAACAATTCCTTGGCGCACCTCGAAACATCAATTTTCGTGATAACATGGACCACATCTTAAACGAACCTCAGCACGCAGACTCCGAGGCCTAAGCTACAGCCATGTTCCCCACGAGAGTATTGTTCAAGCGCTCAGTCTGGAAGGGTTTGTTAGCCCTCTCCTAGTGCTCCCAGCGCTCTAATTATGGTGGTTTTGTGCTAACTGTGCGGATTTAACCAGGTCCATTCGTTGTTCAGTGAGTGGCCCTCCTCCCTCCGGGGTCTCTTCACCACTACCTCCTGCATTGCTTTTCTGCTAATCCCTCGAAATGATAGGTTACCGCTACCATTTACTCGCCCAAAAGAAGGGGAGCGGACTCCTCCAATTGTGACCCGCGCGCGCAGCTGTACGATTGTCCCGCAGTTTATAGGGTTCACGTTTAGCGTACACAACGGGAAGATCTACAATGAGTTTGTTGTAACGGAAGATATGGTGGGCCACAAGTTGGGGGAATTTTCTGCGTAAGTGATTCCTCTGGTGCTAGGAACTAGAGGGCAAAATCAAAGTGGTAAGATAACTTACTGATTTTGAAATGTAGAACGAGGCAAAAATTCCAGTACAAGATGTCAAAAAACAAATAGACGAGTGGCTGTTTGGAGCTTGTTTGTTTGGGTTGGGGATTGCTATGTGGCTACTGTAAAAATAAGAACCAACAATTAAATACATCTAGCTCCACCATTTCTCGCACGACATCAACAAGATAAAGATTCGCCGAAGCAATAAAATTTGTCTAACTCTAGGACTGCACTTTTGAAACTATTCTTCCTACCGGCTTCCCCACTCAGTCTTTCCAAGGATGTTCTTTATCCAGATCCCTAACGCACCATCTAAATGACTACTAATCAACCCTCCATCAAAATTGTTTCCAACTAGACCACCGATATTTTGCTCTGCGGCGTTAGCAGATTCGATGATTCCCTTGTTCGCTACAATCGATATTTTTACGCCTTCCGGAGGCTGTGGTGCTGCTTCAAGAACCGACGGCGAGCCCTCTGGGGGTGGAACAGAGAATACTAGCTGTGGAGTTTGGCCATATATCCACTCCGGGGACTATTGAAATGTCAATTTTGTTTCGTCCGAGTAATTAGATAAGAGAAATTCGAACCTCTAGTTCTTCAACCCCTTTCTTGATTTTTTCTACATCCAGTGCTTCCCTTCCGACATGACAAACACCAATTTCTTCCCCTGTTTCCGTACCATTAATCTGTATAGCTGTATCCAATTTCCCTATGTTTTCATCTCCCAAATACATCCTCCCAAATTCCCGCACAACAGCCTCCACAAACTTCTCACGCTCTACACCTACATTTGCAACAGGGCTCCGAATGCTATCCACCCCTCTAGCCTTCAGCCACCCTCTTGCAGGGCTTCTCAAGTAAGCTCTCACATCCTCCAACTTCGAATCCAATAACATAGTTCCGTGATGATAGCTCCTCAACCGGGTAAGCTTAAACGCCGACCCAGAAATTTTCTTCGTCCCCTCCGGCGTCTCCCCTTCCATCTTTGTATGTTCTGCTACCATCCCAGAAGGAAGCAAAACAATGTCATGTCTCTTATTGACGGCAGCAGACTTGACACCTAATCCATGCAAAGCACGCACCACCATTTCTGCATGCTTATCCCTGTCGAAACTCGCAGACGGCATACAGACAGAGTAGTTCACATTCCCCATATCGTGGAACACTGTCCCCCCGCCGCTCCGGCGCCGTACGAGATCAATCTTAGGTCCATCTGGTTTGTGTAGAAGCGGTAGGTTGACTTCGACCCATGGATTCTGGTTCCTTCCGATCACAATGCTGGGGGTATTGGTGTATAAAAATAAGACGGTTGACTTTTCAGGCGTGGTTTGGAAGAGGTGGTGTTCGATTGAGAGATTGAGATATGGCGAGTGTGAGAGAGATATGTAGATTTGGAGGGGTGTTTTCGAGGTTAAGAGGGTAGCGAAGTTTGAGAGAGCTCTTCTGGAATTCGGAGCGGAGAGCTGGCGAGCTACAGAGGGGAGAGTCTGTAATAGACCTCGCGAGGGTGACATTATCGTATGAAGCTTGGAGTAGGGAGCTGAGACAAAAGTGGAATATATGTATTTGGAATCCCTAACCTTAGATTACTCGGCGCCGCAGAGCCTCGTGCCTTGGCAGAGCTGCGTAGTGGACCAGCCCATGCCTTCTCAGGCTTAGATCCAAGAGCAACCAGAGATACCGCACAAGACTGTATGGTGATCTTGGAATGCAATTGCCTACCTTTCCGGCTGCCCATCTATGACCTGAGATCTAGAAATATCTATCTCAATTTAAAGAATTCGTGCAGAAAGATATATATCTGATTTCCATATCGCTCTTGATGGGATTCTAAGGCACCATTATACAAGTCAGTTACTAATACGAGAATATATACATCTAAATTGTAGCAATGTGATGACGAAACTGAGAAGCAGCCATGAAATTATTATTGAAATCTCTACCAGGTATTGATCTCAGATAAGCAACGATCGTTCATAACAATAAGGGCTTTATTATCACAGATAAATTAACCCCCAGAGTGGTTTACGGCACGCGCCGAATGTGACAATAGATCGTTTTACGCATTCGTGTATTTCTAAGATCACCTACCGTTCTAGAAAAATATAAAGCATAGAGTATACTCCGTAGCTCTCAGTTCGGTGCCCATTTCTCCGCAGTCGATAGGAATCTCTCCTATTACCTAGAAACGTTTGTCGTCCGAGGATTCCACCGTTGTCCCGGTTGTAGTAGTACCGGCGCCTGGTTAATTCCACGATGATATTCTCTATACCCCACAGATTTCCCCGCTCTGCACCCCACAGATCGGGTCTCGGACCGATATCCCAGTAATTTTCAAGGATCATCTATTTTTCGTTTCTAGTAGTGAAAGACGATTGCCGAAAGCAAGGACGCTGGCAGTCTCTGGTTGCAAGTGAGTGATGTATTATGATTTTTGTATTAATAAAGGCTATTACTTGTAGCTATTGTTTTGGTGATGGCTTCTTTTCTTTCGTTTGGCTAATCTCATGATTCACCATCTGTATTTTTATTCCATCCTCTAGAAAAGATCCTGTGAATCAGGCTTCCGATATCTGAGAGGAATCGAACGCTTCTTCTGCTTCCGAGACTTTCGGTAGCACGGCGGAACGTTTCGTAAATGTAGGTCTCTCTTAATGGACTTTTATGCCTTTAATAAAAACGATGTAAAGAGGTGAGCCATAGCTCGTAGTTCGATTTCCTAGTATATGGTGAAATTCAAGGTGGTCGCCTATTCGACTAAAGGCCCGGGGTTGTGGCAGGATGTTGAAGATAAGCTATATCTTTTAATAGCCCTAGCCCCAGTCTTATCACACGTGATCTTAGGAAAACTCCAACCACCTCTGGCAATTCAGGCCAAACGGAACAACTCAATGCTCAGCAATGTTTCTCTCCCGCCAACTACGATTCAATGTAGCTTTGACTGGTCGAACTAGATCACTGCCTTTCGTCTATCTAGGTAGACGCTTCACGAACTCATTTGCCTCAGATCAAGAGAACGAAGAACAGATTGCCCAAGCACGAGAGTGGCTCTCATCTTTCACTCCTGAGAATTTGCCCCGGAAGAACTGTGAGATCAGCTTTTCGCGCGCCTCAGGTCCTGGTAATAACTCTCTATAATTTTCTACATAGTTAGGTAAAGGCTAATCAAGGTGAAGGTGGCCAAAATGTTAATAAGTATATCACTTTTTTCTTACTACATATCAATATCAAGAGAGAAGTAGTTTAAACAGAATAAGTTTTAATTAAACAACAAAACTGGTTCATTGTTCAAGGTTAAATACCAAAGCGACGCTTCGACTTAATCTAAAAGAACACGGCTCTTTCATCAATCCTTATATTTTGGAAAAAGTTCGACAAAACGTATGTTAAGGCCTACCCCGTTGAACCACCCAGCTGATACTTTTCAGTTCAACTAATATTAGAAGAATAGTCAACCTACGCTACAAAACATGACGAACTCGTTATACAATGCGATACACATAGAAACCAACCTAAGAATACCGAGGAGTGTTTTCAGCGGCTATATTCAACAATCGCAAACGCGGCAAAGCTTCCTGGGGTAACTACAGAGGAAACGAAGAAGAGGGTTGAAAAAATGTACGCTCCTATCTCCCTGTTCCCGAGCTCAGATACAAAGAATTCATAGTGATAGTGTTTGGGTATAGTGAAAAGAAAAATAAAGAGCGACGACTGCAAGAGAAGAAAAAGCATAGTAGTAAAAAGAGCTCGAGGAGAGGCTCACGGGATGACTGATGGAATTGGAACGAGCGTTTTTATATTTATCATGAATAAGCAAACAGGAACGCTTCCTTGCGCAATCGAAATGACCAAAACCTCTTTAAAAATTCCCATGGCGGGGAGTGAATTCAGCGGGAAACCAACTCTTTAGAACTGGAGCTACCAGGCATTATGTTTCAAAACTAAATAGCCAATGCCAGTGGGTGAGAGTCGATGACCAGCCCGTTTGAGAGCGAGGTTGGAGGGCACTTTGCGTAATTGGCCCAAGCTATACATAGATTATGCGCGCTCCTTATCCTAGAAAGCTTTGCTACATTCTCCAACTTCCGTGCCGAAAAGTTATTGTGCGTAATGGGGAAGCTTTGCAAAGTCGGGTGATAATTTATGATTCTACGAAAGACATCCCAAGATGGTAAGCGTAATCGCCTAGCCGTTAGGTGGTCTGCTATAGATCGTAATTTCACTTAGCTTAATACTGGTTGAATATGGGTGTCGTTCTGACAAAAGGCGACTTATAGCACCTCGTCTATCAAGGCTCGCGCTACAGCTAGGTGGTCAAAAAAAATTCTCTAGTATGTAGAAAACATCTTGAACAGTCAACGAAATATTTAACAGAGAAATATGATTCTTGAGAAGCATTCGACACACTAAATCTTGGTTGCCACCCTTTAGTTTAGCACTTTATTGCTTCTAACTGTCTTTTTGTTGCAACCGGGTAAGAAGCCTTTGAATTCTCTTAGAGCGACACTATGTATAGATAAGTGATAATAAAATAGAGTAAAAGATATATTTATATTGCTTTTCTGGGAAGATGAATAGAAAGAAAAAGTAAATATAAGCAAATCGAAATACAGTTGGTAATAGGCAGGAAACGTGAATATCGCCCAGATACGTGATTATCCAACTATGTTTGCAACCCTGCTCTATTGCAATTTTAGCAGGAGTGAAGCACGTTTGTTTTTGGTGTTGACCTACCTGACCTTCCATCCATTGAGGAACAAGTTCTGCCCATTCATCGTCTCTAATAGTCTCAAAATCGGGAAACCACCTTGGGGTCTCTAGCGGCATTCCAAATCCTTGAGTAGGTTTAAAAAACACTGGATCTTCTTTCGACCACGGCCATCCAAAAAGTTTTATTTTGAGATCTGTCTCGACGGTAACTTTGATATCTGCCTGAAATCTACCGTTGAAGCCCAGGATCACAGCGAATTTCAACTGGTCAGGAATGCCGCTTTTTTCCATTTTATTTTCCTTGATTACCCAAATTACTTCGTTTTCTTCCTCGTGCTCCCTGTCTCTGAAGCCACGGCCTGAAATTTCCATACGATGACCCTTTTTGAACGAGGAGGTCTTTTCAACATACGGTTGAATACCAACTTGCATCGGAGCAATTGACGCCATACAAGGGAATTCAATGCCGTAAGCCCACGACTTATTTTCGACTATGACATTTCCAAACATTTTCTTTGGGGCAAAATTATAGATGACCGGGTCGTCTTTCGGCGACGGCTTCTGGGTGCCATCTGGAGTGGCTTTGAAGGAGATGGCGATCTGGGCTCCCTTGAAACGCAAGGGACTATCTGCCTCGAATCGGAACTTGAAGTCGAGAAGAATCAATGCTGCTGGTTTTTGGTCAAAGCTGCCATAAACGACTCGTGCTAAATCTGCCGTAATATAGGTACGTTGGTTAAGGACCTTGTGAAGCGCACTCTTCCGGTTTATTTCGTCTGTTGCAGTTATTCTGGTTTTCGGGCGTATACCGAGTTCGCCATTGTGGTGGTCAAGCTCAAGTAGAGCAGTACGGGAATAGGGCAACTCGGGCAGTTCGGGCGAGATATTTTCTTCGGGAGTGGCTTGTTCCATATCGGTGGTTGCTCGTTTGAAAGCTAGCTACCTAGTCTTCGTGAGCGAAATGCGATCATTATGGAAAGGCTCCTTGTTTTTGCCGGCATGCATACGCTTACCGTCCTGGAATCCAAAACATTGATTCACGTGATTAGTTACCAAGTGCGAGGTGGTCTCGCACTATGGACACTCTACTGCAAATCAAATATTCTTCCAATGGTTATTAACTTTGAAACACTTGAACGGTTAGTCCAAGCTTGCTAACTACATGTATACGATATTTATCCACCAAGCTATAGAGGTGTGCGTACTAAGCCTAATGGTAAGATGATATTTCCTAGTATCTACGTGCTGTTGGAAAGACATGGTGTATGAGCATGATTGATTTGCTACATACCAAGAAAGGAGCCCAGGATGCCCTAAAGCTATGGCATGACTTTGAAGAGAAGAGAAGAGGGAGTGAGGGAGATGAAGAAGAAGAAATTGTTAGAGATGAGATATGAGGATGGGGCGAGCTGAAGCAAGAGAATGGAGAGAATATGAACGGTGAATTTGAGCTTGCAGCGAGAGGATTTGGAGTGTAAAGTTTTAGGATTACGTCTATTATGGGTTTTTATTTACTTTGTCAGTATATTTTATGCTTCTATCTCGTTGTATTTTCGTTTTAGGGAAAGTGTGGGCTTTGGACTATGAGGCCAAGAAGATGAGATACGAAAGGACAAGGAAATATGTGGTTCTAATTATTTTGTATTATCATAGCTTTTGTGCTAGTTACAATTAATGATATAAGCAAATAAAAAAAAGTATCTACTTGCTGAAAAATAGGGTCTGTAACGCGGGCAAACCCCAGCAGCAACCAACTCCGCGCTTTGAATGATCACAACACACAAAACAGGCTGAAACTATAGATTCGGGCGTAATTAGGATCGCTACAAAATAAATCATGAAGTTGTAGTAGTTAGGAGCTGATTGTGGGTTAAAAGCCGTGTTGCATAATAGGGATGGTTGCAATCGAGGTTTACCCAGATCATAGACTTTATTTTTGAGCAAGTACTAGGGGTAGGGGTGTGGAGATGGAACGCCAGGGGTTTCCGTTCTGTGAGGTCACCATAGAAATAATGTGAGATCTGTATCGTCTTCATGCCCTACCCCTAGTACTGTGAGACTCTTATCTCCCCGGGTAATGTGTAGTACACTATAACGTATTTCACCAGGAAGTGGGTCAGGCTGGGAAATGGGTCGGTTGAAACCACATCAAATCTTTACAACTTCCAAACCTCAAAACTACCACAACAATTATTTAAAACAAATTTACACTGCTTGGGTAGGGATATCTATATATAAGATATGTTCTGTGGAAATCTTAAATAGTTATCCCAAATTTTGGTAGAGTTGAGACTGCAAACTAGAACCCTAATACAAATTTTTGTATGGGAAGATAGGCTGAACGCATTTCTTCATGAGCTTTGGAGTAAATCCTATTATAGAAAAACCAAAAACCTTATCAAGGCAGCTGAAACTGACTGCTCAGACTTGGTGTAAAATTATGATTTTTTTGAGCTATCATGAGGATGGTGTCCCTCTGAGTTTGGGCATTTTTCGCCTGTTGCCGTGCGACCCATTTCTCTGTCTGACCCACTTCCCGGTCAAATACGTTATATGGGAACTGGTGGGCGGATCTTTCCAGCTTGCTGAGTCATTCAAAATTCACCTCATGCCAACTCATTGGGTTTCGACCACCACAGCCATCTCAACAACTTTTCTAGTAGCTCTCTTCAAATTGCTCAGACCTATGGAGTCTAAAACTAAACCCGATTTCAAACTTGCAGACGATCAACCTTCACTCGAGACCGAACTCCAAAGATGCAGACTTCAAAGAAGGCTTGGGCATCTCAAAGAGGCAAATGTCAGCCTCAAAAAGTTGCAAAGTTCGCGTGATAGCCTCAGCACCAACGACCAAGCGTTGGTGCTTGCACAGATAGCATGGACTCTGCTACTGCAAGGGTTTTTTAAGGAGGCATATGAAACATTGGACCAATGGAACCCTTCCTTCAAACTCAACAGCTCAGAAGAGTCCATTCCTAGCAAAACGAAGGCTTTCATAGAGCTACTAACGGAGTTCACGAGGGTGAATTGTTATGGCGATCCTATGAAGAGCGTGGAGGCAGCGCGGATCGTCTTTGATAAAGAGTTGAGGAATACGGATATGAAGGACTACGATTACACATTAGTACGTAACAGATTTTGCGCTCGATTTTTTTTGTTAATGCTAATGCGTTCTCTAGATACAAGTGGAGATATTTTATCATAAGATAATGATACTCGCGACAGAAATGGGGATCCTAGATCGTACAAAAACCCGGGCTCATACCAAAGCCCGACTTCGACCAATATTCGACCTGCTTTGTTCTGTCAAGCGTTGGGAAGAAGTCAGCATTATTGCAGAAACTCTGGCTCTAGTTTTAGATTGGCCTGAAAATGCAGATATTTTTTCAAACTTGCTCCAACTTGAAGATCTCCCACCACTCAACAGTGCCCACGCTCATTTCCAAGCCGGATGTTTGTTTGAACTCAAACATCTTTATCATGTTGCAGATGCACATTTTGAGGTTGCTCTAGATGGCTTTAAGAACTTAGGACATGCGTATGGCGAGCTCGATATCAGGATCTACAGAAGCGGTAGGAAAGAGAATCCGGAGGATAGTAGTCTTTTAGAGGATTACCAAAGAGATGTTGGTAAAGGTTGGCTAGAGATCCTCACCGAAATATCTGTCAACTACGAAGAAATGGCTTTTCCAGTCGGGATGCTCAGAACATTGTCCAAAACCTGCGAACTTGCTCAGATCGCTAACGAATTCGAACTCGGCTACGACATCGCCAAGGACTGTGTAGAAATCGCACACAAGATTGGCTCACGTCTCCTTTGGATTCAATTCCAAATTTATATGCTTGCCGCAAGCCTGTGCCTGACTGCACGCGAGTCCACAGTAATAGGGTCAGGGGTAAAGCTCATCGAAACAGCGAGAGACTTTGGAGCACCGTGTTTGGAAGGCGCTATAGCTTCCATACTCTCTCTGGCATCTCTAAAGATTGCAGATAATTCACAGTCCATATACTGGGCAGAAAAATCAGCAGCTATCTTTAAAGATAGTACGGCGAACGATAAATCTCTTCAGGAGTACCATAGTGCACTTGTAAGATATGCACAAAACACCGGTGAAGAGTGCACCAACCAGCATCTCAAGGCGATTTCAGCCTACCTGAAAGAGTCGATAGAAATAGATATTGCCGCAGAAATATGGGGGTGCTACGTAAATAAACTTCTTTTGCTGGGTCAAGTCCAATTAGCCAGATATCGCACTTCCTCGGTGTTGAAGGCGACTACAAAACTGGAGTCATGTTTACAACGTGCTCTAGAGATCTCAGAGAAATTAGAAGGAGAGAAGCAGCGCGAGACGTTTGCCACTATCCAATGTCGCCGGGTGAACGGTCTGATGTTACAAGCAAAGGAAGAAACTAGCACCGCGAAGGAAAGACTCGCTATTGAATGTTTAAAGTCTGCGCTGGAAGTCTGCGGTCCTAACCTCTCTTCGTATCAACAAGCTGAGATCTATTGCCACCTTGGACCACCTCATTGGTCAATATTCGCGAAGACCACCAACCCTGCATCCTTACAAGTAGCTCTTGATGCTTTCACTGTTGCTTACCATACTTTCAAGAGCCTGGGGATTACAGATGCTTGTATTACTGCCGCGTATGGAATCGCCTTTTCTTTGTTTCTAGATGGTTCTCTTGAAAATTTCCCCGACGATCAGCATTTATTATCTTGTTTTCTTGAGATGGAAGAATGGGTGGACCGGAAAAGGAATGAGTTGTCAGCACTACGAACCATAGATGCCATAAAGTCAAAACAGTTTTTATCAACGGATAAGCATCTGAGAAATATGTACACGATGTCCCTGCAGGCCTGTATCAGACTTAAACAATCCGAAGAAGCGTGGCACTGGATACAGAAGGGCAAAGCCAGGAGTGTCTCGGACTTACTAGGACTTGGAATCAAGATTCCAAGATCACTATTGGTGACTGTACAAGACAACCCAGCAGCATTGTCATTATGGCAAGAAGAAATGGTGCTGCAGTCGACAGTATCCCAGTTACCTAGAGAACAAGCCGGCTTATTACGAAAAGAGATTGAAATTTTGAAACAGAAGATGGAGCAAATAGATGAACTACGGAGGATTATAGACCTTCGAGGAGGGCACGCTGCAAGACTCAGTAACTTGGAGTGGGCCTTTGAGGACAAAAGTTTGCCGACATCAAATCGATCCGTTGTTTTCGTGGATTGGGCATCGACGTATAAAGGTGATTTATTCATGTTTATCGTCGATAAGTCACGAGAGCCCGTTCATTTTCGGCTAGATATCAACATCACTGATGTCAAGGATTGGTGGGAGGCAAATTTCCAGGACCCTGACAATAAGGAGGAAATTCTAAGCGAAGAAGAAGATGAGGATAGTGCGTTCAGAGATTTGGATGCACTTGTAGAAAAGCTATCACTTTGCTCAAAGCCGGGCGACCTGCTTGTTCTCTCACCTACTGGACCACTTCACTCCCTTCCACTCCATGCTTTGAGGGTTCCTAAAGACCCGAACTCGTCTGAAAAAACCATCCTGCTGATCGAAAGGAATCCAGTAATATACTGTCCCAGCGTTACTATATTGGAGCAATGTGTTTCTCGGGCTCAATCACGCTTAGACTCACCGCAACTCGCTCCTCCAGCCATCTTTGCTGTCTACGAAGACCATCCAGAAGAGACATACTACTTTGATGACGAGGAGCAAGCCGTGATCTATGAACACGCCAGCAAGCTAGGCCAACATTTGCATGCCTCGATAATCTGCGGCACCGAAGCAACGAAAACATCCTTTGCAAAAGAGTGTTCAAACACTCCTCTTATCCACTTTCACGGACACTGTAATTTCGACAGCACAGACGTTTTATCACAATCTTTAATCCTCAGCTATGAAAGTCCAACCACGAGTACACAAACCCTACTGGACCAACTAACAATATCCGATACTCGTAATTTTGCATCCACTGGATTTTGTTCAGAATCCCCAATTGAATTTTCCGTGGGAGATATCTTCGGCCTCGATCTCGCGAGTCCTCATGTTACACTAATCGCCTGCGATTCCGCATCTCAGAGAGTCAGCGCTGGCGATGAACCACTCGGTGTACTAACTGCCTTTCTTTGCGCTGGTGCAGCTTCAGTTCTCGGAACGATGTGGCCAACCGCGACACGAGAAGGGCGAGCGTTCTCAGAAGCATTCTACCAATGTTTAGGGGACCAAGATTCGGCGGGGTTGGGTGTATTCGATTATGCGGAGGCGCTGAGACAGGCAGTTTTGATGATTCGAGGTACTCGAGATAGTCGTTTACCGATCTATTGGGCTCCTTTTGTGCTTCATGGTGCGTGGTTTGGGAAGTCTTTTGATATTGGTCAGATGCCTTGAGTTTTTTTTTAGTTCTTTTTTATTTTCTCCAAGTTAGCTTTGATTATTGGGTTTTTTTTGGGATTTAAAGTAAGGGTTTGACTTTATTTCTTGGCCTTTTGGTAAGCGATCACTATTTGTCACTTGATCTGTTGGAAACGAAGCCGTTTAAACTGTAGATATTTCGTCCCATCACTGAGAGCTCCGCCCCTGTCGATCTTTGATTGCCAGATGGGAAGCTTTCTATTGGTTGGGCTACTGTATATATATGGTGCCTGCTTTCACTTGTATCTCGTTCGGTATCATCAGCCCAAATAATACTTGATCGCGGTCTAAAACTCCAACAGAAGTTATTCCCACTATGGACCCCTCCGCGGAAATCCTAGCGTGGCAGCAAGAAATAAATACTTACTGAGCTGATGAACGATATATATTCTGAGCTGGCTATCGTGTGCAAAAACAGCATTGAGCTATCTAAGTAGCCTTTCTCGGGAATGTGTGATATCCTGCGTACACTATTATAAAAATGTACGTGTTTTGTATATGTACGCCGAGGAAATCAATTTTATCAGGTTAGATATCGTCCAGAGCCATAGCAAAATATCACAATGATCCAAACCAAACTTTTCACATTAACCCCAATAAGTAAACGCCCGTAATATCTTACAACCCCTTCTGTAACCTCTCGCGAGTATCCTTCAGTCCCTGATCTCCCGGGAACGTTTGAATCCCCTTCTCTACCACCGCCAGCGCCCCCTCCGCTTTCTCTCTCAAAACCTGTGTTTGTGCCCATAGTATATACAATTCCGGCGTAATCTGCTTCTCCATCTCCGCAGCCTTATAGTACTTTATTAATGTCGCTAAGATAACCGTCTTTACACCAAAATCCATCTCCGAGGCCGACTCAACCAGCTTCACCATATAGCTAGCAAATTTCTGGTATAGCGACGATTTTGGAACCGCTATCGCAGCTGCCTCCGACATATTCGAGAGCACAGTACCCAGTCTGCTCGGGAAGAGAGGATCGGTGGTTTCCACACCAATAATAGGGAGTTCAATGCCGAGGAAGAGGGCATCTGGCGATGTAGGTGCCGTGTCCAGGGCGTGGCGAACAACGTGCTCGAGAAGCTTTCCGCGGCAGTTGAGAATATCGAAGCTCCGGAAGAGCTCGAAGAAGGAATTAACGAGTGCGAGGTCACCAGGGAACTCTTTCACTGCGGAGTCGAAGATGGCGAGGGCAATGGCACCGTTGAGAGCGGGGTTGGTATCGATGTCTTCTAGTGCAAGTGCATCGACGGAGTGGTCTTTTAGTGGGGTAGGGTTCACGTCCTCGCTAGTGATAGTCGGGAGTTTGATATTTCCATCTTCGTCCTCGTCCTCTTCCGCTTCTGCAGGTTCAGGTACTGGCCCGTCGATGCCGAGTATTCGTCGTCTCGCGATAACTTTTGCAATAAACATTATTTCTAGCTTCGCATACTCCAGCCACAGCAGTCGACTCCCCTTATTAAACCGCAATCCACGCTGCATATGACTCCTCGCCTCTATGATATCCGCATTCTCCTCCACCGCATGTCTAGCCGCAAAAATCCACAACTCCGGTTTCGCCGGATGAAGTTTTAAAACAGAACTGAACACCTTTGCAAGGACTTTACTGGCACGCTCTTTCCGCGCATACTCAATGTACTGCATCCACAGGCCGAGATCACCGTGGAACCGCCGAGTAGCCCGGTCGAGAACGAAGAATATTCGCCGTTGGCCAGCGTGGGTTCGGGCTTTGATGCCGAGACGGGCGACACGCTTGCGACGGAGGGACTCGAGGTTCATTTCGTAGGCTGCATAGCGGGCGAAGTCAGCGGGGGTGGTGCCGGTGGCATTGACACGGTGTTCAAAATCGGAGCGTTTTTTTGTTATTGCGCTGATTTGCTCCTAGGGGTATGTTAGTAGGAGTTCAAGTGTTAGTGGGGTGGATGGGATTGGAGGGGCAACTTTTGTAAATATTTTCTTTTTTTCGAGGTCCTGCAGCTCGGGAATAGACTGTTCTAAGTAGAACCGGGCTTTATCGGCCATAGTTTCTGGTGAGAATGGTGGTGGTGGTGATGATGGTAAGAATCTGAGGTCGAATCGTTTGACGGTTGAGGCTCCGCTTCTTTTTTCTGCGGACATGCATGCCAAGCCCGCTAGTCCCGCGATCTGATAAGACTTTGTCGCCAGATAAGATTAGATAAGACTGGCCCATCCACCATTGTAGCTCCTCCAGGCCCTGCAACGTCATTGGACCTCGAAGATGCATTCGCGGAATGCCCAAGAATCGTTCTGCTATAAGCTCTGCAGGAACAAGTGAGCGCCAGAGGAGCAAAGGCTGGCCGGGAAGAAATAAAATAATGAAGACTGCATGAAGCTGGCTAGACATGAAATATCACTAGACACTCCGGCCAGGATCGTGACGAAAGCGGGAGTTCCTGGATCCACGGAGATGAGATCTGAACAGCAGATGCACTAATGCGAGACTACCGAATCTCGGTAATGCTGTCAGCTGTGGTCCGGGGTTTGCCTGCAAAAGTTTCATAAAACGTGAAGAAGGTCCGTGAGTTTGAGCCCACGTCATCCCAAGCACTTCTTCGCCACCCCCCTCTGCCTTCAGGTTCTCGCAGGGGCATGCTATATCGTCGTAACAGGAGCATATGCCATCAGCTATTTTTGAGTAAAACCATTCCGCTAGCATTGGAAAAGAACTATTTCTACGCTCTATCAAAGGTTCTCTATACTGTTCTTTGTTGCTATTTAAGAACTTATACTGATTACATCAAAGAGCTATTCTACTAGGATGGCTACTAGAGAACTGCGTCCGCGAACTGCAAGGATCACAGATGCTTTCAACACATCGAAGCTTTCAGCTGATATATCTAAACTTGATGTCAAGAAAAAGGGTGGGCCTCAGAAATTCGCTAATGCAACTGTAGTAAGTTTCCCTATGTAGCACTTTACAGCTTCCCAAAACGTATACCAACTTTTCATAGGAAAAACCTCTCAAGAAAGAAGTCATCCACAAAAATGAGCCTAGCTCTCCAATGGGCGTATCTTCTACCTCTCCTAAGGATGGGGAGCCTAGCGGGGAACTCGTAACGCCACCAGCAGACAGCGATTCTGCTGGAGACGGCGAAAATCTATCTGAGATATCTTCTCTTTCCTCGCTCTCTCGTTCACCAAGCCCAGTATTCACAGAGAAATCCAAACCCAACAACAAGCCTAAAACCAAAAAAGCTCCCCCTCAAAAGAAAAACAAGCTCAAATACCCCCCCGGAGTAACCCCATACCCAGATCTTGAACGCCCCACTCGAGCAGAATGCGTGGAAGTTGCTGCCCTTCTCACCGCAGCTCACGGCCCGGCAATTCGCCCAGAGACTGTTCCTAAACCCGATAATACTGTCTCTGGCTGTGGCGAGGTGCCGTCTGTTCTTGACGCGCTTGCCAGGACAGTTCTATCTGCGAATACTACTAGTGCGAACTCTTCGCGAGCATTTAAGGGACTTTTGGATAGATTTGGGACTGTCCCGAATGAACCGGAAGTTGATTTAGGAGGAGTGGAAGCCGTGAAAGCTGAAGATGGGGAAACAAAGATCAGGATGGCAAGGAAAATTGGAGAAGGGAGCTTGGATTGGAATAAAGTGAGAAAAGCGTCAATGAAAGAAGTGGTTGAATCTATTAAAAGCGGGGGCATGGCAAATACGAAGGCGAAACATATCAAGAGTATTCTTGATGTTGCGTGGGAAGAGGGGAATGAATTGAAGCGGGCTAAAGAAGAAGAGAGGAACGTAAAAATAGAGGATGAGAGTTGTGCGACGATAAAACCTGAGGAGGAGGAGGAGGATGATGATGATGATGGAGTGAGTTTGGAGTATTTGAGAGATATGGGGGACGATGAGGTAATGGCCAAGCTCATGAGCTTTGATGGAGTTGGTTGTAAGACGGCTAGCTGCGTGGCGATGTTTTGTACGTCCTCCAAACATACTCTCTCACAAATAATCACTATCAGAGTTACTAGTACTTACAATCCTCTAGGCCTTGCAAGACCGAAATTCCCTGTTGACACGCATGTCTGGCGCATCTCCAAGTACCTTTCTTGGATTCCTGAAGAGGCTACTCGTGAAGATGCGTACCACCATCTAGATACTCGTGTTCCTAACGAACTCAAGTATTCTCTACACTGCCTCTTGATCCGTCACGGCCGTATGTGTAAGCATTGTAAGGCGGGGCCCGAATCAATCGACACTACGCCTCCAAAGAAGAAATCGACCAAGAGACCCCGCGGAGATGACGACGAAAAGAACGATGGAGAAAGTCCGGGTAAGAAGATGAAGACCAAAAAGGTCTGGATTGGGACTGGTATGATGAAGGAGGTTGTCGTTGAGGTTCCGGATGACGGGATTGAGCTGGGACCCGGGGAAGAAAGCTTAGAGGCTTGCGTGTTGGAGCGATTGATTGGGAAGCGAGTTAGGAAACTGAAGTTGAAGGGGGCGTAAAGTAGTTCGATGGATGAAAGGCATATGTGTGAAAATTTATGATTTTGCTTTGCTTGATTGATCATGGGGATTTTTAGGGACTGCTGCCTGCTGTGAGGACTTGTTTGGGATGAGGATAATAGACATGATGGCTGTATAGTATATTTTTCTTGATACTAGAAGATGCTGGAGATGTTAGATGTAGCTTGGTAATGAAATGTAAGCCAGAAAACATAACCCCTCGAAGAGCGGGTGGACGTTGCTAATTTTGTAAATTTTGTAATTCCGTGTTCAGACATGTACACTTCTCTTACTTCTGAAGAACCGAGGTCAAGAGTCCTCTGGACTAGAATTAGCTCACAGGAGATCACACTCTGAACTAGCGCCCTTCTGGAGCGTGCATAGATAAAGTGACCTTCTGAGATAAAAATATAGAACTTAATCATGAATGTAGGAAATATTTCTAAAATTCAAAGATGGGAGTCAACAAGAATTAAAGTAACAGTTTTTCCGTATTCTTGAAATACTTATTTTATTATCCTTGGGTGCTTCTATTCTAATTTTCTGCGCAATCGGTATAAAGGGCTAGCAATGCTACCACTAGAATCTATCATAATTATGTTCTATTACAAACCCTTGAAATTCTCCCTTTCACTTTCAGCTTTAAAATCAGGGCGTGGCAGTTCAAAAGCGCTAGTGGTGCGCCCGTAGGAGATTCCACCAAGTCTGCTGATGGGCCTGAGGATGGCAGGATCAATCATGTTCTTGGCCTCGTTGAGGGCATCCTCGCGGATGTGAAAGTTGACTCCTGACGTTCCAGAGTGTTAGAGAGGAGAAAATATGTGCGAATCGACGAAGACTTTTGAAGAAGGGTGGAAGTACCTTGGAGAATAAACAACATTCCAGTTTTCTTCCCGGTGCTGGGTGATTCCCATTCGTGGTGGTGTAGCAATTTTGCTTCGATGGAGAATGCGGACTCGGCAACGCGGGGAGGTTTCACCTTTGTCGAGGGAGCTTGAGTAAGCCCGGTTGGTTCCCATTCTGAGACTCCGTGGGGAGCGTTGATGGAAGTGTAGTTTGCAGCTCTGACACACTCTGTTAGCAGTATGACAAGGGAGCAAACACTGAGAAGGGAGAAACTTACTCTATGAACCACTCGGAGATAATGTTGATGGTGCATTCCTTAGTATCCAGCAGATTCTGACCAGAGTCTTTCATGTTCCCCCGTCCACCACTGACACCAACACAGAAGATAGGAGGATCGTGGTTGACGACTTGGGTGTACGAGTAAGGTGCGAGGTTGTATTTTCCATCGGCAGAGATAGTCGATAAGAATCCAATCTGTGATAAAGAGTTTAAGCTCTGAAATATCTCTTCTCAATCGAAGTCTGATGGGGGACAAACCGGACGAGGGATTATCCCAGATATTAGAAGCTTGTAGTTATCAATGCTGGTTCTCCCCTCTCCATACGGATCAATCTGAACCGTGCCATGCTCCTTCCACGAATCATCGCTGGCACCTGATCCGAGCTTCCATTCAGGATTCTTAGTTTTCGTCTGATGGAAAGTGAGCTCTTCCCACTCCGGACGAGAAGCTTCAGCAGTTTTGAAATCACCCTACAACCTCAATAGTTAGTAAAGCTATTGATCTCAATGGCACCTTATACTAACGTGTGAACCCATTGATACTGTTCTATGGGAGAATCTTCTGAATTGAAGCTGGACTTGAGATTGGCGGATGATGAATCTAGGAGATTTCAAGAATGCTGTGCGGGGGAGACGGACAACAAAAGAGGTGCCTTTAAGCCTCGAAAACGTCGAACCGAGATCCTCTAAGATATAATTATTGAGAAATCGCATAAAAGATGATTTACAAACATTTACAAAGATTACTAGTGCTTGGAAATCCGCGTGCAGTTGGCGTGGGGGTCGCATCGGCTTCTCTCGGATGCGGGATGTGATGGCGTCATCGAAATGCTTGTCTCCGTGCAGAGCCTCAACACCAAACCCAATATGGCTAAGCAAATAGTAGCCTGCTGTTTATGGTGAATATTTTAGGACACGACATCGACTCTACACTGCCGTTCCTTCTTCTTTGCTGCTTAAATGTGTACCTAGCTCGGGTCAATTGATGTGAGTGACGCCTCTGTTGGGTGAGTAGTTCTCTAGTAAGTTGTCATTGGAGACGCCTCTTCGATGGTGCTGACTGTCTGGATAGGAATTAAAAGGCTATTTTACGATTTGAAATACAGCTGGTCTGTGTTTTCAGGCGCCATGCTGCATGTATCCGCTCGAAACAGGGGCAACCGATCGCACCGTCCCAATCAAAGATGGAGATCACAGGACTAGATACTTAGTGATCAAGCTCTAGCTTATTTAGGGATTGATTTATCGTCATAGACGAAAGAAAAATATAGATGGTTGTGTCTCGTGGCCTGAGGAGAAGCATTGGGACTACTAAGGCTTAGAGTCTAGAGTGAAAACCCCGAACTGCAACACTACTTGAAAGCCCCACGCATGGCGGTGGTAGGAAAATAAGAACCAGCGATCCAACAGTTACTTAGCTGTAGAGCTATTACTCCGGCTATTGAAATAGACTGGTATTCTTGGGGGGAAGCATGATACAACCACCAATTTAAAGCACTATCGCCGTAGCGAAAATTTATTTAAGATGAGTTATTTCAATTTCCTACACGAATACATGTATATAGGGCCGATTAGACTGTTAGCCGCTTTCTTCCCTTCTTGCGTGAAGCTACTATAGCTAGTAACAGTTTTGAATGCCTCTGGGTGACTCTCAAGTGTCTCTGACTGAAATCCTTAACGAGGATCATTCCACCAATAGGGATTCAATCAAACTCATTGCGACTTAGATCGTGTCTTTACTAGGAGTTTCTATAGCTATCTGCGGCGATGTGTGTGGCGGGTTAAGAGTTTAGAGGTGCCAATGTTAATTATTACCGGAAACCAGAGAGTGAACTGTATAATTGACCACTTAGAGTTTTGAAAAATATGTTAAAACAATTTGGAAATTGGTATAGGTTAAATAAGACGTTAGTTGATAGATTGCTAGTCTCGCAGTCAGACGTTCATTCGCTAAAACCAGCTGCAGGGTATTTGCTGGAGCTCTTTCACAATCCGTCAACACCCAATATAAGGAAAGGATTGTCACGTGATAAGTCGGCTGTGAGACTAATAGATTGCTTGTTCGAGCAAGGGTTACGTTTAAAGGAGTGAATTGAGTAGTATTGAATTTGAAACTAATCCCGCGGAAAAATATGTGGCTATTCTCATGATTCTGTAGGCCCGGCCGCGGCCTGCCTAGATCCTAGCGCTTATGTTCTATTTCTCTCAGACTTTCCCTTGACAAGTACTACCGATTGCTTGTACTCCCGAAATCTTCCTTAGCGGAGTGTAGAGTACCGAGATCGGGAGAATTTCATTTGCTGATTAGAAGCCCGATCATGACAAAGCCTTTATATGAACTCCTATATGACGCATCGCGATCTCTTCGAAATTCTCAACCTCTACGACGAGCAGGTGAGTGGAACCTAATTAAGCCTTTCGCCTCACCCACAAGTTACTATAATTAACTCGGAGAAGAAGGATTTGGCAAAGTGATGAGGGTGGAAATTGTTGTAATCGCCGGCCCGTTCTTGAGGTTCGCCGGCCCGCAGTAAGCTCTGTGAGTGGGAATTAAGGGCACATATACAGTATTATCGACAAAATATTAACATACTGCAAGGGGAATGAGATGATACAGGTTTCAGAACTATCTAATTTTACAATAGATAACACGCGCTAAAGCTAGGAACTGCAGAGAGCCCGCCAATTGAAACACCTGATACGTAGAAGCGTAAGAACCCAAATAACGCCAGAAATTCACAAAGGAGCCGTGTTCTCTTTTCTACGTAGCGAGGCGGGCTTGTGTCGCGAATGGTATTATATTAGGGCTAGAGAGCACGGAAAATTGGGGCTGGGGGTGATTAACCAAGAATTAATCATCGCAGGCAGTTTGAGATATCAACCACCGAAACACACCATATCTAGCGCTAAGCGGAGACCAAGCTAATCGAATTTTATAGATTTTCCCGTGTCTTGCCTAGGAGAGTCAAGCAATCATTACCGATGAACTTTAAGTAGTTGTAATAATATTAATATTAGTAGGAGCTGAATCTAGTGATTATGCGCTTGCAACTGGGGTTCATGGGTCATCGCGCCTATGGGGTTTGCACAAAAACGCTTTAATGTTTTTATTGACGAATCACTATGTGGGAGGATATGGCTAGAAAATATGTTAGTAATCGTACTATTCCTCTGCTGGCTTAGTTGACTATTAGTTACCCTGTCTTGTAGGGTAACGGGTCTAGCCCGGTTACTCTAGAGTACCTACAATTGGTTGCAGTCGTCTTGGAACCATACACTGCATAAGCGCGTACGAGGCAGCAGCTCATGGAAATGTAAACCAACACGCTGTTCTCATGTTCGTGATAAACGAGTGGCCAGAACTCCTTACCGCAGACTGGTAATTCTGAGTGCGTACCTGGCTGGGTGTGGGGTGGAGATACATGTACTCGTGGCGATTGGATCGCGAGGTTGCCCTCGGGAACGAGCGCCTCTAGAGGAACAGGCCGTCCTAATAAGGCAGCAGAAAAATTCCATACCTTAATATAGGAGGAGGGGAATTTAGCCCTCGTGTTCAATTTCTAAGTTAGACTCGGCCTACATACATATATACATGTATTTACAAGATCTACATCTAGCTTCACCTAGTCCTCTCTACTCCTCGGGCAACTACATGTACATATGTACTTTTTACCCATCTATATAACTTTAAGGCCAGGCTAATCGAGTTCTCAGAGTTACATATATGCACAACCATATATGTTCGAGTGCTAACAAAAACAAAGCTCTAAAAACTGGTAGACAGTTAACATTAATGTCCAGCTAACGATATAACGTGTCTAAAACGACAACTAAAAACAGACTAGGCAACGTAGTGCTATTTAAAACCGAGCCAATCCCATTTCTATGCATATGATAAGGCTGCGAACCCGCCCCCTCCGTGCCATAGTTTATCGAATGACTCCAACTCATTGTGTTTCAAGGCTTCTATCCGAAGGGTAAGTACATGATATGTCTCTGGGGATCAGTTCGTTTTCATAATGCTGAAGGAGCTACGTAGCTACAATTGGTACGAACCATCCATTCACCCGACAAGACACCTCGAAAAGACCTGAGGGGGGTCAGCTGCGAACTTTGATAGAAATTATAGAACCTTGCCTAACCTCATGCAGAGATGAATCCTGGGACACCAGATACGACTGGATACGGTATCAGCGGTAGTCACATAAAAGAGCGGATATCTGCATACAACTTGGTGTTGTTACTTGTACAATCACTAAAACCGGCATCAATATGACCCGGGATGCCAAGGGCAGGGTTGAATTACCTGCCGCTGCACTCATGCCTAGTCCATCTCCATGGCCTGCACAGCGCAGTAATCAAGCCAATAGGGTAAAAATTAAATGTTTAGCTATAGACACCTACTCCTAGATTTTCTGTGCGGTGCAGACAAACTCATATGGCGTTGTTGGGTGCTTGCAATCCAAGGGACCAGAAGTGAGGGTACGAGTACCCCGAGGACCTTATATACAGGTGGCGTGCACGAAAATCCCAAAAATCCCCACTGCTCACCTAAAAAACTCGGCACTAATTTCCGCAAAGATGGCAGAAGTTCTCGGCATAGTTGCTAGTGCCCTCGCTGTAATTCAGATTACTGCACAGGTAACTGCTTGGACTTGCAATTACGTCTCAGCAGTGAAACACGCAGAGGAAGATGCGACACGTCTTATTCTCGAACTCAGCTCTCTTGTTCTTGTTCTGCAAGGGTTTCAAAATTCTGCGAAATCAGACTCGAGGCCAAAATTGATAAACGGGAGGAATGGTAGTAACGCGATTGCAGAGTGCCTTCAAGAGTTGGAAGAAATGATGATCTGCCTACTAAAGAAACTCAGGAAATCAAGAAGACGGATGAAACGATTTAGGGATAAGCTTAGATGGCCATTGAAAAAAGAGGAAAACGTCGGATATATGGAAAGAATTGAAAGACACAAAAATACACTCATATTAGCTTGCTCTGTGGATCAAATGTCAGTCAAGATCAATTGTTTCCTTTAGAAATTTGCTAATTATTTAGATCTCGCTTGGCTATAATCGAGAAACAGGTCCTCAAAGCAATCTCTGAGGCTCGAGAGATCCACAAAAACCCTACGGCTATCCAGAGTGACTTGAAAAAATCATTAGCTGATGATTTCCAGAGGGATATCAGTTAGTGGTAACTTTCTTAACTCTTCTTCCTGTACTTTCCGGAAACTGATGGATTCGTAGAAATCAAGCATACAGCTGTGGTTCAGTGGATATTTACTGGACCCCTTGATGATAGGCACTCCGAAATCACTAAAACGAGAGAAGAGGGGACAGGCGAATGGTTATTGAACTCACCGCCGTTCCGAAAGTGGGAAGAGGGATTGCAAGCCTCGCGCCTACTTTGGGGTCAAGGGATTCGTATGTACACCAAGTCGTATTTCGTCACACTAACGTCAATGCTAACGAGATATATACAGCTGGGGCTGGGAAATCATTTTTGAGGTATTTAATCCTGCTTTCGAAAGCACTCGCGCGCAGCTAATCGCATAAACTTTATGATAGCTCTCTAGTTATCGATCACCTTCTTCAAGAACCAAAATTTGGAGTAGCCCATATCTACTTCGACTACCAAGCGGCAAGCTCAAGTTCAGTCGATGTGCTCTCCAGCTTACTTAGGCAGCTTCTTAGCCAAACTCCATTTCTTCCCAAAGGCGTTGAAGACCTGTATGAAGACTTAGCGCCTAAAAATAAACGTCCAACCCGAGAACAGTTATTCAACGCGCTTAAAGCAACCCGTGGATCATTCGAACAGGTGTTTTTCATCTTTGACGCGTTGGACGAAGTTAACTGCGCTCAAGGTCAATCGCGAGATGACTTGCTCTTATTGATTCACCAGATGGGAGACAGTGGCATCAACATTTTTATGACTAGTCGTCCACATCCAGAAGATATCAAAATCTCTTTAGCCGATGTGGTATCGATACAACTAAGCGCACCAGATGGAGATATTGAACGATACATCCAGGAGACTATTGGTCGACACAGACGCGCAACACGTTTAATTGAGCAAGCAAGATGCAAGGACATGATAGTTCCGGAGCTTTTAAGATGTTCCAAAGGAATGTACGTGCTATCAATATCCATAGGTTGTAATATGTCGTTTAATTAACTAACCAAACAAAGGTTTTTGCTTGTTCGTTTTAATGTCGAATATCTCTGCCGACAGACCACAGCACGAGGGCTTCTGGATGCATTGGAAGATCTTGGTCAATCTTCGTCTGATGCGCAAATGCCAATGGATTCTACATACGATAGAGCCATGGACAGCATTCGTAAAGAGGGTTCGGGCTTGGCGATTAGAATTGTCTCCTGGATTTTTCGAGCTCGGCGAATACTCACCGTTGAGGAGATTCAAGTGGCTCTATCAGTAAAGCCGAAGCAGTACACGCCTGACGACCTGGGCATACCTGATAAGACCGTTCTATTAGACATTTGTGCGGGGCTAGTAACAATTGATGAAACAAGAAACACAATTCACCTGGCTCATCTGACTGTGCACGAATATCTTTTAAAGGACATGCTCCTCATCGAGAGCGCAAAGCTTGAACTCGCCATAACATGTGTTACCTACCTTTCTTACGATACTCTTGTTCAAGGCGCGTGCGCTTCTTATCCATCTTTAGAATCTCGAATTAAATCACATCCTCTCCTAAAATATGCGTCTTGCTATCTATCATTCCACCTACACGATTGTAACCAAGATTTATCGATGCCCAGCGTTCTTAGCTTCTTGGGGAAACCTGGCTGTATCGATTCATACCTTCAGGCACATAATCCCATTTGCTCTGAGTCGGGCCTTGCTCCGATGTTTTTCAATACACACCCGAAAAAAAGAGACCCAGTCCATGTCGCCTGCGCATTGGGCCACATTCCTGCAGTTCGTTTTCTCGCTAAGAAGGGGGGCAACATTTCGGCCCCTGATAGTGATGGGCGCACCGCGTTGCACGCAGCTGCTTATGACGGAGACGAGGAATTGGTTCATTTATTGCTTGAAAATGGCGCCGATATTTCAGTACGTGGAAATGATGGGTGCACGGCGTTACACAAAGCTGCGCAACGTCGACACTTGGAGGTGGTTCAGCTTCTTCTCGATCGAGGGATCGACTCCTCGGCTTCGGACTACAGAGGGCAAACTGCCCTGCATCAAGCCGCGTTAGGTGATTCAGAGGACATAGTTCGACTATTGCTTGAGGTAGGTGTGAGTATTTCGGCCCCTGATAATGCAGGAATGACAGCCCTCCATGTAGCCTGCATCGCAACATCTCTCGATGTCGTGCGGTTGTTACTTGAAAAAGGTGCCGACTGTACAGCCCTGACAGGGGATGGGTGGACTGTTTTGAAACGTTGTACGATAGTGTAGAGAATAAATGACTATTTCGATACAGTTTTAACTACTGAAATCCCCCAACTAAATACTCCTTGTTCTTCATTCAACAATCTTGTTACCACAAGGAAATATGCCCGTCGGGCTAATACAAAGTGAATCCTCCGTCGGCTAAACATCCATCCGCGTTACTCTGAATGTATCATTACAATAGTATTGTAGGTGAGAGCACCTTATTCCAACACCCCTCCTTGCTCGAGACATCCCAATGATAACAAAAAACCCTGATGTTTAATCCTTTCCAAACCTTTAGTAAAAAGATCCCCCAAATTTTCTGCCGTTGGTACATAAACTAATTCGAACACATTATTCTCAAATTGCTCCCTAACATAGTGAAAATGAACGTCTATATGTTTAGATCGTTTGTGAAAAACAGGATTCTTAACCAAGGAAAGTGCTCCAGTATTATCCCCTTTTAGTACATATCTCAAGGAGCGAGATTCTCGTCAAGCTCTCAGGTATCCCCCGAGATAAGCAGTGCTACTTGAACGAGAAACCAGCGACAGGAGAATATACGGAGATTCTACAGGCTCTACTAATGGTTCAAGTTATGATGACTTGAAGACGGCGACGGCGAAAGATTACGAAGTGTAATCCGAGGCTGTATTTGTAAGATACAATGAGTGTACAATAGAAGACGTTGCTTAAGGAAAGAAGAAGAAAAAGCGCAACAAGAGGGGAATTCCCTTCGCTTATATACCACATTCCAACTCGTTCGATGACAAAGACTTGACTCACTGCAACGGAAACCCAAAGAAACACAAGGAACAACAACGTAACACAACAACCTTGTACCCCTGTACCTGACAAACCAACGAAAAACAGTCATCCATGAAAACATACTTCCGTTCTTCCCATAGCTTTAATTCTTCCATTCCTCTTTTCAGCCATATCTCACGGTTGGGTCCCTCGTTAAGCCCTTCAGTATCCCTGAAGGTGAGCAGTGCTACTTAATGAGGTATCAACACGTTCGAAAAGTGCAGCGTTTCTACAGGTTCTACAAAGGGTCTATCTTCAGGCGAGATAAGTGCAGCGAGGTGGACAGCGACAGCGAGGGCTCTGAGGTAGAACCGAGATAGTATTTCCGATGAGTACAGGAGAAGGTAAACGAGAACGTTGCTTAAGGAAAGAAGAAGAAGAGAAAACAAAGACAACTAAAATCCTTCCTTAAATACCCCGCTTTTCAGTAGCATCAACAACAACCCGACAACAACCGAAACACAAAGCCATTATTTAAAACCTAACCGAACAACAAAGAAATTATACAACTATCCGAACCACAATTCCTTCCCTAAGTTAATCCGTGAAAGTAGCTCCCCCCTTCAAGCGTGAGCTCCTGCGAACACCAGGCGTAATTAAGGTCGAAGTAGTTAAAAACTTTTCCAATGCCGCAGTATCTACTAGGTCTTCAGCGGGTTCCCAGGTAGGATGAGCATATCCGGTCCATTCAACGAGGTACTGTTGTTTCTTGCGGTATATCCGTTGGTCCAAGATTTTCTCGATATAATATTCTTCTTGGTCATTGACAACAACAGGCGCTGGGGGAGGAATGATTTGTCCGGGAAGAGCATCATGGGCCGCAGGTTTCAATAAAGAAACATGGAAGACAGGGTGGTACTTAACCGATGATGGAAGGTCAACTTCGTAGGCAAAAGGAGAGACCATCTTCTTAATCGGATAGGGTCCCATCCATTTCCAATCCAGCTTTCTAGCATTACGGGTAGTTCTAATGTTCTTCATCGAAACGAAGACATGGTCATCGACTCGGTAAGCTGGAGCGGGTATGCGATGTCTATTCGTGGCCGTTTCTTGAATATCCTGGGCGACCCTTATTTGTGTTCGTAGATGGTCATAGAGTTCCTGCATCGTTTGACTAAACGAGGCAGCATCTAGGCTCTGAGTGGTCGCTTGGGTTGGGAGGAGAGTAGTATCGAAGCGAGGATGGTACCCATAATTAGCAAAGAAAGGGGAGACTTTAGTACTTGCAGACTCCTGGTTATTTGCTGAGAACTCGGCCATAGGTAACCAGTTACTCCAGTCCTCTTGTTGATAAGATACATAAGATCGTAGGTACTGTTCCATAACCGCGTTTAGTCTCTCCGTCTGCCCGTCTGTCTCAGGGTGGAAAGCAGTAGACATTCTAGCTTGAATCCCAAGGCGTTGACACAACTCTTTCCAAAAATGGGCTGTAAATTGGGTGCCCCGATCTGATGTAATATGCGTAGGTAACCCATGTAATTTCCAGACATGTTGTAGATATAGATCAGCTACATCTCTGGAGTTGACGGTAGTATTACAAGGGATAAGGTGGCGCATTTTGGACAGTCGGTCGACTACTACCATAATAGCATCATAGCCATTTGATTCAGGGAGGCCGGTAACGAAATCCATAGAGATTTCTTGCCATGGGCGGTTAGGAATGGGTAGAGGACGAAGAACTCCTTGGGTGTGTTGGGTAACTGGTTTCGCCTTCTGGCAAATATGACAGTTACGGACATATTGCCCAATCGACTCCCTCATCTTGGGCCAATAGAACCTTCTAGCAAGGAGTTCGAAAGTTTTATCTCGTCCTGGATGGCCTGCGGCAGGGGTATCATGGTGCCTCTTGATCAATTCAAGGCGGAGGGGGGCAGAGTCTGGAACGTAGATACAGTCTCGATAATAGAGTTTTCCATTTTCCTCCTTACACTCGCTTAAGGTAATCTCCTTGGATTGTTGGTCCTTATTCCTTAACGCTAGGAGGATCTTTTCAGGAAACTTGTCAGCGATATATCCTTCTGCAAATAGCTTTTTTAGGGGGGCGTCCAGTTCAGCGGCTTCATTTGATAAAGAAGCCGACAACAAACTTAGCTTAGGGTCAAGATTCTCCTTCTTTAGCACCACCTGGCTCTGATGTGCTAATCGTTCATCCCCTTCCTTGGGGAGATCTCCTGATCTCCTGGTCAACGCATCCGGTTTTCCCCCTTGGCTTCCTGGCCTGTATGTGATCACAAAATCAAAGCGCGATAGGTATTCAGCCCATCTAGCCTGACGGCGATTGAGTTGCTTGGTACTCATGAAGTACTCAAGGTTCTTATGGTCGCTGATCACATCGATTGGGTGCTTTGATCCTTCCAACTCGGGGCGCCATTCTTCGAAGACACGAATGATAGCTAGCAGTTCCTTATCATAAATTTCGTAGTTGCATTCCGCAGGGGAGTGCTTCTTTGAAAAGAAGGCTACAGGATGTAGAACTCCTGCGTCGTCGTACTGAGATAAGATTCCGCCTGACACGAAGTCTGAAGCGTCGGTTTCCACAATGATTTTTTTGTCAGGATCAAAGTGGATGAGGATAGGGGCAGTGGTGAACGCGTGTTTTAGATTTTCGAAGGCGATATCGGCTTCGACGGTCCATTCGAAGTTGATGCCTTTTCTTGTAAGGGCAGTGAGAGGTGAAGCGAGTTTCGAAAATCCCAGGATAAACCGGCGATAGAAATTAGCAAATCCTAAGAATGCTTGCACGTCTTTAACACTCTTTGGAGTTCCCCATTCTCGGACGGCTTTTAATTTCTCTTCGTCCATCTTGATGCCGTCGGGAGTGAGGATAAGGCCTAGATATTTTGTCGTCTGTACCTCGAACTCACATTTCTCGGGTTTAAGGAGAATATTATTATCCTTTAGCGTCTGTAGAACCTTTCGAACATGAGTTTGGTGTTCGTCGAAGGTATCACTGTAGATGAGAATGTTGTCTAGGTATGCAGTGCAAAAGATATCTAGGTATTGAGTGAGGCAGTCGTTCACGAAGCGTTGGAAGGTCTCGCGGTTGAGTCACTCAGTTAAGCGCCGGTATCCCGAAGGTGAGCAGTGCTTCTTAAGCGAGATATCAACTCGTTGCGATGAGTGCAATGTTTCTACAGGTCCTACGAGGAGTATCTTGAGCGAAGTATCGGCGAAGATTCACGCGACGACAGCGAGTTACGAGGGAGAATCGAAGTGGTATTAAACTGGTACAAGAGAAGTATAACGAGAACGTTGCTTAAGGAAAGAAAGAAGAAGAAACAACAATGACCGAAATCCTTCGCTTAAATACCCTTTCGTAACACAATCAACAACCCGACAACAATAAAGCGCAACCAAACTACAATGAGATTATAATAAAAGATCCACAACCCATAATATCCCTAATCCGTGAAAGTAGCCCCCCGTCTCAAGCGTGAGCTCCTGCGAATTTTAGGACCGGTGGTAGTCGTAGTAGTTAAAAAGGCATCAAGGGCAGCAGTATCCTGAAGATCTTCGGCAGGTTCCCAGGTAGGATGAGCATATCCAGTCCACTCAACAAGGTATTGCTGTTGTCCGCGATGTTTTCGTTGTTCGAGAATTTTCTCGATAAAATATTCCTCCTGTTCATTGACTACGATTGGAGGTGGAGGGGGTATTATTTGTCCTGGGAGAGGATCACCAGCGGCGGGTTTGAGGAGCGAAACGTAGAAGACGGGGTGATACTTGACTGATGGTGGAAGGTCAATTTCGTATGCAAAAGGTGATACTATCTTTTTTATCGGATAAGGTCCCATCCATTTCCAGTCGAGTTTCCGAGCATTTCGAACAGTTCGGATGTTCTTCATGGATACAAAAACCTGGTTATTAACTTGATAAGCGGGGGCCGGGGTTCGATGTTTATTAGTCGAGGTTTCTTGGATGTCCTGAGCTGTTCGAATTTGCGTTCGGAGGTAGTCATACAATTCTTGCATCGTAGTTGCGAAGGTCGAGGAATCCAGACTTTGGGCGATGGCCGTTGAAGGAATAATTGAAGTGTCAAGGCGGGGATGGTAACCATAGTTTGCGAAGAAAGGTGAAACTTTGGTACTGGCTGATTCTTGATTATTTGCAGAGAATTCCGCCATCGGTAACCACTTACTCCAGTCCCCTTGTTGATAAGACACATAGGAGCGTAGATATTGTTCCATAACCGCGTTCAGTCGTTCCGTTTGTCCATCGGTCTCAGGATGGAAGGCTGTTGACATCCTGGCTTGAATTCCCAGACGCTGGCAGAGTTCCTTCCAAAAATGGGCAGTGAACTGTGTCCCTCGATCGGAAGTAATATGTGTCGGTAAGCCGTGAAGTTTCCAAACATGCTGGAGGTAGAGGTCTGCGACGTCTCGTGAATTAACAGTAGTATTGCACGGGATGAGATGTCTCATTTTTGACAGTCGATCGACTATTACCATAATAGCATCATAGCCGTTCGATTCCGGAAGGCCTGTCACAAAGTCCATCGAGATCTCTTGCCAGGGACGATTTGGAATGGGTAAGGGACGGAGAACTCCTTGGGTTCGCTGGGTAGCTGGCTTCGCTTTCTGGCAGATATGACAGTTACGTACATATTGCTTGATTGATTCTCTCATCTTTGGCCAGTAAAAACTTCTAGCAAGGAGTTCGAAGGTCTTATCTCGTCCTGGGTGGCCGGCTGCGGGGTTATCATGGTGTCTTCGGATTAATTCCAAGCGGAGAGCATCCAGGTTGGGGACATAGATGCAACCTCGATAACATAGCCTTCCGTTTTCCTCTGTGCATTCGCTTAAGGTGATCTTTTTTGATTGTTGATCTTTATTCCTTAGTGCTTTGAGTATTTCTTCAGGAAACTTGTCAGCAATAAATCCTTCTTGGAAAAGTTTCTCTAGGGGAGCGTCCAATTCAGCGGCTTCATTTGACAAAGAAGCCGACAACAAACTTAGCTTGGGATCAATATTCCCTTTCTTTAACACCACTTGGCTTTGGTGTGCCAATCTTTCATCCCTTCCAGGAGATCTCCGATCTCTGAGTGAGTGCATCCGGTTTTCCTCACGACTTGAGGTCGATACGTTATTACAAAATCAAAACGGGATAGGTATTCGGCCCATCTAGCTTGACGTCGATTGAGTTGTTTGGTGCTCATAAAGTATTCGAGATTCTTATGATCACTAATCACATCGATCGGGTGCTTGGATCCCTCGAGCTCTGGGCGCCATTCTTCAAAAACACGGATGATGGCTAGCAGCTCTTTGTCGTAAATCTCATAATTGCACTCCGCTGGGGAATGTTTCTTCGAGAAGAAGGCCACTGGGTGTAAGACACCGTTATCATCGTACTGGGATAGAACTCCCCCGGATACGAAGTCTGAAGCATCCGTTTCCACAATGATTTTCTTATCTGGATCGAAATGGATTAGGATCGGAGCAGTGGTAAAGGCATATTTGAGGTTTTCGAAGGCTATATCAGCTTCGACAGTCCATTCGAAGATAACGCCGTTCTTGGTAAGGGCGGTGAGCGGGGCGGCAAGCTTAGAAAATCCTAGGATGAATCGACGGTAGAAGTTGGCGAAGCCCAAAAATGCTTGGACATCTTTTACACTCTTTGGTGTCCCCCATTCTCGGACGGCTTTAAGTTTCTCCTCGTCCATTCTGATACCATTAGGGGTGAGGATGAGGCCGAGGTACTTAGTAGTTTGTACCTCAAACTCGCATTTCTCCGGTTTTAACAGGATATCGTTGTCTTTGAGCGTTTGGAGGACCTTGCGGACGTGAATTTGATGTTCCGCGAAGGTATCACTATAGATGAGAATGTCATCTAAGTATGCGGTGCAGAATATGTCCAGATATTCCGTGAGGCAATCGTTCACAAATCGTTGAAAAGTTCCCGGGGCATTTGTTAGACCGAATGGCATAACCTGGTATTCATAGAGTCCATAGCGAGTTCGGAAGGCCGTTTTCCATTCCTCCCCTTCGGCGATTCGGATTTGATGATAGCGCCTCGCGGAGATCGAGTTTTTATACCATTGAGCTTTGGCCAGTCTATCGAGGGTTTCTCGGATGAGAGGAGAGGTGTAGCGATCTTTGACGGTAATGGCATTTAGACCTCTATAATCCACACATAGTCTGAGGAGCCATCTGCTTTTTTGACAAAGAGTACCGGGGAGCCGGCGGGGGAAGAACTGGCGCGGATAAAGCCTTTTGTTAGGTTATCTTCGATATATTTTTTGAGAACAATAAGTTCCTCCCTTGACATTCCGTAGAGTGGTCCGAACGGTGCATCTTTCCCTTCCATTAGTTGTATTTTATGGTCGTAGGAGCGGCGTGGGGGTAGTCCTTGTGCTTTCGCTTTGTCGAACATATCCAGGAATTCGTGGTACTCGGCTGGGATCCTTGTTTTCCATTCTTCCTTGGTTGTTTTTTTGTCTATGAGTTTGTTTATTTCATAGAGCGACATGGCGTAAGCTTGGTGGTTACGTTTCCTAGTAAGGGTCCTAAAACTAGCAGCGCCAATAAACGACATATTTGGTTGGGGAGGAGCAGGGATCGATGGGGAGGTAACGATGGGGGAGTGAGGGGCACAGTGAGTGGTGCAGAGTTTAGAATTAAACTCAATGCGTTTGTCGGCGAAGTGGAGTTGCACATCATGGTGTTTCATCCATGGTATGCCTAAGACTAGAGGGTAGTGGCCTAGCTGGGTCACAAAACAGGGGGCTTGTTCTCGGTGATTTTGAATAGACAGATTGAGGTTGTCAATGTGGGTAATATCTCCTGAAGCGACAGGGCGACCATCAATAACTTCAAGTTGGCGGGGTGTTTTGAAAGGATTTCATGGATGGTTGTTATGTTGATCGGTTAGGTACATGGGTACACGGTTGTTGGATTTCGTTGTTGTTCTTTGTGTTTCCATGAGTTTCTCGTTACAATGAGTCATGTCTTTGTCATCGAAAGGGTTGGATTGTGGTATATAAGCGAAGGGATTTCCCCTCATCTTGTACTTTTCCTTCTTCTTTCTTTAAGCAACGTCTTCTATTGTACACTCATTGTCTTTTACCAATACAACTCCAGATTGCATCTCGTAATCTTTCGCTGTCGCCGTCTTCAAGTCATCATAACTTGAACCATTAGTAGAGCCTGTAGAATCCCCACGCACTCTCCTGTCGTTAGTTTCTCGTTCAAGTAGCACTGCTTATCTCGGGGGATACCTGAGAGCTTGACGAGAAACCCGCTCCTTGAGATTACGTTGCTTCCCTATCTACACCCTCTACTAGCACCCATCTACTTTCGACGCCACCATGAGCAACCCCGCTCCCGCCCCCTGGACTTTCCCTACCTTTGAGAATTTCCAAGCCGCCGCCAATGCCGACCTCGCCTCCGCCTATGAGGAAATCCGCTCGCACTACCAACAGCGAGTAGACAACCTCACCTACGCAGACCTGCAACTTGAGGAAGCCACTCAAGAGAGGAACAACATGACTGCCAGGTTCAATACCTGTCAATCCCAGTTACAGGCGGCCGAAGCAGAAATCGCCCGCCTCCAAAATGCCGCTCCCCCACCACCTGCGCCATCGCCGCCACCCCCTCCTGCTCACACCCAAGGAGGCCGTTCGGATAAAATGCCTGACCCAGATAAGTTCAACGGGTCTCGCGATAAACTCCCTGGGTTTGTTCTGCAACTCAGGTCAAAGCTCTCGGTTAACGCCGACCGCTTCTCCAACAGCAACAACATGGTACTATACGCCATCAGCCGTCTTGAAGGAGCCGCTCTCGAACAAGTTCGCCACTCCGTCCTTCCTGACGGAACTACCACCTGGAACTCCGCCGCCGATTTGATCACCGCTCTGGAAACAGCCTTCGGCGACCCCGACCCTCTCGGCACTGCCCGCCGCGAGCTGCACCAACTCCGACAAGGAAAGCGAGATTTCTCCGCCTACCTTGCCGACTTTCAACGCATCATGGGGCGTCTCAACTACGATGAGTCGGCCAAAAATGACGCTCTGGAATTCGGCATGTCGGACGAACTAAAAGAAGCGGTAGTAACTGTTGCCGACTTCCCCACTACCTTCACTTCCCTCTGTGCCTTCCTCCTCCGCCTAGATAACCGAATCCGAGCGAGAAGAGAGGAGAAGAAAAATGCTGTCCGCAACACCATGGGACAATTCACCGCCCCTGCCGCCGCCCCCGCCGCCTATACCCCCGCTTCGTCCTCCTTCGCCCCTGGTGGACTTGTCCCCATGGATCTCTCTTTCGGCCGCACCTCCACCTCCCGCCCCTGAACAGCGCTATGTTCAGGTTAACGGAAGAAGAAAACTGTCTCCCGAAGAAAAAAGATGGAGACAGACCAACAACCGCTGCCTGTTTTGCGCTGGAGAAGGACACATCTTCTCCAACCGTCCCTCTGCCTCCAAGTGTCCCGCCATGAGAGGAGCCGTTATCAACGCCGCCGCTGCCCCTCCTGCTCCTTCTGTTTTCCCTCCGCCTTTGCCACCTCGCTTTCCTGCCTTCGATGCAGCAGACTCAGTTGAGTCTTTAAACTAGTTCAACCAGAGTCGCCTCGTGACCCTGCTCTGGTTCATTTTTCTCCTTTATCAACATTTTCTATTTCTGGGTTTTCGGTGTCGGATGGGTGTGTGGAGGATACTTTGGATGGGGAACATTTTGTAATTTCGTGTAGCCTTTCCCACCAAAATAAAATCATAAAAACACACGCACTTCTTGACACTGGAGCCTCGGGATTCGCTTTTATTGATGAAAGCTTCATGCGTCACCATTCCCTGCCATTATCTCCCCTGAAAACCCCTCGCCAATTAGAAGTCATTGACGGCCGAACAATTGGAGATATCACCGATCTTTGCCACTTGGAGCTTTCAATTCAACAGCATAACGAAAAAGCCCCTTTCTTCGTCACCAAACTAGGACACTATCCCCTAGTACTTGGTATCCCGTGGATGAACCTCCATGACGTTCACCTACAATTCGCTAACAAAAGCATTGAATTCAATTCTGAGTTCTGCACCACCCACTGTGCCCCCAAACAACCTATTGTTTCCGTTGCCGCCATTCCACCTCCAGCTAAACTTAACGCCGCCTTTATTGGGGCCGCTAGTTTCCGCATGCTCGCTAGGAAAAAGGGTATTCAGGTCTATTCAATGTCTCTGTACGAAATAAACAAAGTCCTCGATAGTAAAACCACTAAAGAGGAATGGAGACAAAGAATACCTGCCGAGTACCACGAATACCTAGACATGTTTGACAAAGGAAAGGCCCAGGGACTTCCCCCCCGCCGCTCATATGATCATCGCATTACCCTCCAAGAAGGCAAGGAACCACCATTCGGCCCCCTCTACGGTATGTCACGGGATGAACTTCTAGTTCTTAAGAAGTACATCGAAGACAACCTAGAGAA
Organism: Gyromitra esculenta; assembly: GCA_038503075.1. Classification (NCBI taxonomy): domain Eukaryota; kingdom Fungi; phylum Ascomycota; class Pezizomycetes; order Pezizales; family Discinaceae; genus Gyromitra; species Gyromitra esculenta. The sequence goes on from JBCAML010000005.1 coordinate 87,581, forward strand.
GGGCTTTATTCGCGCCAGTTCATCTCCTGCCGGTTCCCCCGTCCTCTTCGCCGCAAAACCCGACGGTTCTCTGCGCCTCTGCGTTGACTACCGAGGCCTTAATGCTCTTACCGTCAAGGACCGATACACCTCCCCGCTCGTTAAAGAAACCCTCGACCGCCTCGCTAAAGCACAGTGGTATTCCAAACTGGACCTTCGAGATGGATTTCACCAAATCCGCATCGCAGAGGGAGAGGAATGGAAGACCGCCTTTAGGACTCGATACGGTCTTTACGAATACATGGTCATGCCATTCGGCCTCACCAATGCCCCCGGTACCTTCCAGCGCTTTGTCAATGATTCTCTCCGAGAATACTTGGACCTCTTTTGCACGGCCTATCTCGACGATATTCTTATCTATAGCGATACCCTCGCCGAACATAAAATCCACGTCCGACAAGTCCTCGATGCTTTGAAAGCCAACAACATACTTCTCAAACCTGAGAAGTGTGAATTCCATGTCCAATCTATAAAATACCTCGGACTAGTCCTCACACCTGAAGGGATCAAAATGGACGAAGAAAAACTCAAAGCCGTACGAGATTGGAACCGCCCAAAATGTATTAAAGATGTTCAGGCCTTCCTCGGTTTTGCAAACTTCTACCGACGATTTATCCTGGGGTTCTCTCGTCTAGCGGCACCCCTTACCGCTTTTACAAAAAAAGGTATCGTTTTCGAATGGACAGTCGAAGCAGAACTCGCATTCGAAGCCCTGAAAGATGCCTTTACCAAAGCCCCTGTACTCATCCATTTCGACCCTCGAAAGAAGATCTTCGTGGAATCTGATGCTTCTGACTTCGTCTCCGGTGGTGTCCTTTCCCAACTTGATGATAACGGCATACTCCATCCTGTGGCATTCTTTTCCAAGAAGCACTCACCTGCTGAGTGTAACTACGAAATCTATGATAAAGAGTTGCTAGCCATTATTCGTTGCTTCGAAGAATGGCGCCCCGAACTCGAAGGATCCGAACTCCCCATCTCTGTCATCACAGACCATAAGAACTTGGAATATTTTATGACCACCAAGCAACTGAACCGAAGACAAGTCAGATGGGCAGAATACCTTTCGCGTTTCGACTTCGTCATTACGTACAGACCAGGAGTACAAGGAGGAAAGCCGGACGCATTGACTCGGAGATCAGGAGATCTCCCTGAAGAAGGGGATGAAAGACTACGACACCAACACCAAGTAGTCCTGAAGGAAAAGAATTTGGACCCTAAGCTGAGTTTGTTTTCGGGTTCTTTACTAAATGAACCCGCTGAATTGGATGCTACCCTTGAGACCCTAATGAATCACGGATATAACGCTGACCCGTTCTCACGGTTGGGTCCCTCGTTAAGCCCTTCAGTATCCCTGAAGGTGAGCAGTGCTACTTAATGAGGTATCAACGCGTTCAAAGAGTGCAGCGTTTCTACAAGTTCTACAAAGGGGCTATCTCCAGGCGAGATAAGTGCAGCGAGATGGACAGCGACAGCGAGGGTTCTGAGAGAGAACCGAGATAGTATTTCCGAGAAGTACAGGAGAAGGTAAACGAGAACGTTGCTTAAGGAAAGAAAGAAGAAGAGAAACCACAACAACCAAGATCCTGCACTTAAATACCCCGCTTTCCTGTGACACAAACAACAACCTAACAATAACCGAGAAACAACCGAACAACAAAGCCATTATATCCCGATGACCCTTCGTTACTACCAACGACTTCACCTTAACCTATTACCCAGTTCCATCCGTGAAAGTAGCTCCCCGTTTTAAGCGTGAGCTCCTGCGATCCTTAGGAATAATAGCAGCCATCGTAGCGAGAAACGTGTCAAGAGCTGTAGTATCTTGGAGGTCCTCGGCAGGTTCCCATGTAGGGTGGGCGTATCCAGTCCATTCCACAAGGTATTGAAGTTTTCCTCTATAATTGCGCTGGTCTAGGATTTTCTCGATATAATATTCCTCTTGATCATTGACAACGACTGGCGTCGGTGGGGGAATAATTTGTCCCGGGAGAGCGTTATTAGGGGCCGGCTTGAGGAGAGAAACATGAAATACAGGATGGTATTTGACCGACAAGGGGAGGTCTATCTCATAAGCGAAAGGGGAAACAATTCTCTTTACCGCATATGGACCCATCCATTTCCAGTCTAATTTCCTAGCGTTACGAGTAGTCCTAATGTTCTTCATCGATACGAAGACTTGGTCATGGATTTGGTACGCTGGGGCTGGAGTTCTGTGCTTATTAGTGGCGGTCTCTTGAATGTCTTGAGCGGTTCTAATCTGTGTCCTAAGGTAATAGTACAACTCTTGCATCCTACTAGCAAAGACAGTGGCATCTTGACTCTGGAGGGTGTTTTCACGGATAGAGTCGAGTAATGGGTTAGGATAACTGTGGATGGTTACGAAAGACTTTCTTTGGATATAATGGCTTTGTTGGTCTTTATGTTTCGGTTGTTGTCAGGCTGTTGTCGGTGTTACCGAAAAGCGGGGTATTTAAAGAAGGATTTTGGTCGTTCTTGCTTTCCTTTCTCTTCTTTCCTTAAGCAACGTTCTCGTTTCACTTCTCTTGTATCAAAGTTATAATCTCACTCGATTCTACTTCAGAATCCTCGCTGTCGCCGTGAACCACCGCCGATACTTCGCCTTGAAGTATACCCATCGTAGGACCTGTAGAAACCCTGCACTCTTTGAACGTGTTGATACCTCGCTTAAGTAGCACTGCTCACCTCCGGGGATACCGAAGGGCTTAAACAAGGGACTCAACCGTGAGATTACGTTGCTTCCTCATCTACACCTCCTACGCGACGCCCCTACATGGAAATTCTCGGTTGGATTCGCCAATCCATCCTCCAAATCTTTCCCTGCTTGACCCCGCGGAGACCCCAAACCCTCACTGAAGTCACTCCTGAGTGGCTTGACCAACATTACTTACGCACCAACTCTATCCCGAGTGATCAATCTAGATCATGAGTGCCTCCGCCCCCGCTGCCTCCTCAGAAGGAGCCGCTATCACTACCCCCCGCTTCCCCACAAAAGACGCCTTTGCTCAGTCTTACCGGGACAACCCTGTCGAGTTGTACAATCATCTCCGAGATCTCAACCAGGCTCTAGAAGATCAAGTTGACGTTCTTCAGGAAAGCATGCAAGAGCTGGAGATAAAACTGAATACGGCAAAAATCCAAGCGGACAATGCGACCCGACACGCCATGCAACAGGACCAACGAGTCACTGAAGCCGCCGACCTCATCGCCAGATTACGCCAGGAACGCAACGAAGCCAGAGCCGCTAATCAAGCTCCTCCAGCCCCACCCAACCTCACCGCCACTCCCCCGCCTCCATCGACCACAAGTCATCGCTGGATGCCGGATCCAGAAAAGTTTGACGGTTCTCGAACCAAGGCTTCGTCCTCCAACTCCGCTCCAAGCTCGCAGTTAACCGAGATAGATTCGCCGATGAGAACACTATGATTCTCTACACTATCAATCGTCTAGAAGGAGCAGCCCTAGAGCAAGTTCGCCATACCGTCCTCCCCTCTGGTCTCACTACCTGGTCCAACGCCGCCGCCCTCATCACCGCCCTAGAAACAGCTTTTGGAGATCCAGACCCTACCGGTACCGCTCGACGAGAGTTACATCAGCTTCGCCAAGGCAAGCGAGATTTCTCCGCCTACTTGGCCGACTTCCAGCGTATTATGGGACAACTAAACTTCGATGAAAATTCGAAGATGGATGCCCTTGAACATGGCATGTCGGAAGAGTTAAAGGAAGCTATGGTCTTTGCCGCCGCTACCCCCACTAGCCTCAATGACATGATCCTCGTTCTCACCCGAATGGACAATCGCATCCGAGCCCGCAAGGCAGAAAAACGAGGAAACAATCGAGAGAACATGGGACAGTTCAGCGCCTCTACCAACGCAATGACCCCTTTTGTCCCCGCCTCCTCGTTTGTACCAGGCGGCCTAGCCCCTATGGACCTTTCCTTCGGAAGAACCAGTAACCTATCTCGCCCCCCGCAGGACCAACGATACACGATGGTAAATGGGAGGAGAAAGCTTTCGGAAGAAGAAAAACAGTGGCGCCGCTCCACTGGGAAATGTATGTTCTGCGCCGCCCGGACCACTCTTATGCCAATTGCCCTCCGCTCCCAAAAAGCCTACCATGAGAGGCCCTCACCGCACCCCCGCCCCGCGTACACCCCCGCTTCCTCTTTGCCGCCACCACCTCTTCCACCTCGTTCTTTGCGTTAGAATCAGCAGACTCAGCCAACGGGTCTTTAAACTAGTACAACCAAGGTCGATCAGTGACCCTACCTTGGTTCAAAATTTCTTACCTTTATCTGCATTTTCGATTTCTGGGTTTTCGGTTTCTGTATGTATAAGCGTATGATCAATTGGATGTAACACTTTGTAATATCGTGCAATATTTCCCATAGCAATAAAATTATAAAAACCCACGCTTTACTAGACACCGGAGCCTCCGGATTTGCATTTATTGATCAGAAATTCGCGAGTCACCATTCCTTACCTCTTACCCCCTTAAAAACCCCTCGCCAACTTGAAGTCATCGATGGTCGTCCTGTCAGCTCCGGAGATATCACACATATTGCCAATCTCAACCTCTCGGTACAAAACCATTGTGAACAAGCCCCCTGCTTCGTAACACAACTTGGCCATTACCCCCTCGTCTTAGGCATACCATGGATGAATCACCATGATGTTCGCCTCCATTTTGCCGATAAACGCATTGAGTTTAATTCCAAACTCTGCACTACCCACTGCGCTCCTCGTTCACCAGTTGTATCCACTTCCTCGATCCCAGCTCCCCCTAGGCTAAACCTATCGTTTATTGGCGCTGCCAGTTTTAGAACTCTCACCAGAAAACGAAACTCACAAGCCTATGCCATGTCACTATATGAAATAAACAAAATCATAGATGACAAAACGACCAAAGAAGAATGGAAGTCACGTATTCCTGCGGAATACCACGAATTTCTGGACATGTTCGACAAGAAAAAAGCCCAAGGATTACCTCCCCGCCGCTCCTATGACCATAAGATACAATTGATGGACGGACAAGATGCCCCCTTCGGACCACTGTACGGAATGTCCCGAGAAGAGCTGATTGTTTTGAAGAAGTATATCGAGGACAATCTTGAGAAGGGATTTATTCGTGCTAGTTCCTCTCCCGCCGGATCCCCCGTCCTATTTGTTAAAAAAGCTGACGGCTCCCTACGACTCTGTGTGGATTACCGAGGCCTTAATGCCATTACTGTTAAGGATCGCTATACTTCCCCTCTCATCCGTGAAACCCTAGACCGACTTGCAAAGGCACAATGGTATACTAAGCTAGACCTTCGTGATGGGTACCATCAAGTGCGCATTGCAGAGGGGGATGAATGGAAAACAGCTTTTCGCACGCGCTATGGCCTTTATGAGTATCAGGTTATGCCATTCGGTCTAACAAATGCTCCGGGAACCTTCCAACGATTCGTGAATGACTGCCTTACCGAATACCTAGATATCTTTTGTACAGCATACCTAGATGACATTCTCATCTACAGTGATACCTTCGCCGAACACCAAACCCACGTCCGAAAAGTCTTGCAGACACTCAAAGACAATAGCATTCTTCTCAAACCGGAGAAATGCGAGTTCGAGGTACAAACGACTAAATACCTAGGCCTAATACTCACACCCGACGGCATTAAGATGGACGAAGAGAAACTCAAGGCTGTCAGAGAATGGGGGACACCGAGGAGTGTAAAAGATGTTCAGGCATTCCTAGGCTTCGCCAATTTTTATCGACGGTTTATCTTAGGATTCTCTAAACTGGCTGCCCCCCTTACTGCCCTTACCAAAAAAGGTATCCTCTTCGAATGGTCTGTCAAAGCTGACATAGCTTTCGAAAACCTCAAACATGCCTTCACCACCGCCCCGATCCTTATCCATTTTGATCCCGATAAGAAAATTATCGTGGAAACGGATGCCTCAGACTTCGTGTCAGGAGGAGTCCTATCACAGTACGATGATAATGGGATCCTACATCCAGTAGCCTTCTTCTCGAAGAAACATTCCCCCGCGGAATGCAATTACGAGATTTACGACAAGGAACTACTGGCTATTATCAGGGTCTTCGAAGAATGGCGCCCGGAACTCGAAGGCTCGAAACACCCTATCGACGTGATCAGTGATCATAAGAACCTCGAGTATTTTATGAGCACCAAGCAACTCAACCGTCGTCAAGCCAGATGGGCTGAGTACCTATCCCGCTTCGATTTCGTAATCACATACCGACCAGGCAAAGAAGGAGGAAAACCGGACGCTTTGACTCGGAGATCGGGAGATCTCCCCAAGGAAGGGGATGAAAGATTAGCACACCAAAGCCAGGTGGTGCTAAAGAAGGAAAATATAGATCCTAAGCTAAGTTTGTTGTCGGCTTCTTTGTCAAATGAAGCCGCTGAATTGGACGCCCCCTTATTAAAACTCTTCAAAGAAGGATATACCACTGACAAATTCCCTGATGAGATACTCGAAGCATTAAGGAATAAAGATCAACAATCCAAAAAGATTACCTTAAGCGAGTGTACCAACGAAAACGAAAGACTATACTACCGAGGACGTATCTATGTTCCAGACCTTGACCCTCTACGTTTAGAACTTATCAAAAGGCACCATGATGCACCAGCCGCAGGCCATCCCGGGAGGGATAAAACATTTGAACTCCTGGATAGAAATTTCTATTGGCCCAAGATGAGAGAATCGGTCGCTCGTTATGTCCGGAACTGCCATATCTGTCAGAAGGCAAAACCAGTCACCCAACGTACTTCGGGAGTACTCCGCCCTCTACCTATTCCGCAACGACCCTGGCAGGAAATCTCGATGGATTTTGTTACAGGCCTTCCCGAGTCTAATGGTTACGATGCGATCATGGTCATTGTAGATCGATTATCGAAAATGCGACATCTAATTCCATGTAACACTACTGTTAATTCACGAGATGTCGCTGACCTTTACCTACAACATGTCTGGAAGTTGCATGGCCTACCAACGCATATTACATCCGATCGCGGCACTCAATTCACGGCCCACTTCTGGAAAGAGCTTTGTCAAAGATTAGGAATACAAGCCCGAATGTCTACTGCTTTCCATCCAGAAACGGACGGACAAACAGAGAGACTAAATGCTGTAATGGAACAGTACCTTCGATCATACGTATCTTATCAACAAGAAGATTGGAGTAGATGGCTACCGATGGCAGAATTCTCCGCAAACAACCAAGAATCGGCAAGTACGAAAGTATCTCCCTTTCTCGCCAACTATGGATATCACCCTCGGTTTGATACTTCTGTTTTTTCCCCGACCAATACTCCTCAGAGTCAAGATGCCACCGCCTTTGCGAGTAGGATGCAGGAACTGTACGATTATCTAAGGACACAAATCAGAGCCGCTCAGGACATCCAAGAAACTGCTACAAATAAACATCGAACACCTGCCCCGGCATACCAAATCCAAGATCAAGTCTTTGTGTCGATGAAGAACATTAGGACAACTCGCAATGCTAGAAAACTAGACTGGAAATGGATGGGCCCTTATGCCGTAAAAAGAGTTATCTCTCCCTTTGCCTATGAGATAGATCTTCCCTCCTCCGTCAAGTACCATCCTGTCTTCCACGTTTCCCTCCTCAAGCCTGCCCCTAATGACGCTCTCCCGGGACAACTTATTCTTCCTCCAGCTCCAATTATCGTTAATGAGCAGGAAGAATACTATATTGAAAAAATCCTCGATCAACGCAACCACCGAGGACAACTCCAATACCTTGTGGAATGGACTGGGTATGCTCACCCGACATGGGAACCAGCCGAAGACCTTCAAGATACGTCTGCTCTCGATACATTCCTTGCTACAACGATTGTCGCTACTCCTAAGGTTCGCAGGAGCTCACGTTTGAAGAGGGGGGCTACTTTCACGGATAGAGTCGAGTAATGGGTTAGGATAACTGTGGATGGTTACGAAAGACTTTCTTTGGATATAATGGCTTTGTTGTTCGGTTAAGTTTCGGTTGTTGTCAGGTTGTTGTTGGTGTTACAGAAAAGCGGGGTATTTAAAGAAGGATTTTGGTCGTTCTTGCTTTCCTTTCTCTTCTTTCCTTAAGAACGTTCTCGTTTCACTTCTCTTGTATCAAAGTTATAATCTCACTCGATTCTACTTCGGAATCCTCGCTGTCGCCGTGAACCACTGCCGATACTTCGCCGAAGATACCCATCGTAGGACCTGTAGAAACCCTGCACTCTTTGAACGTGTTGATACCTCACTTAAGTAGCACTGCTCACCTCCGGGGGATACCGAAGGGCTTAAACAAGGGACTCAACCGTGAGGGGTGTTTGCTAGGGGGACGAGAGAAGTATCGAATCGAGGATGATAGCCGTAGTTCGCTAAGAAGGGGGATACTTTCGTACTCGCCGATTCTTGGTTATTGGCAGAGAATTCCGCCATGGGTAGCCATCTGCTCCAGTCTTCCTGTTGGTAGGACACATATGATCGAAGGTACTGTTCCATTACTGCGTTCAGTCTCTCTGTTTGCCCGTCTGTTTCTGGGTGGAAAGCAGTGGACATCCGGGCTTGTATTCCTAGACGTTGGCATAATTCTTTCCAAAAATGGGCAGTGAACTGGGTGCCTCGGTCAGAAGTAATGTGTGTAGGTAAGCCGTGTAACTTCCAGACATGTTGTAGGTAAAGGTCAGCGACGTCTCTGGAATTGACGGTAGTGTTGCATGGAATGAGGTGTCGCATTTTCGATAGTCGGTCTACAACTACCATGATCGCATCATAGCCATTGGATTCAGGGAGTCCTGTGACAAAGTCCATCGAGATCTCTTGCCAGGGTCGTTGGGGAATGGGTAAAGGACGGAGAACACCTGGGGTACGATAGGTGGTAGGTTTGGCTTTCTGACAAGTGTGGCAGTTTCGTACGTATCGACTAACCGATTCCCGCATTTTAGGCCAATAAAAACTTCTTGTCATAAGTTCGAAGGTCTTATCTCGTCCCGGATGGCCTGCTGCTGGAGTATCATGATGCCTTTGGATAAGTTCCAATCGAAGAGGATCAGAGTCAGGGACATAGAGGCATTCTCGATAATATAGGAGACCGTTGTTCTCGCTGCATTCGCTTAGGGTAATCTCCTTCGAACGTTGTTCCTTATTTTTAAGCGCCGTGAGTATCTTCTCTGGGAATTTATCAGTACTATATCCTTCTTGGAAGAGTTTTGAAAGGGGGGCGTCCAGTCCAGCGGCTTCATTTGGTAAAGAAGCCGATAACAAACTTAGCTTAGAATCAATATTCTCTTTCTTTAACACCACTTGGCTTTGGTGTGCCAATCTTTCATCCCCTTCTTTGGGAAGATCTCCTGATCTTCTGGTCAATGCATCGGGTTTTCCTCCTTGAGTACCTGGACGATAGGTAATTACAAAATCGAAGCGGGACAAATACTCAGCCCATCTCGCTTGGCGTCGGTTCAATTGCTTGGTACTCATAAAGTACTCGAGGTTTTTGTGGTCGCTAATTACATCGATCGGGTGCTTTGATCCTTCAAGTTCGGGGCGCCATTCTTCGAAAACACGGATGATGGCCAATAATTCCTTATCGTAAATCTCGTAGTTGCATTCCGCAGGGGAATGTTTCTTCGAGAAGAAAGCCACTGGGTGCAAGATACCGTTATCATCGTACTGGGATAGGACCCCTCCTGATACAAAGTCTGAAGCATCTGTTTCTACAATGATCTTTTTATCGGGATCGAAGTGAATTAGGATTGGGGCAGTAGTAAAGGCATATTTGAGGTTTTCGAAGGCTATTTCAGCTTCGACGGACCATTCAAAAGCAATGCCTTTCCTGGTGAGGGCAGTGAGCGGAGCAGCAAGTTTGGAGAATCCTAGAATAAAGCGACGGTAAAAGTTGGCGAAGCCTAAGAAAGCTTGGACGTCTTTTACGCTTTTCGGTGTTCCCCATTCCCGGACGGCCTTGAGTTTTTCCTCATCCATCTTGATGCCATCAGGGGTAAGGATGAGACCGAGGTATTTGGTGGTTTGTACCTCGAATTCGCATTTCTCTGGTTTCAGCAAAATATCATTGTCCTTGAGCGTCTGGAGAATCTTGCGAACATGGACCTGGTGTTCTGCGAAGGTATCGCTGTAAATAAGGATGTCGTCGAGATAGGCGGTGCAGAAGATATCTAGATATTCTCTCAGGCAGTCGTTGACAAAGCGTTGAAAGGTGCCAGGTGCATTAGTAAGGCCGAATGGCATTACTTGATATTCGTAGAGTCCATAACGGGTTCGGAAGGCCGTTTTCCATTCCTCCCCTTCAGCGATTCGGATCTGATGATAGCCCTCGCGGAGATCGAGTTTTGTGTACCATTGAGCTTTGGCCAGTCTATCGAGGGTTTCTCGTATGAGAGGAGAGGTATAGCGATCTTTGACGGTAATAGCGTTTAGACCTCTATAATCAACACATAGTCGGAGGGAGCCATCTGCTTTCTTTACGAAGAGTACAGGGGAGCCGGCGGGAGAAGAGCTGGCACGGATAAAGCCTTTCTCTAGGTTGTCCTCGATATACTTTTTTAGAACGATAAGTTCCTCCCTTGACATCCCGTAGAGTGGTCCGAATGGTGCGTCCTTCCCTTCCATCAGTTGTATTTTATGATCATACTGGCGGCGTGGGGGCAGTCCTTGTGCTTTTGCTTTATCGAACATGTCCAGGAAGTCATGGTACTCAGCAGGAATCCTAGACTTCCATTCTTCCTTAGTTGTCGTATTGTCTATAAGTTTGTTTATCTCATAGAGGGACATGGCGTAGGCTTGGTGGGTGCGTTTCCTAGTGAGAGTCCTAAAACTGGCAGCGCCAATAAAGGACATATTTAGTCTGGAGGGAGTAGGGATTGATGGGGAGACGACGACAGGGGAGTGAGGGGCACAGTGGGTGGTGCAGAGTTTAGAGTTAAACTCAATGCGTTTGTTGGCGAACTGAAGATGCACATCGTGATGTTTCATCCATGGTATTCCTAAGACCAAGGGGTAGTGACCTAATTGAGTCACAAAACAGGGCGCTTGTTCTTGGTGATTTCTAATGGATAAGTTGAGTTTAGCGATGTGGGTGATATCTCCGGAGGCGACAGGGCGTCCATCGATAACTTCAAGTTGTCGGGGAGTTTTTAGTGGAGTAAGGGGAAGAGAATGGTGACTCGCGAATTTCTGATCAATAAATGCAAATCCTGAGGCCCCGGTGTCTAGTAAAGCGTGTGTGTTTATAATTTTATTGCTATGGGAAATCTTGCATGCTACTACAAAGTGTTCCCCATCCAATTGATCCTCCACGCTTATACCAGAAACCGAAAACCCCGAAATAGAAAATGCAGATAAAGGTAAGAAATTTGAAACCAAGGTAGGGTCACTGATCGACCTTGGTTGGACTAGTTTAAAGCCTCGTTTGAGGCGTTTGCGGATTCTAGGGCAAAGAATTGAGGCGGGAGAGGCGGCGGCGGTAAAGAAGAGGCCGGGGGCGTACGGTTAGCAGGTGGGGCGGTGAGCGCTCCTCTCATCGTAGGTTTTTTGGGAGCAGAGGGGCAATTGGCATAGGAGTGGTCTGGGGCAGCACAGAACATGCACTTCCCAGTGGCGCGGCGCCATTGTTTTTCCTCCTCCGAGAGTTTTCTCCGTCCGTTAACCATTGTGTATCGTTGATCTTGAGGGGGGCGAGAAAGATTGCTGGTGCGTCCGAAAGATAGGTCCATGGGGGCTAGTCCTCCTGGGGTAAAGGAGGAAGCGGGGGTGAAGGCGGCGGGGGCACTGAATTGACCCATATTGTCTCTGGCGTTTCCTCGTTTCTCTGCCTTGCGAGCTCGGATACGGTTATCCAATCGGGTAAGGGTGAGAATCATCTCCGGGAGGTTGGCAGGGGCGATCGGTGCAAACACCATGGCTTCTTTGAGCTCCTCCGACATGCCGTGTTCCAATGCGTCCATTTTCGAGTTCTCATCGAAGTTCAGCTGGCCCATGATTCTTTGGAAGTCGGCTAAATAGGCCGAAAAATCACGCTTTCCTTGACGGAGCTGGTGGAGTTCCCGTCGAGCAGTGCCAGTCGGGTCTGGGTCTCCAAAAGCAGTTTCCAGGGCGGCGATAAGCTCTTCTGCGTTGTTCCAAGTGGTGAGGCCTGAGGGGAGAACTGTATGACGGACCTGTTCGAGGGCTGCTCCTTCCAGTCGATTGATGGTGTAAAGTATCATCGTGGTTTCGTTGGCGAAGCGGTCTCGGTTGACGGTTAACTTGGAGCGTAACTGGAGAATAAAACCGGGGAGTTTTGCTCGGGATCCATCGAACTTTTCTGGGTCCGGCATGCGTTCTGATCGGTGGGTATTTGACGGCGGGGGCGGGGTCGCTGTAAGGTTGGGTGGGGCGGGGGGTGCTTGGGCGGCAGATCGGGCTTCGTTCCGTTCTTGTCGAAGTCGAGCAATTAGGCTGGCGGCTTCGGCAACTCGTTGGTCTTGTTCGGTTGCATGACGGACGGCATTATCGGTTTGGATTTTGGCAGTATTGAGTTTTACCTCAATTTCCCGTTCGCTTTCCTGGAGGACGTCGATCTGGTCTTCCAGGGCTTGGTTCAGTTCCCTTAGTTCATTGTATAGTTCTGCAGGGTCGTCTCGGTAGGCCTGAGCGAAAGCTTCTCTAGTGGGGAAGCGTTTCGCGGCGACAGCGGCTCCTTCCATGATGGAAGAGTGTTAAGGTGTGCTGGTGGTGGTGGAGTGGTAGAAGGTGTAGATGGAGGAAGCAACGTAATCTCACGGTTGGGTCCCTCGTTAAGCCCTTCAGTATCCCTGAAGGTGAGCAGTGCTACTTAATGAGGTATCAACGCGTTCAAAGAGTGCAGCGTTTCTACAAGTTCTACGAGGGGTCTATCTCAAGGCGAGATAAGTGCAGCGAGGTGGACAGCGACAGCGAGGGTTCTGAGGTAGAACCGAGATAGTATTCCGCAATTACAAGAGAAGGTAAACGAGAACGTTGCTTAAGGAAAGAAAGAAGAAGAGAAACCACAACAACCAAGATCCTGCACTTAAATACCCCGCTTTCCTGTGACACAAACAACAACCTAACAATAACCGAGAAACAACCGAACAACAAAGCCATTATATCCCGATAACCCTTCGTTACTACCAACGACTTCACCTTAACCTATTACCCAGTTCCATCCGTGAAACCCCTTCCCACAAAAAATCCTTCTAGCACTTAGGAATGGCGAACGACAATCCAAGGAAATCACCTTAGGCGATTGTACCGAGATAAATGGCCGTCTCTATTACCGACAAAGACTCTATATTCCTGACCACGATCCTCTTCGCCTCCTCATCTTGCAACGACACCACGACGCTCCCTCTGCCGGCCACCCAGGACGTGAAAAATCCTTTGAACTCGTCTCAAGATGCTTCTATTGGCCGAAGATGAGAGAATATATTGGACAATATACCCGGAATTGCCATATTTGCCGACGAGCAAAACCAAGTACTCTCGGTACTCATGGCGTTCTAAAACCACTTCCGATCCCCAATCGCCCCTGGGAAGAATTGTCGATGGATTTCGTTACTGGCCTCCCGGAATCTAATGGCTTTGATGCCATTATGGTCATCGTGGATCGACTCTCGAAGATGCGGCACCTTGTCCCGTGTAATACTACCATCAACGCCGAACAAACTGCCGAGTTATACCTCCAAAATGTTTGGAAACTCCATGGACTTCCTTCTCATATCACCTCCGATAGAGGAACGCAGTTCACCGCAAAGTTTTGGAAGCACCTCTGTCAGCGTTTGAATATTGCCGCCCGCATGTCTACCTCCTTCCACCCAGAGACCGATGGACAAACTGAACGACTCAATGCCGTAATGGAACAATACCTCCGCTGTTATGTTTCCTATCAACAAGACGACTGGTCGAAATGGTTACCCATCGCTGAATTCGCTGCCAATAACCAGGAATCCGCAAGTACTAAGGCTACGCCCTTCTTTGCGAATTATGGATATCACCCTCGCTTCGACACCTCAATTGTTCCTAATGACCGCTCTCCCCAGACCTTAGATGCTGACGGCTTCGTCTCCAAGATGGAAGAACTTAGAGACTTTCTCCGAGTACAGATGAGGACAGCCCAGGACATCTTCGAATCAAGTACAAATCGGCACCGTACCCCCGCTCCAATGTTCAGGGAAAAAGACGAAGTGTTTGTGTCGATGAAGAACATGAGGACAACGCGGAATTCAAGGAAGTTGGATTGGAAATGGAGTGGCCCTTTCCCGGTGAAACGGATTATTTCAGCTTATGCCTACGAAATTGACCTCCCAAGATCAATGAAGTATCACCCTGTGTTCCACGTCTCATTGATCAAAGCAGCTCCCATCGATCCACTCCCCGGTCAGATTATTGCGCCGCCCCCACCCGTCCAAGTCAACGACCATGAGGAATACCTTGTTGAGGCTATCCTGGATTCCCGTTTACACCGTGGAAAACTTCAATACTTGGTTGAGTGGACTGGCTATGCACTACCCACCTGGGAACCTGCGGATTACCATGAAGAGACGGAAGCCGTAGATTCTTTCCACCAACGATACCCGGATAAACCAAGGGAAGGAATGATTAGTGTTCGCAGGAGCTCACGGCTATGAGGGGGGGCTACTTTCATGGATGGTTGTTATGTTGATCGGTTAGGTACATGGGTACACGGTTGTTGGATTTCGTTGTTGTTCTTTGTGTTTCCATGAGTTTCTCGTTACAATGAGTCATGTCTTTGTCATCGAAAGGGTTGGATTGTGGTATATAAGCGAAGGGATTTCCCCTCATCTTGTACTTTTCCTTCTTCTTTCTTTAAGCAACGTCTTCTATTGTACACTCATTGTCTTTTGCCAATACAACTCCAGATTGCATCTCGTAATCTTTCGCTGTCGCCGTCTTCAAGTCATCATAACTTGAACCATTAGTAGAGCCTGTAGAATCCCCGCGCACTCTCCTGTCGTTAGTTTCTCGTTCAAGTAGCACTGCTTATCTCGGGGGATACCTGAGAGCTTGACGAGAAACCCACTCCATGAGAAGGGGTAAGTGGTAAGGAATGGTGACTCGCGAATTTCTGATCAATAAATGCAAATCCGGAGGCTCCGGTGTCTAGTAAAGCGTGGGTTTTTATAATTTTATTGCTATGGGAAATATTGCACGATATTACAAAATGTTCCCCATCCAATTGATCCTCCACGCTTATACCAGAAACCGAAAACCCAGAAATCGAAAATACAGATAAAGGTAAGAAATTTTGAACCAAGATAGGGTCACTGATCGACCTTGGTTGTACTAGTTTAAAGACCCGTTGGCTGAGTCTGCTGATTCTAACGCAAAGAACTGAGGTGGAAGAGGTGGTGGCGGCAAAGAGGAAGCGGGGGGTGTGCGCGGTGCGGGGGGTGCGGTGAGGGCTCCCCTCATAGTGGGTTTTTTGGGGGCGGAGGGGCAATTGGCATAAGAGTGGTCCGGGGCGGCGCAAAACATGCATTTTCCAGTGGAACGGCGCCACTGTTTCTCTTCCTCCGACAGCTTTCTTCTCCCATTAACCATCGTGTACCGTTGGTCCTGAGGTGGGCGAGAGTTATTGCTAGTGCGACCGAAAGATAGATCCATAGGGGCCAGTCCTCCTGGGGTGAAAGAGGAGGTGGGGGTGAAGGCGGCAGGAGCGCTAAACTGGCCCATACCATCGCGAGCGTTTCCTCGTTTTTCAGCCTTACGGGCTCGGATACGATTATCCAGTCGAGTAAGGGTGAGAATCATTTCCTGGAGTGTAGCAGGGGCGATGGGTGCAAACACCATTGCTTCCTTGAGTTCTTCCGACATGCCATGCTCCAGGGCGTCCATCTTGGAGTTCTCGTCGAAGTTTAACTGGCCCATGATCCTTTGAAAGTCGGCTAGATAAGCCGAGAAGTCACGTTTCCCTTGACGGAGCTGGTGGAGTTCCCGTCGAGCGGTACCGGTCGGGTCTGGATCTCCAAAGGCGGTTTCCAGGGCGGCGATAAGTTGTTCTGCGCTGGTCCAGGTGGTGAGGCCTGAGGGGAGGACGGTGTGCCGAACTTGTTCCAACGCTGCTCCTTCTAGACGATTGATAGTATAGAGGATCATCGTGGTCTCGTTGGCAAAGCGGTCCCGGTTGACAGTGAGTTTGGAGCGGAGTTGGAGGATGAAGCCGGGAAGTTTGGTTCGGGAACCGTCAAACTTTTCTGGATCCGGCATTCGTTCTGAGCGATGGCTTGCGGTCGATGGAGGTGGTGGGGTGGCGGTGAGGTTGGGTGGGGCTGGAGGAGCTTGATTGGCGGCTCTGGCTTCGTTGCGTTCCTGGCGTAATCTGGCGATGAGGTCGGCAGCTTCAGTGACTCGTTGGTCCTGTTGCATGGCGTGTCGGGTCGCATTGTCCGCTTGGATTTTCGCCGTGTTGAGTTTTATCTCTAGCTCTTGCATGCTCTCCTGAAGAACGTCAACTTGATCTTCTAAAGCCTGGTTGAGATCTCGGAGTTGATTGTACAACTCGACAGGGTCGTCTCGGTAAGCCTGAGCAAAGGCGTCTTTTGTGGGGAAGCGGGGGGTAGTGACAGCGGCTCCTTCAGAGGAGGCAGCGGGGGCGGAGGCACTCATGATCTAGATTGATTGCTCGGAATAGAGTTGGTGCGTAAGTAATGTTGGTCAAGCCACTCAGGAGTGACTTCAGTGAGAGTTTGGGGTCTTCGCGGGGTCCAGCAGGGAAAGATTTGGAGGATGGATTGGCGAATCCAACCGAGAATTTCCATATAGGGGCGTCGCGTAGGAGGTGTAGATGAGGAAGCAACGTAATCTCACGGTTCAGTCCCAGTCTAAGCCCTTCTGTATCCCAGAAGGTGAGCAGAGCTACTTAAGCGAGGTATCAACTCGTTACGATGAGGGCAAGGTTTCTACAGGTCCTACAAGGAGTATACTTCAAGGCGAAGTATCGGCGAAGGTTCACAGCGACAGCGAGGATTCTGAGGGAGAATCGAAGTGGTATTAAACTGGTACAAGAGAAGTATAACGAGAACGTTGCTTAAGGAAAGAAGAGAAGAGAAAACAACAATGACCGAAATCCTTCGCTTAAATACCCCGCTTTCCCGTAACACAACCAACAACCCGACAACAACCGAAGCGCAACCGAACTACAATAAGATTATAAATAAAAGGTTCACAACCCATAATATCCCTAATCCGTGAAAGAAGGTGCCGGGAGCGTTGGTTAGTCCAAAGGGCATCACTTGGTACTCGTAGAGGCCATAGCGGGTTCGGAAGGCGGTTTTCCATTCCTCTCCTTCAGCGATTCGAATTTGATGATAACCGTCGCGGAGGTCGAGTTTGGTATACCATTGAGCTTTCGCTAATCGGTCCAGGGTTTCTCGTATAAGAGGGGAAGTATATCGATCCTTGACTGTAATGGCGTTCAGGCCTCTATAGTCAACACATAGTCGGAGGGAGCCGTCTGCTTTTTTCACGAACAACACAGGGGAGCCGGCGGGAGAAGAGCTAGCGCGAATGAAGCCTTTCTCTAGGTTGTCTTCAATATACTTCTTAAGAACGATAAGTTCCTCTCTTGACATCCCATAAAGTGGTCCAAATGGTGCATCTTTCCCTTCCATTAGTTGTATTTTATGGTCGTAGGGGCGGCGTGGGGGGAGTCCTTGTGCTTTTGCTTTATCGAACATGTCTAGGAAGTCATGGTACTCAGCAGGAATTCTAGACTTCCATTCTTCCTTAGTTGTCGTATTGTCTATAAGTTTGTTTATCTCATAGAGGGACATGGCGTAGGCTTGGTGGGTGCGTTTCCTAGTGAGAGTCCTAAAGCTGGCAGCGCCAATAAAGGACATATTTAGTCTGGGGGGAGCAGGAATTGATGGGGAGACGACGACAGGGGAGTGAGGGGCACAGTGGGTGGTGCAGAGTTTAGAATTAAACTCAATGCGTTTGTCGGCGAACTGAAGATGCACATCGTGATGTTTCATCCATGGTATTCCTAAGACCAAGGGGTAGTGACCTAATTGAGTTACAAAACAGGGCGCTTGTTCTTGGTGATTTCTAATGGATAAGTTGAGTTTGGCGATGTGGGTGATATCTCCGGAGGCGACAGGGCGTCCATCGATAACTTCAAGTTGTCGGGGAGTTTTTAATGGGGTAAGGGGAAGAGAATGGTGACTCGCGAATTTCTGATCAATAAATGCAAATCCTGAGGCCCCGGTGTCTAGTAAAGCGTGTGTGTTTATAATTTTATTGCTATGGGAAATCTTGCATGCTACTACAAAGTGTTCCCCATCCAATTGATCCTCCACGCTTATACCAGAAACCGAAAACCCCGAAATAGAAAATGCAGATAAAGGTAAGAAATTTGAAACCAAGGTAGGGTCACTGATCGACCTTGGTTGGACTAGTTTAAAGCCTCGTTTGAGGCGTTCGCGGATTCTAGGGCAAAAAATTGAGGTGGGAGAGGTGGCGGCGGTAAAGAAGAGGCCGGGGGCGTACGGTTAGCAGGTGGGGCGGTGAGCGCTCCTCTCATCGTAGGTTTTTTGGGAGCAGAGGGGCAATTGGCATAGGAGTGGTCTGGGGCAGCACAGAACATGCACTTCCCAGTGGCGCGGCGCCATTGTTTTTCTTCCTCCGAGAGTTTTCTCCGCCCGTTAACCATTGTGTATCGTTGATCTTGAGGAGGGCGAGAAAGATTGCTGGTACGTCCGAAAGATAGGTCCATAGGGGCTAGTCCTCCTGGGGTAAAGGAGGAAGCAGGGGTGAAGGCGGCGGGGGCACTGAATTGACCCATATTGTCTCTGGCGTTTCCTCGTTTCTCTGCCTTGCGAGCTCGGATACGGTTATCCAATCGGGTAAGGGTGAGAATCATCTCCGGGAGATTGGCAGGGGCGATCGGTGCAAACACCATGGCTTCTTTCAGTTCCTCCGACATGCCGTGTTCCAATGCGTCCATTTTCGAGTTCTCATCGAAGTTCAGCTGGCCCATGATTCTTTGGAAGTCGGCTAAGTAGGCCGAAAAATCACGTTTCCCTTGACGGAGCTGGTGGAGTTCTCGTCGAGCAGTGCCAGTCGGGTCTGGGTCTCCAAAAGCAGTTTCCAGGGCGGCGATAAGCTCTTCTGCATTGTTCCAAGTGGTGAGGCCTGAGGGGAGAACCGTATGACGGACCTGTTCGAGGGCTGCTCCTTCCAGTCGATTGATGGTGTAAAGTATCATCGTGGTTTCGTTGGCGAAGCGGTCTCGGTTGACGGTTAACTTGGAGCGTAATTGGAGAATAAAGCCGGGGAGTTTTGCTCGGGATCCATCGAACTTTTCTGGGTCTGGCATGCGTTCTGATCGGTGGGTATTTGACGGCGGGGGCGGGGTAGCTGTAAGGTTGGGTGGGGCGGGGGGTGCTTGGGCGGCAGATCGGGCTTCGTTCCGTTCTTGTCGAAGTCGAGCAATTAGGCTGGCGGCTTCGGCAACCCTTTGGTCTTGTTCGGTTGCATGACGGACGGCATTATCGGTTTGGATTTTGGCAGTATTGAGTTTTACCTCAACTTCCCGTTCGCTTTCCTGGAGGACGTCAATCTGGTCTTCCAGGGCTTGGTTCAGTTCCCTTAGTTCGTTGTATAGTTCTGCAGGGTCGTCTCGGTAGGCCTGAGCGAAAGCTTCTCTAGTGGGGAAGCGTTTTGCGGCGACGGCGGCTCCTTCCATGATGGAAGAGTGTTAAGGTGTACTGGTGGAGTGGTAGAAGGTGTAGATGTTGGAAGCAACGTAATCTCACGGTTGGGTCCCTCGTTAAGCCCTTCAGTATCCCTGAAGGTGAGCAGTGCTACTTAATGAGGTATCAACACGTTCAAAGAGTGCAGCGTTTCTACAAGTTCTACAAAGGGTCTATCTCCAGGCGAGATAAGTGCAGCGAGGTGGACAGCGACAGCGAGGGTTCTGAGATAGAACCAAGATAGTATTTCCGACGAGTACAGGAGAAGGTAAACGAGAACGTTGCTTAAGGAAAGAAGAAGAAGAGAACACAAAGGCAACTGAAATCCTTCCTTAAATACCCCGCTTTTCGGTAGCACCAACAACAACCCGACAACAACCGAAACACAACACCATTGTTAAAACCTAATCCGAACAACAAAGAAATTATACAACTATCCATACCACAACTCTTTCCCTAAATCAATCCGTGAAACCATACCAACTGTCTCGATGCTTCTGAAATTGCCATATATTTGGCCTCGGTTGAGGAGATGGCGACAGATTTCTGCTTCTCGGTTCTCCAGGTAATAAGACAGTTGTTTAAAAGGAAGCAATTGCCAGATGTTGATCTCCTAGACCCAACGTCTGCTGCATGGGAGGCGTCGACATATTCCTCTAAGTAGAGCGTCTTTCTTGGGTTCTTAACATATACTAATCCCAGTTTCGTAGTTCCTCGTAGGTACCTTAGCACTCTTTTGACTGCTGTCCAATGATCTGGACCGGGGTTGGTTGAAAAAGACGACAGGAAAGTTACCGCGAATGTTAGATCTGGTCTGGTGCCGATTGCTGCGTACATTAGTGACCCTATGATTTCCTGGTATCTCGTAACTTCGGCAGGAGTGGCGGTTCCTTCTGGTGCTGGAGTAAGCCCATTATTTTCCAGCGGCGTTTTTACTGGTCGGCAATCTGTCATGTCGAAACGTTCTAGGACCCTTTCGAGATAGGCTGTTTGGTCAAGTTTTATGCAGTTTGGAGTATGGGTAATTCTTATCCCGATGATCCAATTAACAGGCCCATTGTCCATCATTCGAAACACTGTTGCTAGGTGATCAGCAACTCGTTGATCTTCTTTGGCATTTATCGAGAAGGTTGCAAGGTCGTCAACGAAAGCTGCTAGAATAAGTGTACTTTCCTGGTTGACAAACACGCTGGGATCAAAAGTACTCCTCCTAAGACCAAGATTCTGTAGTTCATGGAATAGTACATTGTGCCATTCTCGGGGAGATTGTTTTAGACCGTACAGGGTTTTCTGGAGTTTTAGCACACAGTTATTGCCTTTTTCGTATCCTTCCGGCTGTTCCAAGTAAACTTCTTCTTGTAGTTCTCTGTTGAGGAAAGCGTTTTTGACATCGCTTTGCCGACTGGTCCAGTTTCCTTGATGGCTCGCCATTATTGCAAACAGGATTCGTATTGACTCGTACCGAAAGACTGGTGAGAAAGTTTCATTATAGTCTATTCCCTGAATCTGAGAGTACTCTTTGGCCACGAAGCGTGCTTTATGTTGAATGATCTTCCCGTCTGGTCCTATTTCATGGATAACTGTTTTCGTTGGTTCGTCGGGTGTAAGGATGCAAGGCCATCGTGTTACGTTGTTGTTCTTTGTGTTTCTTTGGGTTTTCGCTACAATGAGTCAAGTCTTTGTCATCGAACGAGTTGGAATATGGTATATAAGCGAAGGGATTTTCCCTCTTGTTGTACTTTTCCTTCTTCTTTCCTTAAGCAACGTCTTCTATTGTACACTTCTGTATTTCACAATACAACCCTCGGTTATACCTCATAACCTTTCGCTGTCGCCGCCCTCAAGTCCTCTATACTTGACCACTTCGTAGAGCCTGTAGAATCTTCGTACCTTCTCCTGTCGTCGGGTCCTCGTCCAAGTAGCACTGCTTATCTCGGGGGATACTTTCATGGATGGTTGTTGTGTTGATCGACTAGGTACATGGGTACGCGGCTGTTGAATTTCGTTGTTGTTCTTTGTGTTTTCATGAGTTTCTCGTTACAATGAGTCATGTCTTTGTCAGCGAAAGGGTTGGAACGTGGTATATAAGCGAAGGGATTCCTCTTCAGTTGTACTTCTTCTTTCTCTTTTTTCTTAAGCAACGTCTTCTATTGTCACTCCACTTGTATCCTACAATACAAGCCAGGATTCTTTCAGATTCCTTCGTCGACCCCGTGATACTTCTCATAACTACCACACCACTACATCAACGTAGTCTCGCTGTCGGAACCTTAAAAAGTTCCCTTTACTGTAGAGCCTGTGGAACCATCGTGCAAACTCTCGCTGTTAGTTTCCGTTCAAGTAGCACTGCTCGCCTTTGGGGATACCAAAGGGCTTGACGAAAACTCACTCCTTGAGAGATACCTGAGAGCTTGACGAGAATCTCGCTCCTTGAGATCCTAGTTTCGGGTGATTTTCACGGATTTACTAGACTGACGGGTTAGGGTTTGGGTATTAAGGGTTGTAACAGGTGATGGGTTTCATAATGTCTTTGTTGTTCGGTTAGGTTTCGGTAATGAGTCATGGGATGATAAAACGGGGTATTTAAAGGAAGGATTTTGGTCGCTTTGTATTCCTTTTCTTCTTTCTTTAAGCAACGTTCTCGTTTCACTTCTTTTGTATCAAAGTTATAACCTCATTTCGATTCTACCTCAGAATCCTCGCTGTCGTGAACCATCGCCGATACTTTGCCTTGAAGTATATCCATCATAGGACCTGTAGAAAACTCTGCACTCTTTGAACGTGTTGATATCTCGCTTAAGTAGCACTGCTCACCTCTGGGGATACCGAAGGGCTTAAACAAGGGACTCAACCGTGAGAGTGATAAACCCACCTGCTCTTGACTACCTTTTTTCCTTGGGGTCTTTGTACCACGGTCCATACTTGGTTTCCTAGCAGTGCCTGGTATTCCTCGTCCATAGCTTCTACCCATTTTTCTTCGTCTGGTCCGGTAGTTGCTTCTTGGAAGTTCTGAGGTCCTCCGGTAATGAGAAGTGCTTCTTCAAAGCGTTGGGGAGGTTTCGTGATTCGATCGGATTCTCACGGTTCAGTCCCTCGTTAAGCCCTTCAGTATCCCTGAAGGTGAGCAGTGCTACTTAAGCGAGGTTCTAACACGTTCGAAGAGTGCGGTGTTTCTACAAGTTCTACAAGGGGTTTATCTCCAGGCGAGATAGGTGCAGCGAAGTGGACAGCGACAGCGAGGGTTCTGAGGTAGAACCGAGATGATATTGTAACAATTACAGAAGAAGGTAACGAGAACGTTGCTTAAGGAAAAGAAGAAGAAGGAAAACATAAACGACCGAAATCCCTTGCTTAAATACCCCGCTTTTCCTGTAACACCAACAACAACCCGACAACAACCGAAACACAAAGACATTATTCCAACAACCCAAATATCCCCAAAGAACAAGGAACTCATACAACCATCCGAACGAATAACAAAACCAACAATCTGACCACGATTCCTTCCCTAAGTTAATCCATGAAACGGATCTCCTTAGTGCTTTCTGAAAACTCAGCGTTGTTCTCTCTTTTTCTTTTCTGGCTTTTGGCGGTTCCCAAGGATTCTTCTGTGTTTGAGGATGAGGAAAGATTGAGGATGCTGGCGCTCTCGGATTCCTTGGAGGGGTTTTTGGTGCTTCTGATTCTCCTCCCGACTCTTCTCCCTTCTCTTCTTTTCCTTCCTTCTCTTTATTCTCCCCTGGTGCAGGTTTTAGTGCCAGGTTGTTATTAGGGTCAGAAACGGACTCGGAGTCGGAATCAGAACTATCTTCAGAACTGGAGTCGGAATCATTTGTTTTTGTATCCCCCTTTGCTTCAGACTCCTGTTTGCCGAACCGAACGTCTCTACTTCTCACGACTTTTTTGAGGTTAGGAATATATACCCTATATTTTCCAGTTGTCTGTCCGTATCCACAGATCTTTCCTTGAAGCGCTTTTGGTTCGAGTTTGTTCCCTGGATTTCTGGCTTCTACTGGTATATGGGTATAAGCTTCTTCGCCGAAACGTCGGAGATGTGATATTGAGGGTTTGTATCCATTGAAGGCTTCAAAAGGTGTCTTGTTGATGCTTCGGTGTGGTACTCGGTTCTTGACGTGAGCTAGCATGCTTATCCCTTCTGCCCATAGGTTACGGGGAAGTCCTGATGTGATGCCTACTGTTCTTACCATGTCCTGGATTGTTCTGTTAAACCTTTCGGCTACTCCGTTGGATTCATGAGAGTAAGGAACTGTTGTTTCGTGGGTGATTCCTTTTTTCTTAAAATCCTCCGTTAACTCCTTATTCACATACTCACCGCCATTGTCTGAGCGAAATCTCTTGACCTTTTTTCCTGTTCTTCTTTCCATGTTGGTGATGTAGGTTCTGATTGCTTCTGTTGCATCGCTTTTGTTTTTTAACAAGTAAATGGATGCGAACCGACTGGAATCATCGATAAAAGATATGAAGTAATGGTACCCTCCTGGTGCTTCCACCGGGAAGCGTCCACTTAGGTCAGAGTGAACAAGTTCGAGTTTGTCGGTTGGTGGTGAGTTTGATGGGAGGCGAGGTAGTTTGGTTGATTTGCCCATGAGGCAACTGGGGCAGTGGCTGAAAGAGTTTGGAAGCAGATTACCGTCTTTCACAGATTCCTTGAGTTTGGCTAAAGCTGATGAGGGGAGATGGCCTAGTCTTTCATGCCACTCAACAGAAGTTGTCATCGCCGAGATTCCTTCTTTTAAGTCCAAGATATAAAGATTCCTGTTCTTGTTAAGAGTGGCTATGGCTTGGACTTTTCCTTCCTTTAGAACTGACAGTTTTTCCCCTTTCCCTTTCAGAGTTAACCCTTTTTCTGCTAACTTATGCCACGAGATGAGATTGGTCGTTCCTAGTTTAGGTACATAAAGGACTTTGTCGAGTCTGATTGGCTTGATGCTTCCTTGGATGTTGGCAACAGTGAAGCCGGTAATTTGAAGTTTATCGCCGGGTACTGTAACTGTTCCTGTTGCCGTTTGTTTTTCTGAAAAAGCTGATCCGGACATGTGGTCTGTTGCTCCTGTATCAAGAATCCATTCTTCCTGTTGTCCAGTATTATTCTCAAGGAGCGGGTTTCCTGTCAAGCTCTCGAGTATCCCTCGAGATGAGCAGTGCTACTTGAATGGGAAACCAACAACGAGAAAGTGTACGAAGGTTCTACAGGCTCTACAATTGGTTTAAGTCGTGGTGACCTAAAGACGGCGACAGCAAAGGATTACGAGGTGTAACTGAGGTTTGTATTTGTAGGATACAAGAGTGAACAATAGAAGACGTTGCTTAAGGAAAGAAGAAGGAAAAGTACAACAAGAGGGGAAAACCCTTCGCTTATATACCACGTTCCAACTCTTTCGATGACAAAGACATGACTCATTGTAATAAGAAACCCATAGAAACACAAAGAACAAACATCAAAACGCAACGATCATGTACCCATGCACCCGACCCATCTACGAAACAACCATCCATGAAAATTAGTTGCGAGCGCAGTTGCATCCATCCAGGTGAAGTCTAATTCTTCTTCGATCCACCCTGAGAGGTCGACTTCTTCGGTAGGTTGTCCAAATTGAGGATAGTCAACATCGATATAACAGAAGTCCATGAAGGATGCTGTCCATCCTTCGGCAGTGATCTCTACAATGTTAGATTCTGATTTTTCTTCTCTTTTTTTGGCTGTCCTTTTCCGGCAGTCCTTATGGAGGTGTCCTATATATGTGTCTCCGTTCTTCTTACAATAGGAACATTCCTTCGAGGTATCTCGTTTAAAACCGCTTTTCGTTCTGGTAGCGTTGAAGGACTCGGTAGCCTGGGTTGATAGCTCCTTCCGTGTGGCGATGTCCATGAGCTTGTCGTAGACGTCTTGGTATGTGAGTTTTTCTTTCGTTTGGAGGTTGTCTACTACGTTATTGAGGGACTCGTGACGAAGAGTCATTAGCAGGAAGGATCCTTTGGCTTCGACGTTGTTGGACAATTTGTTCATGATTTGACCGAACGTTTCGGTGGTGTCATTCTTGTATTGTTCCGTTCTTTCGTTAAGTTCTGTCCACGCTGTTGCGAAAGTTGACACATGGTCTTTAAGGGATACATCAGGAGTATATTGGAGGTTGAAGACTCTAGCTGCTAACTGATGAAGAGTGCTTGTAGTTCTCCTATCGAACATGTCTTCGAGACTTTTCCACATGGCAGCTGCATTAGAGGATGGGGTCATAGCGCCAAAAACTTCTCCGTCAATATTCTGGACTAAGAAAGCTTTGGCCCAGATATTTTTCTTTTTCCATGTTGTCACTCCTTCTTCGTCGGTGCTGGCAGGCATGGTTAACTTTCCGAGCATGAGGGCGTCGGTGTCGTAGTATTCGAGCATGATAATCGCTGCGGCTCTCTACCGTGGGTAGTCAGTTTGGCTGGCGAGAATGACTTTTAGTGTGGGAATGCGTTCGTGCGTAGAAGACAACATTTTGATCGAAGTGGGAAGTTCTTTTTATTGCGGGGTATCTTGTTGTTGCACAGTTATTTCGGAAGCAAGTGATCTTTTTGCTGTGAGATTCTTTTTAAGTGGAATCTCCCGGGCTCATAACCTTTTAAAACGTTATAAGACAGTGTAGAGAATAAATGACTATTTCGATACAGGTTTAACTACTGAAATCCCCCAACTAAATACTCCTTGTTCTTCATTCAACAATCTCGTTACCACAAGAAAATATGCCCGTCGGGCTAATACAAAGTGAATCCTCCGTCGGCTAAACATCCATCCGCGTTACTCCGAATGTATCATTACAATAGTATTGTAGGTGAGAGTACCTTATTTCAACAGACTGCACTTCACGCAGCAGTATATGGTCAGGGCGAAGAGATAGTGAAGCTCGTGATGAAAACTGGGGTCGACTGGCTAGCTTTGAGTAAAGATGGAAAGACAGCCCGTGATGTGGCAGTATGGGTGGGCTCTGAAAATTTAGCTATGCTATTAGAGACTCCACTATAGTACTAGTACATCCTATCACTTGTAAGCAATCAATCCCCGTGAAAAGCCTTTCTACGACTATGTATTGAATGTAACATATATGGTGATCTCTAGTCCGCGCGATTTGGGTTAGTGGTTGACGAGGTTTGGAAAACACATATGCGCATATAAGGGCTTGAACAGATCGATATGGAAAATAATTCGTGCACTTGTCCAATGTATTCTACAAGGATATAATAGACGTAGCTGTTGAATTCGGTATATGTTTCATGGATTGACTTAGAAGATGAATTGTGGTTTGACTGGCGATTGCATCGTTGTTTGGATGGTTGTATAATTTCTTTGTTGTTCGGTTATGTTTAGGGTTGTTGGAATAATGTCTTTGTGTTTCGGTTGTTGTCAGGCTGTTGTCGGTGTTACCGAAAAGCGGGGTATTTAAGGAAGGATTTCGGTCGCTCTTGTTCTTCTTTCCTTCTTTTCTTAAGCAACGTTCTCGTTTCACTTCTCCTGTGCTTGTCGGAAATACTATCTCGATTCTATCGTGTGTTCGTTCACCTCGCCGCACTTATCTCACCTGGAGATAAACCCTTCATAGAACCTGTAGAAACGCTGCACTCTTTGAACGCGTTGATACCTCATTAAGTAGCACTGCTCACCTTCAGGGATACTGAAGGGCTTAACGAGGGACCCAACCGTGAGAATACGCAGCCTTTAGAGAATTTTGCTAAAACTTAATAACATGGGATTTTAGTTACAGTTCTGTGTATGCCAATAGCTGAGCGAAGTAAAACCACAGTGACAAGCTAAGCCTAATTGGGACTAGTCCAAGGCTCCCAGGCTTGCAATTAGATGCTATTCGGGTGTAAATTGGAAATTCTGATTTCCTTGGCCAGGGGGATTTAGAATGGCACACGCATTTCTCCAGCTACTCACACGAGCATTCATTATCGAATAATAATGCACTTTGACAGCCATAGGGTAAGTTAAATCGATTAAATTGATTACAGAGACATATTTAAAAGGCTGATTTGATTTACGAAAAGTCTCAGTAATAAGTAATGAAAATATCAAAGTACGAAAGAAGCTATGATCTGAAACAAAATATATGCCAATTGCAATAGGGTTGAGGTTAATTTAACCTAATTAACCCTTTCTCCTCCGTTAGGTCTCATAACCCATCAATTCCCTCATCTTTTCCTTATATTCCCTCTTCTATATCTGTTCACTACCTACCACGGGCTAGAGCTGCCCGCATGGTTTGGTGCTTTTAGTGTGGAGTAATATTATAATTTGCTATCTCGATGGTACCGTGGTTCAATATCGATGTCTTCCGGTCAGTTTATTGTATATCCTGAACTGTTTGGCCGCAGGGCATGCCGATTAAGGCATGCCACTTCTCTGGCCATTTCTCCCATTGCCATCATGCCTCCACTCTTCTTTCCGCATTCTAGCAGACGTACAAATGACTCGAGACGCAAACCTCCAGCGTTGCTGAGGAGCCCGGTATCGGGCTCTATCAAAGTTCCAGGATGGATCTTCCCAAGATTTTCAAAGATAGAACCATAGCGCCCCATAACAAAGGCACTGGCTTTCCCGTCTTTAATAAAACTATTTGCCAGCTGAAGCAAATCAGCTAGCAGCTGCTTGGCCCTGGAGATAAGCATAGGGATGTGATTTAGAATGTTAATGATGCTATCAAGGATAGTGGTAGCAGACTTATTGGTGATGATACACGTTGTGGGTATCAGAGGTACATGTATGTTGGAAAGAGTAGATGGAGCTCCTCCAGTAATGATAAATGTGCTTAATAGTCCTACGTTCGTCACTCCCGCATTTATAAGCAGTAAATTCCGAATCTTTGCAATAATCATGTGTATCATGTCGATTGCTAGGTCACAAGCAACTGTTACAGTAGTTATCTTGTGTTTTAAATGAGGTGTATTTTGTGCTGAATGTATGTTTTGAGCGGAATGATCATGATAGCGAATGAGTAAATGAATGAATGTGGTATGTTTCTGAAGGGAACTTTATAGAGGAGGGTAGGAAGAGGTAAGGTAAATCTGTAGCTGCTTTGTTCACTAGAAAGGCAAGATACCCCCATTTCTATTGAAGGGAGAGGTATCAAAATTGTATTCAATCAAATCATATATCGTCACTCGCTGTCTTAGACTCTTGGTGACAATACAATTTTTGGGAGCTCCTGCACTTGAATATATATACCGCATCCAACCCTTTTTGTCTTATCTTTCTACTCATTGAACGAACTTCTATTTTTCTGGACAGCCTTCTCTATGCAAGATAAGCTCGTTTTTGGACATATAACGAAACCCTAATATAGGATCATCGGATCGTATACATACTCGGGTCAGGGGTGAAGTATTGGGACTTACTAGGGTGTCACGGATCTGAGCGGTCACAGTATCACTCTGTTGTTTCCACCGTGCCCTACTGCATTTCGTAATATTTCGCTACGTCACGGCGTTGTTCTCCCTTTTCAGGGTGTCCCAATACTTCACCCCTGACCCGAGTAGTGTTTACGGCTCCGCGCGGGAACATGCTGACTGATCGAGACGATCGAATCGGGTCTAGCGCACATAGTATTATCAGCATGAGGCTAGAATACTACTGGGAAATAATTTTGATCTGATCCAGGGCGAAGTCGCTCACGAAAAATATAATCTCTCCTGCAAAATACCAGAACCATCTCTATTCCAGATCTCCTAACAAACTACACCTACACCGCTTGACGAGCAATGTCTCTGAACCAGACAGGGACCACATGCACAAGCATAATATTGGGATCAACGAGTAGCCTCTTCAGATCCATACCCGAGAGGCTTACCATTGCAAATTATTACATTAAGTCCAACTACGAGACATAGCTAATTAGGCTCTCCAAATTTTTTTCGTGGCTTGCCCAGTCAACTACCATTTTATAAGCGTATTCGAACCACAAGTAGCTGTATCGATTATTTAAGCATAATAAGATGAGCCACAGGAAACTGCAGCTGCCTTTCAAGGTATGTGGCGGGCCAATCATCACGGCGAAAGAATAATTACCGGTCCATTAAATTTACTAGCATGCAATAATGCTCACGAGGATTTTCCTAGGAATAAGATCCTTAAAAATCCAAGGCCGAGCTTCCTATCTAACTCTTCTTGGATATATCCAATCCTAGCGGATGTGGAACTTAAAGCCCATACCTATTCAGCCGATTCCGTCAACTACAATCCCGTCTTGACTCCATCTCATAACACTAAGCAAGTAAGAAAAACTATCACTGAATCGAATATTCAGAAGTTCCTCGGGAGGCTAGGTCTCATTGATCCACCACCCACAGTCTTTTCGTCTTTATCAGACGAGAGCGCAAAGACGTACGCCCGATAGAAGAATGGAAACTCATTCCATGCCGTATCAGCTTTGGCTACCATGGCACAATCAAGATATTTCTTCAAACACTCGACCCTATCCCTCGATATATCCCTTCGCCTCTCGTATTGATATGCTGACAACGAGCAGCTGCTACTACAAAATTGCCCCATTCCCAAGTGTTCTTTCGATATCTGGTTCATCGCTTATAATTAAAATTACGAGGAAGGAGACTGCACTAGTTTTCATTCGACGAGCTTGAAGAAGTTACTACCTATTACCTGATTACCGAGAGGCAAGCTATTTAAAGTACCCAACTGTGGCATCAATAAAACAACTACCATAGTTCAAAGCCTCGTTGGCCAAGCCAACCGTGGAGTTACTCCAATCGATTTAAACAACATTCAACTCTTTGGAGGCAGAAGAAACCGATATGTTCTGATGGCAAATATTAATGAGAGGGTTCTTGCCAACTCATCTTTCACATTCGATATATTGATAGACAATCTCGGGGGGACCGATTTTGGGCCACTAATCGTGCTTAGACTCACTACATAAATACACCAGCTAATGAATCCTAAAATAGGAACACCTTATAATTGTAGAGAGCGCACCACCTGAGAATTCATGGCCACGCTATAATACGTCAACGCGCTACAAATTGCAAAGATTCTTTCGTTCATCTTCTCATTCATACCCCCGTTCCAATCAGCAGAGTAGCATTTGCAAAAGACTAGTGTATTACAAGAGATTGATTGTAATCAGAGGAACGCAATCTATCACCCTAATACTTCCCATCAGTAAAATCTAAAACCTGGACTTCCAATTCGGCAAGAGCTCCCAATATTTTCTTATACTCCTGATGTGCGGGATCGGTTGAGCAGTAGTAGTCCCTATCATCGGTGTTCTCAAACTCCATGACGAAGAGGTGAGTGTAGCCTTTCTGTTTTGTGTTTTGTTCATAAGTTACTAAATGATGAATATCGAAGGAAAGGGAAAGGGGAAGAGTTCGCAGTCTTAGCTGCAGCTAAAAACATAAAGAAGCTAAGCTGAAGCA
Source organism: Gyromitra esculenta (assembly GCA_038503075.1). Lineage (NCBI taxonomy): Eukaryota > Fungi > Ascomycota > Pezizomycetes > Pezizales > Discinaceae > Gyromitra > Gyromitra esculenta. Next base: position 118,812 of record JBCAML010000005.1, read on the forward strand.
AATGATGCAGAACCGGAGGTATACTTGAAGCCCTTCCTTACTATTATCTTCACCAGCTTTGAAAGACAGGATATACGGCAAGTTCGTAGTCGGGTGAATACACGTATCCTTCAGCGCTGCAGCATCATCCAGAGCCTCCATTCAATCAACAATTGTTAGAACTGCTATATTGCCATTACATGATAAACGTTGAACGAAATGAATCTACCTTCTTTTTAGTTTCTGAGGAAGTGTTTTGAGCAAACTTAAGGATAACAATATGGACAACTGTCATCTTTGCGGTTATTGGCGGATTATTTTTTAGAATGGTTTCTGGGAAACGAATTGGATAAAGATGCGGGGACTAAGCAGTTAATAGAGGGGAACACATGGAGTCGAAGAAAGTGATGGAGTTTTAAATATCACGTGATTGATGTAACGTTGCATAAGAAGTGGGGGTTCGCACACAAGCCTAGGATGGACACCGCCTCAACCAGCGATATCGATAAATGCAACCACATAGTCCTAAAACACGTACCGCATATGAAATCAATTTTATATTGGTACTTACGATAATCGCCGTTAACAAGCTTCAGCAATTCTTAATCATAGGAAATCACTCCACCAAAGCTATCGAGTGACAGTCCATGAGCAAGTGAAATCGATCATTGAAAAATATAGGTACTTATCGCACACTCGAGAAGCACTAAGTGCGCCCTTATACTCCATGCATTGTAAGATTCTATCAAGATGACTACAAGGATTTATTTAACAAAGGAAATGGGTTGAAATCAGCCGCCGACAAGAGGAAGTTTAAAATGCAAAATCCGTAACAAAGAAGAACTTGCTCTTCAAACAGGCATACTTGAGCCAAGGTAATCAATCATGCCTGACCCGGATAACCCTTCCTCACGATTATCATCAGTATTGTATTATGCTTCACGCTTTCCAATATTCTTGATTTTGTCGATTAGCATCTGGACTCGCCGTCTCAGCCTATCCCGTTTTCGCCTTCTCGTGAGTTTCCCTCCCTTGGCGCATACGCAGTAAGATCCACTAACTCCCTCTGATGAATAAAGCGGCGGCGTACGTGGAGCATCTGGTGAAAGAGGCTGTTGTAATCCCTGCGTTGGCTCAAGATTCTCGCTATCGGTGTCGAAATTAGGGAGTGTTTGCAGCCAACTCAAGACATGCGGATGAACAGGAGCAGCTGTCAAGTTTGGCCAGTTCAGGAACCTTCTTGAGAAGTGTGGTTCCGGATTTGATGCGCGACCATCTGCTGCCAACCGAGCTAATTCTAACTCTAAACGTGTGGGTTCCCCTGCAGCGCGGCTAGGCCAATGAGCAAATTGGTTTTTGCCTGAGGGAGTACGATTTCGAAAGAAGCAAGAACATCGGGGTGAATCTGAAGGATTGACAGGCGGATGAAGGGTAGGGCGTGGGAATGCGGATGCATGACCGGACTGACTCCAGGAAGGCTGTCGAGACATCTGAGCTGCGACGAGCGATGAACGACGCGGAGCGTGATGCTTGGTGTAAGTCGATCGCGACGAAGGGGATGTGCAGAGTTTAAATGGTGGGGTAGAAGCAGCCCAGACATGAAACGAAGCCCTTTAGTCATGCCCAGCAATCTTTAGCTGATAGCAAAGGTTTGGGAATAGAATGATTTGAGTATCCATCTCAGCCCATGCTTGGTGAGTTGATCATTCTGTTGTTGAAACAAGGGTCGTCCCAATTAGGGCTTTGAAGGACTTTCTTTCAGTTTCGATTTCCGCAGTAAGAAGCTAGCTTCCATATGTCTCATATTGCAGCAGCGCACGGGTTCTAAACATGGAGCGATTAGATCAGGATTGCAGAAAGCCAAGTGATTTCAGCTCAATAATGATGGAGAGAAATTAACCATAGCTTCGCGACCACTCTTGGGGTTTTCTTGAATATCTTGAAGGGCGTCTCCCATGTAGTCGCAATCAATTTGCCTAACGCCCGGCGGTAGCCCTTGTTTAATATATCCGAGAGATCGTGCGTTAGTCCATATGCTGGGTTACATACATACTACATGTACAGACGAGTGAAAAAAGTGAGGAAACAACGACCAAAACACACCAAAATCGGCCAACTTCACAACCAAAACCCTCTTTATTAAAATTAGCTAAGTGACATGACTAGCCTACCAGTGACTTCGTCACTCATGAACTCTCTATAAGTGAATTTCTGAGCTATTCTACTTAGAGGATCATAGGCTAGAACTTTTTAAAGTTGTAGTACCCATAGATTCCCGTTGCATCATACCTTTCCTCACCAAAATTGGGTAAATAACTAAACCTCATGAAGTCAAAGGCTCCTATTTCAATACAGAAAATTCATGGATCTAAATTCCAGAGCTATTAGATGTGTCCCACTACTCAGTTTTTTGTTGCCACAACTCTTAGTGGGAAGTAAACTAAGCTAAAGTTGGCTTGTTTTGGTGTATATTGACCCTTGTTTCGTCACTTTTTTCACTCGTCTGTACATGTAATTCTCTAAATAGGGCTCAGGGATGATTACCTGAGAAAAGATCATTGGCATTGAGGCTCATGAGTTACCCTCCCTCCCCGCGAAATCTTGGCATGCCAAGCCACGAAAACTTTCCTCCCACTTGGAAAAGAGAAAAAGCTTCAGCAACAGCAACATCATCCCAACCCCGTTTAACATCACCCAGATCAATCAACTCTCCTTCACAAAATGGGTCGCGGCCGCTCAAAGCTCAAGCAGGGCCCTCCTGCTCCTCTCGACGAATCCCTCATCTCCTCCCTCAAAACCAACAAGCGCAAAGCCACCACCAACCACGAAGATCGTGAAGACGGTCCTACCTCCGTTGGCAAGAAACGTCGTGCAGAGGGAGAGGAGAAACTCAAGAAGAAGAAGGACGAGGAGTTTCGGAAATTGAAAGCGAAGGATACCGCCGCCAAAGGAAAGTCCAATGGCAAAGCAAAGCCATCCCCGAAGTCAAAAAACCCTGCCACAAAGGCTGCAGCAAAGCCGTCGCAAAAGCTGAATGCACCAAAAAGGGACATCTTCGCTGATATCGACGAAATTAATGATGCGATCGAAGACGGTGATTCTGAGGGAGAGCTTGACGGGCCGCTTTCGCTGAAGGATGACTTCCTTGCCAGCGGGGACTCGGATATCGAGGATGACGACGACGACGACGACGATGTTTACGATTCTGGCGATGAAGCCTCAAAACCCATTTTCTCGGACGATGAATTTGACTCTGACGCTGAGGAGAAGCTTACTGCTGCAAATATTGAGGGTCTCTCCCATAAACTTGACTTACAGCTTGCGGAGGAGGCTGCAGAAGCGCAGGCTGAATTGGAGGAGCAGGCGATGCAGATTAACATTGCCCCCGAAAAGCCTCGAGTGCTTGGAGATGCTGGCGATGATGAAGATATGACCAATGCACCACCAGATATTGCGCTGCTTCGAACCCGGATTACCGACACCGTTCGCGTGCTGGAGGATTTCTCAAATCTTGCCGAGGAAGGCCGGTCTCGGGCGGACTACATCGAACAGATCATTAAGGATATCTGTGAATACTACGGTTACTCCCCGTTCCTGGCTGGAAAGCTATTTGAACTCTTCGCACCCTCTGAGGCTTTCTCATTTTTCGAAGCCAACGAAAAAGAGCGTCCCCTCGTAATCCGAACCAACACCCTAAAGACAGCCCGCCGAGAACTCGCACAAGCACTAATCAACCGCGGAGTTACCCTTGAACCTGTCGGTAAATGGTCCAAAGTCGGTCTCCAGGTCTTCGAGTCCCAAGTGCCGCTCGGTGCAACCCCAGAGTACCTCGCAGGCCACTATATCTTACAAGCAGCCTCTTCCTTCCTCCCCGTCATGGCGTTAGCTCCCCAAGAAAACGAGCGCATCCTCGATATGGCTGCCGCTCCCGGAGGTAAAACAACTTACATATCCGCCCTCATGAAAAACACCGGCTGCGTCTTCGCCAACGACTCGAACCGTGCTCGTACTAAGGGTCTCATCGGTAACATCCACCGCCTCGGTGTCAAGAACACAATCGTATGCAACTACGACGCGCGCGAGTTCCCGAAGGTTATTGGCGGTTTCGACCGTGTCCTCCTTGACGCACCATGTTCCGGCACAGGCGTCATCTCGAAAGATCCCAGCGTCAAAACTAACAAGAACGAAAAAGACTTCATGCTACTCCCACACCTACAGAAACAGTTGTTGCTCGCGGCAATTGACTCTGTTGATCACTCTAGTAGTACAGGTGGTTATATCGTTTACTCTACTTGCTCGGTCACGATTGAGGAGAATGAGTCTGTCGTTGAGTATGCGCTGCGTAAGCGACCTAATGTCAGGCTTGTTGAGACGGGCCTTACATTCGGTCGCGAGGGCTTTACGTCGTACAGGGGGAAGAGGTTCAGTGAGAAGATGAAGTTCACGAGGAGGTTCTATCCGCATATGTACAACGTAGACGGGTTTTTCGTCGCAAAGCTAAAGAAAATCGCGCCGACCCCGAAAGCGGGAGCGGCGGAGAAGGCGGCGGCTGAAAAGGAGGATGAGGAAATGGAGGATGAGGAGGAGACTGTGCCGTTCGGTGGATTCGACGAGGAGGGTGACAAGGAACTGCTGGAGAAAGCGGAAATGAGGCAAAGGAGAAAGAAGGGGTTGGGTCCGAAGAACGCTGTTAATGGCGAGAAGGTCGACGGAAATATAGAGGAGAAGAATAAGGAGAAGGAAGATGCACCATTAGCTGTGAAAGAGAAGGATATTGCGCAGAAGCCAGCCACAGAGGAGAAAAAGAAGCAAACCAGCAAGAAGTCCCCAAGAAAGGCTGCAAAAGCTGAGGAAGTCACGAAAAACCCTACCCCCACAAGCGAGCAAAAAACAGTAAAAAAGTCTCCCGGCAAGGCGAACGGAAAACCGAAGGCAAAGAAGGGCGGCAAGAAATAGATAGGCTTTGTACTTGAAGTGTCTATTGTTTAATAGCGGTTCTTGGGAACCTTCTTTTTCTTTTGTTCCTTTTGTTCCTTTGGATGATGTACGCGGTTGGGAAAAGTTGTCTGTACTTGATATAGTATTTTAGCTTGATTGTATAAATATATCTCGGAAATCGGAGTGGAAAAGATGACCGTAAATTTTTCTTGTTTCCAACTCGAGTAGCTTATGATTTAAATACGGTTTCTGCATTTTCCTGCCCCAAAAAAGATTCAATTTCATTGTTGTCCACTTCCTGCATCCCACCCATACAGAAGATAATTTAACCCAGCTTTACACTAGTCCTATAGAGAATAAAAAGTCATAGACAACGATCCTCCCGTATCTGACACTCATTCATATATGAAGACTCAGACTCGCTATCCGAAACCACGCAGAAAGCATCCTCCTCGTCCCAAAAGCTCTGCGGATCCGAAACCTGAACACTATCCCTCAGATCCTTGAATAACTCAGACTCTGGTGTTTGTTGTGATTCTTGAACCACCCCGGAAAATCCTAGTCGTCGCCGGGATTTAACAATAAAACTAACAAGACTCGGATTTGGGAATAGGGTGAGAACGCAAAACATGATAGTTCGAAACTCTCTCGTCAGATCTCCCATTAATATGAGACTCTTCTCTCCCGCCGCCTCGAATCCTAGTCCGATTGGGAGGTCTTCATTGACTGGATTGCAGGGGGAGCCTGTCATCTTTTCTATTGTTGGTTTATTTTAGAACTAGGAGATTTGAAGGCTGTAAATAAGGTATGAGTAGTCACAGGTGGTGGGTTAAATTTTGTATTGGAAAATACGAGGTTTATATAGATATCTGATCATGAGATTTTCAAGTGGGCAAATCACTAATTAGAAGATGTTAACATGAAATTTTGTAGCGTTTTCAAGCGCAGAGATACACTTCAATATCTTACAAAATTGCCGCCACCTACTGCTGCATGTTTTTCAGCACATTTGCAATAAACCCGCGCCTTTCCTGCACACAGAATTCGACGAATTCGTAGTTGGGTGTAGGCATTACATCTATCAACAATAAAATTAAACTAGAACAAGTTTATAAGTCGAGGCATGTGGATTCCCGCAAGCGACGGTCATAGTCAAGTCCACAAATCACAAGGCACCACCGCCCTTTCTGAAAATCATAAAAAATAATCTGATCTCGGGTATTAAACAAGCCTCAAACCGTTTTACCTACAAGTACCCCCTTTCGTTACCCAGGACTATCGTTAGCACAAAGCATCTCTTAAAATCCATTTCTATCAATTCATCTAAAAGCACTCATAGCTCATACAACGAATCTCGCCCATTTTTGCACCCAAAGTCTCCCAGTCTCCCAGTCTCCCAAGCCCTCTCTTCTACTCTCCATCACTCATCCATCCACCTACCTCCAGATAGCAACCGCCATATCGACAACCTTCCTCATCTCCTCTACATCATGTACCCTAACAATATCCGCGCCCCCTCCCACACAAGCAGCAACTGCGCCCGCAGTACCCCACTGTCGATCACCGGCTCGCTGCACTCCCGTTATGGTACCCACGAATCTCTTCCGACTAGGCCCTAATAACCACGGCATTCCCTTTAACCCCTTCCCTACACCGCCTTGCTCCGTCAGTTCTCCAAGCCTCCTGATAATCTCTAGATTTCCTGCCATGTCTTTTGCGAAACCTAGTCCTGGATCTAAGACGATATTCCACCGACGTACTCCAGCCTTCTGTGCTGCCGCGACGCGCTCTTCAAGCTCGTGTGCTACGGTCGGTACTACACCAGCGGGATACTCCGTCAGGGTTGTCATTGTAGCCGAAGTGCCGCGTGTATGCATTAAGCACACGGGCACGTCCAGTTCTGCCACTGTGCTCAGCATTTCGTCATCTAGTGTGCCCGCAGATATATCGTTAATGAGATCAGCGCCAGCTTCGATAGCCGCGCGGGCCACGCTAGCGCGGTAAGTATCAATTGAGATAGGGATGGTGAGGCCAGCTTCACGTATTGCGCAGATTGCTGGGATTACGCGTGCGGTTTCTTCGTCAGCAGAGACTTGGGGTGCATGTGGTCGGGTAGATTGGCCGCCGATGTCAATGATATGGGCACCTTTGGAGATGAAGTTGCGAACTGTGGCAACCGTGCTGGAGTGATCGGATGTCGAATGGAGACCGCCATCAGAGAAGGAATCGGGAGTAAGATTGAGAACTGCCATGATAAGGGTGGGGCGATGAGGATTAGATGGGTCAAGGGGTGGTAGGTGGGGGGAGAGATGGACGAATGTGCGGAGAGGAGGAGTTGTGGGAGGGGGTGGAGGAAGGGCAGCGAGGTGGTGGGTAAATGCAGTGGAAGTGAGAGGGTGTGCGCGATTGGGAGCAATGCTAGATAGTGTGAGCTAGTTTCTAAACTTAGGAAAACGATGGGATTCGTACTCGCAAAGAGGTCGCAATACAAACTCACGCTCGAGCATGCTTGCATGCGGAATTGTCAAGTTCTCGGTTTGAAGCACCAGGTCATCGTACAACAGAATATCCAGATCGATTGATCTAGGTCCCTTCTCCACCGTCTTTGTCCTTCCCAAGGTGCTTTCAATAACCTTAAGCTCCTTCAATAGATTCTCCGGTGAAAGTGTCGTTTCTACCTATTCCACCATCAGTCACAAGTGCTGAAAGTCGAGACAAAATTGGTTACTACCTGGCAAACCCCGTTTAAGAACGTTGGCTGATCCAAAACGTACATCGGTGCGCTCTGGTATAAGCTGCTGGTTCTCTTAACTTTAATTCCCCGTTTCTCCAGCTCTTTCACTGCATCCTTTACCTCCCTAAAGCGATCCCCTACGTTACTTCCCAACGCAATGAACACGTCATGTTTTCCCTTCCCAACTGTTCTAAACTCTTCTAGATTGAAGAAAGATCTTTCTCGGGTTATTTCCACTCCAGGACACTCAGCAAATGTCAATGCACTAGGCTTCTCCGCCTGCACGGTAATTTTTGAGATCCCGCAATGAACACAAGCCTCTCGTGCAATGGCGGTAACGAATGCCTCAACAGTCTTATAATCGCTCGCCTCAACGTGCTCCGTGACATGCTGAGCAATAGCACGGAAATCGTAGCTGGCGTCGAACGCACTTTTCTCCTTCCCTCCATCTCCATCCACGCCCCCAAACTCCAGAACAGCCTGCCTATTCTCCTTGTGCATCGTCAAATTAATCACGACACTTTGCTTTTCCTCCCTCTCCCAGGGGTTTACTCCAATGATAGTAACCAATCTCAAGTTCTTCACAAACACTCTGTCTTCCCCCTCAGCAACCACTTTCCCATCCTTCTCCTTCCTCCTCGTAATCGCAATTCCTGCTGCATCTGCCCTTAGCAGTGCACGTGGCTTTTCAACAACCACCTTAACCCATCCTCCGTTTAGGGTTGGGCTCAAAGCTAGCCGTGAGACCCTCTCAGCAAGATGTTCGAGTGATGAGAATGTCGAATTCTCAACGAGTGCAGAAACAGCTTTAGCGACTGTGCCATAGTTGATTGAATACGGGAGATGATCAGTGGAGCCAGCGAGTGCAACAGAGGTTTTGAGCCAGAGAGAGAGAAGAATTGGCTGCGGACGAGCACGACGCCATGAATCAACACCAGTGATTGCTTTGCTGACGTATTCAGCTTTTTGAGCACGTTGTCAGGGGAATGGGGGATGATTACAGGTTCAATGAGCGGAGGAAAATCAAGTCATTCCCATCCTCAGAAGACGGAGCTTCGCGCATGGTGAAATTGGAGCGTCGCTGTTGCTGCTCGAGGTATCGAAGAGAGGTAAACTGGGGAGCCAGTCGAGTTGGTGGGTGAGGGCAGAGTAGAGTAAGACGATGGGACGAGAAGGAGAGAACGGGCCTCAAGCAGCGACGCACATGAAGCAGCATGAAGGAGGGGTTGGCGGCCGATCCTTGGTTCTTTTTTTTCGATTTCCAAACATCTCATCGCTGTGGTGGGGGGATCTCTAGAGCATCTGATTAGATGGCGGGGTACATGTGGGAAGCGAGATTAGATACCGATAACAGTAGCCCTAACCTTAAACTCGCCTGGGCTTAGACACTCAGCCAACCTCAATACAGCACCCCCAGCCAGCAGCATACATGTACCTAAACATTCTCGTTTTTCAGCTGAACCTTCCCATCTACTTACCTATTTATCTACAAATTTCGGTTTCAAAGATTAAACGTTAATGTATGCTTTGAAATAGCTGTTTTCGATTAGGCCAGACACCTCCATAAAGACCAATTAGCTTCTTTCACTTCAAGGTAGCGTGCAATAGGGTCCATTCACGCGTATTCTTACGTCAGCGAAACTGAGATTGTGCAAAATCTCATAAGTATCTTTTCCATTGTCCTATCCTTTATCCACTATTTCTCTACTGTTATTTTGGGTAGCGACGTCTCTAACTCAGATAGAAAAAGTAAATTTTATCTTATTCTCCAGTCATATCCAGAAAAAATAATTTTACTCGCCTCCCATCTGCGCGCAAACTGATACCATCCCATTCGTATTCGGCTGGGTAAACTGCTAAGTATCACACTTCCATCCCTAAATAATATCATATCTTCTAAAAATTCTAGTTATCAGCTTCACAAGGAGTTATTCAAATAGCTGAAGATATCTTTCTACTCGCCCGCAGAGAAACTTCCGTTGAATATGCGCCTTCCAATCGATTCTCAAAGGCAATCGAATCCAAGAGCAACTGGATATTCATCTGCTCGCTATGAGGTCCTAACAGATGGCCAACTGTTATAACCAGAAAGAGACTTAATTGACAGGAAACGACGGCTTGCTTTGTTCAGCATTACTCCTTCGTGACTTTGAGAGTATTGACTAATACATGAAGGTGGCACTAGAGAATCCCCTCAAGTTGCTAAGAACGATATTCAAGAGCATCGCTATCAGATCCAAAATTTCAAACCAGTTATTTATCCATAAAAAGCACACCAAAGAGACAGGCGATAAAGAGGTATTTTTTTTTGTTAAATCATTGTTTCATTGTTTTTAAAGGTACAAGAATGCCACATGCAACCGAAGTTATAGCGTGAACAAAACATCAGCGTGAACAAAACCTCGGCGATAAAGAGGTATATTACGCCGATATATATAAGTCTCTATCTTCTATGACTTCATTTTTAATAAGTTGATATTCAGGAGTCTTTAACAAAAAAATTACATCGTTATATATCGGTCATTCACGAAAATATTAACCACTGAGCATGATAGGATATTCGAATAATTTCAAATGTCGACATTAATCGTTATTGAAGATAGTATCTTTTTCCGGTTAATACATTTCGCACTCTGTTATAGGGTTTTGTTCACGCTATAACTTCGGTTGCATGTGGCATTCTTGTACCAAATTTTAAAACAATGAAACAATGATTTAACAAAAAAAAAAAAAACATTTCGCACTCTGTTCGTGTTCATAGCACATCGAGGTGCTTTGTCGTTCAAGCTAAGAACGATAATTAGACCAGAGGCATTTCTAAATAGGCCACTCCTTTGACAGAATCCCTTGCTTCCTCGCTTGAGCTTTACTAATACTTTTTCCCTACCCAGATTCAACTAATATCGACCTGCTCATCCTATGCTAGGTTATTGAAAAGTGTCCACTTCTGGGACGTATCCATGTTGGAGGGGGATCTACTACGATTACGGAGTGAATTTCGCTGATAGAAAGGGCTACACGCAGATTTGACGTTGTGATAATTCTCTCGTTCCACATCCATATTCAGTAGCCTATGTATACCGTATTTTTAAACCTAGCGGATCCTCTATCGTTTCAAGGGTATACCTTTCGTGGAATGGAGATAACCCAGACAAACGCTGTCTATACAACGCCAAAATTATCAATACACGAATCTGCTCTATTGCCCCGCTGTTTGTTTTGAGAAGATAAAGAGAGAAAGGTGTGAAGATTAGAGTTATGAAACCTCAGTGTCTCAGCTGTGTTCAGTCAGCCAGTACATGTACAGCCACGTTCGCAAAATCCTTGCACCCTACTAATCGTTGATAATAAACTAAATAGCTACGTATCGAACTGGAAAACAGTAATTCAAAAGGGTGGGAAACTATGGAGATCCTCAGATGCTGAATAACCTCTAATTACTTCACATAACTATCTTCTACAAAAATTATAGCCTCAATCCGTCGGCAGTCGTGTTTAATAGAGACGGGGGATGCCAAGACTTTTCGAACGAGACTGTACATGAGTTAATATAGCTAAGATTAATGCTAAATAATATTAAGTATACGTAGTACATATAGTAGGAGAGAGAAAGAAGGAAAGAAAGCTGTAATTTATAGCAAATCTCAGTCGTCATCACTAGATATCACTTACTTCCCTTACTTTCTCCGCTTCTTCGGTGCTACCCTGAGCACCACGTTTCAGAATCCGTGTAGAACAAAGTATCAATCTCTCCATGGAAATACTCACACTCTTTACCCCGGACTATTAACATATCTTACCTCAATCAGCCGCGAAATATCTTCATCTACACCCACAAAACACATGTCAATAAGGCTAAAAACAACTCCAGTAATAACAAACGACGAGAAAGAGTGAGCAAACCCTATCGAGGATAACGGCCCTACAGATAGGACACTGAATTTTATTGCGTCCCGGAGCATTCGCTGCCTTTATACCCATTTCATTACAACAGAACTGTCGATTTTAGTAGATGCCAAACTCAAATCTAGCATCAAAAGAGGTCATACCGTACAAAGCACCAAATGGCTACATGGTACAAAAACTGTATCTGCAACCTGATTATAGCAGATGATGCACCCAGCATCCACCTTCAAGTTCTCTAATTCCAGCTCCAGTATATCCATTTCGCCATTTCTTCGCGCAGCCTGCACCCCAAATACCTTCTGGATCTCCAAAACACACCGTAGCGCATTATCGAATATCTGCTTATTCGCACAATCGAATTCACCATCATCGTTTAGCTCTGCCCCGCTTAGAATTCCAAGGAATTTAGAAGCCTCCGCGGCAGCTCTGCCAACGTTGGTAGTCGGTTGTGGTTTTCCGATGACAGTCATGGACTTGAAGCTAGGAACCGCTCGAGTGACGGATCTTTGTGATGTTGCTTGGAGAACACTTGCGGAACTTCGTGAACCTCGGAATCCTGGAAATTCTGGCATTTAAACCGTTAGATGTAGATTCTCAACCGGACCCTATTCGTTTAACATTCACTCTCTGACCCGGACGCCCACCGAGCGAACATAGGAGAACACTACCTCGACAAAATGTACAATATCTGATGGCCGTCAATATCAAAAAGCCTCACCACCGTGGAGATCAATCCTTACCTCCAAGACGGCAAGAGACAAGCACAACAAACACTTGATGTACCGCAACACCGCGAAGGGATTTTATGATCGCACATTTCGGAGGATCTAAGCGGAGGCGAGATGAGGAGGCTAGTGGCAAGAAATAATTACTGAGATGGATTTAGACTGCTGGCCTTATAGTGTGGTGGGTTGCCTGATAGTCTAGATCTGTGTAACAGAATTCGAAGGATACATGTATTTGGTGATGCGAGGTATTTTAGACGCTCGGATCCTATACTATCGAAAAGTAGATTTTATGGTCATAAAATGTCTCGCGAAATGGGATTAGTGAAGAGTTGAAGTATGCATCCTCAGTTGGCGTCTTGGTTATCATTGCCCTCACTACACGGTGCGACCGCGCGACATATATTAAGTTCAAATATTAGGCTCAATAGCGACGGACCCGCAACTACAACTGCAAAGGCCTCACCATATTAGAAAATTATATCGAAATTTGTCGTTATAATTAGTTACTAAGCTAAAGACATAGCTACTTATTGTAGTAAATTGAAGAAAGAACTAACGTCTGGCTAGCCGTACTGTAAGCTATAACATTGCTACCCTTGCCAGGGGAATTTTCGGTGCAAAGCATTCATTTTCATTACGATGGCCCAGAGCTTTAGACCGCATAAAATGAAACTGCTACTGATACTAGTAGTTAAATCTAAACACTTTCTAGGTGCTACAAATTCTCCATTGGTGTGAGACACCTTAACGACAAGATCTAGAAGATCTAGAACGCTGTTCTACGGAAAAGAATCGCTACTCTAGCGTTAGCTTGGCGTTTTAGGATGTTCTCTGCTTTCTCAGGCAAGAACCCTTCGATCTGTGTTGGAATTCAACTAATCTGAACGAATCCAGTCTAGCAGCAGATTTACCGAGTATGGTCTAGCATAGCCAAGCGATCAAATCGATCAGATAAGCAAGCCGCTATCTCCTATCGTCATTTGCGTTTTGACTAGTGTTGCGATTTCAAACACAAATGTCGACACGCCGGCTATTTTCAACCTTCAGAGTGCTGCATCATGAGAATCCATTGGTAATTATGGGAAGCCATCTCAATTGCAGATTCAAAAGCTAATATCTGCCTAGGGTCTCCCAAAGTCTGGTTCGCCGCCACAGTTCCCGCGGATGCAGAGGGGACTACCTACGAAACGGCATATTAAGAATGTGGAAAAAGTGATTGCTGTCTCATCAGCGAAGGGCGGGGTTGGGAAATCTACAATTGCAGGTATGTACAGGACTTACGAGGGCATCTTAACACAGTGAGATAAACTCATCTGTGTGGATAGTCAATCTCGCGTTAGCACTCGCACGACAAGGCAAGAGGACTGGAATCCTCGATACAGATATCTTCGGTCCCTCCATACCCAGGCTTTTGAATCTATCTGGCGAGCCTCGTCTCTCTGAAAGTACACAATTCACTCCTACCATCAACGCCGGAACGAATGACGGATGTTAAGATTATTTTGGGGGGGTAGACAACCAGTTAATTCCGATGTCGAACTACGGCATCAAGTCCATGTCGATGGGGTATTTGGTGGGCGAAGAGGCGCCTGTCGTTTGGCGAGGTTTGATGGTCATGAAGGCTTTGCAGCAGCTTCTTCATGAAGTTGAGTGGGGTGGTTTGGATGTATTGGTTTTGGATTTGCCACCAGGTACAGGCGATACGCAGCTTACGGTTACGCAGCAGGTTGTTCTTGATGGTCAGTGCAATCATGATATCCAAATTGGGTGTTGATAGAACTAACAGGGATTAGGGGCGGTCATTATATCTACACCGCAAGATATAGCACTGATAGACGCCGTCAAAGGCATCAACATGTTCAAGAAAGTCGATGTTCCAGTGAGTCAACCGATCGCCCTTCAGGCATCAAAGTGAGAGGGGAGGGAAGGAGGTCTCTCAACTTGAGCTAATCGTGTGCCGGTAAACTTAGCTTCTAGGGATGGTGCAAAATATGAGCGTGTTCACATGCCCTAACTGCAGCCATTCAACACATATATTCGGAGCCGCCGGAGTCGCTAGAGAATGCGAGAAACATGGGATCGAGCTCCTGGGTGATGTCCCTCTTCACGCCTCTATATGCCAAGATTCGGATCGAGGGAAACCCACGGTTGTTGCTGACCCGGATGGGGTCTACGCTGCGGCTTTCGCCTCAATCGCTGCAAAGGTGAACAGCAAGTTATTCGCATAAACATGTTAAATAGTGGTTACGGCGGCGCATACGTGAATTTCTAAATTATAACTGGATAAGCGCCCTAGCTAAATCTACATGTAGTTCATTCTCTGGTTTGCTTTCCTCTGTATACTTCAGAGCCAAGGGAGCAAGTCCCCATTGTGTTGGAAACACAATTTGACACAAGCTTTGCCGCCTGGCAGTTTAGTTTTTCTCTGAATAAGCACGGGTAACATCTAAGTACATGCATCTTTTAAATTTTATTCTCAAATTTTATGCTATGTTTCAAGGATTTCCTGCCTTGAGCTAGCACAAAGATCAAATCTAATTTTATGCAAAATAAATCCAATTTGAGGTTAGCGTAATATACCATTCAATGATTCTGTAGCAACTGGTGGCAGGATAAATATTAATAATTCCCATAATTCCCATCAAATACCCTGCTGAGCAGCACCCACTAACAGCAACAATTCATCTTCACACATTTTTTCCAAGCTACAAGTCCGTCCGTCAATTCCACCATAGCTATAGTCGGGGTATATATTCAACAGCTCATAACAAGCAACACCGAATTCCTTCACCAAAAATATTAAATTTTGAGATGGGCATGAATCGATTCCGATCAAGAGGAAATTGCAACTGCTCGCACCCAGCTATACTATTCGTTATTTTGTTTACCTACAACGCTGACTACTCTAACATGATTCAGATGCAGAATATCTGATACAGAAATACAGCGGCATTTATACAAGTTTCAATTCAGATCTGCGAGACGACGACGCGATCATTCACAGCCAAGGATATACGTAAATCTAAATTCAACAGACAGGAATTCAGTACTCAGCATGCGCACAGAAATTTGACAATGATAATATTCGTAACTAATAATTACTATCCTGAACACTCAAGAATTGTCGTACGAAATAACTGCTAACCCGAAAATTTCTAGAACCACAAACGCTGCTGCTAGTTAATAAACGTCGGGGTACATTGAATCCAGCCAGTAATCTAATATTGGTCGAAATCTCGTTCTATCTTTGCTCCTAGTATAGTACATTTGTATTCTGCTATTTAAGGGGCAAATTATTACCGCTGTTCCAGTGCATTTCCGCCCTCACCTCTAAGAGGGAAAACATTCAAACTAATTCCTAGGTATGAGATCCACAGTCTACCTTACTCCCGATATTTCATGAAATATCGATTAAAAGACAGTCTAGCGTTAAGAACGCGATCTCATTCAATGCAACAGAACTATAATAACTATCGCTGTATCTACCATTGGTATACGTATCTTACGACCAAGACCACAAAGCGCCCCAGGTATTAAATTCAAAAGCTGGTAAAATAACTAGAGGATGTTAAGACTAACTTCACGGAGTTTTACCTTGCTTCGCGGATTATACGAGTATTCCTCCTTACTTGGCTCACCGTGACTGACTAACTATAGAGTTACTAAAACTCGCGGTGCGGCATACTATCGCATTCAGCAAACGGATTCACGTGTCCCAGTTGGATCATGGGTGTTATTCAAGACTAAGGTTAGCTGGTGGGAGTTATATAAGATCTTAATTAGCTACCAGGTTTTATTCGGGATCATGCTTGGATATTTGATATACTCAGCAAGCAGATTTACGCATATAATGTGATTGGGAGAACTCACTTGCGAGCCATTCAGCGAATCGACTCAAGTTTATAGTCACCGGCGAGAAAGCCCGCAACATATTTAACAGACGCACGATTGCGAGCTTTTATCAAATTCATTGACTATTACAAAGATAGTTAAGGGCGACTAGGCCTCGCTACCGGAACTCGAGGCCACCCATTGCCCTACGTATCATCCTTCCTTCTAAATTGCCTTTGTGTCAACATGTTAAATGGACATTAATCCAGGTTTAAACAACGATTCAAGAGCCACCACCGTCAGTACTCCAAGCGTTATTCACTCGCTGTTCAAATCCGACTCTGAGAAGATAGGATCCCATTCCACAGATATTCAAAAGGGATAGAGCGTCGTCCAATCTTATTCGTTAATATGGCCTTTAAAACACCACGGTTATTAAATATATAACGATTAAAAGGCGTGAACGTCAACCAACAGTCCACCGACTTATTTATCGATGCAAGACCTTCAAAACATCACGGTCACTATTCAATGATTCAAAGCGAGAGAGCATCGTCTAATGGCTCTCTATTTTATTCACCGGCAGGACCTTCGAACAACATTGGTTATTACAAAACGATTTAAAAAGAGATAGCGTCCTTCGAATGCCCCATCCCATTAGCTTAAAAAATCTTAAAGACGTTATGGTCACGGACTAGATCTTTCAAGACGATCAATTTAAATAGATAGTGGTTTGAAGCTCAAGATATATTCTTACCCTCGCCCTATTCCCATAATACGATTCCAAAACTATATGTAGTATTTTCTTTCCTGGGAGCATTCTAACTAACTCTCTTGCTCACTCTAGATTTCTAATACTCGTTCCATAGGATTATATCAACTGCGTGCTGATACAGCAAGATACCGTCCCAGGGAACACGCGTACACCGCGATTACATCCTACATATGCATTCAATAATAAAAGCATACACCAACTTTCTGTTGGCCATACAGCCGAGAATTTATTCTAGGGAGCAAAAAATAATTTTGAATGTTAGCCAGGACTGACTTTGGACAGGATCGAAACCTACTATTACTCGAAGACTGCATACCAACCCGTTCGCAAAAACCGAGAAAATAGATATTTTTTCAACAGAGCACGTTAACCAGAAACCGAAAACACATTGAACCTTCAGGAACAATTCAATAGAAAACGGAATACAAGCAACCATTCGCCAACAGCTACAGTAACTCAATGGGATTCAAGTAGCTTGCTTAACTTAGGAACGAAACCTGCTTTATTTAGTAGCTATAATAATTTTCACGAGCTAGATCTCTACCCATCATCCATAATGTATTCACAGGCCTAGAGGTTTTTTTTTATTGTTAAATCATTGTTTCATTGTTTTTTATAAAAGGTACAAGAATATCACATGCAACCGAAGTTATAGCGTGAACAAAACCCTAAAACCCCCTCAACCCTCCAAAAAACAAAACAAAACTTTTGAAAACTGAAATTTTTTTCTTAAACAGATATTCCCCAATGGCAGGCACGTACCATAAAAACAAAAGTAACGTGAAGAGATTAATCCTCCATTAAATCAAAAAAATTTAACAAGGACGAAAGAGATGATGTAGAATATAAAGAGACAGATGATAAAATATCTGATGAGCCGGATGATGAAAGATCTGATAAAACAATTTCTTTAATTGAAGGAAAATTTGTTCTTGTCTTAGAAATAAATTTGGCAATAGTAATTAAGGATGAAATATTATTCCAAATTGGAAAGTCAGCATCTAGGGAATCTATCAAGGGAATAAATAAATTTCGTTCGGATGACAGTGCAAAACAATATAGAATAGCATGAGAAAAATTTTGAGAGATGTCGCATGAGAGGGGGGAGTGGGGCCATTATGAGACCAGGATGTATGAGCGTTGAGATAGCTTTTGTGGGCTCTCATTTGATGAATGCGACCTGCCATGAATTTTGAAAAACTCATGAAAAGGTGTGGTAGCGTTGAGGTGGGATATGGGTAGTAAACGGGGCAGCGTATATGAGTCACGTCTTTGATGAGTTAGGAACTGATAGCGGCATTCTTAGCCTCGATTATCGTTCTCGATTTGGGTTAGGTTTCTCCAGGATAGGACACTGTAGCTCGGGGTAGTAGTTGGCGGGGAGAAATTTAAATGCTTCGTTTGCGAACGAGTCGATAGTAAGGGACGAACCCATTTTGGCGTTAGAGAAACCAGTGCAGGTCTTTTGGCGCCTGGCGCTTTCAAATGAATTCGTAAAAGAGGTAAAGGGGTGCCGTCTGCCTGAAAGTGCGGGAAGGCGGGCGAGGCGGGGTTGAATAGAGTGGGTAAGGTGGCGATGCGAATGGCGTATCGTCTTAGGTAGTGGGCAAAGGCTATCGTTGGTGGAAGAGAAGCTCTTGTAAGAGCACCAATATTGGTGGAGGAAAAGCAATTGGTGATCCATCGAGGATGTTATTTTAAAAGGGGTTTATTTTGCAGAGAATTGATGCGGATGGTGTGAACACGTTCGTATGTCTCACGGTTGTGTCTCAGATTAAGCCCTTCAGTATCACTGAAGGTGAGCGAGTGCTACTTAGCGAGCGACAACACGTTTTGAAGAGTGCGGCGTGTTCTACAAGTTCTACGATGGTAACTTTATCTCAAGGCGAGATAAGGGCAGCGAGGAGACACGACAATCGAAGATTACGAGATAGAATCGAGATAGTATTTCGACAATTTACAGTAGAAGGTAAACGAGAACGTTGCTTAAGGAAAGAAGAAGAAAAGAACACAAGCGACAAAAATCCATCTCTTAAATACCCTGCTTTTCGACCACTATGACTCATAACTAAGAAATAACCGAAAGCAACCGAAACACAATAACATTATAATCCTTAACCGAAACCACAACCCCAACAATATCCTGGACCCGATTACTCCTTTATATCCGTGAAATCATGCTTATACGAAAGGATGGGTCTTATAAGTCCCATTCTTTGGTTTGCGGGCGTTGAGGCTTGTCAGCCCGAACCAGAGGAGAGAGAGATTTAATAGAAAAAGGCTTTTTGGGCGAGGAAAGGCGTTTGAGGAAATGTGAATTGGTGTTGAAGTTGTAGGATAACCAAAATCTGCCATCGAACACATGTTAGAGGATGAAAGGTGTGGCAGAGTTTAGGTTTATGATGGAGTTGGAGAGAACGGATTGTAGTCCAGTGGATAAGCTCGGTTTTAGGAATAGAAAAGCTGACTTTGATGTTCTGACCAATTTGGTTTATATCGTGTGCGGCTTTTTCTAGGAGTTTAGCGTTCCTTCCACGGATGAGTGCGAGAAGACCGTAATTGCGAAGTCGTCGACGTAAGAAAATGTGAATTTGAAGTCGTTTTGTAAGTGGAGGGGAGCAACATAGATGCAAAAGAGAAGAGGAGAAATGGGGGAGCCTTGGGGAACTCCGACAGAGACTGGTAAAAAGGAGCGAGTGAGCGCGAAAGAAGGGCGCATTCACGCGAGTGTAAAAGGAGATAATCCAAGAGATCATATATTGGGGGATATTATGATTGAGGAGTCTTTCTTTTAGGATGTTTGGATTGACGTTGTCAAAACCCCCTTTGATGTCAAGAAAGAGGTTTCATGGATGGTTGTTGCATTGATCGGTTAGGTACATGGGTACATGGTTGTCGGATTTCGTTATTGTTCTTTGTGTTTCTATGAGTTTTCCGTTACGATGAGTCATGTCTTTGTCATCGAAAGGGTTGGAACGTGGTATATAAGCGAAGGGATTTCCCCTCATCTTGTACTTCTCCTTCTTCTTTCTTTAAGCAACGTCTTCTATTGTACACTCACTGTATCTCACAAATACAACTTCAGATTACACCTCGTAATCTTTCGCCGTCGCCGTCTTCAAGTCATCAGAACTTGAACCATTAGTAGAGCCTGTAGAATCCTCGCACATTCTCCTGTTGTTGGTTTCTCGTTCAAGTAGCACTGCTTATCTCGGGGGATACCTGAGAGCTTGACGAGAATCTCGCTCCTTGAGAAAAGGGTAGAGACTTTCTTGTCAGCAGCTTGGAGAAGTTGAATGTCGTGTAGGTGTGCGGAAACCGCGTCGCCAGTGGAAATAAGTGAGAGGAACCGCATTGGTTTGGATGAATGAGTCCATTTGCTCGGAAAGAAAAGTGAGCGAGTGGCAAAATTCTTTCTAGGATTTTTGAGAGTGTTTCAGTAATACAATCACTCTAAACAAAGTTGTGGAGTCGTAGGATTCTTTATTGGGTTTTGGGAGCACAATGCCAAAAGCTTTCTTGAGTTGAAGTGGGTGATATCCATAGCGTGCTAGTGGATTGAGTAATTGATGGATGATTTGAGGGTTGATTGCGTTGATTCTTTTCCAGATACTGTAAGGTATAGTATCAGGTCCAGGCGCAGACAAGCTGGAAGATGAGCTAAGAGCGTTGGAAATCTCATCGAAGTTTATTTCAATGAAGTCACTATGGGGAAAATAGTTGGGCGTAGGTGGGTTTTTTTTCAGAGGAAAAAAGTGAGGCGAGTTGTGAGGAGAGTCGATATTGGGAAGACTGGGAAAGGCTTCACTGTTGGGGGAGGTTTTGAGTCTTTTGGCGGCCCAAATGTCCGAGGGGGATGCGGAAGAAAGGAAAGAATTCCAATGATTTTTTTGCATCGAGCGATTTCGTGAAAATAGGCATATTTGGCTTTTTTAACCTTCTCGATGGAGGGGCTTTAAGGCCACGAAATTTAGATTTATGAGATCTGTCGACCGAGTGAAAGATTCTTCGAAGTTCGGATAACAGGGGGGTCTACCATTTCTTAGACCATATGGGTGGTCTTTTTGTGGGGGTACAGGAGGTGAGGGGGTGGTGACGAGGTTTAAGGATTCATGGAACCATACATCGAGATTTGGGGATGGTTGAGGAGCAGGGATTTTAGGTCTTTGATGAGGGGTATGAGCTTTTTCCAGTCTGTTTTAGACCAGTCTGGAGAGGGGTTTGATGTATAAAATTTTGGGGTGGAGAGGTGAATGGCAATAGGAATATGGTCAGAGCCAGTAGAGGGTAGGCTAGTGTTCCATTTTGTTATAAATGGAAGGATGAGCGAGTTACCAAAGCTGAGATCAAATACGCTTGGTCTGGAGTGGGAGTCGTAGGGGAATCTTGTAAATATGCCTGCTGTGTTGAGGCATTTGAAGGATGATTGATTTGCAGATAAGTGATATTTCTCCCTTCGTTAAATTCTTGGGAGGAGATGTTTCGTAGAGGGTCTGTGGAGGGATGGTGGATGTTGAAGTCTCCTACTATAAGAGTAGGGAGATTGCGGTTAAAAAGATCTTTGAAGGGTGAATAAAATGACCACTGAATCGGGTTACAGCGCGATTATAGATGTTCGGGATATTGATGCTGTATGTTGACTCATTGAAAATTGGGTTTTTAAAGGTGAGAAGAATATTAATCATATCATCTCTAAGATAGTTTTCGATTAAAAAGCTAGCTTGATATGAATTGATGAAGTTGATAGATATATACGTGCATACTACGATTTTCGATTGGGGAGGATGGAGGGGGTGAGGAGGTGATATCCTGGAGCTTTGAGAGGTTTGTTGTTCCAAAGGTAGGGGTCTTGGATGGCAACGATTGAAGGCGTAGATTTAAAAGACGAGAATAATGAATGAAAAACTTTTGAACTTCTAGCGCAGTTATGATGAACAACGCTGAATGGAGGAAGAGGGAGGTTTTTAGGTGGGTGGATTCTGGGCATAATTATTCGGATGGCATGGATGTGTCAGCAGCGGATGGTGCTGATTTAATACTAGATTTGTCCATAATAGTCTTGCGAGTGGGCGTTGGAGGTCGGTGGCAGTATGATTTCCGTTGCAATTAATGCATACAGTTGGAGAAATGGGGCAGCAGTTGATGATAGGTTTATCGTTGCACCTCACGGGCATGTGGGGATGGAACAACGATGCTCGTGTCTGGGATGGTCGTTGGAACAGATGGGACATAGCACTGCCCAACACTTTGCATTGAGTGGTTGAAGAGGCAGACCACATGATATTGGCCTTGCGAGGTCGGGAAAAGAGTTTGATTGAGGAGCCAATTTTTTTGGCATCGTTTGCAGAACAGGAGATGACTACCGAGGTAGTTTTCTTTGTAGTGCGAAAGGCGGCATCCGTTTTGAGGAATCTTGCGCTAGTGATTTGAATATCAGCGGCGTAGAGAATAGCTTCAGAAAGGGTGGTTGTAAGTTTGCTAGATTCGTCAGGAAGGGAGAATGTAGGGATATTATGGATAGCGACATTAACGTCCGTGGGCGCTATACGGATGGAATTAAATGGGTTATCTCCGATAGGGTAGCATTCATTTAGTGTTTTGTGAATGGCCGAAAAATATGGGATAAAGGTGGAGGCTGGTGTGAAAGGGTTTGCGGTGAAGGTGACGGTTCCTCTATCATTCACAGTGGCTGATAGGGCGACGGATAGACTGTTGGGGAATTGGGCGGCTCTAAGGGCACGGCCAATGGCTACCGGGAGCGTTGCGGATAGCACGGCAGCTTCTGCGAAGGGAGAGGCGGTGGTACGAGAAGCAAAGAATCTTCTTTCAGCAGTGGGAAGGGGACACGGTCTCTTTCCTTAGGGTCTTTTGGTTCTTTGGGTTTTGGCTGGCTCTTCTGGATGTGGGGTGCTGCAGTGTTGTCTTTGGGGGGTGCAGATTTAGCTGTTTTAGTAAAAGTGAGTTTTTTGCCTTTCTTGGCAAGCGGGGTAGTGTTGGTTGCTGACGTGTCGGCTGATCGTTTCTTTTGAGTTACAACTTTATCGGCAAGATTGCTAATCGCAGCTTAGTCTGACGGTTCAGTCTCTCGCTAAGCCCTTCAGTATCCCTGAAGGTGAGCAGTGCTACTTAGGCGAGATACCAACTCGTTCGAAGGGGGCGATGTTTTCTACAAGTTCTACGAGAGGTATATCTCACGGTTCAGTCCCAGTCTGCCCCTTCTGTATCCCAGAAGGTGAGCAGAGCTACTTAAACGAGAATTTCACGGATTGACACGTGGGCATAGGGTTAGGCGACGACTTGTTGGTTGTATGGTTTAGGGGATTGCGGTAAAAAAGGACAATGTTATTGTATTTCGGTTCTTTTCGGGTATTGGATTTTGTGTATGAGAAAGCGGGGTATTTAAGGATGGGTGTTGTGTCGTCTTATCTTTCCTCTTCTCTTTCTTTTCTTAAGCAACGTTCTTACCTTACTTCTACTGTATTACTTTAATACTACCTCGATTCTATCTCAGAATCCTCGCTGTCGCTGTCGCCGTGAAGACTCCTACACTTAACTCGCCTTGAGTTAGACCCCCGTAGGACCTGTAGAAAACATCGTGACTCTTGTCGCTTGACCTCTCGCTTAAGTAGCACTGCTCACCTTCAGGGATACTGAAGGGCTTAACGAGAGATCAAACCGTGAGATTTCACGGATGAAAAGGAATAAGACGGGTCAAGGATATTGTACGGATAAGGTTAAAGAGTTTCGGTTATAATGTCTTTGTGTTTCGGTTGTCATCGGCTATGAGTCATAATGGTCGGAAAGCGGGGTATTTAAAGAGAGGGATTCTGTTTTCTTATAACTCTTCTTCTCTTTCTTTAAGCAACGTTCTTACTTTACTTCTGTCGTATTGTTTTAATACTATCTTGATTCTACCTCAGAATCTTCGCGGTCGCTGTCGCTGTATAACATTTCCACACTTAACTCGCCTTGAGTTAGACCCCGTAGGACCTGTAGAAAACTCCGCTACTCTTATCACAACGATTCTCGTTTAAGTAGCCCTGCTCACCTTCTGGGATACAGAAGGGCTTAAACAAGGATCGAACCGTGAGATTACGTTGCTTGTCCTATCTACACCTCCTACGCCGAAGAATACGAGCCTCCCGGCTCCCGTCACCTCCTCCTCTGAAGGAGCCGCCGTCACCGCCCCCGCTTCCCTACAAAAGAAGCGTTTGCCCAGGCCTATAGAGATGACCCCGTCGAGTTGTATAATCGACTCCGGGAACTCAACCAGGCCCTCGAAGATCAGATCGATGTCCTACAAGGCGAACGCAGGAGCTGGAAATAAAGCTCAACACCGCCCAGATCCAAGCGAACAATGCCGACCATCACGCCCAACAGGATCAACGAGTCAGTGACGCCTCAACCCTCATTGACCGAACGGAACGAAGCCCGCGCAGCCCTCTCCCTTCCCCCGCTCCACCAAACCTCACCGCCACTCCTCCACCACCACCCGTCACCACCCATCGCTCCGAACGAATGCCGGACCCAGAAAAATTTGACGGATCCAGAGCAAAACTCCCTGGTTTCATCCTTCAACTCCGCTCAAAACTTGCGGTCAACAGAGACAGATTCGCCGACGAAACACCATGATCCTCTATACGATCAACCGCCTGGAAGGAGCAGCCCTAGAACAAGTCCGACATACTGTCCTTCCCTCAGGCCTTACAACTTGACCAACGCCGCCGCCCTCATAACCGCCCTGAAACCGCCTTTGGTGACCCCGATCCCACCGGTACAGCCCGCCGAGAATTGCACCAACTCAGACAGGGCAAGCGAGACTTTTCCGCCTACCTGGCAGACTTCCAGAGGATCATGGGGCAACTCAACTTCGATGAAAATTCGAAGATGGATGCCCTCGAACACGGTATGTCGAGAGCTAAAGGAAGCCATGGTTCGCCGCCGCTACACCCGCAACCCTCAACGACATGGTTCTGGTTCTCACCCGAATGGATAACCGTATCCGAGCCCGCAAGGCAGAGAACGAAACAATCGAGAGAACATGGGACAATTTAGCGCTCCCACCAATGCAATGACCCCCTTTGTCCCTGCCTCATCGTTCGTGCCAGGAGGCCTGGCCCCCATGGATCTCTCCTTTGGACGCACTAGTAACCTTTCTCGCCCCCTCAGGATCAAAGATACACTATGGTCAATGGCAGAAGGAAGCTATCGGAAGAAGAGAAACAATGGCGCCGTTCCACCGGCAAGTGCATGTTCTGTGCCGCCCCGATCACTCTTACGCCAACTGCCCTTCCGCCCCAAAGAAACCAACGATGAGAGGGGCTCTCACCGCACCACCCGCTAACCGCACACCTCCGGCCTCCTCTCTACCACCACCACCTCTCCCCCCTCAGTTTTTTGCTTTAGAATCCGCCAGCGCTTCAAGCGAGGCTTTAAACTAGTTCAACCAAGGCTGACCAGTGACCCTGCCTTGGTTCCGTCCTCTTCTCCTTTGTCTGCATTTTCAATTTCCGGGTTTTCAGTTTCTAGTTTAAGCGTGGAGGATCAGTTAGATGGGGAACACTTTGTAGTTTCGTGCAATATTTCCCATAATAATAAAATCATCAAGACACACGCTTTACTAGACACTGGAGCCTCTGGATTTGCATTCATCGACAAGAATTTCGCGAGTCACCACTCTCTTCCACTCTCTCCCTTAAAAATACCCAGACAACTTGAAGTAATCGATGGCCGCCCAGTTGCCTCGGGAGATATTACTCACCTCGCCAACATTAACTTGTCCATCCAACAACACCAGGAACAAGCCCCCTGCTTTGTGACCCAATTGGGACACTATCCCCTAGTGCTAGGGATTCCTTGGATGAATTACCATGATGTTCACCTTCACTTTGCCGATAAACGCATTGAGTTTAATTCTAAACTCTGCACCACCCGCTGTGCCCCTCGTCTACCCCCTGTATCAACACCCTCAATCCCCGCCCCTCCCAGATCAAACATAGCATTTATCGGTGCCGCCAGCTTCAGGACTCTTATCCGAAAACACTCTTCCCAAGCCTATGCAATGTCCCTCTACGAGATTAATAAAATCCTAGAGAAAACGACCAGTAAGGAAGAATGGAAAGCAAGGATACCGGCCGAATATCACGACTTCCTCGACTTGTTCGATAAAAGTAAAGCCCAAGGACTTCCCCTCGACGATCTTATGACCATCGAATATTACTTCAAGAAGGAAAAGATGCTCCTTCGGACCCCTTTATGGGATGTCCCGAGAAGAACTAATCGTCTTGAAGAAATATATTGAAGACAATCTAGAGAAAAGGATTCATCCGCGCCAGTTCTTCCCCAGCCGGATCCCCCGTCCTGTTCGTCAAAAAGGCAGACGGTTCACTACGACTCTGTGTGGACTACAGAGGCCTAAATGCCATTACGGTAAAAGACCGCTACACCTCCCTTTGATCCGAGAGACTCTTGATCGACTTGCAGATGGTATACCTAGTAGGCCTCCGTGACGGCTACCACCAAGTACGCATTGCTGAGGGAGACGAATGGAAGACAGCATTTCGCACCCGTTATGGTCTTTATGAGTACCAAGTTATGCCGTTTGGTCTAACCAACGCCCCTGGAACCTTCCAACGCTTTGTAAACGACTGTCTCACCGAATACCTCGATATCTTTTGCACCGCTTACCTAGATGATATCCTCATCTACAGTGACACCTTCGCCGAGCACCAAACCCACGTTCGAAAAGTTCTGCAAACCCTCAAAGATAATGATATCCTATTGAAACCAGAAAAATGCGAATTCGAGGTACAAACGACAAAGTACCTTGGCCTCATTCTCACCCCAGACGGTATCAAGATGGACGAAGAGAAATTGAAAGCAGTCAGAGAATGGAATACCCCAAAAAGCGTAAAAGATGTACAAGCCTTTTTAGGATTTGCAAATTTTTACCGTCGCTTTATCCTGGGTTTTTCTAAACTCGCTGCGCCTCTTACCGCCCTCACTCGAAAGGGCGTCACCTTCTCGAATGGACCATTGAAGCAGACATAGCCTTTGAGAACTTGAAATATGCCTTCACCACCGCCCCGATCCTAATTCACTTCAACCCTGATAAAACAATCATCGTAGAAACCGACGCCTCTGACTTTGTATCTGGAGGCATTCTGTCTCAATATGATGACGCCGGAGTATTGCACCCAGTCGCTTTCTTCTCCAAGAAGCATTCACCCGCTGAATGTAACTATGAGATCTATGACAAGGAACTACTAGCCATTATCAGAGTATTCGAAGAATGGCGCCCGGAACTCGAAGGTTCAAAGCACCCTATCGACGTCATCAGTGATCATAAAAATCTTGAGTACTTTATGAGCACGAAACAACTCAACCGTCGACAAGCAAGATGGGCAGAATATCTCTCTCGATTCGACTTTGATATCACTTACCGACCGGGAAGTCAAGGAGGGAAACCTGATGCTTTGACCAGAAGATCAGGAGATCTGCCCAAGGAAGGGAATGAACAGCTAGCGCACCAAAGTCAAGTGGTGCTAAAGAAGGAAAATCTTGACCCCAAGCTAAGTTTGTTGTCGGCTTCTTTGTCAAATGAAGCCGCTGAACTGGACGCCCTCCTTAATCAACTTTTTGAAGAAGGATATGTTGCTGATAAATTCCCGGAAAAGATACTCGTGGCGCTCAAGAATAAAGACCAACGATCGAAGGAGATCACATTAAGCGAATGTAAGGAGGAAAATGGAAGACTCTATTACCGAGATCGTGTTTATGTTCCAGACTTCGACCTCCTACGACTAGAACTTATTAGAAGACACCACGATGTACCAGCCGCAGGCCATCCAGGTCGAGATAAGACTTTTGAACTCCTGGATAGAAACTTCTATTGGCCCAGAATGAGAGAATCAGTTGCTCGTTATGTACGGAACTGCCATATCTGCCAGAAGGCCAAACCAGTTACCCAACGTACCTCAGGAGTACTCCGCCCCCTACCTATTCCCCAACGACCCTGGCAAGAGATCTCTATGGACTTTGTTACAGGCCTCCCCGAATCCAACGGCTACGATGCGATCATGGTAGTTGTGGATCGATTATCGAAAATGCGACACCTCATTCCATGTAATACTACTGTTAATTCCCGAGACGTCGCCGATCTTTACCTGCAATATGTCTGGAAATTGCATGGCCTACCTACACATATTACCTCTGATCGTGGCACTCAATTTACGGCCCACTTTTGGAAAGAACTATGCCAACGTCTAGGAATACAAGCTCGGATGTCTACTGCTTTCCACCCAGAAACAGACGGACAAACAGAAAGGCTGAACGCGGTAATGGAACAGTACCTTCGATCGTATGTGTCCTATCAACAGGAGGACTGGAGCAAATGGCTACCAATGGCAGAATTCTCTGCCAATAATCAAGAATCGGCAAGTACAAAAGTATCCCCCTTTCTAGCCAACTACGGGTACCACCCTCGGTTTGATACTTCCCTTATCCCCTCGATGAGAACCCCTCAGAGCCAGGATGCCTCCGCTTTTGCTAGTAGGATGCAGGAACTGTACGACTACCTTAAGACACAGATTAGAGTCGCCCAGGATATTCAAGAGAATGCTACGAATAGGCACAGAATCCCGGCCCCGGCCTATCAAGCCAATGACCAAGTCTTTGTATCGATGAAAAACGTTCGGACAACCCGAAACGCCAGAAAGTTGGACTGGAAATGGATGGGACCTTATGCTATTAAGCATGTTATCTCCCCGTTTGCCTATGAGGTTGAACTACCTGCTTCCGTTAAGTATCACCCTGTCTTTCATGTTTCCTTGTTGAAACCGGCCTCAAACGACGCTCTTCCCGGTCAAATAGTACCTCCTCCAATGCCCGTTATTGTCAATGATCAAGAGGAATATTATATTGAGAAAATCCTGGATCAGCGAACCCATCGAGGACAACTACAGTATCTTGTCGAATGGACCGGTTATGCTCATACCACCTGGGAACCTGCCGAAGACCTTCAAGATACTGTCGCTCTTGATAATTTCCTTGCTACCGCTCCCGTCGAAATACCTAAGGTTCGTAGGAGCTCACGCTTGAAGAAGGGGGCTACTTTCACGGATGAAAAGGAATAAGACGGGTCAGGATATTGTACGGATAAGGTTAAAGAGTTTCGGTTATAATGTCTTTGTGTTTTCGGTTGTCATCGGTTATGAGTCATAATGGTCGGAAAGCGGGGTATTTAAAGAGAGGGATTCTGTTTTCTTATAACTCTTCTTTCTTTCCTTAAGAACGTTCTCACTTTACTTCTGTCGTCTTATTTTAATACTATCTCGATTCTACCTCAGAATCCTCGCATGTCGCTGTCGCTGTAGAACATTCCCACACCTAACTCGCCTCGAGTTAAAACCCGTAGGACCTGTAGAAAACTTCGCTACTCTTATCGCAACGATTCTCGTTTAAGTAGCTCTGCTCACCTTCTGGGATACAGAAGGGCTTAGACTGGGATCGTACCGTGAGATGAGATTACGTTGCTTGTCCTATCTACACCTCCTACGACGAAGTAATAATGAGCTCTCCCGCCCGTCACCTCCTCCTCTGAAGGAGCCGCCGTCGCCACACCCCGCTTCCCCACAAAGGAAGCTTTTGCCCAGGCCTACAGAGAGGATCCCGTCGAGTTGTTTAATCGACTCCGAGACCTCAATCAAGCCTCGAGGACCAAATAGATGTCCTGCAAGAGGGAATGCAGGAGCTAGAAATAAAGCTCAACACCGCTCTCACGGTTCGGTCCTCTTTAAGCCCTTCAGTATCTTTGAAGGTGAGCAGTGCTACTTAAATGAGGTATCAACACGTTTTGAAGAGTGCAAGGTTTTCTACAGGTTCTACAGTGTGGTCTATCTCAAGGTGAGATAAGTGTAGCAAGGTGGACAGCGATAGCAAAGGTTCTGAGGTAGAACCCAAATATTATTGAATGAGTACCGCAGAAGTAAATGATAACGTTACTTAAGGAAAGAAGAGAAAAGAACACACAAACGACAAAACTCCTTCACTTATATACCCCGCTTTCCTGTCGCACAAACAACAACCGAACAATAACCGAAACATAACCGAACAACAAAACCATTGTACTCAAAAAGAACCCATCGTAACTACCCACAATTATCCTGACCCATTACCCGATTCTATCCGTGAAAGTAGCTCCCCCCTTCAAGCGTGAGCTCCTGCGAACCTTAGAAGGAGCGATAGTTATCTCAGCGAGGAATGTATCAAGGGCAGACGTATCCTGTAGATCCTCAGCCGGTTCCCACGTCGGGTGAGCATACCCAGTCCATTCTACAAGATATTGGAGTTGTCCTCGGTGGGTGCGTTGATCGAGGATCTTCTCGATATAGTATTCCTCTTGCTCGTTAACAATAATTGGGGCTGGGGGAGGAATAACTTGTCCCGGGAGGGCATCATTAGGGGCAGGCTTAAGAAGGGAAACGTGAAAGACAGGATGGTATTTGACCGATGAGGGAAGATCTATCTCGTAGGCGAAGGGGGATACAATCCTTTTCACTGCATAGGGACCCATCCATTTCCAGTCCAGTTTTCGAGCGTTGCGATTGGTCCTAATGTTCTTCATCGATACGAAGACTTGATCTTGGATTTGATATGCTGGGGCAGGTGTCCGGTGTTTATTTGTAGCAGTTTCTTGGATATCTTGAGCGGCTCTGATTTGTGTCCTCAGATAGTCGTATAGTTCCTGCATCTTGCTCGCGAAGACAGTAGCATCTTGACTCTGAGGGGTATTCGTCGAGGGATTAAGAGAGGTATCGAACCGAGGGTGATATCCGTAATTAGCAAGAAAGGGAGATACTTTTGTACTTGCCGATTCTTGGTTATTTGCGGAGAATTCTGCCATTGGTAGCCACCTACTCCAGTCTTCTTGTTGATAAGTCACATAGGATCGAAGGTATTGCTCCATTACCGCATTTAATCTTTCCGTTTGTCCGTCCGTTTCTGGATGGAAAGCAGTCGACATTCGGGCTTGTATCCCAAGACGTTGGCAAAGCTCTTTCCAGAAATGGGCAGTGAATTGGGTACCACGGTCGGAGGTGATATGCGTAGGTAGGCCATGTAGTTTCCAGACGTGTTGCAGGTAAAGATCAGCGACATCTCGTGAATTGACCGTAGTATTGCATGGGATAAGATGTCGCATTTTTGATAATCGGTCAACAATTACCATGATCGC
Organism: Gyromitra esculenta; assembly: GCA_038503075.1. Lineage (NCBI taxonomy): Eukaryota > Fungi > Ascomycota > Pezizomycetes > Pezizales > Discinaceae > Gyromitra > Gyromitra esculenta. Next base: position 149,936 of record JBCAML010000005.1, read on the forward strand.
ATCGTAGCCATTAGACTCGGGAAGGCCTGTGACAAAGTCCATCGAGATTTCCTGCCAGGGTCGTTGTGGAATAGGTAAGGGGCGGAGTACCCCCGACGTGCGCTGAGTAACTGGCTTAGCTTTCTGGCAGATATGGCAGTTCCGTACATAACGAGCGACTGATTCCCTCATCTTGGGCCAATAAAAGTTTCTATCCAGGAGTTCAAATGTTTTATCTCTTCCTGGATGGCCTGCGGCTGGTACATCATGGTGCCTTTTTATAAGTTCTAAGCGTAAGGGATCGAGGTCTGGAACGTAAATACGTCCTCGGTAACATAGTCTTCCGTTTTCATTGGTACACTCGCTTAAGGTGATCTCCTTTGACTGTTGATCTTTATTCCTTAATGCTAAAAGTATTCTTTCTGGAAATTTATCAGTAAGAAGTCCTTTTTGGAAGAGTTTTTGTAGGGGGGCGTCCAGTTCAGCGGCTTCATTTGACAAAGAAGCCGACAACAAACTTAGCTTAGGGTCCACATTTTCCTTCTTCAATACCACTTGGCTTTGGTGTGCCAACCGTTCATCCCCTTCCTTGGGAAGATCTCCTGATCTTCTGGTCAATGCGTCTGGTTTTCCTCCTTGACTACCTGGGCGATAGGTAATTACAAAGTCAAAGCGGGAAAGATACTCGGCCCATCGTGCTTGACGACGATTTAGTTGTTTCGTACTCATAAAATACTCGAGGTTTTTATGGTCGCTGATTACGTCAATGGGATGTTTGGAACCTTCGAGCTCCGGGCGCCATTCTTCGAATACTCGGATGATAGCCAGCAGTTCCTTGTCGTAAATCTCGTAATTGCATTCGGCAGGTGAATGCTTTTTTGAGAAGAATGCGACTGGGTGTAGGACTCCAGCATCATCGTATTGAGAGAGTACCCCTCCGGAGACAAAGTCAGAGGCATCTGTTTCCACGATGATTTTCTTGTCAGGGTCAAAGTGGATGAGGATGGGGGCAGTGGTAAAGGCATATTTGAGGTTTTCGAAAGCTATATCAGCTTCGACGGTCCACTCAAAGGCAATGCCTTTCTTGGTGAGAGCAGTAAGGGGGGCGGCTAGTTTAGAGAATCCTAGGATAAACCGGCGGTAAAAATTGGCAAACCCTAGAAATGCTTGAATATCTTTTACGCTTTTCGGCGTCCCCCATTCTCGGACAGCTTTGAGTTTTTCTTCATCCATTTTAATACCATCAGGGGTGAGGATAAGGCCCAGGTATTTAGTGGTCTGTACTTTGAACTCACATTTCTCAGGTTTCAACAGAATGTCATTATCCTTGAGCGTTTGGAGGACCTTTCGAACGTGGATTTGATGTTCGGCAAAGGTATCGCTGTAGATGAGGATGTCATCTAGGTAGGCAGTGCAGAAGATATCAAGGTATTCTGTGAGGCAATCATTCACGAAACGCTGGAAGGTTCCAGGGGCATTGGTTAGGCCGAATGGCATGACCTGATATTCGTACAGGCCATAACGAGTGCGGAAGGCGGTTTTCCATTCGTCTCCCTCTGCAATACACACTTGGTGGTATCCATCACGAAGGTCTAGTTTAGTATACCATTGGGCCTTTGCTAGACGATCTAGTGTCTCTCGGATGAGAGGTGATGTATAACGGTCTTTGACAGTGATCGCATTGAGGCCACGGTAATCCACGCATAGTCGTAAAGACCCATCAGCCTTTTTGACGAAGAGCACAGGGGAACCTGCTGGAGAAGAACTAGCCCGGATAAATCCTTTTTCAAGGTTATCCTCGATGTACTTTTTCAGAACGATGAGTTCTTCTCGAGACATTCCATAAAGAGGTCCGAAGGGGGCATCTTTTCCTTCCTGTAATTGTATCCGGTGGTCATAAGATCGGCGAGGGGGGAGTCCTTGAGCCTTACGCTTATCAAACATATCTAGAAAATCATGGTATTCTGCAGGAATTCTTGCTTTCCATTCCTCGTTGGTTGTCTTGTCGTCAATGATCTTGTTTATCTCATATAGCGACATGGCGTAAGCCTGGGAGGAACGTTTTCGGGTGAGGGTCCTGAAACTGGCGGCACCGATAAAAGATAGATTTAGCTTAGGAGGAGCTGCAATTGAAGGAACGGAGACAGTGGTGGAACGGGGGGCGCAATGAGTGGTGCAGAGTTTAGAATTAAACTCAATGCGTTTTTGGGCGAAGTGAAGTTGGACATCATGGTAGTTCATCCATGGGATTCCTAAAACAAGGGGGTAATGTCCTAGTTGGGTGACAAAACAGGGGGCTTGTTCTTGGTGTTGTTGGATCGAGAGATGAATATTAGCAATGTGAGTGATGTCTCCTGACGAAACTGGGCGTCCATCGATCACTTCTAGTTGTCGGTGATTTTTTAAAGGAGATAGAGGTAGGGAATGGTGACTCGCAAAGTCTTTGTCTATGAAGGCGAATCCCGAGGCTCCAGTGTCCAATAGTGCATGAGTTTTAATAATTGTATTATTATGGGAAATGTTACATGAAATAACGAAATGTTCCCCATCCAATTGGTCCTCCACACACATATCCGTCACTGAAAAACCCGAGATAGAAAAAACCGACAAAGGTAAAGAAATGGGAACCAAGGCAGGGTCACTGATCAGCCTTGGTTGGACTAGTTTAAAGACTCGTTGGAAGAGTCTGCAGATTCTAACGCAAAAAACTGAGGAGGAAGAGGTGGTGGTGGGAGCGAGGAGGCGGCGGGTGTGCGGGGGGCTGTGAGGGCTCCTCTCATCGTAGGATTTTTGGGAGCAGAGGGGCAATTGGCGTAGGAGTGGTCCGGGGCAGCACAGAACATACATTTTCCAGTGGTACGGCGCCACTGTTTTTCTTCCTCCGACAGTTTCCTTCTCCCGTTTACCATAGTATATCGTTGATCTTGAGGGCGAGAGGTATTGCGGGTATTGCCGAAGGATAGATCCATAGGGGCTAGTCCTCCGGGAGTGAAAGAGGCGGGGGTGAAGGCGGGGGTGCTTGAATCTCACGGTTCAATCCCTTGTTTAAGCCCTTCGGTATCCCCGAAGGTGAGCAGTGCTACTTAAGCGAGGTATCAACACGTTCAAAGAGTGCAGGGTTTCTACAGGTCCTACGGTGGATGAACTTCAAGGCGAAGTATCGGCGGTGGTTCACAGCGACAGCGAGGATTCTGAGGTAGAATCGAGTGAAATTATGACTTGGTACAAGAGAAGTGAAACGAGAACGTTGCTTAAGGAAAGAAGAAGAAGAAGAACGAAAACAACCAAAGTCCTTCCTTAAATACCCCGTTTTTCCAATAGCACCAACAACAACCCGGCAACAACCGAAACACAAGGATATTATTATAATAACCCGAAACCTAACCGAACAACAAAGGAATTGTACAACCATCTGAACCACGACTCATCCCTGAATCAATCCATGAAAGTAGCTCCCCCCTTCAAGCGTGAGCTCCTGCGAACATTAGGCATAGTTGAGGTCGGGGTAATTAAAAACTTTTCCAGTGCCGAAGTATCGGCTAGGTCCTCAGCGGGTTCCCAGGTAGGGTGAGCATATCCGGTCCATTCAACGAGGTACTGTTGTTTCTTGCGATATATCCGTTGGTCCAAGATTTTCTCGATATAATATTCTTCTTGGTCATTGACAACAACAGGCGCTGGGGGAGGAATGATTTGTCCGGGAAGAGCATCATGGGCCGCAGGTTTCAATAAAGAAACATGAAAGACAGGGTGGTACTTAACCGAGGATGGGAGGTCAACTTCGTAGGCAAAAGGAGAGATCATCTTCTTAATCGGATAGGGTCCCATCCATTTCCAATCCAACTTTCTAGCATTACGGGTCGTTCTGATGTTCTTCATTGAAACGAAGACGTGGTCATCCACTCGGTAAGCTGGAGCAGGTATACGGTGTCTATTCGTGGCCGTTTCTTGAATATCCTGGGCCGTCCTTATTTGCGTTCGTAGATGGTTATAGAGATCCTGCATTGTTTGGCTAAACGAGGCAGCATCTAGGCTCTGAGGGGTCGCTTGGGTTGGAAGGAGAGTAGTATCAAAACGAGGATGGTACCCATAGTTAGCAAAGAAAGGAGAAACTTTGGTACTCGCAGATTCCTGGTTATTTGCTGAGAACTCGGCCATAGGTAACCAGTTACTCCAGTCCTCTTGTTGATAAGATACATAAGATCGTAGGTACTGTTCCATAACTGCATTTAGTCTCTCCGTCTGCCCGTCTGTCTCAGGGTGAAAAGCAGTGGACATCCTGGCCTGAATCCCAAGGCGTTGACACAATTCTTTCCAAAAATGGGCTGTAAATTGGGTACCTCGGTCTGATGTAATATGCGTAGGTAACCCATGTAATTTCCAGACGTGTTGTAGATATAAATCAGCTACATCTCTGGAGTTGACGGTAGTATTACAAGGGATAAGATGGCGCATTTTGGACAGTCGGTCGACTACTACCATGATAGCATCATAGCCATTCGATTCGGGGAGGCCGGTAACGAAATCCATAGAAATTTCTTGCCATGGGCGGTTAGGAATGGGTAGAGGACGGAGAACTCCTTGGGTACGTTGGGTAACTGGTTTCGCCTTCTGGCAGATATGACAGTTACGGACATATTGCCCGATCGACTCCCTCATCTTGGGCCAATAGAACCTTCTAGCAAGGAGTTCAAAGGTTTTATCACGTCCTGGATGGCCCGCGGCAGGGGCATCGTGGTGTCTCTTGATTAATTCAAGGCGGAGGGGGGCAGAGTCTGGAACATAGATACAGTCTCGGTAATAGAGGTTTCCATTTTCCTCTTTGCTTTCACGGATGGAACCGGGTAATAGGTTGAGATGAGGATTGTTGGAAGCAAGCGAAGGATTGGTTGGATATAATGGCTTTGTTGTTCGGTTATGTTTCGGTTGTTGTCGGGTTGTTGATTGTACTACGGGAAAGCGGGGTATTTAAGCGGAGGGTTTTGATCGCTGTTGTTCTTTTCTCTTCTTTCCTTAAGCAACGTTCTCGTTTACCTTCTCCTGTACTCGTTGGAATACTATCTCGATTCTACCTCAGAATCCTCGCTGTCGCTGTCCACCTCGCTGCACTTATCTCGCCTAGAGATAGACCCTTCGTAGAACTTGTAGAACCATCGCACTCTTGAACGCGTTGATACCTCATTAAGTAGCACTGCTCACCTTCAGGGATACTGAAGGGCTTAACGAGGGACCCAACCGTGAGATTACGTTGCTTGCTTTATCTACACCTTCTACCACCCAAACCTATACCCAACCTTCTAACGCCACCATGGAAGGAGCCGCCGTCGCCGCGAAACGATTTCCCACCAGGGAAGCCTTCGCCCAAGCCTACAGAGAGGACCCGGCAGAACTCTATAATGAGCTCAGGGACCTAAATCAAGCCCTGGAAGACCAAATCGACGTCCTCCAGGAAAGCGAGCGAGAAAACGAGGTCAAACTCAACACCGCTCGCATTCAAACCGATAATGCCCTCCGCCACGCTGCCGAACAAGATCAAAGGGTCGTAGAGACCGCTAATCTAATCGCCCGATTACGGCAGGAACGGAATGAAGCCAGAGCCACCATCCAAGCACCCCCCGCTCCACACAATCTAAGCGCCACCCCACCTCCACCAACAAACTCCCACCGCTCAGAACGAATGCCAGACCCGGAGAAGTTCGACGGATCTCGAACCAAACTCCCCGGCTTCATCCTCCAACTACGCTCCAAGTTGACCGTCAACCGAGACCGCTTTGCAAATGAAACCACGATGATCCTCTATACCATCAATCGATTGGAGGGAGCAGCTCTGGAGCAGGTCCGCCATACAGTCCTCCCTTCCGGCCTCACCACTTGGACTAGTGCAGAACAACTCATCGCCGCCCTGGAAACCGCCTTCGGAGATCCAGATCCAACTGGTACCGCCCGACGGGAACTCCATCAACTCCGCCAGGGAAAACGCGATTTTTCAGCATATCTGGCCGATTTCCAAAGGATCATGGGGCAGCTCAACTTTGATGAGAACTCGAAAATGGACGCCCTGGAACACGGCATGTCTGAAGAGTTAAAAGAAGCCATGGTGTTCGCACCCATCGCCCCTGCCACCCTTCCGGAAATGATCCTCACTCTCACCCGCCTAGATAACCGGATCCGAGCTCGCAAGGCGGAGAAACGAGGAAATACCCGTGATAACATGGGTCAATTCAATGCTCCTGCAGCCTTTACTCCCGCCTCTTCCTTCACTCCAGGAGGACTAGCTCCAATGGACCTATCTTTTGGCCGTACTAGCAATATCTCTCGCCCCCCGCAGGATCAACGGTATACAATGGTCAATGGAAGAAGGAAGCTCTCGGAGGAAGAAAAACAGTGGCGTCGCTCCACTGGAAAATGCATGTTCTGTGCCGCCCCGGATCACTCCTACGCCAATTGTCCCTCTGCTCCCAAAAAACCTACGATGAGAGGAGCCCTCACCGCCCCACCTGCTAACCGTACGCCCCCGGCCTCTTCCTTACCGCCGCCACCTCTCCCGCCTCAATTTTTTGCCCTAGAGTCTGCAAGCGCCTCAAGCGAGGCTTTAAACTAGTCCAACCAAGGTCGATCAGTGACCCTACCTTGGTTTCAAATTTCTTACCTTTATCTGCATTTTCTATTTCGGGGTTTTCGGTTTCCGGTATAAGCGTGGAGGATCAGTTGGATGGGGAACACTTTGTAGTAGCATGCAAAATTTCCCATAGCAATAAAATTATAAACACACACGCTTTACTAGACACCGGAGCCTCAGGATTTGCATTTATTGACCAGAAATTCGCGAGTCACCATTCTCTTCCCCTTACCCCCCTAAGAACACACCGACAACTTGAAGTTATCGATGGACGCCCCGTTGCCTCCGGAGATATCACTCACATCGCCAAACTCGATTTATCCATTGAAAACCACCAAGAACAAGCGCCCTGTTTTGTAACCCAATTAGGTCACTACCCCTTGGTCCTGGGAATACCATGGATGAAACATCACGATGTGCATCTACAATTTGCCGATAAACGCATTGAGTTTAACTCTAAACTCTGCACCACTCACTGCGCCCCTTACTCCCCTGTCGTCGTCTCCCCAGTAATCACCGCCCCCCCCAGACTAAACATGTCCTTTATTGGCGCTGCCAGCTTCAGGACTCTCACTAGGAAGCGTACCCATCAAGCCTACGCCATGTCCCTCTATGAAATTAACAAACTCATAGACAATACAACAACCAAGGAAGAATGGAAGTCTAGGATCCCAGCTGAGTATCATGACTTCCTAGACATGTTCGACAAAGCAAAAGCCCAAGGACTACCCCCACGTCGCCCCTATGACCATAAAATACAACTAATGGAGGGGAAGGATGCACCATTTGGACCACTTTATGGGATGTCAAGAGAGGAACTCATTGTCCTTAAGAAGTACATCGAAGATAACCTGGAGAAAGGCTTTATTCGCGCTAGCTCCTCTCCGGCTCCCCTGTATTATTCGTGAAAAAAGCAGACGGATCCCTACGGCTATGTGTTGACTATAGAGGCCTAAACGCCATTACAGTCAAGGATCGATACACTTCCCCCCTTATACGAGAAACTCTGGATCGATTAGCGAAAGCCCAGTGGTATACCAAGCTCGACCTCCGCGACGGATATCATCAAATCCGAATCGCCGAGGGAGAGGAATGGAAAACCGCTTTCAGAACCCGCTATGGCCTCTACGAATACCAGGTGATGCCCTTTGGACTGACCAATGCTCCCGGCACGTTCCAACGCTTCGTGAACGACTGCCTCACTGAATACCTAGACATCTTTTGTACGGCATACCTAGACGATATTCTCATCTATAGTGATACCCTCGACGAACACCAAACTCATGTTCGGAAGGTCCTACAAACGATAAAGAATAATAACATTCTCCTTAAACCCGAGAAATGTGAGTTTAACGTACAAACAACAAAATATCTAGGCCTAATCCTCACTCCCGACGGCATCAAGATGGACGAAGAGAAATTAAAAGCCGTCCGAGAATGGGGAACTCCAAAAAGTGTTAAAGATGTACAAGCGTTCCTAGGATTTGCTAATTTTTACCGCCGATTTATCCTGGGATTCTCAAAACTCGCCTCACCTCTTACTGCCCTTACAAGAAAAGGCATCAACTTCGAATGGACCGTCGAAGCCGAGATCGCCTTCGAAAATCTAAAACACGCATTCACTACTGCCCCTATCCTCATCCACTTTGACCCTGATAAAAAAATCATTGTGGAAACCGACGCAGTACTTCGTATCAGGCGGAGTCCTATCTCGCACGATGACGCAGGAATCCTTCATCCCGTAGCCTTCTTTTCAAAGAAGCACTCACCGGCAGAATGTAACTACGAAATCTATGATAAAGAGCTACTGGCTATCATCCGTGTTTTTGAAGAATGGCGCCCAGAGCTCGAGGGATCAAAGCACCCGATTGATGTGATTAGTGATCACAAGAATCTTGAGTACTTCATGAGTACTAAACAACTCAATCGACGACAAGCTAGATGGGCCGAGTATTTATCACGCTTCGATTTTGTAATTACATATCGACCAGGAAGCCAAGGAGGAAAACCCGATGCACTCACTAGGAGATCGGGAGATCTCCCCAAGGAAGGGGATGAAAGACTGGCACACCAGAGCCAAGTGGTGTTAAAGAAGGAGAATATTGATCCTAAGCTAAGTTTGTTGTCGGCTTCTTTGTCAAATGAAGCCGCTGAATTGGACGCACCCCTGAAAAAACTCTTTCTAGAAGGATATATCACTGATAAATTCCCTGAAAAAATACTTCTAGCACTGAAGAATAAGGAACGACAGTCAAAGGAAATCACCCTTAGCGAGTGTACCGACGAAAACGATAAACTCTATTATCGGGGAAACCTTTATGTACCAGACTTCGACCCCCTTCGCTTAGAAATTATTAAAAGACATCACGATACCCCCGCAGCAGGACACCCAGGACGGGATAAAACCTTTGAACTTATTAGTAGAAGGTTTAACTGGCCAAAGATGAGAGAAACAATCGGCCGCTACGTACGCAACTGCCATGTCTGTCAAAAGGCTAAGCCGGTTACCCAACATACGCAAGGTGTTCTCCGTCCTCTACCCATCCCTAATCGCCCATGGCAAGAAGTGTCTATGGATTTTGTCACGGGCCTCCCAGAATCCGAGGGTTACGATGCGATCATGGTAGTAGTAGACCGCTTGTCGAAAATGCGCCATTTGATACCCTGTAATACTACAGTCAATTCCCGAGATGTAGCCAATTTATACCTTCATCACGTCTGGAAACTTCACGGACTACCTACCCACGTTACATCGGATCGAGGTACTCAATTCACGGCCCACTTCTGGAAAGAACTCTGTCAACGCTTAGGAATTCAATCCCGGATGTCTACTGCATTTCATCCTGAAACCGATGGGCAAACAGAACGATTGAACGCAGTTATGGAGCAATACCTACGCTCCTATGTGTCCTATCAACAGGAAGACTGGAGCAAGTGGCTACCGATGGCTGAATTCTCTGCTAATAACCAAGAGTCAGCTAGTACTAAAGCCTCTCCCTTCTTTGCGAATTACGGATATCACCCACGCTTCGACACCTCTATCGTTCCAACAAAGACTTAAAGCCTCGATGCGGCATCTTTTGCTCAGACCATGCAAAATTTGTATGACCATTTACGGACGCAAATAAGGACAGCACAGGATACCCAGGAAACCGCCACTAATAAGCACCGTATACCAGCCCCTTCGTACCAAGTCAATGACCAAGTCTTCGTCTCGATGAAGAACATCAGGACAATACGTAATGCTCGAAAACTGGACTGGAAATGGATGGGACCCTATCCTGTCAAGAAAATAGTGTCTCCCTATGTATACGAAATTGACCTTCCTGTGTCGGTCAAGTATCATCCTGTTTTTCATGTTTCTCTATTGAAACTCGCTGCCAGAGATCCTCTTCCAGGACAAATTATACCTCCTCCCTACCCGGTTATAGTTAATGAGCAGAAAGAATACTTCATCGAAAAAATCCTCGAGCAACGGATCCACCATGGACAAAAACAGTACCTTGTTGAATGGACCGGCTATGCCCATCCTACCTGGGAACCCGCAGAAGATCTTCAGGATACCGCTGCCCTCGAGACATTTTTAACTACGATAACTACGACTAGTCCTAAGGTTCGCAGGAGCTCACGCTTAAGACGGGGGGCTACTTTCACGGATGGAACCGGGTAATAGGTTGAGATGAGGATTGTTGGAAGCAAGCGAAGGATTGGTTGGATATAATGGCTTTGTTGTTCGGTTATGTTTCGGTTGTTGTCGGGTTGTTGATTGTACTACGGGAAAGCGGGGTATTTAAGCGGAGGGTTTTGATCGCTGTTGTTCTTTTCTCTTCTTTCCTTAAGCAACGTTCTCGTTTACCTTCTCCTGTACTCGTTGGAATACTATCTCGATTCTACCTCAGAATCCTCGCTGTCGCTGTCCACCTCGCTGCACTTATCTCGCCTAGAGATAGACCCTTCGTAGAACTTGTAGAACCATCGCACTCTTGAACGCGTTGATACCTCATTAAGTAGCACTGCTCACCTTCAGGGATACTGAAGGGCTTAACGAGGGACCCAACCGTGAGATTTGCACTCGCTTAAGGTAATCTCCTTGGATTGTTGGTCCTTATTCCTTAACGCTAGGAGGATCTTTTCAGGAAACTTGTCAGCGATATATCCTTCTGCAAATAGCTTTTTTAGGGGGGCGTCCAGTTCAGCGGCTTCGTTTGATAAAGAAGCCGACAACAAACTTAGCTTAGGGTCAAGATTTTCCTTCTTTAGCACCACCTGGCTCTGATGTGCTAATCGTTCATCCCCTTCCTTGGGGAGATCTCCTGATCTCCTGGTCAACGCATCCGGTTTTCCCCCTTGGCTTCCTGGTCTATACGTGATCACAAAATCAAAACGCGATAGGTATTCGGCCCATCTAGCTTGACGGCGGTTGAGTTGCTTGGTACTCATAAAGTACTCCAGGTTTTTATGATCACTAATGACGTCAATTGGGTGTTTTGAACCTTCCAATTCCGGGCGCCATTCCTCAAAGACTCGTATGATGGCAAGTAGCTCCTTGTCGTAGATTTCATAATTGCACTCAGCTGGTGAGTGTTTTTTTGAAAAGAAGGCTACCGGGTGCAGGATTCCAGCGTCGTCGTATTGGGATAGGACTCCCCCTGATACAAAATCCGAAGCATCGGTTTCCACGATGATTTTTTTATCAGGATCAAAGTGGATGAGGATTGGGGCCGTGGTGAAGGAGTGTTTTAGGTTTTCGAAAGCTATGTCAGCTTCGACAGACCATTCAAAGGTGATGCCTTTTCTGGTAAGGGCAGTAAGGGGGGCAGCAAGCTTTGAGAATCCCAGAATAAATCGACGATAAAAATTTGCAAAGCCTAAGAATGCCTGAACATCTTTTACGCTTTTTGGGGTTCCCCATTCTCGGACGGCCTTGAGTTTCTCCTCGTCCATCTTTATGCCATTAGGGGTAAGAATAAGTCCGAGGTATTTAGTGGTTTGTACCTGGAACTCGCATTTTTCTGGTTTCAGCAAGATGTTATTGTCTTTGAGCGTTTGGAGGACTCTGCGAACGTGGGTTTGATGTTCGGCGAAGGTGTTGCTGTAAATAAGGATATCGTCCAGGTACGCCGTGCAGAAGATGTCCAGATACTCTGTAAGACAATCATTTACGAAGCGTTGAAAAGTTCCGGGAGCATTGGTGAGGCCAAAGGGCATGACCTGATATTCATATAAGCCATAACGAGTGCGGAAGGCTGTCTTCCATTCATCCCCTTCGGCGATGCGTATTTGATGGTAACCGTCGCGTAGATCTAGTTTGGTGTACCATTGTGCTTTCGCCAGACGGTCCAGGGTTTCTCGGATGAGGGGTGACGTATAGCGGTCTTTGATAGTGATCGCATTAAGTCCACGATAGTCCACGCACAATCTTAGTGATCCATCGGCCTTTTTCACGAAGAGGACAGGAGACCCGGCAGGAGAAGAGCTGGCACGAATAAAACCTTTCTCCAGGTTATCCTCGATGTATTTTTTGAGGACAATTAGTTCTTCTCGTGACATTCCATATAGGGGGCCGAAGGGTGCATCCTTCCCTTCCATTAGCTGTATCTTATGGTCATAGGAACGGCGAGGGGGTAATCCTTGTGTTTTTTTATCAAACATGTCCAAAAAGTCATGATATTCCGCGGGTATCCTTTCTCTCCACTCTTCCTTGGTTGTTGTTTTCTCTAGGATCCTATTTATCTCATAAAGAGACATAGCATAGGCCTGAGAGGTACGTTTTCGGGTAAGAGTTCGAAAACTTGCAGCTCCAATAAATGACATCTTGAAACGGGGTGGTACTGTAATGGCTGAGGTGGATACGGCTGGGGAATGTGGTGCACAGTGGGTGGTGCAGAGTTTAGAATTAAACTCAATGCGTTTTTGGGCGAAGTGAAGTTGGACGTCGTGATAATTCATCCATGGGATTCCAAGAACGAGGGGGTAATGTCCTAGTTGGGTAACGAAGCAGGGGGCTTGTTCTTGGTGTTGTTGGATAGAGAGATGAATATTGGCAATATGGGTAATGTCTCCTGATGAGACTGGGCGGCCGTCTATTACTTCAAGTTGTCGGTGATTTTTTAGGGGAAGAAGGGGTAGGGCATGGTGACTCGCAAAGTCTTTGTCAATGAAGGCGAATCCTGAGGCTCCAGTGTCCAATAGTGCGTGGGTTTTGATGATTTTATTATTATGGGAAATGCTACAAGAAATAACAAAATGTTCCCCATCTAACTGATCCTCCACGCACATATCCGACACCGAAAAACCTGAAATGGAAAACGCAGACAAAGGTAAAGAAAATGGAACCGAAGCAGGGTCACTGGTCGACTTCGGTGGAACTAGTTTAAAGCCTCATTGGAGGCGCTGGCAGCTTCTAAGGCGAAGAATTGAGGCGGGAGTGGGGGTGGCGGTAAGGAGGAGGCTGGGGGTGTGCGGGTCGCAGGAGGGGCAGTGAGAGCTCCTCTCATGGTTGGCTTCTTGGGAGCGGAAGGGCAATTGGCATACGAGTGATCCGGGGCAGCGCAGAACATACACTTTCCAGTGGCGCGGCGCCATTGTTTTTCTTCCTCTGAGAGCTTTCTTCTTCCGTTCACCATTGTGTATCGTTGGTCCTGTGGGGGACGGGCGCTGTTGCTAGTACGGCCGAATGATAGGTCCATGGGAGCGAGGCCCCCGGGTACAAAGGACGAGGCAGGGACAAAGGGTGTCATAGCGTTGGTTGGAGCGCTGAATTGCCCCATACTATCGCGAGCATTGCCTCGTTTTTCTGCTTTACGGGCCCTGATGCGGTTGTCCATCCGAGTGAGAACGAGGATCATGTCATTGAGGCCAGTGGGGGTAGCGGCGGCAAAGACCATAGCTTCCTTCAACTCTTCCGACATACCATGTTCAAGGGCATCCATCTTCGAATTTTCATCGAAGTTTAGTTGTCCCATGATACGCTGAAAGTCGGCCAAATAAGCGGAGAAGTCTCGTTTGCCTTGGCGAAGCTGATGCAACTCTCGACGAGCGGTACCGGTAGGGTCTGGATCTCCGAAAGCTGCTTCTAGGGCGGCGATGAGGGCGGCGGCGTTGGTCCAGGTAGTGAGACCAGAGGGGAGGACGGTATGGCGAACCTGCTCTAGGGCTGCTCCTTCTAGGCGATTGATAGTGTAGAGAATCATAGTGTTCTCATCAGCGAATCTATCTCGGTTAACTGCAAGCTTGGAGCGGAGTTGGAGGACGAAGCCGGGAAGTTTGGCTCGGGAACCATCAAACTTTTCTGGGTCCGGCATCCGTTCTGAGCGATGACTTGCGGTCGATGGAGGTGGTGGAGTGGCGGTGAGGTTGGGTGGGGCTGGAGGAGCCTGATTGGCGGCTCTGGCTTCGTTGCGTTCCTGGCGTAATCTGGCGATGAGGTCGGCGGCTTCAGTGACTCGTTGGTCCTGTTGCATGGCGTGTCGGGTCGCATTGTCCGCTTGGATTTTCGCCGTGTTGAGTTTTATCTCCAGCTCTTGCGTGCTCTCTTGAAGAACGTCAACTTGATCTTCTAAAGCCTGGTTGAGATCTCGGAGTTGATTATACAACTCGACAGGGTCGTTTCGGTAAGCTTGAGCAAAGGCGTCTTTTGTGGGGAAACGGGGGGTAGTGATAGCGGCTCCTTCAGAGGAGGCAGCGGGGGCGGAGGCACTCATGATCTGGATTGGTCACGCGGGATAGAGTTGGTACGTAGGTAATGTTGATCAAGCCACTCAGGAGTGACTTCAGTGAGAGTTTGGGGTCTTCGCGGGGTCAGGCAGGGAAAGATTTGAAGGATGGATTGGCGAATCCAACCAAGAATTTCCATGTAGGGGCGTCGTGTAGGAGGTATAGATGAGGAAGCAACGTAATCTCACGGTTGAATCCCTTGTTTAAGCCCTTCGGTATCCCCGAAGGTGAGCAGTGCTACTTAAGCGAGGTATCAACACGTTCAAAGAGTGCAGGGTTTCTACAGGTCCTACGATGGATGAACTTCAAGGCGAAGTATCGGCGGTGGTTCACAGCGACAGCGAGGATTCTGAGGTAGAATCGAGATAGTATTTCCACAGTTACAAGAGAAGGTAAACGAGAACGTTGCTTAAGGAAAGAAGAAGAAGAAGAACGAAAACAACCAAAGTCCTTCCTTAAATACCCCGCTTTTCCAATAGCACCAACAACAACCCGGCAACAACCGAAACACAAAGACATTATTATAATAACCCGAAACCTAACCGAACAACAAAGGAATTGTACAACCATCCGAACCACGACTCATCCCTGAATCAATCCATGAAACTGAATTGTCGTATTCCCCCGTTTTTTTTTTTTTCCGAGGGCTTCGGATGCGGTTATCCATCCGGGTAAGAGTGAGGATTGTGTCATTGAGGTTTGTGGGGACGGCGGGGGCAAAAACCATGGCTTCTTTCAGTTCCTCGGACATACCATGCTCGAGGGCATCCATCTTCGAATTTTCGTCGAAGTTGAGTTGCCCCATGATTCTTTGAAAGTCTGCCAGGTAAGCCGAAAAATCTCGTTTGCCCTGACGGAGTTGGTGTAATTCTCGTCGGGCGGTACCGGTAGGGTCGGGGTCTCCGAATGCAGTTTCCAGTGCGGTGATCAGTTCTTCAGCGCTAGTCCATGTGGTGAGGCCGGATGGGAGTACCGTGTGGCGGACTTGCTCCAGAGCTGCTCCTTCTAGTCGATTTATGGTGTAGAGGATCATCGTAGTTTCATTTGCAAAACGGTCTCGATTGACCGTGAGCTTAGAGCGCAGTTGTAGGATAAATCCTGGCAGTTTGGATCGGGATCCGTCGAATTTCTCGGGATCTGGCATCCGTTCTGAACGGTGGGATATCGCTGGAGGTGGTGTGGCGCTGAGGTTTGGTGGAGCGGGGGAGGCCTGAAGGCTGACGCGAGCTTCGTTTCGTTCCTGCCGTAACCGGGCGATTAGGTTAGCGGTTTCCGTGACCCGTTGATCTTGTTCGGCGGCGTGACGGAGGGCATTGTCGGTCTGAATGCGAGCTGTGTTGAGTTTGACCTCGTTTTCTCGCTCGCTTTCCTGGAGGACATCGATTTGGTCTTCCAGGGCTTGGTTTAGGTCCCTGAGCTCGTTGTAGAGCTCTGCAGGGTCCTCTCTGTAGGCTTGGGCGAAGGCTTCCCTGGTGGGGAAGCGTTTGGCGGCGACGGCGGCTCCTTCCATGGTGAAGTTGATGGGGGCAGGTATGCTTTGTGTAGATTAGGTGGTAGAAGGTGTAGAGGTTGGAAGCAACGTAATCTCACGGTTCAGTCCCTCGTTAAGCCCTTCAGTATCCCTGAAGGTGAGCAGTGCTACTTAAATGAGGAAAACAACGCGTTCAAAGTGTGCAGCGTTTCTACAAGTTCTACAATGGGTCTATCTCCAGGCGAGATAAGTGCAGCGAAGCGGACAGCGACAGCGAAGGTTCTGAGGTAGAACCGAGATAGTATTGCAAATGATTACAGAAGAAGGTAAACGAGAACGTTGCTTAAAGAGAAAAGAACACACAAACGACAAAACTCCTCCGCTTATATACCCCGCTTTTCCGTCGCACAAACCACAACCCGACAATGACCGAAACATAACCGAACAACAAAACCATTGTACTCCAAAAGAACTCATCATAACTACCCACAATTATCCTGACCCATTACCCGATTCTATCCGTGAAACCGCAGATTCAGGCAACCAATGCCAACCATCACGCCCAACAGCAGGACCAACGAGTCAGTGATGCATCAACCCTCATCGAACGACTACGTCGAGAACGGAATGAAGCCCGCGCATCCCTCTCTTCGCCCCCAGCTCCCCCAAACCTCACTGCCACTCCCCGCCGCCACCAACCACTACCCATCGCTCCGAACGCATGCCGGACCCAGAGAAATTTGATGGATCCAGACCAAAACTCCCGGTTTCATCCTCCAACTACGATCAAAACTTGCAGTCAACAGGGACCGATTCGCTGATGAGAATACCATGATTCTCTATACCATCAATCGTTTAGAAGGAGCCGCTCTGAACAAGTTCGACACACGGTCCTCCCTCTGGCCTCACAACCTGGAACAACGCCGCCGCCCTCATCGCCGCCTTAGAAACTGCCTTCGGAGACCCTGATCCCACGGGTACAGCACGACGAGAGCTACACCAACTCCGGCAAGGCAAACGCGACTTTTCAGCTTATCTAGCTGATTTTCAACGCATCATGGGGCAACTAAACTTTGATGAAAACTCAAAGATGGACGCCCTTGAGCATGGTATGTCAGAAGAGTTGAAGGAAGCTATGGTCTTCGCCACCGCTATGCCCGCTACCCTCAACGACATGATCCTAGTCCTCACTCGAATGGACAATCGTATCCGCGCCCATAAAGCAGAGAAGCGAGGAAACGGCCGTGAGAATATGGGACAATTCAGTGCCCAATCAAACGCCATGACCCCCTTCGTGCCCTTCTCATGCTTTGTACCCGGTAGCCTCGCTCCTATGGACCTCTCCTTTGGCCGCACCAGCAACCTCTCAAGCCCCTCTCAAGACCAACGATATACAATGGTCAACGGCCGAAGGAAGCTCTTGGAAGAAGAAAAACAATGGCGCCACTCTACCGGCAATTGTATGTTCTGTGCAGCCCCAGACCACTCCTACGCCAACTGTCCCTCCGCCCGAAGAAACCCGCAATGAGAGGAGCTCTCACTGCCCCGCCCGCTAGCCGCACACCTCCAGCCTCCTCCCTACCACCACCACCTCTCCCACCTCAGTTTTTCGCCCTGGAATCCGCCAGCGCTTCAGGGGAGAATTTAAACTAGTTCAACCAAGGCTGACCAGTGACCCTGCCTTGGTTCCAATTTCTTTTCCTTTGTCTGCATTTTCAATTTCCGGGTTTTCAGTCGATAGTATAAGCGTGGAGGATCAATTAGACGGAGAGCATTTTGTAGTTTCGTGCAATATCTCCAATAATAATAAAACCATTAAAACACACGCTTTACTAGACACTGGAGCCTCTGGATTTGCATTCATTGATAAGAATTTTGCGAGTCACCACTCTATTCCACTCCTTCCCCTAAAAACGCCCCGACAACTTGAAGTAATCGATGGCCGACCAGTAGCCTCAGGAGACATTACTCACATCGCCAATATCAACTTGTCTATCCAACAACATCAGGAACAAACCCCCTGCTTCGTCACCCAACTGGGACATTATCCACTAGTACTAGGAATCCCTTGGATGAACCACCATGACGTCCACCTTCACTTCGCCGACAAACACATTGAATTTAGCTCTAAATTCTGCACGACCCATTGTGTCCCTCATCAAGCTGCCGTATCCACACCCTCAATCCCCGCTCCTCCCAGACTAAACTTGTCATTTATCGGCGCTGCTAGTTTCAGAACACTCACTCGAAAACGTTTTTCCCAAGCCTATGCTATGTCCCTCTATGAGATTAATAAAATCTTAGAAGAAAGGACCAGCAAAGACGAGTGGAAAGCAAGGATACCTGCTGAGTACCATGAGTTTTTGGATATGTTTGACAAAAGCAAAGCTCAAGGCTTACCTCCACGGCGTTCGTATGATCATAAGATACAGCTGATGGAAGGGAAGGACGCACCGTTTGGCCCTCTTTATGAAATGTCACGAGAAGAACTCATTGTCCTCAAAAAATACATTGAAGATAATTTAGAGAAGGGTTTTATTCGCGCCAGCTCTTCCCCTGCTGGATCCCCTGTCCTCTTCGTAAAGAAAGCTGATGGCTCCTTAAGACTCTGCGTGGACTATCGAGGACTAAATGTGATTACAGTTAAAGATCGATATACTTCCCCCCTTATCAGAGAAACACTAGATCGGCTAGCCAAAGCACAATGGTATACCAAGCTAGACCTTCGTGACGGTTACCATCAAGTACGAATCGCCGAAGGAGATGAGTGGAAGACAGCTTTCCGTACCCGTTACGGCTTATATGAATACCAAGTCATGCCATTCGGCCTGACCAATGCCCCCGGAACCTTCCAACGATTCGTTAACGACTGCCTTACTGAATACTTGGACATATTCTGCACAGCTTACCTAGATGATATCCTGATCTACAGTGATACATTTGCGGAACACCAGATTCATGTACGAAAGGTACTCCAAACGCTTAAAAACAACGACATTCTTCTCAAACCAGAGAAATGCGAATTCGAAGTACAGACCACTAAGTATTTGGGACTTATCCTCACCCCAGATGGGATTAAAATGGATGAAGAAAAATTGAAAGCTGTCCGGGACTGGAATACCCCAAAAAGTGTCAAGGATGTACAAGCCTTCCTCGGATTTGCAAATTTTTACCGTCGTTTTATCCTAGGGTTTTCCAAACTCGCTGCGCCCCTCACCGCCCTCACCAAAAAAGGCAGCAGTTTCGAATGGACTGCCCAAGCTGACATCGCCTTCGAGAATCTGAAACATGCCTTCACCACTGCCCCGATCCTCATTCACTTTGACCCTGATAAGAAAATCATAGTGGAAACCGATGCTTCCGACTTCATATCCGGAGGAGTACTCTCACAATATGACGATACTGGAGTCCTCCACCCGGTCGCATTCTTCTCGAAAAAACATTCACCCGCTGAATGTAATTACGAGATTTACGACAAAGAACTATTGGCTATTATCCGAGTGTTTGAAGAATGGCGTCCGGAGCTTGAAGGGTCTAAACACCCTATTGACGTAATTAGCGATCATAAAAACCTTGAGTATTTTATGAGCACGAAGCAATTGAATCGACGCCAAGCACGATGGGCAGAGTATCTTTCCCGCTTTGATTTTGTAATTACCTATCGCCCGGGTAGCCAGGGGGGGAAACCGGATGCATTGACCAGAAGATCAGGAGATCTTCCCAAGGAAGGGGATGAACGGTTGGCACATCAAAGCCAAGTGGTATTGAAAAAGGAAAACATAGACCCTAAGCTAAGTTTGTTGTCGGCTTCTTTGTCAAATGAAGCCGCTGAACTGGAAGCCCCCCTAACCAAATTATTCCTAGAAGGATATATCGCTGACAAGTTTCCCGAAGAAATACTCGAAGCATTAAGGAATAAAGATCAACAATCAAAAAAGATCACCTTAAGTGAATGTACCGAGAGAAATGGAAGATTATGTTATCGAAATCGTATCTACGTCCCCAACCTGGATGCCCTCCGCTTGGAAATAATTCGAAGACACCACGATGTACCGGCAGCTGGGCATCCTGGCCGTGATAAGACCTTCGAACTCCTTGCTAGTGACTATTATTGGCCGAAAATGAGGGACTCGATCAACAGATACGTCCGTAACTGCCATATCTGTCAAAAAGCAAAGCCAGTTAATCAGCGAACCCAAGGTGTCCTTCGCCCTCTCCCTATTCCAAACCGTCCTGGCAGGAGATTTCAATGGACTTTGTTACAGGCCTCCCCGAGTCGGACGGTTACGATGCAATAATGGTCGTAGTCGACCGATTGTCAAAAATGCGACATTTAATCCCTTGTAATACAACAGTTAACTCCAGAAATGTAGCCGATTTATACCTCCAACATATCTGGAAACTTCATGGACTACCCTTATATGTTACATCAGATCGCGGGACTCAATTCACGGCCCATTTCTGGAAGGAACTTTGTAAACGTCTCGGAATCCAAGCCAGAATGTCTACTGCCTTTCATCCGGAAACAGATGGACAAACGGAAAGACTCAACGCCGTAATGGAACAATACCTTCGTTCCTATGTATCGTATCAACAGGAAGACTGGAATAAATGGTTGCCGATGGCCGAGTTTTCTGCTAATAACCAGGAATCCGCCAGTACTAAAGTCTCTCCATTCTTTGCGAACTATGGCTACCATCCAAGATTCGATACTTCTGTTATCCCAACACAGATGACTCCCCAAAGTTTAGATGCCGCTTCTTTCACTAGCAAGATGCAAGAACTAAGTGACTACCTCCGTACCCAAATTCGAATAGCACAAGATATCCACGAAACAACTACCAATAAACACCGAACCCCTGCCCCCGCCTACCAGGTTAACGATCAAGTCTTCGTATCCATGAAGAATATCCGGACAACCCGTAACGCGAAGAAATTAGACTGGAAATGGATGGGCCCGTATATGGTGAAAAGAATTGTTTCCCCTTTTGCTTATGAGATTGATCTCCCCGCTTCGGTTAAATATCATCCTGTTTTTCATGTTTCCCTTCTGAAGCCTACCCCAAATGATGCTCTTCCCGGACAAATTATTCCGCCCCCAGCCCCAGTTGTTGTGAACAACCAGGAGGAATACTTTATCGAAAGAATTCTCGACCAAAGAACTCATCGAGGACGATTGCAATACCTCTTGGAGTGGACTGGTTATGCTCATCCTACTTGGGAACCTGCGGAAGATCTTCAAGACACTACTGCCCTCGACGTATTCCAAAATACGACGATTACAACTGGACCTAAGGTTCGCAGGAGCTCACGCTTAAGACGGGGGGCTACTTTCACGGATTGATACTTGGGTATAGGGTTAGACGTCGATTTGTTGGTTGTTATGGTTTAGCGGATTGCGGTAATATACGACAATCTTATTGTATTTCGGTTCTTTTCGGGTATTGGATTTTGTGTATGAGAAAGCGGGGTATTTAAGGATGGGTGTTGTGTCGTCTTATCTTTCCTCTTCTCTTTCTTTTCTTAAGCAACGTTCTTACCTTACTTCTACTGTATTACTTTAATACTACCTCGATTCTATCTCAGAATCCTCGCTGTCGCTGTCGCCGTGAAGACTCCTACACTTAACTCGCCTTGAGTTAGACCCCCGTAGGACCTGTAGAAAACATCGTGACTCTTGTCGCTTGACCTCTCGCTTAAGTAGCACTGCTCACCTTCAGGGATACTGAAGGGCTTAACGAGAGATCAAACCGTGAGAGAACTGTTGCGATAAGAGGGACGAAGTTTCTGCAGGTCCTACGTGGGTCTAACTCAAGGCGAGTTAAGTGTGAGAGTGTTTACAGCGACAGCGACCGCGAGGATTCTGAAGTAGAATCAAGATAGTATTAAAACAATACAGGAGAAGTAAACTGAGAACGTTGCTTAAAGAAAGAGAAGAAAACCATAACGACCGTCTAAGATCCATCCCTTATATACCCCGCAATCCCTCACATGACTCATAACCAAAACGCAACCGAACAACAAAGACATTATAAAAGAAACCCTTATCCATTGCAACCGTTACTTCCCGAACCCTAACCCATCATTTCGCTTCATCCGTGAAAGTAGCTCCCCCTCTTAAACATGAGCTCCTGCGAATACTAGGAGCTGTAACCGTCATTTGGTTCAAGAACATCTCGAGAGCAGATGTCTCTTGTAGATCTTCCGCAGGCTCCCAGGTGGGATGGGCGTATCCGGTCCACTCGACAAGGTATTGTAGCCGTCCGCGATAGGTTCTTTGTTCGAGAATCTTTTCAATAAAGTATTCTTCTTGTTCATTAACTATCACGGGTGAAGGAGGGAGTATGACTTGTCCAGGTAGAGAGTCGTTGGCAACGGGTTTCAGCAATGAAACGTGAAACACAGGGTGATACTTGACCGATACAGGAAGATCAATCTCATAAGCAAAAGGGGATACGGTTTTCTTGACTGAGTAAGGCCCCATCCATTTCCAATCTAGTTTTCTGGCGTTACGCACTGTCCTTACATTCTTCATGGAAACGAAGACCTGATCGCCGACTTGATAGTTTGGGGCGGGGGTTCGATGCTTATTCGTTGCGACTTCTTGGATATCTTGGGCGGTTCTTATTTGCGTTCGTAGATAATCGTATAACTCTTGCATGGTTTGACTGAACGAAGCCGCGTCTAAGCTTTGAGATATATTCCGAATAGGTAAAAGGGTAGTGTCAAAACGAGGGTGGTAACCGTAGTTGGCAAAAAAGGGGGAGACTTTAGTACTAGCCGATTCCTGGTTATTAGCGGAGAACTCGGCCATTGGCAACCATTTACTCCAATCATCCTGTTGATAAGAGACGTAGGAGCGCAAGTATTGCTCCATAACCGCGTTTAGCCGTTCCGTTTGTCCATCGGTTTCCGGGTGAAAGGCTGTGGACATTCGAGCTTGAATTCCAAGCCGTTTACAAAGGTCCTTCCAAAAGTGAGCTGTGAACTGGGTGCCTCGATCGGAGGTGACATGTGTAGGCAATCCGTGTAGCTTCCAGATATGTTGCAAATAGAGGTCGGCTACGTCCCGGGAATTGATCGTAGTATTGCATGGGATTAGATGTCGCAACTTGGATAATCGGTCAACAATAACCATAATCGCATCATAGCCGTTAGACTCTGGGAGGCCTGTAACAAAGTCCATCGAGATCTCTTGCCAGGGGCGGTTAGGGATTGGTAGGGGGCGAAGGACGCCTTGAGTTCGTTGGGTATTTGGTTTGGCTCTCTGGCAGGTATGGCAGTTTCGTACGTATCGACTAACTGATTCTCGCATCTTGGGCCAATAAAAGTTCCGGGCTAAGAGTTCAAAGGTTTTGTCACGCCCTGGATGGCCTGCCGCTGGGGTGTCATGGTGTCTTCGGATAAGTTCAAGTCGGAGAGAGTCAAGATTGGGAACGTAGAGACAATCACGGTACCATAATAGATTATCTCTATTACTGCATTCGCTTAAGGTGATTTCCTTGGATTGTTGTTCTTTATTCTTCAATGCCTCGAGTATCTTTTCCGGGAACTTATCAGTAATATATC
The DNA here is from genome assembly GCA_038503075.1 of Gyromitra esculenta. Taxonomy (NCBI): domain Eukaryota; kingdom Fungi; phylum Ascomycota; class Pezizomycetes; order Pezizales; family Discinaceae; genus Gyromitra; species Gyromitra esculenta. The sequence continues at coordinate 173,290 of JBCAML010000005.1, forward strand.
CTTCTTGGAAAAGTTTAAAAAGGGGGGCGTCCAATTCAGCGGCTTCATTTGACAAAGAAGCCGACAACAAACTTATCTTGGGATCAATATTCTCCTTTTTTAATACCACTTGGCTTTGGTGTGCCAATCTTTCATCCCCTTCCTTGGGAAGATCTCCTGATCTTCTGGTCAACGCGTCGGGTTTTCCTCCTTGAGTACCTGGGCGATAGGTGATTACAAAATCAAACCGAGAAAGGTATTCAGCCCATCGTGCTTGACGGCGATTCAACTGTTTAGTGCTCATAAAGTACTCAAGATTTTTATGATCGCTGATCACGTCGATGGGGTGCTTAGATCCTTCCAATTCGGGACGCCATTCTTCAAAGACTCGGATGATTGCCAGCAGTTCCTTATCATAGATCTTGTAATTACATTCGGCGGGGGAATGTTTCTTTGAGAAAAAAGCTACCGGATGTAAAACGCCGTTATTATCGTATTGAGATAGGACTCCTCCCGATACAAAATCGGAGGCATCCGTTTCTACGATGATCTTTTTATCGGGGTCAAAATGAATGAGGATGGGGGCAGTGGTAAAGGCATATTTGAGGTTCTCAAAAGCAATATCTGCTTCAACCGTCCATTCGAAAGTAATTCCCTTTTTTGTGAGTGCTGTAAGGGGTGAGGCGAGCTTGGAGAATCCTAGGATAAACCGACGGTAAAAATTGGCGAACCCTAGGAAGGCTTGTACATCTTTAACACTTCTTGGTGTTCCCCATTCTCGGACGGCTTTGAGCTTTTCCTCGTCCATCTTGATGCCATCAGGGGTGAGGATGAGGCCTAAATACTTCGTAGTTTGTACCTCAAATTCACATTTTTCCGGCTTCAACAGGATGTCATTGTCCTTGAGCGTTTGGAGAACTTTTCGTACGTGGGTCTGATGTTCGGCGAAGGTATCACTGTAAATAAGGATATCATCCAGGTAGGCCGTACAGAAGATGTCCAGGTATTCGGTAAGACAGTCATTTACAAATCGCTGGAAGGTTCCAGGGGCATTGGTTAGGCCAAATGGCATGACTTGATATTCATATAAGCCGTAACGGGTGTGGAAGGCTGTTTTCCACTCATCTCCTTCTGCAATGCGTACTTGATGGTAGCCGTCTCGAAGGTCTAGTTTGGTATACCATTGTGCTTTGGCTAGGCGGTCTAGCGTTTCTCTAATAAGCGGGGAGGTATATCGATCTTTGACAGTGATTGCATTTAGGCCCCGATAGTCCACGCAGAGTCTCAACGAGCCATCAGCTTTCTTTACAAAGAGGACGGGGGATCCAGCAGGGGAAGAGCTGGCGCGAATAAAGCCCTTTTCCAAGTTGTCCTCAATGTATTTTTTAAGAACAATGAGTTCTTCTCGGGACATTCCATAAAGGGGGCCAAACGGTGCGTCTTTCCCTTCCATTAGCTGAATTTTGTGATCATACGAGCGTCGTGGGGGTAATCCTTGGGCTTTGCTTTTATCAAACATGTCTAGGAATTCGTGGTACTCGGCCGGTATCCTTGCTTTCCATTCTTCCTTACTGGTTTTTTCCCCTAGGATTTTATTAATCTCGTAGAGGGACATCGCATAGGCTTGGGAAGAGTGTTTTCGGGTAAGAGTCCTGAAACTGGCAGCACCAATGAAGGATAGATTTAATCTGGGAGGAGCGGGGATCGAGGGTGTTGATACAGGAGGTAGGCGAGGGGCACAACGGGTGGTGCAGAGTTTAGAATTAAACTCAATGCGTTTATCGGCAAAATGAAGGTGAACATCATGGTGATTCATCCAGGGGATTCCTAGCACTAGGGGGTAGTGTCCCAATTGGGTCACAAAGCAGGGGGCTTGTTCTTGGTGCTGTTGGATGGATAGGTTAATGTTGGCGAGGTGAGTAATGTCTCCCGAGGCAACTGGACGGCCATCGATTACTTCAAGTTGTCTGGGTGTTTTTAATGGCGAAAGTGGAAGAGAGTGGTGACTCGCGAAATTCTTGTCAATGAATGCAAATCCAGAGGCTCCAGTGTCTAGTAAAGCGTGTGTTTTGATGATTTTATTATTATGGGAAATGTTGCACGAAACTACAAAATGTTCCCCATCTAACTGATCCTCCACGCTTAAACTAGAAACTGAAAACCCGGAAATTGAAAATGCAGACAAAGGAGAAGAGGACGGAACCAAGGCAGGGTCACTGGTCAGCCTTGGTTGAACTAGTTTAAAGCCTCGCTTGAGGCGCTGGCGGATTCTAAAGCAAAGAACTGAGGGGGGAGAGGTGGTGGTGGTAGAGAGGAGGCCGGAGGTGTGCGGTTGGTGGGTGGTGCGGTGAGAGCCCCTCTCATCGTGGGTTTCTTTGGGGCGGAGGGGCAGTTGGCGTAGGAGTGATCGGGGGCGGCGCAGAACATACACTTCCCTGTGGAACGGCGCCATTGTTTCTCTTCTTCCGATAGCTTCCTCCTGCCATTGACCATGGTGTATCTTTGGTCCTGAGGAGGGCGAGAAAGGTTGCTAGTACGCCCGAATGAGAGATCCATAGGAGCAAGACCTCCTGGTACGAATGATGAGGCGGGGACGAAGGGAGTCATTGCATTGGCTGGGGCACTAAACTGTCCCATATTCTCGCGGGTATTCCCTCGCTTCTCTGCCTTACGGGCTCGGATACGATTGTCCATTCGGGTAAGGACCAGGATCATGTCATTAAGAGTAGCGGGCATAGCGGCAGCGAAGACCATAGCTTCCTTCAGTTCCTCTGACATACCATGCTCAAGGGCATCCATCTTCGAATTTTCATCGAAGTTTAGCTGTCCCATGATGCGTTGAAAATCCGCTAGGTAGGCGGAAAAGTCGCGTTTGCCTTGGCGAAGTTGGTGCAGTTCTCGTCGTGCGGTACCGGTGGGGTCGGGGTCCCCGAAGGCAGTTTCCAAGGCGGCGATGAGGGCGGCGGCGTTGGTCCAGGTTGTAAGGCCAGAAGGAAGGACTGTGTGTCGAACTTGTTCCAGGGCTGCTCCCTCCAAGCGGTTGATCGTATAGAGAATCATGGTGTTCTCGTCAGCGAATCGATCTCTGTTAACTGCAAGTTTTGAACGGAGTTGGAGGATGAAGCCGGGGAGTTTCGTCCTGGATCCGTCAAACTTCTCCGGGTCCGGCATACGTTCAGAGCGATGGGTGGTGACTGATGGCGGCGGGGGAGTGGCTGTGAGGTTTGGTGGAGCTGGGGGGAGGGAAAGGTTGGCGCGGGCCTCATTCCGTTCTCGACGTAATCGGTCAATGAGGGTCGAGGCATCGCTGACTCGTTGATCTTGTTGTTGGGCGTGATGGTTGGCGTTGTTCACTTGGATCTGGGCGGTGTTGAGCTTTATCTCTAGCTCCTGCGTTCCTTCTTGTAGAACATCAATCTGATCCTCAAGAGCCTGGTTGAGTTCCCGGAGTCGGTTAAACAACTCGACGGGGTCGTCTCTATAGGCCTGGGCAAAGGCTTCCTTTGTGGGGAAGCGGGGGGTGGCGACGGCGGCTCCTTCAGATGAGGAGGTAACGGGGGCGGGGGAGCTCATTGTTGCTTCGGTGTAGGAGGTGTAGATGGAGGAAGCAACGTAATCTCACGGTTCAGTCCCAGTCTAAGCCCTTCTGTATCCCAGAAGGTGAGCAGAGCTACTTAAACGAGAACTGTTGCGATAAGAGCGACGAAGTTGTCTACAAGTCCTACGTGGGTCTAACTCCAGGCGAGTTAAGTGGGAGAGTGTTTTCACAGCGACAGCGACCGCGAGGATTCTGAAGGAGAATCGAGATGGTATTGAAACAAATACAGAAGAAGTAAACTGAGAACGTTGCTTAAGGAAAGAGAAGAAAACCATAACGACCGTCTAAGATCCATCCCTTATATACCCCGCAGTTCCTCACATGACTCATAGCCGAAACACAACCGAACAACAAAGACATTATAAAGAAACTATCATCCGTTGCAACCGTTACTTCCCGAACCCTTAACCCATCATTTCGCTTCATCCGTGAAAGTATACTTCAAGGCGAAGTATCGGCGGTATTTCACAGCGACAGCGAAGGTTCTGAGATAGAACCGAAGTTGTATTGAGGTAATACAGGTAGAAGTGACGAGAACGTTGCTTAAGGAAAGAAGAGAAAGGAAAACACAAACGACCGAAATCCTTCACTTTAAATACCCCGCTTTTATTTCATGGATGGTTGCTTTCGTTGATCGGTTAGATATGGGACTACAGGGTTGTTGCGTTGTGTCAATGTTCTTTGTGTTTCCTTGGGTTTCCATTACAATGAGTCAGGTCTTTGTCATCGGAGGAGCTGGAATGTGGTATATAAGCGAAGGGATTTCCCCTCTTGTTGTACTTTTCCTTCTTCTTTCTTTAAGCAACGTCTTCTGTAGTACACTCTTGTATTTTACAATACAAACCTCGGTTATACCTCATAACCTCACGCTTTCTCCAAATCTCAAGTCCTCTATACTTGATCACTTCGTAGAGCCTGTGGAATCCCGTAAACACTCTTGTCGCTTAGTTTTACCTTCAAGTAGCACTGCTCATCTCGGGGGATACCTGAGAGCTTGAAGACAAAACCTCGCCCCTTGAGATTACGTTGCTTCCTTATCCACACCCTCTACCCCGCTTTTCTACGCGGCCACAAAACCTTCAACGCCGCCATGAGCAACCCCGCCCCCGCCCCCTGGACTTTCCCAACCTTTGAGAACTTCCAAGCTGCCGCCAATGCCGATCTCGCCTCCGCCTACGAGGAAATTCGTTCCCACTACCAACAACGGGTCGATAACCTCACGTACGCGGACCTACAGCTAGAAGAAGCTGTACAAGAAAGAAACAACATGACGGCAAGATTCAACACTTGCCAGTCCCAACTGCAAGCCGCAGAGGCAGAAATCGTCCGCCTCCGCAATGTCGCCCCCCCACCTCCTGCGCCTTCTCCTCCACCTTTCACGGATATAAAGGAGTAATCGGGTCAAGGATATTGTTGGGGTTGCGGTGTTCGGTTCAGGAATATAATGCTATTGTGTTTCGGTTGCTTTTGGTTATTTCTTAGTTATGAGTCATAGTGGTCGAAAAGCGGGGTATTTAAGAGATGGATCTTTGTCGCTTGTATTCTTTTCTCTTCTTTTCTTAAGCAACGTTCTCGTTACCTTCTGCTGTAAAGTCAAAATACTATCTCGATTCTACCTCAGAATCTTCGCTGTCGCTGTCTCCCTCGCTGCTCTTGTCTCGCCTTGAGATAAAGATACCCTCGTAGAACTTGTAGAACACGCTGCACTCTTCAAAACGTGTTGTCGCCTCGCTTAAGTAGCACTGCTCACCTTCAGGGATACTGAAGGGCTTAACCTGAGACACAACCGTGAGACCACCACCACCAGCCCCCAATCAAGGAGGCCGCTCGGACAAGATGCCCGACTTTCACGGATTAGGGTCAGGATTAGGATTTGGTACGACGGTTGTTATGGAGTTTGGATCTTTTTATAATCTCATTGTAGTTCGGTTGTATTTCGGTTACTGTCGGGTTGTTGATTGTGTTACCGAAAAGCGGGGTATTTAAAGGAGGATTTTGGTCGTCTTTGTTTCTGTTCTCTTCTTTCCTTAAGCAACGTTCTCGTTTACCTTCTCCTGTGTCTATTACAATACAATTCCGGTTCTACCTCAGAACCCTCGCTGTCGCCGTGAACCATCGTCGATACTTCGCCTTGAAGTATACCTCCAGTAGAACTTGTAGAAACGCTGCGCTCTTTGAACGCGTCGATACCTCATTAAGTAGCACTGCTCACCTTCAGGGATACTGAAGGGCTTAACGAGGGACTCAACCGTGAGATTACGTTGCTTCCATCATCTACACCTTCTACTGCAGAAAACAACCCGTTGCATGGAAATCCTCTCCCGACTTCACCAAGCCATCCTAAGCATCTTCCCTTGCTTAACACTGCGAAAACCACAAACCTTGGTTGAAGTCATTCCGGAGTGGCTGGACCAGGAATACTTACGCCAGAATTCCTTTCCTCGCCCAACACCCACATCATGAGCTCACCCGCTCCCGCTGGCCCCTCCACCGAAGGAGCCGCTGTCGCCACTCCACGCTTCCCTACCAGAGAAGCCTTCGCCCAAGCACTGAGAGAAGACACCGCCGAGTTGTACAATCACCTCAGAGACCTCTACCAAGCCTTGGAGGACCAAATCGACGTCCTCCAAGAGAACGAAAGAGAAACCGAGGTAAAACTCGGCACAGCACAAATCCAGACCGACAATGCTCTCCGCCATGCTGCAGAGCAAGATCAACGGGTCAACGAGACCGCTAGTCTAATCGCCCGATTACGACAAGAGCGGAATGAAGCTCGATCCGCTATCCAAGCGCCCCCCGCTCCACCTAACCTCACCGCTACCCCACCGCCGCCATCCAACTCCCATCGTTCAGAACGCATGCCAGACCCAGAGAAATTCGATGGAGCCCGAGCAAAACTTCCCGGCTTCATTCTCCAATTACGCTCCAAGTTAACCGTCAACCGAGACCGCTTCGCCAATGAGACCACCATGATTCTCTACACCATTAATCGGTTGGAAGGAGCAGCTTTAGAACAAGTCCGTCATACGGTTCTCCCCTCCGGCCTCACCACCTGGACCAGCGCAGAGCAACTTATCGCCGCCCTGGAAACTGCCTTTGGCGATCCAGACCCAACCGGCACCGCCCGACGGGAACTCCACCAACTCCGTCAAGGAAAGCGCGATTTCTCGGCCTACCTAGCCGACTTTCAAAGGATCATGGGCCAGCTGAACTTCGACGAAAACTCTAAGATGGACGCCCTGGAACATGGCATGTCGGAAGAACTCAAGGAAGCAATGGTGTTCGCACCCATCGCCCCTGCTAGCCTCCCGGAGATGATTCTTACCCTTACTCGATTGGACAACCGAATCCGAGCTCGTAGAGCAGAGAAACGGGGAAACGCCAGAGACAACATGGGTCAATTCAGTGCCCCCGCCGCCTTCACTCCCGCCTCCTCCTTTACCCCAGGAGGACTAGCCCCTATGGATCTCTCCTTTGGCCGTACCAGCAATATCTCTCGTCCACCCCAGGACCAAAGGTATACAATGGTTAACGGACGGAGAAAGCTCTTGGAGGAGGAAAAACAGTGGCGTCGCTCCACTGGGAAATGTATGTTCTGTGCCGCCCCCGATCACTCCTATGCCAACTGACCCTCCGCCCCAAAGAAACCCGCAATGAGAGGGGCCCTCACTGCACCTCCCACCAATCGTACGCCCCCCGCCTCCTCCCTTCCGCCACCACCTCTTCCCCCTCAGTTCTTTGCGTTAGAATCAGCAGACTCCTCCAACGAGTCTTTAAACTAGTTTCACCGAAGTTGAACAGTGACCCTGCTTCGGTTCCTTTTTCTTTACCTTTGTCTGCGTTTTCTATTTCAGGATTTTCAGTGTCGGATATGTGCTTGGAGGATCAATTGGATGGGGAACATTTCGTTATTTCTTGTAACATTTCCCATAGCAATAAAGTCATTAAAACACACGCACTATTGGACACTGGCGCCTCAGGATTCGCCTTCATTGATAAGGAATTTGCGAGTCACCACTCTCTCCCCCTCTCCCTATTAAAAAACCCCCGACAACTGGAAGTTATCGATGGCCGCCCTGTCAGCTCAGGAGACATCACCCACATCGTCAAACTCAACCTCTCTATTCAAGACCACTGTGAACAAGCCCCTTGCTTCGTTACCCAACTTGGCCATTACCCTCTTGTCCTAGGCATACCATGGATGAATCACCACGATGTCCGCCTCCATTTTGCCAATAAACGCATTGAGTTTAATTCTAAACTCTGCACCACCCATTGTGCCCCTCACTCCCCTATCGTGTCCACTTCCTCCATCCCCGCTCCCCCTAGGCTCAACCTGTCGTTTATTGGTGCCGCTAGTTTTAGAACTCTCACCAGAAAACGAACCTCACAGGCCTATGCCATGTCACTCTACGAAATTAACAAAATCATAGACGACGAAACAACGAAGGAAGAATGGAAGTCACGTATTCCTGTAGAATACCATGACTTCCTGGACATGTTCGACAAAAAGAAAGCTCAAGGACTACCTCCTCGCCGCACGTATGACCATAAGATACAACTTATGGAAGGAAAAGATGCCCCATTCAGCCCATTATACGGCATGTCCCGAGAGGAACTGATTGTTCTAAAAAAGTATATTGAGGACAACCTTGACAAAGGCTTCATTCACGCCAGCTCTTCCCCCGCCGGCTCCCCGGTACTCTTTGTCAAAAAAGCAGATGGCTCCCTACGTCTGTGTGTAGACTATCGAGGATTAAATGCAATCACGGTTAAGGATCGATACACCTCCCCACTCATCCGAGAAACACTCGACCGTTTAGCGAAGGCTCAGTGGTATACCAAACTAGATCTCCGTGACGGTTATCACCAAGTACGCATTGCCGAGGGAGATGAGTGGAAGACAGCCTTTCGCACCCGCTATGGCTTATATGAATATCAAGTCATGCCATTCGGTCTGACCAATGCCCCTGGAACATTCCAACGATTCGTGAATGACTGCCTCACCGAGTATCTAGATATCTTCTGTACGGCCTATCTTGATGACATCCTAATTTATAGTGATACCTTTGCGGAGCATCAAGTTCATGTACGAAAGGTACTTCAGACATTAAAGAATAACGACATTTTACTAAAACCAGAGAAATGCGAATTCGAGGTACAAACGACCAAGTACCTAGGCCTCATCCTCACCCCTGACGGCATCAAGATGGACGAAGAAAAACTGAAGGCTGTACGGGAATGGGGTACCCCTAAGAGCGTTAAAGATGTACAAGCCTTTCTAGGCTTTGCCAATTTCTACCGTCGCTTTATTCTGGGTTTTTCTAAACTAGCCTCGCCCCTCACGGCCCTAACAAAAAAAGGCATTACTTTCGAATGGACGGTAGAAGCAGATATTGCTTTCGAAAACCTAAAATATGCCTTCACCACCGCTCCAATCCTCATCCACTTTGACCCTGACAAAAAAATCATCGTGGAAACTGATGCCTCCGACTTTGTATCCGGAGGAGTTCTATCTCAATACGACGATGCAGGAGTATTACACCCGGTAGCCTTCTTTTCAAAAAAACACTCCCCTGCCGAATGTAATTATGAAATTTACGACAAGGAGTTATTGGCCATCATCCGAGTATTCGAAGAATGGCGACCGGAACTAGAAGGCTCAAAACACCCCATCGCTGTCATCAGCGACCATAAGAACCTTGAGTACTTTATGAGTACCAAGCAACTTAACCGTCGACAAGCTAGATGGGCTGAATACCTATCGCGCTTCGACTTCGTAATCACATATCGACCAGGGAGTCAAGGAGGCAAACCCGATGCTTTAACCAGGAGATCAGGAGATCTCCCCAAGGAAGGGGATGAACGGTTAGCACACCAAAGCCAGGTGGTGCTAAAGAAGGAAAATATAGATCCCAAGCTAAGTTTGTTGTCGGCTTCTTTGTCAAATGAAGCCGCTGAATTGGACGCTCCCTTATCAAAACTTTTCCAAGAAGGATATATGGCTGACAAGTTCCCGGAAAGAATACTCGCGAGTCTGAAGAATAAAGATCAACAGTCAAAGGAAATTACCTTAAGTGAATGCACCAATGAGAATAACCGATTGTACTATCGGGGAAATCTCTACGTACCCGACTTTGATCCTCTTCGTCTAGAACTCATCAAGAGACACCACGATGCCCCTGCCGCAGGACACCCCGGACGAGATAAAACCTTCGAACTAGTCAGTAGAAGCTTTTACTGGCCAAAGATGAGGGAATCAATCAAGCAATATGTACGTAACTGCCATATCTGCCAAAAAGCGAAGCCAGTTACCCAGCGAACCCAAGGGGTTCTCCGTCCCTTACCGATTCCAAACCGTCCCTGGCAAGAGATCTCGATGGACTTTGTGACAGGCCTCCCAAAATCGAACGGCTATGATGCTATTATGGTAGTAGTCGATCGACTATCCAAAATGCGACACCTCATCCCGTGTAATACTACTGTCAACTCACGAGACGTCGCAGATCTCTACCTCCAGCATGTTTGGAAACTTCACGGTTTACCGACACATATCACCTCCGATAGAGGAACACAGTTCACCGCGCACTTTTGGAAGGAACTCTGCCAGCGTCTAGGAATTCAAGCCCGGATGTCAACAGCCTTCCATCCTGAGACCGACGGACAAACGGAACGATTGAATGCGATTATGGAACAATACCTACGCTCATACGTGTCTTATCAACAAGAAGACTGGAGTAAATGGTTACCGATGGCGGAATTTTCTGCAAATAACCAAGAATCCGCTAGTACTAAGGTTTCACCTTTCTTCGCGAACTATGGTTACCATCCCCGTTTTGATACTTCTATTATCGCTTCAACGACCACTGCCCAAAGTCTAGACTTTGCGATCTTTGCAATTACAATGCAAGAATTGTATGACTACCTCCGAACGCAAATTCGAACAGCTCAGGACATTCAAGAAACCTCGACTAATAAACACCGAACCCCGGCCCCCGCTTATCAAGTCAATAACCAGGTCTTTGTGTCCATGAAAAATATCCGAACTGTTCGAAATGCTCGGAAACTCGATTGGAAATGGATGGGACCTTATCCGATAAAGAAAATAGTATCGCCTTTTGCATATGAAATCGATCTCCCCCCATCCGTTAAGTATCATCCCGTCTTCCACGTTTCGCTCCTTAAACCTGCCGCCGATGATCCTCTCCCAGGACAAATAATACCCCCTCCGCCTCCAGTTGTAGTTAATGAACAGGAGGAGTATTTTATTGAGAAAATCCTCGAACAACGGGTACATCGCGGAAAACAACAATACCTGGTCGAATGGACGGGGTATGCTCATCCTACCTGGGAACCTGCCAAAGATCTTCAGGACACTGCTGCCCTTGATACCTTTTTAACTACTGTCGGTTCTAAGGTTCGCAGGAGCTCACGCTTGAGACGGGGGGCTACTTTCACGGATTAGGGATAGGGTTAGGATTTGGTACGGCGGTTGTTATGGAGTTTGGATCTTTTATTATAATCTCATTGTAGTTTGGTTGTACTTCGGTTGTTGTCGGGTTGTTGTTTGTGTTACGGGAAAGCGGGGTATTTAAGCGAGGGATTTCGGTCGTTCTTGTCTCTTCTCCTTTTCTTTCCTTAAGCAACGTTCTCGTTTACCTTCTCCTGTGTCTATTACCATACAATCTCGGTTCTACCTCGAACCCTCGCTGTCGCTGTGAACCATCGTCGATACTTTGCCTTGAAGTATACCTCCAGTAGAACCTGTAGAAACGCCGCACTCTCTGAACGCGTTGGTACCCTATTAAGTAGCACTGCTCACCTTCAGGGATACTGAAGGGCTTAACGAGGGACCCAACCCTGAGACCGACCCAGATAAATTTAATGGGTCTCGCGATAAGCTCCCTGGTTTCGTCCTACAATTGCGTTCCAAACTCTCGGTTAACGCCGACCGATTCTCCAGCAACAATAACATGATATTGTATGCTATCAGCCGCCTCGAGGGAGCCGCCCTCGAACAGATTCGCCACTCAGTCCTCCCTGACGGGACTACTACATGGAACTCCGCCGCCGATCTGATTACTGCCTTGGAAACCGCTTTCGGCGACCCCGACCCCCTCGGTACCGCCCGCCGCGAACTACACCAACTTCGGCAAGGAAAGAGGGATTTTTCCGCTTATCTTGCCGATTTCCAACGCATCATGGGACGGCTCAATTACGACGAATCCGCAAAAAACGACGCTCTGGAGTACGGCATGTCGGACGAGCTGAAAGAAGCAGTAGTAACCGTCGCCGACTTCCCAACCACCTTCACTTCCCTCTGTGCCTTCCTCCTCCGCTTAGATAACCGTATCCGAGCAAGAAGAGAGGAGAAGAAAAACGCTTCCCGTAATACTATGGGACAATTCACTGCCCCTGCCGCTGCCCCCGCTGCCTTCATTCCGGCCTCTTCCTCCTTCGCCCCTGGGGGACTTGCCCCCATGGATCTTTCCTTCGGTCGCACCTCCGCCTCTCGTCCTTCCCCTGAACAACGTTATGTCCAAATCAACGGGAGAAGAAAACTGTCTCCTGAAGAAAAAACCTGGAGGCAGACCAATAATCGCTGTTTGTTTTGCGCTGGAGAAGGACATATCTTTGCAAACTGCCCCTCTGCGTCTAAACGCCCCGCTATGAGAGGGGCCGTCACTAATGCCGCCGCCGTCCCTCCTGCCCCTTCTGTTTTTCCGCCACCGCTGCCACCCCGCTTTCCTGCCTTCGACGCAGCAGACTCAGTTGAGTCTTTAAACTAGTTCAACCAGAGTCGCCTTGTGACCCTGCTCTGGTTCATTTTTCTCCTTTGTCAGCGTTCTCTATTTCTGGGTTTTCGGTATCGGATGTGTGTGTGGAGGATAATTTGGATGGGGAACATTTTGTAGTCTCTTGTAGCATTTCCCACCAAAATAAAATTATAAAAACACACGCACTTCTTGATACCGGAGCCTCAGGGTTCGCTTTCATTGATGAAAACTTCGTGCGTCACCATTCTCTGCCTTTATCTCCCCTCAAAACCCCCCGCCAACTAGAGGTCATTGACGGCCGAACAATTGCCTCAGGGGACATTACCAATCCCTGTCACTTAGATCTATCTATCCAACAACATGCAGAGAAAGCTCCCTTCTTTGTCACCAAGCTAGGCCATTACCCCCTAGTACTCGGCATTCCCTGGATGAACCTCCACGATGTTCATCTACAATTTGCAAATAAAAGCATTGAATTCAATTCTGAGTTCTGCACCACCCACTGTGCCCCCAAGCAACCCATCGTCTCAGCCGCCGCCATGCCGCTGCTAGTTTCCGCATGCTCGCAAAAAAGAAAGGTATCCAGGTTTATTCTATGTCCCTCTACGAAATCAATAGAGTACTTGATAGCAAGACTACTAAAGAAGAGTGGAGACAACGGATACCCGCTGAATACCATGAATACCTCGACATGTTTGACAAAGCTAAAGCTCAAGGACTCCCCCCCCGCCGACCCTACGACCACAAAATCATCCTGCAAGAAGGCAAAGAACCACCGTTCGGACCCCTCTACGGCATGTCCCGCGACGAATTACTGGTCCTGAAAAAATACATCGAAGATAATCTAGAGAAGGGTTTTATTCGCGCCAGTTCTTCTTCTGCCGGCTCACCAGTCCTCTTCGCCGCCAAACCTGATGGTTCCCTTCGTCTTTGTGTCGACTATCGCGGCCTTAACGCTCTTACGGTCAAGGACCGATATACTTCCCCCCTAGTCAAGGAAACCCTGGACCGTCTTGCAAAGGCTCAGTGGTACTCAAAGCTTGACCTCCGTGACGGCTTTCATCAAATCCGCATTGCTGAAGGATTTCATGGATGGTTGTTTCGTTGATCAGTTAGGTATAGGATTACAGGGTTGTTATGTCGCGTTAATGTTCTTTGTGTTTCTGTGGGTTTCTGTTACAATGAGTCATGTCTTTGTCATCGAAAGGGTTGGAATTTGGTATATAAGCGAGGGGTTTTTCCCTCTTGTTGTACTTTTTCTTTTCCTTTCTTTAAGCAACGTCTTCTATAGTCTACTCGTGTATTTCACAAATACAATCCTCGGTTACACCTCGTAACCCTCCACTGTCGCTGTCCTCAAGTCATCATAACTTGACCCCCTCGTAGAGCCTGTAGAATCTCCGTACACACTCTCGCTGTTGGTTTCCCACTCAAGTAGCACTGCTCATCTCGAGGGATACTCGAGAGCTTGACAAGAAACCCGCTCCTTGAGAAAGGAGAAGAGTGGAAGACAGCCTTCCGAACACGGTATGGCTTATACGAATATATGGTAATGCCATTTGGCCTTACCAACGCCCCGTACCTTCCAACGCTTCAATCTCCGAGAATATTTGGACCTCTTTTGCACGGCTTATCTCGACGATATCCTTATATACAGTGATACTCTCGCCGAACACAAGACACACGTTCGACAAGTCCTCGACGCCTTAAAAGCCAACAATATTCTTCTCAAACCAGAGAAATGCGAATTCCACGTCCAATCGATAAAGTACCTCGGCCTAATCCTTACTCCTGAAGGAATTAAAATGGACGAGGACAAACTCAAAGCTGTGCGAGAATGGAACCGACCCAAATGCATCAAGGATGTTCAAGCCTTCCTAGGTTTCGCAAACTTCTACCGAAGATTTATTTTAGGATTTTCCCGCCTCGCTGCACCTCTTACTGCCTTTACTAAGAAAGGCATCATCTTTGAATGGACCGTCGAAGCTGAACTCGCATTCGAAGCTCTCAAGGAGGCCTTTACTAAAGCACCAGTCCTTATTCACTTCGATCCACAAAAAAAGATCTTTGTAGAATCCGATGCTTCTGACTTCGTCTCCGGTGGCGTCCTCTCCCAGCTCGACGATAACGGCATACTTCACCCTGTGGCTTTCTTCTCTAAGAAACACTCACCCGCAGAATGTAACTACGAAATCTACGATAAAGAGTTACTAGCCATTATCCGCTGTTTTGAAGAATGGCGCCCGGAACTCGAAGGATCTGAATTCCCTATCTCGGTCATCACGGATCATAAAAATTTGGAATATTTTATGACCACTAAGCAACTGAATCGAAGACAGGTCAGATGGGCAGAATATCTTTCTCGCTTCAACTTTGTCATTACGTACAGACCAGGAGTACAGGGAGGAAAGCCGGATGCATTGACTCGGAGATCAGGAGATCTCCCTGAAGAAGGGGATGAAAGACTACAACACCAGCACCAAGTAGTCCTGAAGGAGAAGAATTTAGACCCTAAGCTAAGTTTGTTTTCGGGTTCTTTATCAAACGAACAGGCCGAATTGGATGCCCCCCTTAAAGCATTAATGAATCAAGGATATATCGCTGACCCGTTCCCACAAAAAATCATTCTAGCACTTAGAAATGGTGAACGACAATCAAAAGAGATCACCTTAGGCGACTGTACTGAAATCAATGGCCGTCTATTCTACCGACAAAAGCTCTATGTCCCTGAGTATGATCCTCTCCGCCTCCTCATTCTACAACGACACCATGATGCCCCCTCAGCTGGCCACCCAGGACGTGAAAAATCCTTTGAACTCGTCTCAAGTAACTTTTACTGGCCAAAGATGAGGGAATATATCGGTCGCTATACTCAAAATTGCCATACTTGCCGACGAGCTAAACCAAGCACTCTTGGTACCCAAGGCGTTCTAAAGCCACTTCCAATTCCCAATCGCCCCTGGGAAGAGTTGTCAATGGACTTCGTTACAGGCCTCCCAGAATCCAATGGCTTCGATGCTATTATGGTTGTTGTGGATCGACTTTCGAAGATGCGACATCTTATTCCTTGTAATACCACTATCGATGCCGAGAAAACTGCCGAATTATACCTTCAAAACGTTTGGAAGCTCCACGGACTACCTTCTCATATAACCTCGGATAGAGGGACACAGTTTACTGCAAGGTTTTGGAAGCACCTCTGTCAACGCTTGAATATCGTCGCTCGTATGTCAACTTCCTTTCACCCAGAAACCGATGGACAAACTGAACGCCTTAACGCGGTAATGGAACAATATCTTCATTGTTATGTGTCCTACCAACAAGACGATTGGTCTAAGTGGTTACCTATGGCCGAATTTGCCGCCAATAACCAAGAGTCTGCAAGTACTAAGGCCACTCCCTTCTTTGCCAACTACGGTTACCATCCTCGGTTCGATACCTCTATTGTCCCCAATGACCGTTCCCCTCAGACCCTCGACGCCGACGACTTCGCTTCCAAGATGGAAGAACTCAGAGACTTCTTACGGGTACAGATAAAAACCGCCCAAGATGTCTTCGAAGTAAGCACGAATCGGCATCGTACTCCTGCTCCTTCGTTTAAAGTCAAGGATGAGGTCTTCATCTCTATGAAAAATATGAGAACGACGAGGAACTCAAGGAAGTTGGATTGGAAATGGAGTGGCCCTTTTCCTATTAAACGAGTGATCTCCGCGTATGCTTATGAAGTAGAGTTACCAATGTCAATGAAGTATCACCCGGTATTTCATGTTTCCCTAATCAAAGCCGCCCCCTTCGACCCACTTCCCGGTCAACTAATTCCACCACCACCCCCGATCCAAGTCAACGACCACGAAGAATACCTTGTCGAAAATATTCTAGACTCTCGTATTCGCCATGGGAAACTTCAATATCTGGTAGGATGGACAGGTTATGCTTTGCCTACTTGGGAACCGGCCGATTACCATAAGGAAACCGAAGCGGTGGACATCTTTCATCAACAATACCCAAATAAACCTAAGGAAAGCCTCGTTAGTGTTCGCAGGAGCTCACGGCTATAAGGGAGGGGGTACTTTCATGGATGGTTGCTTTCGTCGATCGGTTAGAATATAGGATTACAGGGTTGTTGCGTTGTGTTAATGTTCTTTGTGTTTCCTTGGGTTTCCATTACAATGAGTCAGGTCTTTGTCATCGGAGGAGTCGGAACGTGGTATATAAGCGAAGGGATTTCCCCTCTTGTCGTACTTTTTCTTCTTCTTTCTTTAAGCAACGTCTTCTGTAGTACACTCTTGTATTTCACAATACAAACCTCGGTTATACCTCATAACCTCACGCAGTCTCCAAATCTCAAGTCCTCTATACTTGAACACTTCGTAGAGCCTGTGGAATCCCGTAAACACTCTTGTCGCTTAGTTTTCCCTTCAAGTAGCACTGCTCATCTCGGGGGATACTTTCATGGATAACTGTTTTCATTGGTTCGTCGGGTATAAGGATACGAAGCTATGGTGTTACGTTGTTGTTCCTTGTGTTTCTTTGGGTTTCCGTTGCAATGAGTCAAGTCTTTGTCATCGAACGAGTTGGAATATGGTATATAAGCGAAGGGATTTCCCCTCTTGTTGTACTTTTCCTTCTTCTTTCTTTAAGCAACGTCTTCTATTGTACACTCTCTGTATTTTACGAATACAACCTCAGGTTACACCTCGTAATCTTTCGCTGTCGCCGTCTTCAAGTCTTCCTAACTTGAACCATTAGTAGAGCCTGTAGAACCTTCGCACATTCTCCTGTCGTTAGTTTCTCGTTCAAGTAGCACTGCTCATCTCGGGGGATACCTGAGAGCTTGACGAGAATCTCGCTCCTTAAGATTACGTTGCTTCCGCATCTACACCCTCTACCAATACTCGTCTACTCCCAACGTCACCATGAGCAACCCCGCTCCCGCCCCCTGGACCTTCCCTACCTTTGAGAATTTCCAAGCCGCCGCCAATGCCGACCTCGCCTCCACCTACGAGGAAATCCGCTCGCACTATCAACAGCGAGTAGATAACCTCACCTACGCAGACCTACAACTTGAGGAAGCCACTCAAGAAAGAAATAACATGACGGCCAGGTTCAATACCGGCCAATCCCAGTTGCAGGCAGCCGAAACGGAAATCGCCCGCCTTCAAAACGTCGCCCCCCCACCACCAGCACCATCGCCGCCACCCCCTCCTGCCCACACTCAAGGAGGTCGCTCGGATAAGATGCCTGACCCAGATAAGTTCAATGGGTCTCGCGATAAACTCCCTGGGTTTGTTCTGCAACTCAGGTCAAAACTCTCGGTTAACGCCGACCGCTTCTCCAACAGCAACAATATGATATTGTATGCTATTAGCCGTCTCGAGGGTGCTGCCCTCGAACAAGTTCGCCACTCCGTCCTTCCTGACGGAACTACCACCTGGAACTCTGCCGCCGATTTAATCACTGCTTTGGAAACAGCCTTCGGCGACCCAGACCCCCTTGGTACCGCCCGCCGTGAGCTACACCAACTCCGACAAGGAAAGCGAGATTTCTCCGCCTACCTTGCCGACTTTCAACGCATCATGGGACGCCTCAACTATGACGAGTCTGCAAAAAACGATGCTTTGGAGTTCGGCATGTCAGACGAGCTGAAAGAGGCAGTAGTAACTGTCGCCGACTTCCCCACCACTTTCACTTCCCTCTGCCCCTTCCTCCTCCGTCTGGATAATCGAATCCGAGCAAGAAGAGAAGAGAAGAAGAATAATGCCCGTAACACCATGGGACAGTTTACTGCCCCCGCTGCCGCCCCTGCCGCCTTCACCCCTGCCTCCTCCTCGTTCGCCCCAGGAGGACTTGCCCCTATGGACCTATCCTTCGGTCGAACCTCTACCTCCCGCCCCGCTCCCGAACAACGCTACGTTCAGATCAACGGAAGAAGAAAACTATCGCCTGAAGAAAAGACATGGAGGCAGACCAACAACCGCTGCCTGTTCTGCGCTGGAGAAGGACACATCTTCTCCAACTGCCCCTCCGCCTCCAAACGTACGAGTGAGCCGCTACTAATGCCCCCGCCGCTCCTCCTGCTTCCTCTGTTTTTCCACCGCCTTTACCACCCCGTTTTCCTGCCTTCGCTGCAGCAGACTCAGTTGAGTCTTTAAACTAGTTCAACCAGAGTCGCCATGTGACCCTGCTCTGGTTCCGTTTTTTCCTTTGTCAGCGTTCTCTATTTCTGGGTTTTCAGTGTCGGATGTGTGTGTGGAGGATAATTTGGATGGGGAACATTTTGTAGTTTCATGTAGCCTTTCCCACCAAAATAAAGTTATAAAAACACACGCACTTCTTGACACTGGAGCCTCAGGGTTCGCTTTCATTGATGAAAACTTTGTGCGTCACCATTCCCTACCATTATCTCCCCTCAAAACCCCTCGCCAATTAGAAGTCATTGACGGCCGAACAATTGCCTCGGGAGATATCACCAACCTTTGTCATCTAGAGCTTTCTATTCAACAACATAATGAAAAAGCTCCCTTCTTCGTCACCAAGCTAGGACATTACCCCCTAGTGCTCGGTATCCCTTGGATGAATCTCCATGACGTTCATCTACAATTCGCCAATAAAAGCATTGAATTCAACTCTGAATTCTGCACCACCCACTGTGCTCCCAAACAACCTATTGTTTCCGTCGCTGCCATCCCGCCTCCAGTTAAACTTAACGCCGCCTTTATTGGTGCCGCCAGTTTCCGCATGCTTGCCAGGAAAAAGGGTATTCAAGTCTACTCAATGTCTCTATATGAAATAAACAAAGTCCTCGATAGTAAAACCACTAAAGAGGAATGGAGACAAAGAATACCCGCTGAGTATCACGAGTACTTGGACATGTTCGACAAGACTAAAGCTCAAGGACTCCCCCCCCGTCGACCCTATGATCATCGCATTACCCTCCAAGAAGGCAAGGAACCACCATTCGGCCCCCTCTACGGCATGTCACGTGATGAACTTCTAGTTCTTAAAAAATACATCGAAGACAACCTGTAGGCTTCATTCGCGCCAGTTCATCCTCCGCCGGTTCCCAGTCCTCTTCGCCGCTAAGCCCGATGGATCACTCCGCCTTTGTGTCGACTATCGTGGCCTTAATGCTCTTACTATCAAAGACCGATACACCTCCCCCCTAGTCAAGGAAACCCTGGACCGTCTTGCAGCGCTCAGTAGTACTCAAAGCTTGATCTCCGTGATGGCTTCCATCAGATCCGCATCACTGAGGGGGAAGAGTGGAAAACGGCCTTCCGAACCCGGTATGGCCTCTATGAATATATGGTAATGCCATTCGGCCTTACCAATGCCCCTGGTACTTTTCAACGCTTTGTTAATGATTCCCTCCGAGAATATTTGGACCTTTTCTGCACGGCTTATCTCGACGATATCCTTATTTACAGCGATACTCTCGCCGAACATAAGATACACGTTCGACAAGTCCTCGATGCCTTAAAAGCCAATAATATCCTTCTCAAACCAGAGAAATGTGAATTCCACGTGCAATCCATCAAATACCTGGGCCTAATACTAACCCCCGAAGGTATAAAAATGGACGATGATAAACTCAAAGCCGTCCGAGATTGGAACCGTCCAAAGTCAGTCAAAGATGTACAAGCTTTCCTTGGCTTCGCAAATTTTTACCGGCGATTCATCCTAGGATTCTCCCGATTAGCTGCCCCCCTTACTGCTTTTACAAGAAAAGGTGTTATCTTTGAATGGACAGTCGAAGCAGAACTCGCATTCGAAGCTCGAAAGATGCCTTTACTAAAGCCCCCGTCCACATCCACTTCGACCCCCGGAAGAAAATCTTCGTGGAATCCGATGCTTCTGACTTCGTCTCCGGTGGTGTTCTCTCCCAACTTGACGATAACGGCGTACTTCATCCTGTGGCCTTCTTTCCAAGAAGCATTCACCGGCTGAACGCAACTACGATATTTATGATAAGGAACTTCTTGCTATTATACGCTGTTTTGAGGAATGGAGACCAGAGCTTGAAGGATCAGAACTACCCATCTCAGTTATTACTGACCATAAAAACTTGGAATATTTCATGACCACCAAGCAACTTAATCGACGACAAGTCGATGGGCCGAATACCTTTCACGTTTGACTTCGTTATTACCTATAGACCAGGAGTACAAGGAGGAAAACCGGAATGACTCTCGAGATCAGGAGATCTCCCTGAAGAAGGGGATGAAAGACTAAGACACCAACACCAAGTGGTCTTAAAGAAAAAAATGTTGATCCTAAGTTGAGTTTGTTTTCGGGTTCTTTATCAAACGAACCCGCTGAATTGGATGCCCCCTCGAAGAATTAATGAATCAAGGATATATCGCTGACCCGTTCCCACAAAAATCCTTCTAAAGACTTAGAAATGGTGAACGACAATCTAAGGAGATCACCTTAGGCGATTGTACTGAAATCAAGAACCGCCTATTCTACCGACAAAAGCTCTATATCCCCGACCATAACCCTCTTCGCCTCCTCATCCTACAACGATATCATGATGCCCCTTCAGCTGGTCACCCAGTGACGCGAAAAATCCTTCGAACTCGTTTCAGCACTTTTATTGGCCAAAGATGAGAGAGTATATTGGCCGTTATCCGCGAACCTGTCATACCTGTCGACGAGCAAAACCAAGCACCCTCGGTACCCAAGGCGTCCTGAAACCACTCCCAATCCCTAATCGCCCCTGGGAAGAGCTATCAATGGACTTCGTCACCGGTCTCCCGTAATCTAATGGCTTTGATGCTATTATGGTTGTGGTGGATCGACTCAAGATGAGACACCTAATCCCTTGCGATACTACTGTCAACGCCGAGCAAACAGCAGAACTCTACCTTCAAAACGTTTGGAAACTCCACGGACTACCTTCCCATATCACTTCGGATAGGGGAACGCAGTTTACCGCTAAGTTTTGGAAACATCTCTGCCAACGCCTGAATATCTCCGCTCGGATGTCAACGTCTTTCCACCCAGAAACAGATGGTCAAACTGAACGTCTTAATGCCGTCATGGAACAATATCTTCGTTGCTATGTTTCGTACCAACAAGACGACTGGGCAAAATGGCTACCTATTGCGGAGTTCGCCGCCAATAACCAAGAGTCGGCCAGTACAAAAGTTACACCCTTTTTCGCCAACTATGGTTACCATCCTCGTTTTGATACCTCCGTTGTCTCTAATGACCGCTCCCCCCAGACCCTCGATGCCAATGACTTCGCCGCTAAGATGGAAGAACTTAGAGACTTCCTTCGAGTTCAAATGAGGACAGCACAAGATACTTTCGAGACCAGTGCTAATCGACACCGTACCCCCGCCCTTCATTCAAGGTCGATGACCATGTCTTCATATCCATGAAGAACATGATGACGACTAGGAATTCTAAGAAATTGGACTGGAAGTGGAGTGGTCCCTTCCCTGTGAAACGAATAATCTCTGCATATGCCTATGAGATAGACCTGCCATCGTCTATGAAATACCATCCGGTATTTCACGTCTCACTAATCAAAGCTGCTCCTGTTGATCCACTCCCGGGTCAGATTATCCCACCACCACCCCCAATTCAAGTTAACGACCACGAAGAATATCTTGTCGAGAGTATCCTAGATTCTCGTATTCGCCATGGAAAACTGCAATATCTGGTTGAATGGACGGGTTATGCCTTACCTACATGGGAATCAGCTGATTACCATACAGAGACTGAAGCGGTGGACGTCTTTCACCAACGATATCCGAGTAAACCCAAGGAAGGTCAGGTTAGTGTTCGCAGGAGCTCACGACTATAAGGGAGGGGGTACTTTCATGGATAACTGTTTCCGTTTATTCGTCGGGTATAAGGATGCGAGGCTATTGTGTTACGTTGTTGTTCCCTATGTTTCTTTGGGTTTCCGTTGCAATGAGTCAAGTCTTTGTCATCGAACGAGTTGGAATGAGGTATATAAGCGAAGGGATTCCCCCTCTTGTTGTACTTTTCCTTCTTCTTTCTTTAAGCAACGTCTTCTATTGTACACTCACTGTATCTTACGAATACAACCTTAGATTACACTTCGTAATCTTCCGCCGTCGCCGTCTTCAAGTCATCATAACTTGAACCATTAGTAGAGCCTGTAGAATCTTCGCGCACTCTCCTGTCGTTAGTTTCTCTTTCAAGTAGCACTGCTCATCTCGGGGGATACCCGAGAGCTTGACGAGAATCTCACTCCTTGAGAGATACCTGAGAGCTTGAAGACAAAACCTCGCCCTCGAGATTTTACAGTAACACCAACGACAACCCGACAACAACCGAAACACAAAGACATTATCCCAATAACCAAAAGATACCCGAACAACAAAGAACTTATACAACCATCCCAACAAAACCTAGTAACCAAGCCACGATTCCTTTTCTAAGTCAATCCGTGAAACTTGGATTTGGTTGAGTTGTTGAGTGGTTATTAGTAGGCCGTTTGCGACGAGTAAGCCTCTTCGAGTTTGGTCATTCTAGTGTCCAAGGACGATAGCATGTGTGTGGTGTTGATGGCAAGGCAATTAGGATTGCTTCATGCGGGAGGTTGGCGAGCGCGAGGTTCGAACAATGAAAGAATGCTTTCGTTTGGTTGATGGGTGATTGTGCAATGAGTTTGCAAAGAATGTCTTGCATCTCCGAGAGTGAACTTGAAGACATAATAGTGGGGGTAGAGGGCGAACAGGAGAATTAACTCTTGATGGAGTGCCCGATGAGGGTTGGAGGAGAGGAGTTGCAGAGAAGTTCCTTCCACTGGGGAAGGGGAGAAAGGAAGTGAGTTTTCAGACATCGCTACGCGTGAAGCTGAAAATTAAAGAGTTATCGTGGAGGGTTGAGTTTTGCGAGAAGGTTGGTAGTCCCGAATAGGAAGGTGTTTTTCAAAAAAAATTGTGTAGAGGAGCGGAGCGTATTCACAGGCCTAGAGGTATTCTCCCTCTCTATATCAGTACCGGATGTTCACCTCCACCGAGAATTTCCAGAACCAATGTTAACCCAGTATACAAGTGTTAGCTGATCCACATCTCGAGCAAGAATTTCGCTTCGTAGGGTCGACCTGCCTTATCGAGAAGCACCTGATCCCGCGAACCGAACAGGAGTATTCTGTATTGAGCTATATGCTTATGGGACATGCACTCGAGTTCTATGGATGGCCATAATGACAATCGCTTCTTGTATTCATTCCAACGCAACTCCCTTCTCATCCACTATTTCATTTATAATAATTCAAGCGTTATAACCATTGAGATTCCAATGCACGGTGACATTTAGCTGCGTGCCAGTTAAGAAACAGTGGTGAATCTGTGGTCAGCACGTCAAATAATTTTACGGGGTTCTACTTGTTTCGAATATTTTCATAGTAAAGGTTGGATCGAAATTCTAGCATTGATCTCAGTACCATATTGTCTAGACTTATAAACGGTTTTCCCCTTTTCCCCTTTTAAATTTTTTTATTTCGCAATCTTCTTGTCCGTGCCTATCACTCTGTGGGTCGAAGGAATCGAAGTCACTTTGTACCATATCACACTCTACAACTTTGACCCACGCCAGGGGTAAAACAGCATCATGATTGTTTCAGAAGGTTACACACTCCAGAATCAGAGTCTAGATCTATAGTAGTGTAGAATACCGGTGGCTCGGTGGTGAGATGATGTGTGACCTGGATGGGACACTGTCCAGCATTGGGTCCTACCCACGGATCTAGCCCACATACCTATCGATACCATAAGCGAAAGCTTCTGCTGTCTCAAGGCTATCTTAGAAGCTGATTAGCTATTCACGCCCTCTGGTTCAAGGACCGAATGAACGGCCGAGAGACCGTCAATGTCGCAGTCGCGTTCTCCAGATGCTCGCGTGTCGCGGAGTTGCTCTTGGCGCTGCAGAGTTTGTTTTATAGGTGAGAATACATAGCAGCGAAACACCACAACCCAACCCAACGCAGGGACGGCACGCCAACACCATCCAACTGCTCTCGACTACCACTTCCACCCCTCCACCACCACCACCCCTCCACCACTCCACCCAGTCTCTCTATCCCTCCTACCACGAATATCACTGTCAGTTACCAGTTCATCCGCTCCAGATAACATTGCATAGCAGCGGGACGGTGCTTTCTACCCCGCCATCAACGTCCCTAGTAGGATATCCGTGCGTCCTGTAAATACTCCCCAGGGTCCCCTCGTGCTTTTTCATTCCCAGAGATTGAATTCTCGCCTGCGCTCGTGCTTTGTGCTAACATAAGCGAAAAGACTCGGTGAATATCACCGTCCTACGTACTGCGTACTGGGATGGCTAGAGAATCGTCTAGCTCGAAACCTGTTTCTGCTGTCTCAAACGATACTGCAACTGTTCGCCTACACATCACTCCACTCACCCCGTCTACGCTCGGCTCTCTCATTCCTGCGTCTATTATTGACGATATAGCCCGTGAATCCCTTTCCTACCATACAATCCCTACCTTCCCTGAGAACTCGTACGCCTTCTTGACCCTCCCCGTTACAAAGGCCGAAGCGCTTAAAAAGAAGCTCAACGGATCCACTTTTCGCGGCGTTAAAATCCGCATCGAAGAAGCGCGCCCTCAGAAGGAGTCTGAAATGAAAGACGACATTGAGAAAAGCAAGAAGGAGCTGAAGGCTGAGAGAAAGGAGAAACGGAAACGGGAAGATGGGGAATCGAAGACCAAGAAGCGGAAGAAGGGTGAGGATAAAGAAGTTCTCGAGGGTGTTCAACTGCCGGAAGGACGGAAGGTAGCACGCGGGTGGACGAAACCCTCTGAGCCTACATCTACATCAAAGTACGCGGGAAAATCTGCACCCTCGAGAACAAAGAAAAGTGAAGACGACTCCAAGCGCGAATGTCTATTTAAGACGCCACTCCCTCCCAACAAGGCTTCCACAAAAGAAGGGAAGAAAAAAGAAAAGGAGGATAAGAAAGATAAAAAGAAGCGTAAGCGCGAGGTCGTCGTCAAGGAGTTCAAGAATAATACCAAATTTCCACAGTTCTTGAAGGTTGCTCAGCTGGGAGATACGGAAGCAGATGCTATGGCAAGCGAGTATGTGGACGGTGTTGGGTGGGTTAACGGGAAGGGAGAATTAGTGGAGGAAGAAAAGATAAAGAGGAGGGCAGCGGATATCGCACAGACGGAGGTTGAAACACCAGAAGCCAGAGAAGTCCCAGAACCGGTGAAGGCTCCTGAGCCGGAAGACGATGCGAAATCTACTGTCTCTTTCTCCGATGGAGGTGAGATGATGGTTGATGTGGACTCTAGGAAAGGGGCTGCTAGCGCATATGTCTCCGATGATTCGAGTTCAGAGTTGGAAGCTGAATCTGAGGACGAACCCGAGGATACACCTATAAAAAGCAGCAACACCAACTCCCCTGCCGCAAATACAACCCCCGTCTCTGATTCTGAATCCTTAGAGGCAGAATCCGACGAAGAATCCGACGAGGAATCTGAAGAGCCAGAGTCAGATACTGAGTTGAAACCGTCCACTCCACCTTCTACCGCTCCCAAGCTCTCTACCCTTATTGTTACCCCCCTCACACCCACTACCCCGGCTTCTATTCCCAACCGTACCATTTCTACTCCTACATATAAACCCCCAACGCCGGTCCTCCAAATCACAATTCCTAATATCCCCTCTCCTTCC
This sequence comes from Gyromitra esculenta, assembly GCA_038503075.1. NCBI lineage: Eukaryota > Fungi > Ascomycota > Pezizomycetes > Pezizales > Discinaceae > Gyromitra > Gyromitra esculenta. Next base: position 199,323 of record JBCAML010000005.1, read on the forward strand.
ACGGCCCAGGTTCATCCGCTCGAAGCTCTCTACAAACCCACCACCAAACAGGCCCAGGTCGTTAACGCCACTACATTTTCTGCCAACGGCGAAGATTCAACTTTCAAATTCGGGTTTGGCAATGACGACGACTCTGACCATGAAGAGCATGAACCTGTCATCCAGACACCATATCGTGAACGCTACCGTTCTGCTGCTCCCACACCCGACACAGCTATCGGACATCACAGATTCTTTCCGGATGACAGCGAGGATAGCACCTACCACGGAAGACTGGGGTTCGTCCCAAGTACTCCGAGGGCTGCAGGGTTCCCGCGCGGCGAAGACAGCTTTTCTCGTAGGGGATCTGCGGCAGCACCGGCAGGGGAGACCCCCCTACTCTTCCCACATAGTGAGAGTCGGTTTCTAGGTGCATTGAGCGTGTGGAGTAAGCTACCCACACCCAAGGCGTTCGCGCCTGAGGAGCCCACGGTAGAGGAGGCAGAGGAGGCAACGACCAAGGGAAAGAAAGATAAGAAGAAGAAGAAAGCAAAGGGAAAAAAGGTAGAGGAAGAAGCCGGGGAGGCAGCAGAAAAGACTCCAGCGGAGGTATGGAGCGAGAAGTTTTATGAGAAGAGGGGGGAGTGGAATCGTGCATGGAAGGGAAGACGGAGGGAAGTACTTAAAGCGAAGAGGAAGAGGGAAGCCGCAGCGGGCCCGGGGAAGAGGGTAGCTATATAAGGACAATTGTAATGGATGAGGAAATCTCGTTGAAAGTATGGTGTATCTGTCCATGGGGGGAAGGCATTACTAGCATTTGTGTGATATATCCCTATTCTCCTTCCTTGACTCTTATGTTTACGTTTTACGGTTATTGAATTTTAAAAAAAATAATTCTTGGCAATCATTCTATGGTGCTGCATATACTCCATGGCATTGCATATACATTCTATGGCGATTAAATATCTAATGGCAAGCCCGCCCCACTATATAATCCCCTCTCTCGCCCTCTTCCCTCTCTTCCTTCCTTCATCCCTTCTCCATCTATCCTCTCAGTGATATCGGAATTGATTCAAACCACTTCAACCTACATATATCTGATTCAACTGGTACTTTTCCAGTCCGACACTATCAGACATTTATTCATCACTCACCAGTCCCAATTTACTTGATTCAACTTCATACGATTCAACTCCACCCAAATTCATTCACTACTCGCTCATTCCTCCACTTAGCTGTCGACGAAACAGTCTATTTTTAAGAGATTCAAACCGCTACTCCAGTCCACTATCTGCTGTTCGCTATCCAGAACCATACGTTCAGAAGATCATCGAGACGTCGGTGCCGGTCCGACTGTATGTTTCTCATTTTTTCTCTCCCTCCTAAGCTCTAAGAGTAGAAGATAGTTCGCTAATAGTTCGCTTCGCTTTATCACAGTATTCAGTATAACCCCCCGATAATTCGGTGCACCAAAACATATATTCTGAGCGCCTTCCAGCTATGCGGTAGGCCAGAGCCATTCAACGTACCCCCTGACAATCCGGTGCACCGGGGTATATATTCAGAGTATTCGGTGGACCAGAGTTTATTCAGTGCATGTCTACCTTGCAGCTATCCGGTGGACCAGAGTATTCAATATATCTTCAGGACGATTTGTTGTACGTTTTCCGCTTCCATTCTCTGGCTTAATTGCAAAAAAAAAAAAAGTTGGTTTACTAATTTCTTCGCAGCATTCCCACCAGGCACACAAATTTCAACACCCACAGTAAACACACGGTGTGGAAAATGTACATCCAAACATCGCGATGGATCTCACACTCAGAACGCTTTCAAGATAATTTAATTGTATGTTCTTCGGCTCCCTCCGGATACAGCAGTGAAATATGTGCTAATGGTTATTTTCATTCCTCGTGTAGCATTTTCTCCTGAGGAAAAATGCGGCCGCAAGTCATCGAACTACACGGAGCGGCAAAATATTTAACAATATACCCATTAAGCCTCTATTTCTTTGTTAGTTGGTTCTTCGATCCTTTTCTTCTATCTTTATTTACTGTAGTCACTAACTCGCACTCGTTTCAGTAGCCACCCTCGTCGAACCTATTCACATATCGTGTTGGATGCAACACACTAAGAATTTATTTAACTGGACTTCAACCCATTGGATACGGCTCGATGCGACAAAGGATTCAAGCTGATCGATTCATTTACAATTGCGGCAGAAGATATCGATAAGATCGATCCATTCACGATTAACACAAAAGACGTCGTGCGAATTAATCATTTACCACTGCGGCAGAAGCTTAAGATATCGATAAGATCGATCCATTTACGACCGAAACAAAGACTTCGTGCAGATAATCATTTAACACTGCGGCAGGAGATATCGATAAGATCGATCCATTCACGATTAATAAAAACTATTTCGTGCAGATTAATCCATTTACCACTGCGGCAGAAGATATCTATAAGGTCAATCCATTTACGACCAAGACAAAGACTTCGAGTCATTCAATTCGTTCAATTCGTTCAATTCGTTCAACCTATTCAACCTATATATTCAACCTATTCAATTCACTCGCGATTGCGCCCAAGGATTCCAAGACGGTCGGTCCATTTACGGTTACGCCAGTTGACGAAACTATCGATTTATTTAAGATAGCGAAGGATATCGTGCAGATTAATCTATTCACAGCTGCGGCAGAAGATATCAAGCAGCGATCTATTTACGATACGAAAGACTTCGAGGTTCAATTCATCCTTGACTGCGGCAGAAGAGCTAGAGAAGGTCGGTTCGTTTACGACTGCTGCAAAGAGATTGAATTTATTGATTTATTTACAATTGAGATTGAGGGATTCGAGTATTTCAATCCATTTACGACTGCAGAAAAGACTTCGCACAGTTTAATCATTTACGGCTGCGGTAGAAGAGATCGATTCATCTACGATCCATACAAACAATTCCGAGCAGTATAATCCATTTACGACTGATAGAAATGGCTTCAATTCGATTTATTCGCGATTGCAGCAGAGGATATTGAACAGCGACTTATTTACGATACAAAAGACTTCGCACAGTTTAATCCATTTACGACTACTACAAAAGAAATTGAACACTTCATCCACAGCCGAGACAGAGTCTTCAAGTATTTCGATTCATTCGCGATTGAGGGGTTGGAGAAGGCCTGCTCTATTTACGAGCGAAGGGCTGGAGAAGGTCTGCTCTATTTGCGGCCGAAGGGTTGGAGAAGGTCTGCTCTATTTGCGGCCGAAGGGTTGGAGAAGGTCTGCTCTATTTACGACTGCAGCAAAGATTTCGAGCAGATTAAATCCATTTACAATCGCAGCACAAGAGATTGAAAATATCGATTCATTTAAAATTGAGACAATGGGCTTCGAGTAGGTCGATTCATTTCCGATTGATACAAAACACTAATTCGCGATTCAGTCTATTCACACACGACAGCGACAGATTTCGAGTAGAGTAATATATTCACGGCCGAGAAAGAAAAAATTTAAACATATCGATTCGTTCACGGCCGAGGCAAAGGAATTCGAGTAGGCCAGTTCATTCGCGGCTAGGCAGAGGAGTTAGAATAGGTCGATTCATTAAGATGGGGATGAAGGACTTCATGCAGTCTAATCCATTTAATAAGGATTCAAAAAGATAACTCGATACGGAGGATACAGAATATTCAAGATTCGCTGAATAGATTGCTAATCCATGCTTGAAATAAATCTTGTAGCTCATAATGGTATTTATACGAAGTAACAATTAAAATATTCGTATTCCTGCTTAATTTTCTATCTCTATCTCCTTGTTCCAAGCAAGTTTCATTCGACCATCAGGCGGCACGTATGTTTCAATGGCTGTGATAACCTCGGCAGCCGTCGTAGCCACAGTCAATATTCCCCTCGTCTCCTCGTCGACAAATCCGTTCCTGTGGAAGTCTTCTATCATTCTCAGGAAATTGTCGAAATATCCGTCGGGGTTGAAAAGAACAATTGGTTTTGCGTGAATCCCAATTTGGCTCTGTCCAAAAGGTTTAATTAGCTTGGCTTCCTTCAGATACCATTCCTTCTCACTGCGCTTACCCATGTGACCATCTCGACCAGCTCATCCAGCGTCCCAAAGCCTCCAGGCATTGCAACAAACGCATCGCTCTGAGCAGCCATCATTTCCTTCCGTTCATGCATACTTTCAACAACCGTGGTTTCTCCAATATCCATTTCACCCGCCTATTTTCATTAGCCCAACTGCTATACCAACAGGAGCAGACAAAAGTACCACTTCACGCTGTATTAGCGCATGTGGAATAATCCCATGGACCTTTCCACCCTTTTCAAATAACGTCCTTGCGACACTACCCATCAATCCGCGATTCCCACCACCGTAGACAAGACTCCAGTTTTTGGAATACAGCGCAGCACCCAGATCTTCAGCCGCGATGGTAAATTTGGGGTTTGTCCCTGCTCGACAGGCGCAAAAGACACAAACCCGTAATTCCCCTCTGACCGTCATCGTGTGGATTGGCTAGTGGAAGAGTAGAAGAGGGTATAGAAAAGGGATTGTATTTATTGTAATGTAATTGCATAGGTAATTCAAGTTCGTGAGGGAAGGAGAGGTATTTATAGCTAAGAAATTGGGACCTTGACGTTACTTTGACGTGGAGGAACACCAAAGGGGGAGGAAGAGCTGAGAGGTACATGGAGGGAGGTATGTTGAGAAATTGCCATTTTGAGACATGATTGGATCGGTTTCTCGCGTGTCTTTCTGGAACAGGAACACTTGGCTACTTTGGGAATGTGGAAGCTACGGGAGGAACACGACATCTTCTTTTCCCTTGAAGTTAAGAGGGAGGGTTAAATCGCATGGATGCGGCAAGGACGGTGTTTGTTTTCATCTTGCTAGAGTTCTTTGATATCACGGTTTCAATGCTGGTTTTGCTTTTGTTTTGCTAAGTCACTCTTAGTCACTCGCATTGTGGGATACGTGTATCTTGTTACTTGCGTCCAGCACACACATCAGGCTCACTGATTGCTCATTGTGGCCTACATATGTGTATTCCCGGGGTTATTTGGGCGGTGGAACTGATGGAGAAAGGTACCTGACTCAGTATGTCTTGACAGATATCTCACTCCAGGATTGCTGTATAGCCCGCAGTAGGGCTGAATCAATCTGGACGCGTGCATTTCCGAACATCTCAGAGAGTGAATGCCTGCCACGAGCCCCTCGCCTTGTCGATCGCAGAGAGGAGAATAGCAACCTTGGCGTTGAGCCTTATAGATCTCTGGGAATTGTATATGCTAAGCCTTCCATTGGCTATAGCCTCCACAGTACTCGTGATCCAGGGTAAGAACCTGGAAACATGGGTGGTGAATTTGTATGGCGAAATATCCGTGCACCACTCCATAGCATACAAAGCCACACAACCCATATTTTCAGGCTCGTACCCTGGATCACGAATACCAACAGGAGATTGTAAAATGGCCACACCGCATGAGTCAAGTTCCCTTTGATCGAACACCAGGAGATATAATCTCAACCTTGCTCTAGGCTGCCCGATTTCCCAAATCTAGTAAGCACGGTAGTCGGTGTAATCATAACCGCGGTTGCAGCGGTCTTGCAAGTAGACATCGTAGATGAGGGGGCTGCGGAGCAGCTCCGAGATTGACTGAGCCCCTTCGCCGCATCCAAGGTCGCAAAATAAGGCTGCAGGACTAAATCAATTGCCAGAGCTCTTGAGAATTCTAGATGCCAAGCTGAAGAGAACAAATCGGACTTAGCCACTGCCGATGACATCTGCCTCTACCTCATATAATCAAACCACGAGATGTCTAACCCCTCCAAGTGGACTGTTTGTGGGATTGATTGTTGATAAAAATGCCAAGACGGCAAGATCCGTGATTTCCGATCGTGGGCTAGTGCGGCTCAACACTCACATGCCTAGAACTTCGATCTTCAGTTTTTTTTTCTCCAATCAACCCGAAGTTGATAATTTCGTTTTTTTTTGAAACAACGGATTCACGATGCCTTCAACGAAGCCTCGATCTGCTCTTTCATTAACTGAACAGCTTGCGATCCTGGAGAACCCGGCTCCAACTGGTATGTGGACTTCAAGTCTTTCACGGATAATTTGCTTACAGCTTTCTAGATTTTGACCCCGAGGCACTTGAACAAGAACATTGGGACGCGGAAGGGAGTGTAGAGTCTGGAGGTAGCAGCGATGAGGAAGAATATAATGGGAGAGAACATTATGTTGTAGTTGGGTATGAAATGGCTTTTCTTGATTGGTTGTGCACTGATCTAATACTAAATTGGGAATGGAATAGGAAGAGTAAACTGCGGAAAGGCCATACCGCCCTCCTCGACCCTAAATATAACGGTGCTAGGATTAGTCGTGATAAACTCTACGATGATGATGACGATGAAGATGCGGATAGCGAGTCTGGAGGAAGTGGAGACAAAGACGAAGATGGTGAAGAGTCAAATGGCGAATCAACCGGAGGCGGCGTTGAGCTCGATAGCGAGGATGATATTCGGGAGGGTACACCAGATAGCGATGAAGATGACGAAATTGATAGCGATGATGCCTTAGGTAGCGAGGAAGAAAGATTTTCTGGCTATAAGTTCCGGGGAAGCTCGACTACAGAAAAACCGGTTGGGGGGGGGAATTCTAGCGGAGAAAGCTCTGGAATTGAGGATAGCGGGAGTGAGGAGGAAGATGAAGGCGACACTGAAGACGAAGACGAAGACGAAGATCGTGATGAGGTGGATGATCAAGACGAAGATGAGGAAGATGAAGAAGAAAGTGGAGATGACCGAGAAGAGGAAATTGCCCGGAGAGATCAGCTACGGAAAATGATGGCCGAGGAACAAAAGTCAGCACTCCTTTCGTGTACGAAACCGAATTTGGCATAGTATCTAACAGTGATATTACAGGAATGTCGTAGAAAACATCTCGAAGGCTGCGAAAGCAGATGCAGACAAAGGTACTGCTGTACGGCAACAACAGGTAGCACTCCCGATCTCATACAATTAAACTAAACTATATTAAAGTTTGTTATAGAAAACTTTTGACTCCTTCCTCAGCATCCGCATTAAACTCCAAAAAGCCTTAATATCTACAAACTCCCTCCCACAAGATGATTCTTCCACCACCACCACCTCTGAAACTTGGAAGACTGCCGAACAAAGTGCTCTAAGTCTCTGGAAAGTCCTCCACAGCCTCCGATCAGACCTTTCCGATTCCCGAACTGGTTCTAAACGGAAACACGACGACGTCGAAGAGATCACAACTGATACTCTATGGGCTAAGATGCGCAAGCTCGATCGTGACACGGCGTCCTGGCGGGAAAGTACCCTCGACAAATGGTCTGCGAAAACTGCCGGTGTCGCAACTGCCTCCCTTTCAGGAAAGCTCAACAACTCTGTCTCCACTCCTCGCTCCCTTACCGCCTCTCTCCACGAAACTCTCTCGTCGGATACAGATCGCCTTGTGGCTCGCACGCACACACCCCGATCTATGGCGCCTACATGTACTGCTGCAGAGGATACAGAGATCTTTGATGATACAGATTTCTATCAGCTCCTCTTAAAAGCACTAGTAGACCGGCGGATGGTGGATGGTGCTGCAGCAGGTTCGGGAACGGTAAGATGGACTACAGCCATGCGAGACTCGAAGAAAAAGAAAGTAGTAGATACAAAGGCAAGTAAAGGGCGGAAGCTAAGATACCAAATTCAAGAGAAGATTCAAAATTTCATGGCACCAATGGAGAATAATGGATGGCACGAACAGCAGATTGAGTAAGTTCTGTTTTTATAAAGGCCTCGATTATGGCAGTGCTGATATTTCTTCTTTAGTGAACTGTTTTCTAGTCTGCTGGGACAAAAGGTTAGAGTTGATGAAGAAGAGAAGGAAGAAGAAGATGTCGAGATGCATGGGTTACGGTTGTTTATAAACTAATTTACGATCAATCGTGGTTTGCGAATAATTTTCATGGATTTAACTTAACTAAAATAGTTAATCCTAATCATCCTTAATGTTCCGTTCTTATCTATCTGTCTATATTCTCCCTCGCTCCTTAGGTTGGGTATTGTTCAGTGAGTGAATAAACTGAAGAGGACTTGCAATTGGGTTAAAGCTTAAAACGGTTAATCCAGCAACGAGAAACACATATTTAGGGCTATTACCAGTAGCAATTTTCTATTTGAGTGTACTCTTATCTATGTGATTTCAGCCCAACAATTGATAGAATATTTTTGACGCCTGGCTTATTCGCTAGCGTAACGATAGTTAGGTATAAATTTTTTTCATATTGCACATGTATATAAAGCATCAACTGTATTGTCACGCCGTAAAATCTTATAACTCGTAAAATATCTTACCCTCGCCCTCCGATCACTTTGGAATGTAGTCTTCATTACATATGCCATGAATCCTGATAAAGAAACCTGTTCATATCAATTCTCAAGAAACGCTCCCTAGAAAAACAACCAATACCGCACAATACCTACACCAGAACCGGATCAGTCCCCCCCCATATATGTATTCCTCTAACTATGGTGAAGCCACTTACGCTGCAGTTGCCGCAAAAATCTCATACCGCGAAGCATTAGTAAAACCTGAGAGCATCAAAGAGATGCCTATGGTAAAGCTTAAGACGATGTAAAGCCGAGCTTGACTCTCTTTGATATAATATAGTAGGACGATAGGTATAAGAAGTGATTTGACTGCTAGCATCGTTATAAGGAGTCGCACTAAGCGTCGGATTCGAGGGGCAGAATATAAATGGAGATATTTATAGGTGCTTTTGCGGCGGAGTGACTGTAGATCCATCGTCATTAGTTTTTGTGCTTGATGTTTAACCGAGGTGTGTGGATGTATAATACTTTTGGAGAGAAGATCTATAGAGAAGGGTATCGTTTAGCTTGGGCTCGATCACCAAGGTTATAAAAATAGAGAAACTCACGCATGTGCAGCCGCAGCAAAGTTTAGGCAGCAGCCATTCTATGGTAGAATCCAGAAATCCACAATCCATATCTTGCTGAGAGGAAGGTACAAAATCTTCTAGATCTTTCATAAATCGAGTTTCGGGTTCTATAAGAGGTCGATTCCCCTCCATCCAGTTGACGAAACTCTTTGTATTTCTTGGAGGGACTGGTTTTAGATTTACGAGCCTCTGATGGCGAAGAAGTGCTTCATCTAAAATTTCATGACTGTAAGAGATAATACCTTGGACAGTGATAAGTTTTAGACCGGAAAAATACCATATTCAGCAAGTTTCTTGCCTATTTGTTTCAGTAAGTTTTTTCGAGCTTTATTGAGATCATAACGCCGCGAACTCAAGAAAAGCTGCGTTTCATCTTTGGAGTCCACTAGGTCTAGTTTTTCCTCAAGTTCTGTAAGCTCGTCTTGCTTATTAAGTAGCGTTCTAATGTGTAGTCGACCGAATTTCCGAAACATGTCAAATTTTGGCTCTATATCCATGAAAGCCGTTAAGCTTGGATACCCTCTCGGGAATTTATCTTCAACTAAGACAAAATAAGTAAGTTTGGCCAATCCTTTCATTCATCTCCATGCCAAAGTTTTGGTAATTTACTGCAATCGTGAGACGAGTCTTGGCTGTCTGGCGTTTGTGTTTCATCTTGGGGTTTTTGTTTTAAGCTACCCCAGGTTCTTCTCTTCCATTCATAGAAGGATTTAGAGGGCTTGACTAAAAACCAAGCTTATTAGTGTCCGAAAAGCTAGTCTGATAAATCTATCGTCAGCTGTAGACTTACATGGACCGGGTTCATTAATCGTAGTTGAAGAGCTAAAGGTTGATTGGTAGGCGCTTTTGGGCGATGGCTCTTGAGGCTTATCTTGCTTATCAGTTAAGCTAAGGTCGCCTGCAGAGGTGATATTCTCAGAACCCATAGGTTTGATAGATGCGAATTGCGCTGCAGGCGATAGTTACTATAGCTATGGAATGATATTAAGGTATCTGGGACGTCGACAGCAGCATTGAAGAAAGGGAAGAAAGGGAGAAAAAGTATGCATGAAAAGATAGATGAGGCTTATAGCTCGGAGCATCACCCGGCAAGGCTGGGGAGCGATATGTCTCCCGATGTTACAACTTTTCTAGACAAAAGGAAATATATACGGTTGTTCGTTACCTGACAGGATTCATGCGGACTCAATCTATTGTATGCTAGTACGAAAGTTCTATGCTTATTCAAGTCTGTACTTCTACGAGTTTAGGCATTGTCAACTACATCCATCCCTAGTCTTGGCGATAAAACCTGAGTATGGATCTGGCACAGGTGGCGATGCGAAACTCGGCCACCGATTCAATTCGAGACTAGAGAAGCCCTTAAAACTTTACAGAGAGGCTTTAGGGAGAATGAACTACAAGCTACTTAGAGAGTAAAGAGCATTAGAATGTTGAGTGGTTATCCATAGAGATCTTTGGATGTGCTGTCCAGAATCGCGAATCGCGAACAGAGTTGGCTGTAGCTGGAGGTACAGCCTCTGGTAGAATTATTGTAGAAAAACGAGGGTAAGCGAACGTCCAAGTACTCTAGTTAATACCACTGCCAAAATATTTCTGACGAATCCGGAAGACCAATAAAAGCTTTAGATCCTGAGTTACCGCAGCTGCGGTTCTACAATAATTCTACCGGAGGCTGAGTACTCGGGTGGGGAAAGTCTGACGACAGGTGGCGGTGTAGTTCTTCTCTTGATGAGCCCAAGCTCGTTCGCATTCCAGACCTTTTTCCAATTAACTCAGTCTGATGTTTAATAAATGGAATTTTTGATTTATTAGCCATTTTTATTAGGTTTCCCGGGGAGTCGTGGAGGGGAAAAAAATACTTGCACCACCGCCCATCGTCCGACTTTCCCCTACTCATTCCCGGACATATGAACCGGAAAACAGGGAAGTGTGGCTTTGTATGCTATGGAAGTGGCTTTGTATAACATGTAGCCTGAGAATGGTGTTGTGGCATATGGTTGCATCCCCTTGTTATCTGGTTCATATGACTGGGAACGAGTACGCCCGAGTATAACAGATTTGAAACTGGCCTGGACGGAATAGTGGGTTAGATACGAAGGACTTATCAACTTATCGACTCTAAATCTCGGTGTCCCATAGCCCGGCAAAAGATACTGACCCTCCTGTATACCGCGGCTGAGCACAGTGTTTACTGAAACTTCATCAATAAGAGAGATCCCTTTTGCAGGGGATCGGCTTTACCGGATAATGGGATCCCTTGCTCAGGGTCCTATCGAGGGACTAGTTCTGTAATCGGCGAAACTCAGTAATATGAAGGTCTGTTTAGCTACTAGCTACTAGTATTATCGAATCAAATACATCCCTAGAGAATTCCTGCTGATTAATGACAATTAACTACTAAAACCTCAATTCAATCTATCCTTGAAATCGCCTCGGACCACGCCTGAACCTCTAACCCTCTAAGTTTCATAAATCAATCCTTATGATATTTACCCTCATGCCCCCTCCAACCAACTAGGCCATAAAATATCCCTAATTCGAAAGGGCTCCTAATCGTGTCTAGTCTATTAAGTGATAGTTACCAAAACATGTTTCTAAACGTTTCTGATAACATTCCCCTTTCTACTCCTGGCGCTCTAGCTCGCTCTCGTGGACAGTTTCTTTGAGATTTTTGAGACCGTACCGCTCATTGCCATAGCAAGCCTTGATAACGTATGGTCCCTTAGGGGCTTTTCCGGGCCGCAGCAAGAGAACAGTCTCCCCCTCTTCGAATAAAGGGAAAGAAAGAGGACCGAGGGGTACTTTCACCCACTAAAATATATCAAAGCCGATCAGCCTCCGGACGAAAATTCGCAGGATGGTCGAATTGGTGTACTTACTGGAGGCGGAGTCGCATTTTTCGAAACAAACGATCTTGTATTTGACCTCCTAGAAAACGGAAAGGTGAAATCCCATAGGCGCATTACCGCCCTCAAGCGCAGGCATTGATGCGATTTCCTAGGGGTTTTCACAGTTTGGTCGTTATCAGATTCAGAGATTCTCTCGGTTTTGTTCGTAGAACTGTCGGCTATACAGTTGCTCTGGTCTTTTGTTCCGTCAACTCCAGTGTGGTGTATCTCTAAGGAGGGATGAGTTTGGCTCTCAAGATCCATATCGTGAGGAGGCATTCTAACCTTGGGGGAATGAGTGTGTGAACTGAGGTACAGCCTTGACGGGGTATGGTCGAATATATACCAGCTCTAGCAGCTGCAAGCCGTGTGTTCGCTACAATATTGCGCCCATAGCCTTGTTCTTGCAGGCTATAGCTTGCTTGTGAAACCCAATTCTCGCCATTTTAACAGCCTTGGTTCTTGCCAAATTATAAGCCTCCGATGATACCATATCTTCGAGCGGCTAGTAATCTCGATATCCTTACCATAGCTATCTAATTAGGGTAAGGGTTGGCTTATCGATAACTAAACGAGGCTCTGCGCAACCACAGCCAAGACAGAAAAAAATCCAAACCCCTCCCCCCCATCGACAAAACTCAAATCCAATCGTTCAAAGACAGCCAAAAATGAAGCTCGATACTCATGCGATTCGGTATCTTACCTCCGAGGACTGGCGTGTCCTCACAGCCGTATGTTTTTCGCTGATTCTATGGTCAGAGTATGTATAGTGTATAGTGTACTAATGAAGAACTACAAGAGCAGGTCGAGATGGGTAGTAAGAACCATGAAGTTGTACCGACACCGTTAATAGCACAGATCTCTGGACTACGTGGAGCTAGTGGCGTGAACAAGTCTATCTCGGCTATAGCTAAGGTTGGGCTAATCGCGAAAGTTAAGAATGCGAAATGTCTATCTCCCGTTGAGCTATCCCAAACCTTGAGTTGTAGCTAATAGGAGACCTGATAGATGATGGGTATAGGTTAACATATGGAGGACTGGATTATCTGGCACTTCACTCCTTTTCGAAAAGAAAGAGTGTATATTCTGTTGGCAACCAGATTGGTGTTGGTAAAGAATCAGACATCTACGTTGTTGCGAACGATACCGGAAAGCAGCACGTTTTGAAGATTCACCGGCTCGGACGTATATCGTTTAGGACAGTCAAGTCAAATAGAGACTATCTACGGAATCGAAATTCAGGGAGCTGGATGTATATGTCGAGGTTGGCAGCATTGAAAGAATATGCCTTCATGAAGGTATAGGGCCCCCCCGAATTCCATAGACTACTACAAATACTTATTTTACTTTCTCTCTCCCTTACAGATTCTATACGAAAATGGTTTTCCTGTACCAACCCCAATCGATCAAGCACGCCACTGTATAGTAATGGAGCTCATCGACGCTTTCCCCCTGCGACAACTTTCCACCGTCTCAGACCCTTCAAAACTCTATGCATCTCTCATGGAGTTGATTCTTCGATTCGCGTCAATGGGGCTGATTCATGGCGATTTCAACGAGTTCAACATCCTTGTTCACGAAGACACGCTAAAACCAATTGTCATTGATTTCCCGCAAATGATCAGTACCGATCATCCTAATGCCAAAGAACAGTTTGAACGTGATGTGCAGTGCATCAAGACTTTCTTTGAACGAAGGTTCAGATATACTGCTGATGATGATGGCCCACATTGGAGCGATATAAAGAGGGTTGGGAAGCTGGATATTGAGGTGCAAGCGAGCGGGTTCTCGAAGAAGCAGTGGAAGGAGCTCGAGAAGTATATGAAGGAGGTAGCACCACTTGGAGATAACGACGGCGAGGGCGATGGTGACGAAGAAGAGGATGAAGAGGATGAAGGGGAGGGGGGTGAAGGGGATGAAGGGGATGAAGGGGATGAAGGGGATGAAGAGGAAATTTTGGCTGAAAGGATTGAGGATACATCTAAAGATGGTCCTGCTGCTATCGAGGTGACAAATAAAGAAAAAGGGGATTATCCGTGAATTTAGGAAACTATTCAATAAGAGTTTCTTTCATGTAAATCTACAAAATAAATGCAAGGCCCTGGCGTTCGGAATTTTGTCACTACTATAAATTGGAAGACCATTTTCAAATTAAACGCGATAGTCATCCAGAGAACAAAGCAGAACTATTCAAAAATTTCAAATATCAGCCCATCCTTGTAATCATTATCCAACGTCACCATTACCAAATAAGGAAACCCTGAAGAGTGCGTGCGACGAAGCCCTTCGCCCCTTGATCCCAAAAATATTATATTATAGGTGGGCAAGGTCCAGTATTTCATGATCATCACTATTATATAACCAAGATTCTGGCCCCAAGCCAGGAAGTAATTTATGATGAGTATTCCGGCGGGTCCTGGCAATAAGTCTAGAGTTAGCGGGTATAAAAAAGTTCAACAGGTGTAAACAAACCTCTTCGCTTGTTTCGATAACTGGTGATCTGTTTAGACAGAGTTTAAGTCTTTTTTACCCAGACAGGCGGAAGTAAACAGTTGAAGGTACTTACGTGATAACCCAAGTCTTGTTTTTCTCCCCGTTATTAAACGTTCGATTAAGACAAATCACTTCCTTGCCTTCGCCGAGGGTTACGCTGGTCCGTTCGAGTAGGAAAGAAGTTTTATAATTTATGATCTTCCAATTACAGGCTGCATCGAGCTCAAGTTTCCATGTATGTCCTAGCACATCGCTAGTGTCAAATTCCCACGCCGCCACGCCAAATTTCTCCTCACCCTTGATGTTGTATTTGACATTGCCAAGAAGCGTTCTTGTGAGCCTGCTCATGATACACCATGTGTTTATCCCCCCTAATCCAATGAATCTTGGTGAGAAGTTTTGCGCATGGATTAAAGTCCATTGCATTCCCCAGCTCTCGCGATACTGGGAAGGTTTTGGCACGATAGGAAACGGTATCAAGATAGGAGGAGAAGTGAGATAAGGTTGATGGAGGATTTCTCCTGTAGTACTTCGTATTTGAAACCATCCGGGTGGGGAAGCTGCCATTGGGATAACGAATTCCCAACACTGTGAGTTGTCTCCAGGACGGAACTCGCGTGTTGTAACAGCGGAACCGAAAATGGAATAATATGCAGTAAGTGCACCGTCGTTGTGATCGTTGATTATCTTGTAGAAAGCTCTTGGGGGGGGCAGCAATATTAGTTTACAGATAAAGTAAAGAACATTCAAATAATAAAGCAGTTTACCCGTCTTTACCGTCTTCTATTTTCGCGATCCTCCACCTTTGCCATGGAGCTCCATGTTCATTTTGTACAACGATTTTTCCTTGGTCTTTCTTGACTAGGGATAGTTAGCCTCAACTACATATAGCTTAAAAAAAAGGTATCGCACACCTATTCTGGTTCCATTTGGTCCAGGTCCAGGATTTAGATCAAGCGATCTTCCGCTAGGCGTATTCGTGATAGAATATAACATTTCCTCTCCCCCAGACTTACAATCAGGCAGTGGCTCAATCCACCATATTTGTTGGTCACGGAAGTTGTTCTCATGTTGGTCGGAGAGGATTACAGACGACGAGGGCGCCTTTACACTTGCATCTTGGATATGCAAGACGGAAGACGACCCATTACGAATGACATAAGCTCCAGGAGTAAGTTGACCCATGTTTCGCGTTTGATTAACTGAAAGGATGTGACTAAAGAGACTGTTTGGAAGAAAAGTGGAGATACGAGGCTTATTCCCACTCCACTTACTAAAGGTTGCTGCGCAGAGTGAGGCTGACATTTGTCATGATTGTGGGAGAGCTGGAGCACGTGATCAGCCAGCGCACTCGACTAATTACATATAGATATTGTTTGGAGCACTCTACTCTTAGATCTTTGCTAACACACATCCTTTAAATATTTCTGACAATCGGTAACTGATAACTATCTTTGTGGCGGTTTTGCATCATAATGATCTTGCTAGCGATAAGACCGTTTGTGGTGAACGTGAGTGTAATGCAACTATTCTAAGATTCTAGGAACTTAAGCTTTGGAACTCCAACCATCCCTAGGATTTAACTTTAATCTTCAGTACCTTTCACTCTGTAATACCTAGTCCTAAATTCCAGTCTCTAGAATCTCCACTTAAAAATACTAAAATCGGATACTGACTACCTACCTCTAACATTAACCGAATGAGATAATAAATAAATAAATAACCTCTAACATTAATCTCAAAAGCGCGAGTGATTTTCCATGATTACAAAAGATTCGCGAAAAACTCTGTTATAGCTGGTGACAACTGGCTCCCATGTTACTGGAATAGCCTAATTAAGCTACATGTGCATAACAACAAAGCTTAAAATAAAAAATAAAAAGGCCAGCTGTTTTCATGCTCGATTCTCAGCTTTCCATTTGCAACTAACGACGATTAATCCAGCTCCTCTAGTCCAGCTCTAATGTGAATAACCCAATCGATTGTTTTGAACTATAAAGCTTGTCTCGAATGTTTTATACGCTGATTTTTAAATATTAAGAGTGACAGCTCATTTTCAATGCGTAGATATCTGCTTTTTGCAGCGCAGGCCTAAAAGAACTGTTTGAGGTATCTGTACTCGTTGACCCTTGTAAATTGAAGCTGAAGAGACATCGAACGCGTTGGCTTCTTCTTTCGTCGTCCATGGTTGGCTGTAACTAAGAGCTTGTCACCTATCTTTATTTGGTCTCTAATAAGTGTACTACGAATAGCTGCATTTACAAGGTGACCAGTCCGTAAAGGAATTACAATCTCTACCCAGCCATATATGTATGTTATTCTACTTCTAACCACAAAATGAAAATAAAGAGACACCCCTATCCATCCCACAAAAAAAAACACGAGAGTAAAAAAAATAAGCAATGGAAGAAAAGAAAAAAAGATACCCAAAGGAATTTGAGTAAGTAAGTCGATGGCCAACCACAAGATCAGCAATTGAACTGTCTATCATACCTCCCCTCCATCTAGCCACGAATTAATATTTACCTGTAGATGGTTCGGTAGGTAGGAGTATGAGTCTACTCGAGGGGCATCTGCCATGATTAGATCCCGGTCGGTATGAGTCGGCGACCACCATGCGAGTGTTGGACTTGTAAGATCGAGGTGTTGCTCTTGATCGTTACTCGGAAATCCGCCACCGCTCGCGTCGCCAGCGAACTGCAATGGCAAAAACATGTGGCCATCAATAGAAGGAGGAGTAGCGGTAACAGACTCATACTCTTCAAAACGTTCTTCGACTCGTGGCGCCACCCTCTTCAGTTGATCTGCCAACTCCACGCTATGTCTCATAAGTGACATGTTCATTTTTGGAACACTCCTCAGCCAGCTCAAGACCATTTTGCCCTCAGAAAAAAGGGCGGCTCTATGCTCCGGCGTATGAATTGCCTTGTAGACCATTTCCAGCATGATGATCGCTTTTGCAGACATGAGATAGTGAAGGAGACACCACCAGGGAGAAATTTTGACCAACTTGCTGGGGTTTGGCTCGTCAACTATGAGATGGATTACTGCACGTGCTGATCGAACGCAAGTAGCTGCAGATATTTTATTGAACTCCTTGGATTCAAGTGATTCATTTGGGATACGGCCGTCCATTAAGCAAAGACAAGGGCGGTTGATCAGAATTAGGATGTTGTAGTACTGGAACGCGAGATTTAACCGCTGTTGCACAATTGCGAATCAGTGAACTGTTCACCATTTAATCTGAAATATGCACTAATTCTAACCTGACGCCTGAAAACAGAATCCATATGGTCTCTCTGGAAATCCAGGGTAAACGGGAGCGAAGCTTTCCATTGTTCAAGTTTTATCGATAGATTTCGTATAGATTCTTGTATCTGAGACCAACTTTTATCTTTAGGGGATTTTGCAGAATACAGAACATCCAGCACCTCCGTAGAAACTACCGTAAGTGTTTGATGCTTTGAGAAGTAAGCGTCCAGGGTCAGGTCGTCTTTGTGCTCGCTAGGTAATATTTCGTCGTTCAAAGCTGTGGGACAAGGCGCGCCACAATGTTTATCTTGAATCGCGCAAGGTCTCCCGGTAATGAGGCAAAGGTTGGCCTCGAGAGAACAAAGACAATACCAAACACGCTGACGCATTTTATTCTGCATTTCATCCACAAGACTATCATTACGCAAGTGAAGCCCAATTCCGTAAGCAAGGCGGATTGCAAGACCAACGACGTTCCATGCACTATTAAAATGAAATTAGTATTTCTACTTGCTTAGAAGGTTTATTGATTATAAACATACCGGTTTGTTTGAACACTAGCAAGCAGATACATTCCCGTTAATCCTAGTGCCTGAACCTGCCCTAAGTCTGGAATTTCAAAAACAGATCCACCGTCCAACGCTCCTAAAACTCTTGACTTGATAAAAAAGTCTACGTCTTTCCTATCATCCGTTGCTTCGAGCTCTGACTTACGATGCGTCTCACCAATCGCGAATACTAAATTCAGTAGCGTGAGCCATTTTCTCGAGCTTTCGTTGTTTGGAGACACGTGCGATCCGTAACAGAGCTCGTATTGCGCTATGAAAAGAGGTTTGCAGATAATGGGAAATAGTGGATGTACAGTGGCGAAGTATGAATCAATGAGCTTATCGGCTGTATGTTTTGGTGGGAGGGCAAACAAATCGACATGTCTACCAAGAATTGAGACATCCAAATCATCAAGTGATGGGCCTAGTCAATGTTAGATCAAGCCCCTGGAATATTTAAAGATTCGAAATTGCCTCTAGTTAGGCCAACATTCCTTGAGCTCTTCGTCTGGACGATTCCATCCTCTGAGCACCAGCGTGTACATCATGATCAGCCTTTTCGAGTTCATCATCCACACGGTTTATCCATGCTGCCTCGCTAGCTTTACCCAGATATCCGCTTGGATTATTGACTGATACAGTGTTCACGTCTTCAGTTAAGTGATCGAGAGAGCTTGTTGAGCCAACTTCGGCAGAGACGAATGATTCGCCAGCATATGTCTCAGAGCTCTGAAGTGGGAAGAAATCATGGCCGCTTGTCTCATTGGTGCTGATGGACATCCGCCCAGGCGAGGTTGCGTAATAGGAATCTGGGGGCTGTCACCAGAGTTAGCGCATGACGGGTATGAAATATCTAAAGAACTGTGATAACCTTCGTCAAAGCCTTTTGAACAGCCAATCTCCCTGTGCTGTCTAAATAGGGTTCGATGTTTTGTATTAAATCTTCGAGAAGTATAATTCGACTTTCCAGTGTCTGTAGATTTCTGAAAAGAGTATTAGCTTTAGGTGGCTTCCTCAGAACTGAGCCCCTCCACCACACCATTTCTAGAAATTTCTGTCATGATGACTTCTTTAGAAAGAAAGGTTTCGGATCGAAATTGGGCACAGAACATCAAGGAAAGATGGCAAGAATGCTGACTTCTTTGCCCGTTCTCTCTTCCCATCCCCGTAATAACAATCTATTCTAGACACCCGGCAATGGTGGCACAAAGGTCTATCTCGGAGGAATTTTTAGCATTGAAGTTGCGCTTGGATACTTCCCCGTCAATGTTTCTGGGAAGATTTAAGGTAAATTTAGATATAGCGGACCTGTCACCATCGCACTACATAACAGGATCGCGTCAGATAGATTCCAAGGCCAAGCGTTCTATTCTGGGAGGAAGTATGAAGTATCGAACCTTGGTCTTCTTCTCTCTACATGGTTCGCATGCATGTGACACTCGCCGCTTCTCCACCAAGCCATGAGAGTGGGTATCAAACTCCCTGGGTCTTCTCCAGCGGGGAATAGGAAGTTTCGGACGGTCTGGCTTGCTGCTGTCGCCTTCCGAGGAGTTTAGTATGCTCATTTTGCGGTAAAGCAGCAATGGTATGAGCAGCGCAAGACCTTAGTTGGAATCTAGGTTGGATGGTGGAGGTGTCTGGAGAACCCATTTCTTTATCGGCTCTTTTGGTCTTTATCGACCCTCATTTTTAGGGCGAGAGCTCCCGGGGGTTGGGCTGGATCATGCTTTTCCTATTTGCTGAGAGGGGCAGGGACGCGACTAGTAGTGCTGTTAGGCCATGAACCTACATCTTTGTGTGAATGGGTTTATATCTCGTGCGAATACATGTAGATACATCCGGATCCGCCGCTAACCTGCGGCTTATGCGTGGAAAGGAATCTGAACCACCAGTAAAACCTGGCAGCACGCACAAATCGTGGATTGGATCTAGCCGGTTTATGCGTAGTGAAGCACTGTTATTTCTGGGAAAATATGTTGTGAACGTTCGATGCGTAATTCTTGAGAGGGTACCACCATCGAGCATGAGCTGCATCGTTTAAGGCCCAATATCTCGGACCCTGCGCCTTATATCACATCGTCTTTCCTGATTCTACGCCGGTCGTCTGCATGGAACAAGTCAACTTTCAATGCCTGCGACTACTCGGATTCTCGTGACGCTTTTAGAATGGGCAGATCCGCATACCATACAAACTGCCCTGAACCTACCTATTTTATATGGGATGCAGAGGTAGCCCGTTTCAAAAACGTCGTGAGAATACGGGTACAACTCTCGAGGGGTATAGGATCACTAGCAGAGAAATTTTCCACTAGAAAAACGTGGAAGAATGGGGGCGAGCTGCGGCTGCTTGCCCTACTCAATTTACCAATTTATTCTGACGAATCTGGCTTCACTTCATGTAAGGACTTCCGGTCACGGAGCCTTCGATGCTCGAACGGACAAGATAAAAGACACATCATGACAATTTACTTTCATTACTACGTTCGTAATCCTCTCGGCTCCGTGATCTTTTGTGGCGTTGGTAGGCTCGAGACATGTTGTCAGAACCCAAGACTACATGTAAGTATATGTGTAGTGGGTGAGGTTGATAATGTTATGCGAACTAGCCATCTCAGCCAATACCGTGAGGCTCAACATGATCAGTTTCCCTTCATGACGTAGTTGCAAATCATGAGTGAGCTGATTTTGGCTAGAAATCAGGTCTTGAGGGGATAATGAGGCTGAACATGGAAGGATTCATCACACTGGGTGTAAAGAGGTCGAAATAAGAAGCGGCAATGTCTCTAACCTGCAACGGCAACATCTATCCCTAACCGAGCTAAGCGAGCCAGAAGGCACCTTATTTGATGTAGCAAGTGCTGATAAGCGCTAAACGGTTCTTGGCAAAAATTTCCAGCCACACTTTGTTTGAACGTCTTGACATGATTCTCGTTCTTCCTAGTTGATGTGGCACCTGCCTGCTCTGGCTACCAAGAACGCGAATCTTCCATTTTCGGTATGTTTTACGTCCATTCCTAGGCCGCTAGGTAGCTTCTATTGAGCAAAGCTAAGCTACGTGCTAAAAACCACGGTGTGCAGCCTACCGTCTGACCCAGAGTCACGAGAATACCGGTAAGCCCTGCATGCTTCCAAACGGGTAGGAATGCATAACCACAGTATGTCGCCAGGGGAGCAAATCTAATGCCATACCTTTTGCCGCATGCGATATTCTCCAAGGCACTCTACCTTGCGTACGAATAATTATATCTCAGACATAAAAAACAAAAAACTCGGGAGGGGAGACACCTCAGTTGGTCACATCTCAGCTTCTGATTTCCAAGGACTCAAAATACACAGAGAAATATATCTGGTACTTAGAAAGCCACAACTCTTCGACAGGACAGCGAAGTTGCCATCAAGGCTAATACCCCACACACTATCAGTCCGCGATTTGCGCACTCCAGAATACGGTTCCTGTAATCTCCCAGCTAAAGCATTCCGATTCTTGCTACCTGACAAACGGTGCCCGTATCGCATCGAAATGGATCCACATGATTTTATCCATCTCGACTCCATGCAGGAGCTCGCTGATTGGAATCCGGAATCTTCCTTCCAACATGCACCTAATATCTCTAACACTCCGCTTCGTTTTCGTCCTATAGCAGGATCCAAACCTCTCGATCAAACAGACATCACGATCCCGCAGCTTCTCGTATGCCACGACTACAAGGGTGGATATCATCCTTCAGAGTCCTCCCAGGGTCGTTGCCCCTTCTCCGAGACTGTCTACACAGCAGAATATCCCCAGTGTTTCTCAACGTTCGTGTATTTCTCCCACAAAAGGGTTGCAATCCCACCGGCACCATGGATAAATATGATGCATCGAAACGGCGTCAAAGTTCTTGGAACCTTTATCATTGAAGGGGACGATGGGAGCAGCGAGATGGGAAGGATACTCGAAAAGGGTTCTGAGGGGGAGTTCTTATTTGCAACTCAACTTGCAAGGATAGCAGCTACCTACGGATTTGATGGCTGGTTGATGAATTTCGAGAGTAGCTTTCCAAATGAGAAATTCAGTCCCTTCCAACTTCAAAAATTTCTTAGAGAGCTAAAAAGCGCTACGGCTGCGCTAGTACTTAGAAGCGAGATCATATGGTATATATCTTGGGATTTAAACCCATCTCTTCCGTCTTCTCTGTTCACCCCGCTTTTATTTTTTTCTTCCCTAATTCTAAATTGTAGGTACGACGCTTTAACCGTTTTAAATCAAGTACATTGGCAGGATGGTCTCACGCTGCTTAATGTGCCATTTTTCGCAGCGACAGACGGAATATTTACAAACTACGGCTGGCGCGAACCGCAGCTCCATCGCACGGCCTTAATGTCTCAAGTTTTTTCGAGGCCCTCTGAGGTTTATGCTGGAATAGACTGCTTCGGCCGCGGCTCTTTAGGAGATGGAGGTTTTGGTGTTGGAACGGTCCGTTCTTTATTTAATCGCTTTACGACCCATGAACCTAAATATGTCCTTGTCCGCATCCAGAATTCATTTTACTCACTTTTTTTGTCACGTTTTCTTTCCCTTGTAGGCTCTTAAGGCAATCCGCAAAGAGGGCCTTTCAGCAGCTGTGTTTGCACCTGGATGGACTTTCGAAAACTTTGATGGAAAAGACTTCCATTCAATAGATCGAAAGTTTTGGATTGGTAATGGAGTATTCCCAACGGAACCTGGGCCTATATCCGAATACTCTGGTATTCTTGAAAGCGGCACTGAACATTACTTCTACACCAACTTCAACAGAGGCTTTGGAGAGTCTTTATGGTTGAAAGGAGAGGTATGGAAGCCGCTTCCTCCTCAAAGCTCAAACATAGCAAAGGTACGCATTTAAACTGATACTAACTACAATCGATAACTAGAAAGTCTTGGAAATGCCATGGGTTCACATAGGCACGCAATCAATTGTCCCTTCTTTTCATCCTCAGAATAGAGACGCCCTACAATGGATATATAGCAATAAAGCAGCCTATACGGGAGCCTGGTCACTTAGCATTTTCGCAAACCAACCCCAGTACCAGGGGAGTACGCATCCTGAATACTTTTGCCCACTCTACAAACTTGGTATTAAGGTTACCCGAGACCTAATCCTGCAATTCACGTATAAACTTCCATCAAGCACTGGAGAAATAGTAGGATTTTACTGCTCTATCACGTCGGGTTGGAAGACTAGGGAAGAGGAGATCAGAAAATACAAATACGATTTGACAGAATGCACGCCTATCGAGGAATCAGATGGCTGGATTACTGCATATACATATATCTCCGAGGATGAAATCGAGACCGCAGATCGCCGCATTGCTGAGGTTGGGATATTCTACCAGCCTCCTACTTCAACACTTCATACAGGTAGAACTGTAGACCCCTCTGCGCGGCAAAGTATCCCAACCCGTGTTGCTACACTCGGTGAACTACTTATCACAACCCT
Organism: Gyromitra esculenta; assembly: GCA_038503075.1. Classification (NCBI taxonomy): domain Eukaryota; kingdom Fungi; phylum Ascomycota; class Pezizomycetes; order Pezizales; family Discinaceae; genus Gyromitra; species Gyromitra esculenta. Next base: position 222,936 of record JBCAML010000005.1, read on the forward strand.
TGACACGGAATCCGTAGGCCAGCCATCTTTTATCAGCAAGGTCGTCTCTACTGAGGCAACAGCCGGAAAACTCAAGTTAAGTTGGAAGGTGTACCCAATACATGGCGACGATGCTGTGCAGAAAAAGCGGGATCGTGGATTGTGGAGTAAACTCACGGAGGATTTCGCATGGTTTGTTGTGTGGAAGGGAACTCAGTTCGTAGGTGTTTCTCACTGCTTAGTGTTCGTGGCGGATGGAGCAGTAGAAGGAACGGTGGAGGGGGAATGGAGGGTAGACGGTGTGACTTGGGAAGGTGCAGTGTTTTCTGGGCCGTAAGGAGAGAGCCGCGAGGAGAGCGCGCTATTTTGAAGACGATGTAGACACTTATATCCTTACACAACAAAATACGCATTAACTTAACTGGCGAGGATGAGAGTAAGACTTTACCTCAACATTTTTCCGGGACATCACTCAGAGTTTTTTGTGACGTTTAAAATGACGCTCTCGTAAATGAGGCCCTAATTAATCGGCGCTACTACTATTACAATTGATAGCTTCGCTGTTACCCTGACCTCGTTGCCAGACCTAGCTTGTTAGCTGCTACCCCCAGCAAATAGCTTGTGTTACAGTACAGATAGGGTATAGTATGATCATTGTTACTTTTTGTTGATGTCACATCATTGGCCCTACACATCATATGAACTCAAGAAACTTTCAGGCGACAAGCAGGCATCAAAAACTACAGTTTCAAATTGAGAAAGTTATGTTGAATTGGAACATCAACCTCTCGGCACTGGGCTGCTGGGCTGCACGTGATTCTAGATGGTCGCTGCCCCTTGAACATCTATATGGGAGATGGAAGATCAGACGGAGACGGACTGCGGGACGGATCATTATCCAAACACGTTCCTGAGGGGATAGGATACAACACTAGACAGCCTCCACGTTTAATCGTCGTTGTTGGGAACTATGTAGACCCACAAGTTGGCTCTTTGGGCGGCGATAATCTTCTAGTGAATCGTACAACACCTTCCTAAGCTAGTACGTACCACTAACTAACCAAATTATAGTTCCGTAATGAAAACTACATCAACATATCCGATACTAGAGTTAGTTGTACAAAGTTAGATTAATTGTTCCTAATGGGAGTTCTTACTTTCTTTACAGTCAGTGCTCCATTAGTTTTGAGGACCAGGGATCTTAAACTATCAAGTCTTAAACCTTATAAAATTAAAACCAAGAATTTAGCCAGAGACGGAACTATAAAATCTTTGGTAAAGTAGTTTAGGGTATTAGAAAGTGAAAATATATCACGTGATGTACGTAGCATTGGCTATATAGAACTTTACTTGGCTATAGCGATAGGACGAATAATGGTGAAGCCATAGATACGTATATCACCAGTAGCACTAGCGGAGCTACTAAAATTACTACAGCTGACTCGATATAAGCATATTCTCGCTATAAGCATACGGTCTAGCGGCTCCGTTTTCGCTTGTACCTATAAAACTTACCTAAATCTAAGCATAAAAATGACACAAGCATACAATGTTTTAGCCCCGAGAATATGCTTATCGAGAGTGCATTGTATTTGCAATTCCCTAGAGCTGAAGTGCCTAGCGACACTAGAGACTAGTATAATACATAACTATAATGTCATGCAGCAACCCTCGCATCGACTCTCACCCTCCCTTCATCCCTACTCCTGCAGTAGAACAACACATATTCGGCTTAGAGAAATGGTCGAACGGGCCCAAGGATAGCCCCTACTTAGAGGTAGATCAACACCTCTGCACAATCCAGGATCGTTTGGTTCGTGAAGCAGCACCGAGCCTCTAGATCTGCATGACCTTATCATCAGGAATCAAAGCTAACTCAATAGACGCTTCGACGGTTTAGATAGACGCATTGATACTTTCAAAGGCTGATTAGATGAACTCAGCCGGAACCTTACAAAGATTTCTAGAAAGATAAACAAGATTCATGTTAAATGAGTCCTATTATCATATATCCAGTAACTATAAGTTTACTGGCAGAGATATGACAATATGATATCATACAGTTCAACAACAAGTAAACAGATGCCATTGCATCTTACAGGGGATTCTAGGGTTATCAAAGTCGCAGTTCGAGTTATAATATTGTTAAAGCACATGAGTGCTCGAAGGCACAATTATCTGTACTTTACAGCTCTACACAGGCCAGCAAACGATTGATTATTTTCTTACCATGTTATCAGCTTAGCGGACAGCTTCGCTATGAGAATTCTGGCACATAAAAGGAAGGATAAGGGTACTCTTCATAAATTTATCATCGCTAGCTACATGTATCCTCCTCGGTAGGTATCTTGCAATAAAAATAAAGAAACGGATCCCATAATTGCTGCTAGATATATCTACAATATCACTTCCCTGCAAAAAGCAACCACAATCAAAAATTTCTTACAGAGCTTTTTTCCTCCTTATACAACTCCAAGTAGCATTCAGGAAATATGACAAGATCTAGCGGGGAACCTAAGCCGGAGGGAGAAGACTGATGGTCCAGATCCAATACGGATTGGTCAAGGTGTAAGGAACACTCAATGCACCATTGGTTACCGTCATCAAAGTATCCGAAATTGTGACTGGGCCATCGTTCTGCATCAGTTGTGCATATTTGCGATATTCCTTAATTTGAACCCGGACTTGGTTATTCTTAATCAGCCAGCTGCTCTCCGTGTTGAGATTTTGGAACTGGGTGGTGAAAGTCCCTGTCTGGCCCGCCGTTGAAGTGATCACCCCGATACGTTTGTTGGTGCTATCAACCGTTGCATAGAGATTGAACCAAATGAGGTCTCCAGGAGTGCTTGCAACCCTCTGCCCAGTCTGGAATAGAGTGTAATAGTTGTATACCCAATAATCTGCGAGCGCTGTGTATGGTACAGTGGTAGAGTTTCGATTGACAAGGAGTGCCATCCCGTCATGCAATTGTTGACCCGATCCAAGGTTAGATCCCCAATTGGCACGGAGACCTTGGACTTCGTATCTCTCGAAATTGGTAACGAACCATCCAACATTGTTGGGATTCTATGTTGTGTCAATATCCTGCAATCTCTCACAAGCACGTAGGGGGGGGACAGACCTGCCAGCTAGCTGGACCATATTCATTGACTTGATAAGGTCTAGCCGGGGCGCCGTAAGTTGAACGGAGCGTCGTGAGTTGACTGATCGAAAACCCAGCGTTATCTTGTGGGCCACCATCGTATCCTCCTTGACCTCCAAGCAAGTGCCAACTATATTTGTCGGGAATGGAACCATTAGAAATGACGTTTGGCATCCAAGCATTCCACAACGTGCTGGTGGTGGTCGGCTGTTGTGCAGTTGAAGGACCAACAAGAAGGGTACCCGGAAGGAGTTCACGAAGTCTGTGATAGGCCCAATTATATGTTTGAAGATACTGAGATACGGACTTTGCCCAGAATCCGCTGCCATCTGGCTCATTCCAGATATCAATCTCAAGCCCTTCAATCATGTTGTTCGCTTTCATGTCCGCCACAACCTGTCTCAGGAACTTATCCCACTCGCCACAGTCTCCATTATCACATGGCCAAATGCCACCACTTCCCTGGGTTCCATCGGCCTTAAGTGCTACTTATTAGTACTGCACACACTCGTTTTACGAAAAAAAGTATGGCAGGGCAAAACTTACCCCCCACATATCGTGGATCAAGAGAATAAATCTTCCTCCATATTTTCTAGTCGTTTGATAATTTGAAAGTGCAGATTGGAAGCGAGGTACATATTGGGCATAACCAAGCCTCCAGCCTGCGCTATTGGCCGAAGTAAGCTGAGCTCCGCCAGCACGATTATAGTTGAATCCGACATCCGTGTACCAATGGTCTGGAATTTGGTTTGGGGTATCAGGAATTCCGTAGAGAATTCCGGAGGCGATATGGCGCGGGGCACCAAGCTTTGTGCTAACATCGACAGAGGCGATGTATCGATCTGCTGAGACCGTACTCAGGGCCGTTAATGCGATAGCAGAATACTTGAGAAGCATTTTGAAAGATTGTTATAGCTAGGAGGACACGAGTCGAACTCTTGTGACCGAGTGTTGAAACAATCTCTAGAAGAGAGAGGTGGGTACTTATAGTCGGTCTACCTAGGATAACGGATATCAGGCAAGAATCTGTCTTCCTGTCTGTCCGGCTCATTGGCCTCGACAGCTGAACACTGTTGTTCATTATTCCCTGATACAGATACCCTGCAAATTTAATACCCTTGAAATGAGCTAACAATTAAAGACTACTATCTAGTCTAGACAATCGAACTAAAAAGTCGCGGGGAAGTAAACTAGGTTAGATAGATAGATTTATCATTCGCGCATCCAACCCGTAGGTTATGGCGGCCGCACCAAAAGTAAACTAGGTTAGGTGATTCACAGGAAGGCACTTTTCTCCCAGGTGATAAACAGCCATCGATGACCGAAAACCCCCGAAATGGTAGTACGAGCTGGAAAAATATGACCGAGTGGTAGATCCCGAGGCATAGTATGACTAGCATAGTAAGAGGAAATACAGCCTAATCTCATTATTACGAAAATACTAGCATTTCCTACCTATTTAGCAAGAGATTCTAAGTAATATGCGGTAACACAACTCTTATGGACATATACACTTCGCTAATGCTTCCACCGAATCAATTTAGCCTATATTCAGCAGTCAAGTAAATCGAACTACAGCCCGGCCCATAACCCGCATCTTCTTCCATTCGAGTCTCTACACGCAGTTGATAATACCTATCCGAGATTAGGCCTTCAGGTGCAGGAGATACTTCTAGATTTAGGGTTCTTCTCTAAACTTACTCAATGATCTCAGCCTAAAAGCAAACCGAGGGTCCATGAAGAATTGGCGTACACTGGTGCCACTACTCTATATATACTAGCTATAGTAGGCGATCATTGAGGTAAAGAGCAATGGAAATTCAAGACCTTTTAGAAGATCAAGTGGACCTTACACACTATTGTATAAAATGTTAAAGTTACCGAATAAATTCCATTCTCGTAAAGAGAGCGAGCGAGAAGCTATGACTGAATTTTAACCGTTAACAAAAAACATATAATGGTGTTTATTAATTGGAACTATGTGACATGTATTCAACGATAATGAAATTAGAACAGATGAAACAGATTGATGCCGAATTCGTGCAAGTATATGGTTATACAATTCTATCCATTCCACCTAGTTCTTTTTAACTTCATCGTTCCAGATCCCCCTGGCACTTACCCTAAAGTTACTCTGAATATCCACTCAATATCGATCGCTACCTGTAGAATAAGCTCATACCCCAGAGTCCCCGGATCTAGCAACCCAAGTCTTGGACCGGGTCTGACGTTCGAGATTATGACGGTCTACTGTCCGGGGTGGAAATGCGGGGTGCATCTCGCTTGTCATTTAGCCGACAGGCCATTTTGCTGTGGGGAAATGGTCTTCGCTTAGGTAGAGTCTCAATTGAATATATTAAACAATACAATATCGCCACCCCGCCAATATACCCCGAACCCACATGTATATGTCGCTGGGGTAGGGTATGTACCGAATCGAAGTACTCAACCCGTTTTCAAATAGAGTGATTATAAATGATTTGTTGCCAACGGTAAGTATTCACCCGAATAAGGGAAGACGGTTAATAACTTGCCCTTACTCTACGCAAAATAGGATGAACTTGGTATGATATTGGTACGGTATTACGGTAAATGCTCGATTAATACGGGATCCAGTTACAACCTATTGCATGACATAGTTTTCAAGGAGATTTAGTTTCATTTAAGATATTGTTAGCGATTTAACCCCGTTCCTCGAAGTGCTATAGTTAATTAACCATAGGTCTACATCTTCGTTTTAACAACGCTTCCGAGCTCCAATTACACGATATCTAGGGATTTTTATGAATAATAGCAACCTTAAAGGTTAGGAGACAGTTAACAAGTCTATCGAGGTAAATCTACAGAGTAGAGGTAATCAAGCCCAAATGACTGAGATAACTTCAAGTCGACCTTTCGTTTATATGTTGGTGATCCGAAAGTCTCATCGAATTTCTGCAGGCCCCAGCATCAAAACAGGGCTGCCTGAATTTAATAAATTTGAGATAGACAGGTAAGGGATCATTTATCTCGGACAAGTAGATTCATGGGTATGCCGTACAACCGGCCAGTCGATTACCCCACATCACATATCGATGCCTACATCTATTTATCTCCAGAATCATCTGAATTTAATGGCGCCACAAAGGGCAAAAAATTAACCGCTAGGACTAACTTATATATATAGTTATCGGCTTAAGCTTTTACAGCTCTAGGTATCTGTAAGTCCAAAATTTCCAGCACGCAAAATTCAGTGATACAATTTTAACCATAATCTACAAGCTATCGTCGAGTCTCCCTAAGTTCTCTTGTTTTCACTGCGGTCCCGGGTCAGATTTCGGGCCTTCACTATATGTATTGCAATATACACATATCTCCATGGTTAATGCCGCGTTTGAGTTCCTACCCAGACGTTTTGTTAGGCATCCGGAATAGGATAAGTATACTGTAAGCAGGTGGAAGGTAGTTGTATAACTCCGGTATCCACGCTGACGCACCTTGTGTTATCTGAGCTATAGGTAGGAGATTCGCCTCCTTCCGGACACAGTATCTCTTTTTGCTCTTTTTTTTTATTGGCCACTGTATTACGTTACCGGTTATGAGTCGGACTTGCGAATCGCGGCGGCACCTGTCCGAGAGATAGGATCAATAGGTGCATGTAGCTTTAATTACTATTTAGATTGGTGAATGACAGTTTAAGAACTAGACAAAATAAATTATAAGTTAAGAGATAAGAGAACCACTTTTTACTCCCATACTTCAACGGAGAGAGATTTCTGTATTAGGCTTTATTACACAAAATGATTAGCAGCAGCGCCTTCTCTGACCTGATCTGCACAGAATGCGATCAAGCAGCATAATGTAAAAATAGATATAGCTATAGGTGGGTAGTTCAAGCAGTAGCATGCACACCTGGCAAATCGTTCGTGGTCTCGAGTTACGTAATGTCTTCGTTTACACAAGACCCACGCCTGGGAGATCTCCCAACAAAAAATAAAACGAAGCATGATCAAAAAGTTGGCGCTGCATGCAATATAGAAAAGCTACCTATCCCACATCGACATATCATAAGTTGGTAGGTACGAGATCAGGCGGGTACCTACTGATCTTATCTCTCGGGCAGGTACCTCATGTCGCGGGCCTGACTCCCAATTAACTACATGTATACCTAACTTTCTGACTATTGAAGGTTTGCTTTATTGCCCACCTCTAAGATCAACCTCCACAATCACTTCAAATCCGAAATGGAGTTATTGGTGTACATGGATTCACACCAATTACTTTTTGTGTGGGATGGGGAAGAGGCTGGACATGAGAGTATGTATCTCGGATTTTTCTAAAGAAGGAAGAGGAACACTTCATCAAGCTACCCTAGTCAGTAGGTACGTACCCGTACTAAAAAAAACCACACCACATGCAGTACTACAGGTGTAGGGGTAAATATGACGAACTGTGGCGTACCTTCCCTTCCGTAACGTCTCAAAACCGACATCTCCTCGACATCAATACAGATATCGATTTTCATTTGACATAATATTTAAACATAACTTATTTTGCACTTTTACCGGCATTTCCATTATCGGGCAATAGTAGAAATGTAGTTTGTATTTCGCGTTGTCGAAAGCAAATTGTGCGCCACAGTTCTCGTCATTTACCCCTATGCTCGTGGTGCTACTTTGCACGCAAACAAACTTGCTCCAACGAATATTTCGACAGTCACTTCCAAGAGGCCCAAAAGCGATCGACGCATGGGTTATGCCCTAACTAGTACCATAATTACGAGCATAATTCTGAGTCGTTAGCTATAGTAGCACAGTCAACACTGTTCGCTCCAAGCGTTGATCGCCCTCTGACCCAGGCACAACTTTAAGTTACGGGCATTTGAGGGGTTTATCTCCATCATTCAGCTTATTCGTTAAATAACAAGTTTGTACCAAAGCAAGTGCGGACCTGTTGCTGGCGCTCGCGAATAGCAGGATCCATGTTAAGCATAACTGTAGTAGAGTAGTTGGAGGATCATCGCCAAGAACAGCCACGCGGCTCGTGGTGGCTCCGGAGTCCGGAAGCTCCAAAGAGCTCAAATAAGCTTGATTATACCCTTATCCGGCCTCCAACCTCAGCTTAACCTCAACCTCCATTCAACGACCCCCGCCATCACATACTCGAGCCCACCCTGATCAACCAAGCAGCAGTAAAATGAAGTTCACTACCAGCACCCTCGTCCTCCTTGCCGCGACGCTTGCCACCGCGACCCAACACAGGCGCTACATCGTCACCTATGACGAATCTACCCCCGCTAGCGTCGTCGAGAAGGCTATGAAAGATGCCAAGATTGCGGTATGTTCTTGACATTCCATCAGCTCTTCGTTAGCATGTATGGGGCTGTAGCTAATCCATCGACTGGAATAGGGTGCACATATCACTCACGAATACCGTAGCTAACCTCCCCACCCCCTCTACACTAGCTAACGTATACTAACTACCAAATCTGGCAGAAATCATCAAGGGATTCAGCGTAGATGCGCCTTCCGATAGTGCCGATGAGTTCATCAACAGCTTGAAGTTCGGTGATTGCCACCCGAATGTAGAGGAGGACGAAATCGTATGTTTCCTACCTGTGCTCACCTCCCGCATGCTTGCTGATTATCGCGATAGGTCACCACCCAAGGCAACTAGAATGGAAACAGGCGATGTTTCAAAATCCCAATGCAAAACAGGCGATTAGGAAGGACCAATTGTTTACAGGTTGTATCTGATGCAGTAAGACAGGGATTGTAGGGCTTTTTTTTTTTTTGCTTGGCATGGGGAGACTGGTGCTATTAATTGGTCGCCCTCACAAATCGACCAGTCTGATAGGGCACTCCGTGTGGATAAATCTACCAGTTTCCTTCATGTCTTTTTCTCAACTTTGTTTCGTGCTGTTGTAGCCCTTTTAATTACTCTGTGGCTAGTAGTTGTAAATTGCAAATTTTGAATTTCTCACAAGGCTGATAGCCCTACTAGCGCGTTGTGGGATGAAAATTGAGAGGCAGAGAGTACCTAACCCATCGAGATCTTGACTATAAATTCGATGCAGTACAACCATGTAAGGAAAGCTTTAACACCCCGTTGCTGAGGTAGGGTATCAAGACTTTCCTTGCACGCCTATACATCCAACTCCTGATAAATACTTCATTGAGTCTCTTCTATGATCTTCTAGGCTGCTAACCGCTAGAGAGTAATCTCAAGGATCGTGCTCCCTGAGTGATACCCCGTGACCACCGTAAACCCCCTCCCTAAGCTCTACGATAAGCACAAACCTCGTTTTCATTCCTATCAGTAAACTCGGGCAGATGTTCTTATAACACAGAGTACAGTCCCTCGTTTTCTACTAGCATTGGGCTCCAGCAAGGAATGCGTACCCGAAGACAGTCTCCAGTTCCATGCTCTGTCTCCAGCGATATGCAATACCGAAGTACATGCCTCGACCGACAACCACCACCGCTCATGTGCTATGCCGGAGTACGTGTATGTATGTGCTATTAGGCAGCTCACTCGAACATAAACCAGAAGACCGGGTTCGAAGAAAACTAGATAGCGAAATTTTCCCCACCTAGTTAGTTTATCAGAGAAGAAAATAAGGGGCGTTTTTTTTTTGTTTTTGTTTTTTTTTCAGTCGAAAGGATTTTGTTCTCGAGGGTTTCCTCTAGTCTCTTCTCTTCTCCCCTCCTCTCCTCTGCTTAGGTGTACACTTATTCAGCACTTCCTACGCGTCGTCGATTCGCTCCTCTCCGAAAACCTTGGTCTTGCCCTCGCTAGATAGCCCATGACATAAGCCCTAAGAGCCTAAATCAACATTGATTTCTGACTGATTGAATGGTTTTTTTCCCACTGAGTACGCAGTACATGTACACGAATGGGGGGGGGGGTTATCGTTCCATATCTTGAATTTAGGTACGGCGTTGTCTGAGACTGCATCTATTTGAGGAAAAGGGAGCAAGAAGGGAGGGTTTTAGTTTGAGCGGCATAGTTTAGTTGAAGAAGTTGGGTGGGTTCCAAGAGAGGGTGTTTTTCCTGGAAGTGTAGTTTTAACTTTGGTTTTTTGGTTTTTTTTTGGGGGGGGAGGACTCTTAAAGAGTATCATAACCTCCAGGTTGAATATACCTAACTACATGTAATGAATAAACAGCAACAAAAACAACAACATATCTTGAATTTGAAAAAGTAAACGAGTGATAAATCATGACTCTAGAGAAGACCAACGAGCGACCTACAACATCCATCTCATCCATCTCGACCCTTCAGCTCTTCCTCCAGCTCTTCCAAAACCACATCATAGAAAAAACGACCAACGTGTGCAGAGCAAAGGGTTAAATAATTAACTAAAGCCGTATTCATCGAACGTTTCATGCACCCTGACTAATCCCATCCCATGTAGGGAAAGCAAAAAAAAGCAAAAAAAAAAAAGCAAACATAAAAGCCCCATCACCATAGCTATAGTAGGTAGAGTAGAGAGCAGAGGTTATATAAAAGGAAAAGAAAAGAAAAGAAAAGAAAAGAAAAGGGAAAAAAAGCCACTATAATACAACTCCAAGCAAACGCAAAAAACCCAATGCTAATTTCTATTCGCCCTCTCTCTTACAAGCTCAAGCCACCAAAGGTCATATTCCTGCTCTCTCGTTTGATAATTCTTCCATCTCCCTTGGTCTTCCCACGCTCCAATCCTGCGCTGCCACCCCGGCCTCGATCGCTGCCAACAGTGCCAACAGTGCCAACGCTGCCAACGCTGCCAACACTGCTATCCCGTTCCCTCCGCCTGCCTTCCTTCTCCTCCTCCAAGCTCTTCTTCCGCTCCACCTCATAGAACGCTCTCGCCCGTCCTCTCTGCAGTCGCATCAAAACACCCCACACCTCCCTCCCCAGACACCAGACCAGCGCAGCACCAACTGCTCTCCGCCCCTGCTCTTTATAGACCACACTACCGGCAGCAACACCCACCAGCGCCACAACTTCAACCCACATACCCTTTCCACTCCTCCACACAACCACCACGCCTCCCGAAACTGCAGCACCCACAACACCCCACAACCCGCCAATCGCCCCTCCAACTCCCGCCAAAACTAGTACCGCAACCCTGCCAACAACACCCCACCAAACCTCCTCCACAACCCTCGGCACAACAACCGGTTCGTCGTCAAGTTTCAGCCCACCGCCCATCAACGACTCTAGCCCCGTCGCTTCGTCGTCCAGAAAGAACCTCTGCGGCGCCATAGGCGGGTACTGTGGATTCCCTAATCTGTATCCTGGTCCCGTCAATTTCCCAAACTCCGCGCCCTGTAAGCCCGAGGTTGCACCGAGTCTATGCGAGAAGAAATTCTCGCGTCCCCCACCTACGGGGGTGGGGCGTTGCCGCTGGAGCTGCAAGAATGATGGCTGTGGTGGCGGGGGAGCGCTCCAGGTTGACGGTGTGGGGTTCCAGTCCATTGCGTCTGGGCTGAACTGGGTCCCACGTGGTGCGGGCGAGGGGGAGATGTCGCGGGCGCGGAATTTGACGGGGGAATAGTTTGTGCTGCCGCCTGTGGATGGGGGAGGGTTGGTTGTTGGTGGGCGGAGTGGGGTTATGGGGCTCATGGGGTGGCGGGGGATTGCACGACGTTGGGGTGGTGAGGCGGGTGGTGAGGGGGTTCCGGGGAGGGGCTCGGGTTCGCGGAGGGAGAAGGAGGGGGGGTCTTCTAGTTTGAGACAGGTTATTGAGACTAGGGTTGACTGTGATATATTAGTATAAATGTTAGATGGAGAAGAGAGGAGAGGGGGTGGGTACCATTAGGGAGACGAAGAGGAGTCCTAGATGTAGACGTGTGAATATTTCCTCTGTGAAAGTGAACCTTCCACCAGGAGCTACGCAATACCAAGACACCATCCTGATCACATAAATCGCACATTCCAGCGTCAGATACTCCCTCGCGCCCACCAGCTTCTTATGCGGATGTCTTTGCAAGCCCCTTTCGCGATAAATCCAGAAAAACCCAAGCACACTCCACGGAATCCACTCCGCCGCCTGTCTCGCTGCAACACCATAGCAATACACATCCACCTCCCTCGACACCGCACTCCTCACCAAGCACCCCGTCCACGAACCCACCCCCAGATCCATCTCCTGTGCAGTCGCCGGATGCAGAACCGCACTACCGTGCCACGCCAGCATCAGAAAATGGAAGTAACACCACACTCCCCCCCTAAACCACCACACTCCCCTCTCAAAATACATCTTCCCCCCCCCACCCATCCTCTTCCGCTTCGCCCCCACGGCAGCTTCATACCCGCTGCTCCGCGCCAGCATCTGGCCCAGCGACGCCACCTTGGCCTGGTAGTTGCTGTTTCGAATCCGATCATTCACCTTCGGCGCACAGTCTGCACACACCGCAGGCCAGCGCTCTTCGAGCTCCTTTCGGCGTTGCGGGTACAGGTAGTTTACATGTTCTTCGTAATCCGGATGGTCTTCGGGAGGCAGGTCGTATGTTGCGATTGCATTCGTCACGATCTGCTGGTTGTGGAGACAGGTGCGGCAGAACGTGGGGGATGGCGGGGGGGATTCCGTGGTGCGTGTAGGCTTGAGGGTGGTGCGGTGCGTTAAAGCTTGGATTGCACGTGGAGACTGTGGACGACGGCGGGCAAAGATGGGGGCGGGCGAGGAGGGCGCGTCGGGGGTGTAGTCGGTGATCACGCCGTCCTGCTATATGTGTTAGTAGAGGCATAATTGTAGGAGAGGGAAGTGGGGGAGGGGGAGAGGGGAGGGGAGAGGGGAGGGGAGGGGAGAGGGGAGAAGGTGACATACTTCATCGAGGTGGTTGTCGGCGCTGCAGTATGGACAGGTGAAGCGGCGGATGCGGCCATTGGGGTACTGCTCCACGCCACGCAGAGCCTGAATAGAGACCTGGTGGCCGCAGTAGAAGCAGCTGAGTTTCCGACGGAAGAGCGGCATCGTCAATACATTAAATAGATTCCTTTCGTATAAGAGGGGGGTGATGATGGGTGATGGGCGATGGATGTTTTTTTATTTTTTGTTGATGAGAAAAGGTCGCGGCGATGTCGTGTTGATGTTTTTTTTATTTTTATTTTTTATTAATAATTAAAAACGCCGGTTACCTGCTCTGTGTGGTTGCGACCAACGGCAGCAAGCTGAAAAGGAGTGAGGCTGAAAAGAAAAAGAAAAAAAAGAAAAGGAATATTCGCGAATGCTGCAGGAAGAGAGAAAGCCTCCGCCCCTCTATCTAAATCCCCCTCCACAGGCAAACACTGGAAACACCGCAAATCCCATGGCAATTGTCGCTGCTGAATGCGAAGACTGCGAGTGGACAGAATCCACCAGTCCGCCAGTCCGCCAATTGGTGAATCTCTCTTCTCGCTATCGCACTGCCCGAGATCCAGCTGCTCTGGCCACCCGCTGGGCCTTCGGTTACTATTCTTGTCCCCCCTTTGTTGCTGCCTCCTCATCGCCGGGAAAGTCTCCAATGTCTCGGGTGTTCGTGGCTCCCTACGCTTAGGCGTCCTATCACTGTTGTTTCTGTCCCTGATCGCCGCCGTGCAGGGTTAGGGTTGGGCTGTTTGGGATGAGATGTCTGGGGAGGGCACAGCATGCTAGTTGAGCTGATCTGTGCCGCCTATCACGGCGGAACACATTCACTTGGGACGTTCGATGCCCTGCGCAGGCTCTATCTCATCGGGACAACTGCATTTGCGGGCTGTTGCTATTAGAACCAGCACAAGATATCATGTCGTGGAACAGCTGGGACGAGTGGCTTTGATCAACAGATTCGGTGTGTGTCTCTACACCGCCTGGGAAGGAAGGAGAGAGGGAGCGCGTCTCTTCAAGATCGATCGTAGACTGCTGTCACTTCTTGAGGTCGCGGCGAATCATGATGAATCACTCGTTATTGGTACCGCGTTGGCGGATTGCCCGGTGAACAGGAGATTAGGTTCTCGATACGGTTCCTTGAGGCGATAGGAGGGCAGCCTTTGGATGTTTGTGATTTGTATTTGTGGTTATGGTTCATGCTGCGAAGTCATTTACAGAGAATTCCGTGTGTCTCGCCTTAACATTGCCAGAGACACGGTAACCTCGCCTTCGCAAGGTACAGAGAGTACTGGAATACGCGTACAGCACTGAATTAATTCACTTCGGATCCACGCAGGAGCCCACAGCCCCGTCGCCAGACCCAGCTTGCCGAGGAATCCAGTAAACCCTTTCCTCCATCCGACAAACTCACCCAACCAAACCCGCCCAATTACCCGGCCTCCAATAGGGCACAACCCCCCGCCGTCACAGCCCACACCAACCCACCATCCTCGTACCCAAACCTCAATATTGCATCAACACCTATCGAACGAAATAACGACCGACGACCGACCGACGACCGACAACAGCCCTTACCAGCCCACCGAAACAACGTAAGCCCCCAATCCCCCAATCCCCATCTCGCCATTTCAACCTCGCAGGAATCCAAGCTCAAAAAAACTCAAGCTAACAAAAAAAAGCTACGACCCTTACATTCTAAACCATGGCTCACGAAACTGTTTGGTACTCGCGTCCGCGCACCTACGGAAAGGGCAGCAGATCTTGGTATATCCCCTCCTTCCAGTTCTGGCTGTTATGGCAGTGTTAACGAAGGAACAGCCGCGTCTGCGCTCACCAGGCTGGTCTGATCCGTAAATACGGCCTCAACATCTGCCGTCAATGCTTCAGGGAGAAGTCGGCTGATATTGGGTTCGTTAAGGTATGTATCTCTATTACGTTAGGGGGGGTATAGGGGGATACGAGCTGATGTGGAGGATAGAACCGATAAACGGTTTACGGACTGGAGGAGAGGAGGGGGAGGAGGGGGGTTGGTTGAAGGGAAACAAAAATTACGATCCGGAATCAGGGTTGGGAGGGCTTCTACCTGTAGGAATATCACGATCGACTTTTTAAAAACAAAAATTCAACGGATTTCCTTTTTTTTTTTTTTGAGTGGACTTTCTTCTTCTTTTTCTCCGGAGGTTGGATTGGTGGGGATTGGATTGGGTTCTGGTATAGGATATTGGTTCTGGTCCGGTTAATGGAGTCTTTTATCTGGGTGTCGAAGATTTGCTTCTGAGATGATGCATGCTCTGCTGGAATGGTTGTTGGGGTCTTGGTTGACTGAGGATTGAGACGGCCTCGTTATATTTAATTTCCCACGGTTGGGTAGATGGTGGGATATCCTATTCCCAAACTGAACGACAAACCCAGCCCCAGTTCGGTGGTCGGCATTGGGGAGCACCTTTCTGCGCTCAGGATGAAACACAAACCTTTAAGCCATTTGAAACCAAGAACCGCTTTCTATATTTTAGCTCCATAGCCCTGAGCCACCATTATCATGAATTTATTTCATTTATTCTCACTCATCGCGAATTCTATCCTGCAGTAGCTATTAGACTCACTGGAATAGTCAGTCTAGATTAGCTAGGCTAAAGCCTTATAAATTGGTAGATAGCATCCTATCTAACGAGGATATTACGTACGCCCACTCTCTCGTTAGGTTGGTGGGTGATAAAGCAATAGTCCTAGTCAAGTGTTGACGTTGAGTCACACTAGTGGGCACCGCCTCTAGGGGACGGAAGGTTGCCAACACCCCCCCCATAAGGATTTTGGATAAGGTTATTCATTCTAAACCATTGAGTGTAATCTCCATTCCACGTAAACTACCGAAGATTAGTGGTTACATATAGACGTATAGGTGATATTCATCACGAGAGTCCCACATAAGTTGTCTGCAGTTCTATGCTCTGGCGACAAGACCTAATTGCAGAATGTAAAAGCTCGTGAATCATACGAATGTATAGGAACTAAATCTTCATTGCCATTCAGAGGTCTCAGAGCTTAGCGTGGCTGTACTTGGATACTAAAAGCCGACCATAAGAAGTAGGTAAAGGTGGATATAGAGAGCCTCAGCGCTATAATTCTAGGTTATTTATATTTTCCCGAGAAATTTCTCGGGCTGTGGGGATCGGAATATTGGCATAGAGTTCTGTCGATAATTAGACCGAGAGCCACCTTTTTTTTCTAAACTCCAATATCGGCGATTTTTCTTATGCACTAACCTGTGTCACTCTAGCTGAGTCTAAGTTTTATATATGCTCATTTAATGGCGAATATATCTAACTGATCACTAGGAGACAATTTAATCATGAAGGAGTTCGGCAATTAGAAGCTCTATCTAGCGAGAGAATCCTTCAGACCTTAAGTATAACACAGCCGTGGAAATTTTTAAAGCTACACGTGTCCTAAAAACTACACTAAATATCCTTTCGTGAGCACTTACCATTGAAGAACTCTGAGTTATGATTCTGGGATATAAGGGTTGGGTCTAATAGATAGGAAAAAACTAATTAGCTTTAATACTGGATCAATTGCAATGAGAATCAAAGACGCAGTGTGTCTGCCTGATACGCTGCACCATTAGGAATTTCTGGAATAGATCACTCGCGAATGTGTTTTTGGAGCTGCCGTATGGTGTACGAAATATCTTTCATTTAGAGCTTCCCCCTACATGCTGATTGATATATCGTGGTTGTGACTTGTAAAAAATATTTGAATTGGATTCCGTAGGTGGTAAGACGACAGCTATTAATCACCCTTTTGAGTTTTATTACTATGATACTTAAAATCATAAATGGTCCACAGGTACTACAATGCATTGTTTTCACCATGTATCTGGAGGTTCTTGTTACTGCCTTCGGTTACCACGTACCGGTTGTTTAGCGTCTTGTGGATGAGTGATTTCCCATGACCTAACAATACACCCACCATAGATGTGCCGTGAAACTCGAGATTGACTGAAACGTATGACATCCATATCTAATTCTACCTATATCGAAAAGAGTCTATGTGATATCTCCTCCCCTACAAACTTCACAGCAAGTAGTGGCGTTTGTGGACATTAGGGCTCAGCCCTGGGTTTTCACAGCAGTCCTTCACCGCACACAGCAACCTGAGATTATCAACATTCGACCACACCGGGAATTCACCCCAACCAACAAATCGACAACCACCACCCAACGCCCCGTCACGCTCTCCTTTCACGATAATTCACACAGCGATGGCGCCAAAATCAGCAGTTAAGGGTAATCCACCACTCCGTCCTGTTTTCCTCCCCGTGCGGTTTCGAGAGGTGGAGAAATTGGGGTAACGGGCAAGAGATAGCTTTTGGGCGAAGAAGGAACGAAGGGAGGAGATGATGGATGCAGGAATGACGAAATCACGAAGAAAATCACTAACATTCCCCACCACCTAGGCTCCAAGGCCAGCGGCAAGGCCCCCGCCACCAAGAAGGCCACCGATGCGAAGAAGTCCGCCCTGAAGGGCGACCACTCTAAGATCACCAATAAAGTGCGCCTCTCGACCACCTTCCACCGCCCCAAGACCCTCTCGCTCCCGCGCATCGGAAAATACCCCCGCAAGAGCGTTCCCCATGTTCCCCGGCTCGACCAATTCAAGGTTATCGTGCACCCGCTCAACACCGAGTCTGCGATGAAGAAGATCGAGGAGAACAACACCCTCGTCTTCATTGTCGACATCAAGGCGAACAAGAGGCAGATCAAGGATGCTATCAAGAAGCTGTATGATGTTGACTGTATCAAGGTTAACACTTTGATCAGGTTGGTCTCCGTCCTATAGTTCTACCTTACGCTATCAAAATGCTGATATGGAGCTCTATAGACCCGATGGAACAAAGAAGGCCTTTGCCAGGCTGACCCCCGATGTTGACGCCCTCGATATCGCCGCCACCAAGCTCGCTATCGTATAAACGAATTGTGGGGTTATTTCCTTCTCTGGGTTTCTGTTTTTTTTCTCTCTCTTGTTTGCTCATCTCGGCATGTTGGGTAAAAAAAAATCAAAATCAAAATCGAACAGATACGAAAAAGCTACGGGTTGTTGATATGAGGATTTGGGAGGGATTTTTTTTAAAAAAAGGGATCTTGCTTTTTGTACTGGGCATTTTTTGAATTTTTTTACAACTATGAGTGATTGAGTTGGAATAAGGGGTTTTTTTTTTCGATTTAGTGTCCGGGAGCGTGAGGATGGTTATGGATGAAGCGCTCTTTCCAGTCACTATTTCGATTCTATCCGTCCCGGATATACTCGAGTACATTACGCGTACCGTTACTACAGCTACAAGCGATACTACATGTAGATCTCTAATACCTTTTTCGCGATTCTTCTTGACGTCAAGGCGGGTGGTGCCCGTTAAGTCTCGTGAGCGTTTAATATAGTGCGAGGACGGGTAACTCCCAAACAACAGGTACAACATGAGATAAGCCTCCATGTAATCCTGTACGCCAATTCGAAAATGCTTCCCACGTCTATTCCTACATTTCCTCTTATCTAATTGCCATATACCCAGTCCGTTAACTTGTTGGGCACAGCTATACAGTACAAGGGTGCTCGTTTAGCATGGCAATAGCGGCAATGCCAACTCTAGCAACAGGACCAACCCCGTCAGAGTTTCAATATACCAATCAAATCAGTACATACGTAGGTAGAACTACGGAAGTCGTGTTTTAATCCTGTGTATATTTCGGAACTCTATTCTGGGCATGAAGAAATTGCCCATATTACTGGAGTTCGAGACTGTCGTTACCACATCATTAAACGACCGCCACTGCGCATGTCGGTATACGTGCATTTCAGACTCTGTAAGTTTGCAGCCTTGATGTACGTTTCACCGGCTAAGCCTTAACTACTCTATGCACTGGGGGTTGGTGTTGAAAACCCTATACCTAGAGCACACGTACTCTGCAACACTACTGCAGCAGTGATACTGTTTTCGCTGGGGGCTTCAAACGCCCCCAGATACCGAAATGCTAAGATACAGGGAAGGGCTTTTGCTAGTAGCTGCCACACAGTTTCCGCAAGATTTCGATTTGAGCAATTCTCAGTGGATCGGATGGACATTCCCTAGGATTTCGCTCGGCGAGGGGAAGTGTGCCTGCTACGCGCATGAAAGCACAAACTTCTCAGCTATACGGTAATAAGCCAACCCACTGCGCGCACGCGTGTGGTCGTTTTGATTTATACGTGCTCTGCTGTCTCAAAGTGCGAATATTGTCAGCTGGGAAGGCAGCATGTTACATATCCAGATTATCACCCGATATTCGTCTGAAAAGCTATAAGCAACTTCCCCCAACGATTCAATCGATTAGAAACCAACATCTTACGTTCCACTAAAAATACTGAACCTTTACGAACTATCGATCCCAACTAGCACTTAAAGCCAAGAACTGATGTCGTCGGCAATCATGGCATTGAACAGAGCGCCAGCTCCTTTGAGGGCGGGTACCAACAACACCCCCAGTTCTTCTGCAGAAAAATCTGTTATTCCTATTACCCAAATAGATCCCTCCGGAAGCACCACAGTTCGCAGAATTGCCACAAACTAGTCACCCGAACAATCACCCGACCAGAAAACCCCGAACGAACAAACGAGATTTATCGAAGCCGTGAGGAACGACCGCGATGACGAGGTGCAAACGTTGCTTGACGATCCAAATAGAATCATTACAACAAGTGATATTAATGATGCTCTCCGAGATGCATCGAGCCATGGCAGTGTAAGGGTGGTTGAAACATTGATCACGAGGGGTGCATGGATAAATAGTGGCCCGAGAATGTGTAGGAAACACTTTAATGTTCCTAATTATAAAAGGGAACGTACGGCAGAAAAATTGGCGGTCTGTGAGGATAAGATATGTGGTAGAACAGCGTTGCAAGCGGCAGCGGGGGGCGGACATGCGGATATAGTGTCGATCCTACTGGAGGCCGGGGCCATGGTCGATGCCCTGCTAGCAGATTATGGTGGAAGAACAGCGTTGCAGGCGGCAGCGGAGGGCGGGCATGCGGACATAGTGTCGATCCTACTCAGGCTGGAGGCCGGGGCCAATGCCGATGCCCCGCTAGTAGAATATAGTGGAAGAACAGCGTTGCAGGCGGCAGCGGGGGGCGGACATGCGGACATAGTGTCGATCCTGCTGGAGGCCGGGGCCAATGTCGATGCCCCGCCAGCAAGCTCTAAGGGAAGAACAACGTTGCAGGCGGCAGTGGAGGGCGGACATGCGGACATAGTGTCGATCCTACTGGAGGCCGGGGCCAAGGTTGATGTGCCCTCAACAGGTAGAGAAAGCGCACTACAAGTAGCAGCAAGAGGTGGTTACGCTTAGATAGTATCGATCTCATTAAAGGCTGGTGCCAGTACTGAACTGGAACATTGGAGAGCGGTCGTATTGATGGCTGCAACAAAGCACATCCGCATCGACGTAGTGTTACTTCTTCTTGACGCTGGCGCTGATATTAATGCTCGTGACAAACGTGGCCAAACTTGTCTTAGCTGGGGCATTGCCAGTCCCCGATTAGTTCAGCTATTGTTGGTCAAGGGTGCAAAAACTAACTTACAAGCTTTGGATGGAACAACCCCACTCCATTACGCCATTAAAGGGCTTCATGCTGAATCTGCAAGCATCCTGCTTAACGCAGGGGCCAATACCGAGTCGGAAGATTACGGGAATCGGAAGCCATTAGACGTTGCACTCCACGATTTAAACCCATCTCTAGAATCATCAAACCTAGTCACGCTATTATTTAAGCATGGCTGTGACATTGGAGGAAGGAGGATAAACAGTTGGCGCAAAATGTTAAGAGCAAATAAAACGGATGCTGTTGTTATTACAGAAATCTTAGCTCCACCCTCAGCCCCATTACCTCTCGAATCTAGTTCGAATGTAGCAATAGAGAGTAACGGAAATAATGCTGCTCCAACCAAAGTTCACGGAAAGTCTGGCGTCGAAATCGATTTAGCCAAGGACATGCAAGAATCTGTTGTATTTAACGTCTCATCAGACTCCGAGCACCTAATTCCTCGAAAGTTGTTGTATGTGATTATTTGTTTGACTTTTATCTAGACGATAAACTAACTAAAGTTCAGTTCTATCTTTGAGACTGACTCTGAGATTGGTGTTCTACTTCTGAGGTTCAAGTGGGGTGGGGAGATAACATCTGGGTTCTCGGAGCTTAACGTCCCTCTTATGCGTACGGGGGTAGAGTGGCAATGGTTTCTCTTGGATAGCGATTTTACACCATCCAGTTATGGTTTCTCCAACGTTGGAAATCTAACTAGTGAAGTTGACAAACAAGGTGAGAATTACAAAGCCAGTCCTAAGTTTACTTAGTAACTCTAATCAAGTTTGTAGCGCTCTTGAGTTGCTACGTTAGCTTTGAGTTCTTGGCACCAAACCTCACTACTAATGGCAAAAGCATTCCGAATAACTTAGGAAATGCTTTCCAGGTCCAGAAACGAAGAAGTGAAATCTCCTGGACTATGCGAAAACCACGTATAGATACCAATCAATCTGACCCTTCAGATCCAAAACCCACCCCTATCTTTCGGACAGAAGATTTCAGAAGCACCCTGGACATTGGCTGGATCCCGGAAAATGGGTTAGACTTTTTTACCTTATTCGTGGTCGATTTACACAAAAAGTGGAGAATTCTACTAGAGGAGGTAGACTCGCACTTAATCATAAATGTAAGCCCCATTTAGCCCTCTGCTTGTGAAAAAAAATAGAGTAGCAAACGATTTGGGTGTGGTCGTATAGCGCGAGATACTCTTACTCAAAAAGGGGAGGACAACTGATTTCATTGACAATCTTCTACTCGATGCCCAACAGTGGAGCAATTTTCGAGCTCTACTGCAGACTCATGTACGCGAGGCTAGAAATGTGGCACAGGACTTCGGGGAAAGGCGATATCTTTGCGATGAAGTGAAAGATACAAGAGCAGCAGTCAAAAAGTTGCAAGATACTATTGAAAGGATGGAGGCCGAGGTTAGGGGTGAAATCAAAAAATTCGATGAGAAGACAAAAGAAATGATCGAACTCGTGAGCATACCCAATGCGCCCATCAATAAAAATGCTGATAGAAGTTAGGAATTCAACTTGGTTTCAATCCATGAAGTCCGCACCTCAAAAACGATGGGGATGAGCATGAAACGGCTTAGCTGGATCACTGTAAGATCCAATACAAATCCCTCTAAGATACAGATAATAATTTGCTCCGCAGTTTATTTTTTTGCCATTGATGTTTGTCACGGTAATAACATTTACATATTCTCACTTTCCATTCTAATCGTCGCTAATGTGTTTTAGTCTTTATTTGGGATGAATATAGATCTTGTCAATGGTAGTGCAGCGCACTGGTGGGTGGTTATTGTTCTTAGCGTAGCTCTTTTTACTCTAGTCATTTTAGGCTGGGCTCTTTTAAAATCTGTTCGGGTTTGTTTCCCCGTATAATTACCTATGCTACGCAAAATTATGATATACGAATATGTAACTAATAATCAAATATATAGGCTGGCGAACATTTTGAGGATTCTGATTGCACGGCCAACCCCGGGAGGTTAGAAGCGTTCTCAGCAAGCTTAAACCGCATTAGGCGCGGTCAATGGAACACAGTGAAAGAGGATCTAGGCGCAGATTTAGAATCAGGAAGGGTGGAGAGGCTTAGAGTGTCTGAATTCAAGCGACCTTCGAGACAATGGACTTACAAGTTAAAAGAGCTTTGAGTAGCGGGCCATTTTTGTTGGAATTTTAGTTATCTTCAGACAGGCTCGTTCTCATCCCTACTGCCTGGGGTTGCTATCTTCGGGTATATTTTTATGTAGAGGCTTAGCGGTAGTAATCACAAACTGCTAATTTGGCATTTCGAAGATCGCGGTTGTCTGCTGCTGGACTTAAGCTTATTAAGTGACAAAATATGTATCTCCCACGATTTAATTAGTAAACCTTCTACCATGTGTTCAAGCCGAAACCCTCTAATTGCACCTGCTAGGCAGACATCCCGCATCAGATGCAAATAACTCTCGCTATAACCCTTCAGCTAATACCATTTCTATCTCTCAAGACAGCCCCTAAAACAAATGTGACACTTGCGCCGAATGAAATAATAAATAAATAAATAAATGTGACACGTTACTAAACTCTGACTGCAGCAACAATATCCAAACAGAATAACAAACAACGACCTAGCAACCTTCTTATCAGTCGAGACTTTAGCCAAAGGCTCAGGCTATCTCTATGGCGCTTGGCATATAACTATTACCATCTGTCTACAATAATTGCGAATCGATCTCCACTTCTAGTACTACCTCGCATAGTCCGGTGATCCTCAAACCACAGCGGCGGTATGTCTGCAACTGCATCCAGAATCCAGGATTATATATGCTTGCTACTTGTAGGGCATGGAACGAACATATGGCTAAGACGCGCATATTTCCTGTCATGATTAAACTACTCCGAAAGAATTGAAGTGGAAACAGCTCACGATCGATAACTGTTATAAGGTAGCACCCTCCACGAGGTACCATCAGTATATTTTTTCGACTATCGACATCCAGCAAATACAATATATCCAAACGTTTCAAAAACTCATAATCCGCGTACATATTCGATCACTCCACACCACTATTCTCACAAGCTTCACCATCCGTCTCAATCGACGGCAAAAGCGAGCACCTAGGCTCCGAGACCTCTTTCATCAAATTCCCAGCTAACTCTTCCGGCGTCTGCGCTTTTAAAGTAGTCGCATTCTTAAAGTCCAGCATCAAAGTCTACGAGTAAAGTGTAAGCCTCTAAGCATCCTAACGAAAGCAATACTATTCTCAGAAACACCAACCCGATATCTCCAAAACATAACAAGAAGCTTGAAGATATTTTGAAAGTCTGCCATTTTGGATGGAAAGCATTCTTCGTTTTCTTTACTGAGGAGACAGATGTTGCCTTCGCCGTAGTTCATGCGTAGGAGTTGGAACTCTAGACCTGTATTTAAAATTTAATAAACCCCTAGAATTGGTGCCGTGGTATTGGTTCTTACCTGCCGTGACAAATCCAATAACCGACACTTCTCTGAGTGATTTACTGGACTGTTTGCGTAGCATGTCACGGAGTGCTTTTACCACTTTGAGGGAGTCCGAATACCATTTTAGAGATGTGTCGGCTTCGAATTCCCGTGCGTGCTCGATGACGCCGGCTTCTTTACCGTTGATCCTTAGAAGGCCGTCGTAAAGATGACCGATCTTCCTCCGTTTCGTTGGATCGTACGTGTGGGGATTCTTTCTACTTGAAACGGAGATTGATTTTGACTCCCCCCTATAACGGTTTAGTTACGAAGGTATGTAGAGACGATGTAGAGAAAAGCATACCGACTAACATGAGCCCCTTGAATGGTCAACATGCAGCGATCAAATATAGGATACCACACGTTAACCGTGTACCAGTTTTCTAGGTTGTTTTTGTCAAAAAAGCTACCACTCTCATACATCGGGAGACTACACTAAGGCGTTAGCCTTTGCAACATTCACAAAAAAAGTTGAAAAGCATACAGAAAGTTCATCACAAAATCAACCCACTCTGGTCCTCGATTTGTCTCGTTGCGTATTTCACCAGGTTTAAGAAATGTAGTTTTATGCACAAAGTTCCAAAGTTCATCCGTAGATTTCTCCAATAGCAAAGTCAGGGTTTGCATATCAAGAGAAAATAGCGTATATTTGACTTACTGCTGGCATGAATCTCATCATAGAGTTTACTAGAAGTTTATCGGGTTGTGGCAACTGTTGCACTTTATCACATATGGCTTTCCAGTCATTCTCTTCGAAACAGTCTTTGACAATGTTACCATCGAGATCGCTAGTATCAATAATCCACGAATGTACGGGTAGTTCATATTGATGACCATTGAACTTTGAATGCAGTATATCTTCAACATAGTTCTTACTAGGAAGTAGCCATTTTTTATCGTTATTCATATCTTGGTAAGTCTTTGTAAAAAGTGCGTTGATGCTGCCATTAACTCCAATGAGAATTTGATCCGTAGAGGAAAAATATGCTGAAGAGTCTGAGATTACCTAGCCATATCTTTCTTCTTCTTCTTTTTCTTAGGACTTATTAAAGTTAGCTAGCCCGTAGAGAGATGGGTACTTTAAGGCACCAAATTACCCTTGAGCGTCATCCCGAGGTTCAATAGGTGCCTTACCCTTCGCCTTATTCTGCTTGGGAAGCGGCTTTTGGGTGGGGTCCGGAGGAAATTGAACCGTAGAATGGTTAAACGAATTCTTGATTACTACGCCGCTTGAAGAGGGTTTATCGCGATCACGCCATTGTCTGGCACGTTTACCATCATTGCCCTAGAGTGAAGATAACGCAGTAATTAGTGGGATCATACACCCCACCGGGCAGGCAAGTTGCCTTTAACATCAGACAGACGTAACACGTCATCTGTGCCCCAGTGGGACCAGCGTCGAGTTGGGTAACACCCTTAACAACAGACAGACGTAGCACGTCATCTGATGCCCCGACGCTGGTGTGTGGTGAACGATCACCGCTAAGCATCGGACAGACGAAACACGTCATCCGAGCTCAACGATGAGGTTGCAGCCGATTAGTCTAGACGAGGGGGCCCCTCAAGCAATTTCCACAAGGAGAAAAGAGACTTACATGGAACTTATTAAGAAGAGAGTTGGCTGTCTTGATCTCATCCGGTGTTCCGGATGTCTGTAAAATTTTCAAACCCTTTCTCCACGACGCACGGAGCTGCTCAAAGTCCATCAATTTGTTTTTCTCCATATAGTCAACGATATCCCAACTCCGCCAAGGGGTCTCCCTAAGATATTTATTGGCAGAACACTGGTAAGAATGATGTTCATCGGTAGAAAATTCGTCGGCAGGATATCCGTTGGCATAATGCTCATCAAGGTATTCATCGGCGGGGCGTTTCGCAACAGGCGGCTTCGCAGCCGGAGGGATGGAAGGATGGTCGTGAGGAGGTTGGTTGGTGAGGGTCTAAGATGTGTTAGTTCTATCAAGTGATTCAGAAAGGACCGAAGAGAACCGACAAATTCTCCTGGCTCCATCGTTGCTGATATCGCGGCGCTAATAATTTATGACAAAGGAAGATGGAAGCTGCAAGCTGGAGGATGGTGGAGGATGGTGGAGGTTGGGCGCGATGACTCTTGCGCTTGGCAACAAAGCCAAGCCTTATGCGGTTAGCGTTCTCGACGAAACGGTTGCCAAGGAATGCTTGACAGCAGTGTTTTATTGCCGGGTAACTAACTTGTTTATGCTGCCAAACCCCTCCCCAGTCTACTCTATCACCTAATCTAAAACAGAATAAGTCTAGCGACACTGAACCATACATGTATCTACATGTGGTGATATGCAAAACGGGGTAGAGTTGGCATGTCTAGGCTTCACAAGCGATCAGATAAGCTCATGCCGAAACCTTTGATTTCTGGGTTGAGCGTATCATGCCTTCCATATCTAGTTAGTGCTCTAAATTCTGATCAAGCCTGATGGTCTAAGGGATTGCAAGCCAGCCCGACAAAACTACATTAGCAACAATATAGTTCAAATCTGAGTGACAAAGTCGGATGTTTAGTAACTAACACCAACCACATCTAATTAATATCACTACTCTGTTGTCCGGGGCCGTGATAATTCGGTGTCGCGAGAATTGGCACTCTGATTGACTAGATCTGTTTGAGACGTTGAATTTGTGCGGGGATTCTCGCGACCCGGGCAACACGGTGCAAAGGTCTCAAATAATTGAGACACGGATCACAAAGCATCACTCGCCATCAGCCATCTCTAGCTGCTATAAAGCGATCAGCTCTAAAATAAGCTTTCAATTCCAGTACATGAAATCCCGAGACTTCATCAGAAAGTAAGCCTCGGTACCTCGGCATCCCCTCGATCCATT
This sequence comes from Gyromitra esculenta, assembly GCA_038503075.1. Lineage (NCBI taxonomy): Eukaryota > Fungi > Ascomycota > Pezizomycetes > Pezizales > Discinaceae > Gyromitra > Gyromitra esculenta. Next base: position 249,833 of record JBCAML010000005.1, read on the forward strand.
GCATGAGCCTCAGCACCTACCATATATACACCGAACAATCCTGCTCGGAATCTCTATTAACCCAAACCCCCTCCAACCCAAAAACCCCTAAACATGCCTCCCACCGACCTCCGACTCGGCATCAAGGGAATCGACCTCTCCCCCGAGTTAACCGCAACCGACCGGGTCCACCTCTTCCTCAAAAACGACATCGGCGAGAAAACAGACTACAATGTAACCAACACCCTCTCAATACCAAAAAAATCATAGTCAAATCTAATGCACACCAATAGGGATTTGATAAAGACCTGATCCAGAACGACTTAAAACTGATCTCGACCGCGCCAAACGAAGTAATATTCGAGTTAACCGTAAAAGAGGCACATACGAACCGGTTAGGAAATATGCATGGCGGTTGTGCAGCATTGATATTCGATATCTGTACAACCGCTGCATTAATTCCGAATGCCAGGGAAGGTTTTTGGCAGTTTCTGTAGATACCCTTATGTACTCTTATGAACAGTCCGACCAGATCAACTAACACACATATGTTATAGTGGCGTGACCCGGAATCTTAACGTGACTTACCTACGCCCTGCTCCTATTGGCGCGACCGTGGTTATCGTGGCTACTGTTGTTCAGGCTGGGAGGCAGCTGGCGACTATTAGAGGTGTTATTAAGAGTAAAGAAGACGGAAAGATATGTTCCACGGCTGAGCATTTGAAGTTTAATGCTATACCGCTGGAGTCGAAACTGTAATTATAAGTGATAGTGGGTGTTGAAGAGGATGGGAAGACGGAGAAGATACCTTGGATACATGAAGTATGCATTTTACGAATATATCGAATTCTGCTATCGAAGTCGCATTAGGAGTTTGTCAGCCCTAGAACACTAAATCTCCATTCGTAAAATAATCGACGCCGAACGTGAAATGCTAAAGACATCGAGTGATGATATGTGAAATCTGAGCAAGAATACGCACCTAGTGAAATGCTTTACAGCCGCTGAAATTAACTTAATATCACTAATCATCGGTTTCGTGGTGTAGTTGGTTATCACACCAGTCTAACAATAGTTCCACTGGTGGTCCCCGGTTCGAGCCCGGGCGAAATCATATATCTTTTGCTTCTAGTGCTCGTGTTTGCCAAGTGTGGGTTGGATGGATGGGTCGAGGCGTGGGGCCGTGTGAACGGTCTAGGATATATGTATATTTCAACAGTATTGTGGATCGAATTCTTCATAGGGTGTCTGTGTGCAGTTGGCTCGTCTTACAAGAATTCGGGATATTGAAATATTTTCTCTAAAAGAATACGGTTGACATAATAGAAGTATTTTGTATGAAACGGTACGAATACCGATATAGAAATACTCTTGGCGGTTCGGAGAGACGTCTCAATATTTTTTAATAGGATGATTACGTGAGAGTTTTCCGAACTCGCAATTCACATCGAAAACCCGCCTGGGAATGATGTGTTCGGTCATAGAACGGTGAGAATGAGCCATCCCGTCCGCTCTGGCATATCCAAGCACCGTATCGCCTGGTTAGTAATGCAGTGGGTGACCATGTGGGAATCCCAGGTACTGAACTCGTACTTATTTTTTTGCATCCCAGAGATTTGGACGAATTTAGTGGAATTAGACCTTTATAGTTCGATTCAAGTTCACACCAGCTACCCACTATAATATTTCTAGATATGGCTCCAGTAATCTAAAAGGTGGGCGAGACTAAGGCGATAGGGAACGCTCTTGGCGCCAGGTTAGGGTTTTCTGTGACTAAATGAGTTTACAGCTTCGTAGTGGTTTTATACACTCTTGTAGCTACCTGGTGGACTCTTCGTGAATATGAATATATTCTAAATAGAGACTCATTTTAAATAGTTTTTATGGCCTTGCTTTCCCTGCTAAGCCCGTATTTCTAGAGTCAAACCGAAAAACCCAAATCGTCGTCATTGTTCTAGTGTCTTCGTGAAGGTAACTTGGTTGTTGCTCAATCACCTACTCTCACTTCAACCACCTTTTCTTCTAAGCTACTTAGTATACCTATTAAAATTACCATGGGATCTTGGGGCTTGCCTGTGTGCTTATAAAAGAGCGACGTGAGATGAGATGGTTGGATGCCGAGGTAGACCGGGCTGGCGTTGAGCCATACTAAGAGCCAGCACTGGGGCAGCAGTTCTAGAGAAGTAGATATTTGAGGGAAGGCAGAAGGACAGAAAGCTTCCGAAAAAGAGTAGAAGGAAAGCAGTATCGATAGAAGAGTAGATGGTGTTGATGACGAAGGATTAAATGGCGCTAAAGTAGCAGAAGAAGTTGAGTGACTTCCTCATTGACCGTAGCGTAGCAGAGCGAAAAGATATATGTAAGCTTGATCTGTGTGTTCGGTTATAGAACGGTGGGAATGGACTTTCCTGTTTGTTCGGACATACCGTGTATACTGTTCAAATACGACCCGACGCTACCGCCCCGCCAGAGTCGAAAGGGTAGGGGCAGAGGTAGAAAGTTGGCATTGCATTGGGCTGCGTCCAGAGGGGGTGAGAGGGCCTTACAGCTGCATATCGAGCATGGGGTCGATATATCGGCGCAAGACAGCGATGGAAAAATCGCTTTGCATTGGACAGCTGATAGGGCACGTAATGGGATAGTCAAGATTTTGGTTGAAAAGGGCGTCGATATGTCTATTTTAGATGGTTGTGGGAAAACGGCTCTACACTGGACGTCGTATAGAGGGAACAGTGATGTCATCGAGGTGATGATTGCTGGGGGTTGCTATCGGTACCAGATGGCGATGGAAATACGGCAGCTTAGTTGACGTCGGACTGTGCTCGTAAAGATGTAGCGCAACTACTGGTTAAGTATGGAGTTAATACCCGCTTCCGAGCAGCAGTACAAAAATAACTAAAGGGGACAATCAGACGAGCAACGTCTAAGGGGATTGGGACAAAAGCGTTGGCGCAACAAGCCTTAGTGCCGTATGTTATATCTCTTGAATACGGGTTTCTTATTCAGTTTATAATTTTATTTAGTAGTGATTCAGAAAGTTCCACCGTATGTTTTACCCCCGGGACCAGTGAACTAAGGATATGGAACTGTATGTTCAACAAGACAATGAACGTAAAATGTAATTGAAGAATGTTAGGATACGGGAATGGATAGAGGAAGTCGCAGTTGGGCGCCTTACCCAGAGCTTAGGGGCGAGTGACTCCTAGGTACACTTAGTCTTTCGTTTGGCTTATATGTATACGTTTAGTTTCTCAGCTAGGTATTTAGTAGCTACGATTGTATGCGCAGGCAGGAGTGAAGTGAATCAAGCTGTGTTTGGAAGTTCCTTCCACATCCTGTTGGATATATGGTATATATCCATAGGCTTCCTAGTGTTTCATTTAGTACGTCACTACTCGGGATACCGAAGTCGTTCAGGCAATAGTCTATACTGCTAATGGGGGTTGCTCGGGCCGATCTATTCGGCGCCCAGAGAGCCCCCATAAACCTGTTTATATATGACTCCATAGGGAGTATATATATGGAGCTCTTCTCCCGTTCGTCTATTCTGTTTCCTCTTCTCTAGTTTACTGGACAATCAATATATCAAATCTATTCATTATTTCAACACATCCTGCGGCGTATGATTAATCTATCTATCTATCTACACATCCTGCGGCCAATATGCGAGTGATAAATGGTGATCTTCGCTCTTCAGCGTTTGGTCATGTCTCTCCTTGCGTTGTGTTTGGCTTACCCTCCCAAAATCGTTGCTTAGGGCGTGCGGCCCGCGCTAATATATATAGCCATGTCGCCCTATCTCCTTGGCACAGACATCGCTCTCCATCCCCCACCCTCAACCTTCTCATCCCATCCTCTTGGATCTAGAACTGCGTATATCTAAGTCGTTGAATCCAGGACCATCTCTTCAATGGAACAAGTTTTGATAATGGTAACATGGCCCTAGCCTTAATCCTACATACATTTATCTAACCCATCTCCTCACACAGCAACAAACCTAAGAAAGCAGGATCCTCCGCTTTGAGGATAACTATCGTCAATTATTGCGGGTTTTCTCGGTTTAGCGTATAACCCCTCATTCGGAACGGTGCTGGTTCCGTGAGCCATATTCTCACAGCAGATCTTTTTTCTACAGGAAATGAGAATTTTAGCCAAGTAATCACTGATAATGCTGGGTTCCCTGTTCTTCCAAGGCAAGTATCCTCAAGCTAGTATTCTTGTTTGGCGATCGTGCTACATACATAAGCTTCTAAGTGTACTAACATGTGCCCTCAGACAATCAAAGAATTAAGCAATGACACCAGAAAGCTTTTGAGGGCAACAAAAACGGGTCAAAACTTCGGGTATTAAACCCGAAGCCTACCCTCCAAGTTGGACGGGATGATCAGCAGTCTTGGAGAAACCGCTGGAGCCCTCATCGCCTACACGCTGAGTAGGCTGTAGTTGTGATGCGTGTTATGCTCTTTCGGAGTATCAGAAAGGTAAGCCATTTAGTAGATGTGCAATAGCTGCGCTTACGCTGACATGTATTACCCTCTAGACCTTCATTAGATGATGTGGGCAAGCCGTGCCCAACATCCCGCAGCTGGCTCCATTGAGCCAGCTTCTATTTTTCCCCGCCCGGCTGGGCGGTTGACCGTATGGGCAGACAGAGTTTGATGGAGGTCTTAGAATTCTGGGGCCGTCGCGGGTGTGGCAATGGCCTCGTAACCATATGATATGGTTAGTTGGAACGAAAAAATAATATAGGATGGGCTTTGAGATTCCATGCTTTACTTTGCTTTGCTGTTTGTGGGTTGGTGAATTATCCATTGTATGCTATTACCGCTACCTATCGGAATATAAATCGCCACTAGAATCGAGGATCTGAATATTCCCCTATTGTACGCTTTAGGTGTTAAAGTAGAAGGGAAGCCAGTGGTGAGTGTTGATGTGACGCAACTACTCCAAACCTCCCAGGAAACTCCGAGTAAGGTCTTGAATTGAATCGGGAACTCGAGACTCTATGACGCGGCGTTATGTTTATAGGTAGCGAATGAGTGGGATTGCACGATATGAGCTACCAGAATGTCCTTCCTCCAGGCTACCCCCTCCCTCCCTCCGGCAATCCAACCCGCCACTGTACAGCAAATCACGAACACGCACACCCCATGAAGAAAAAAAAAAGCCCATGCTAAAATTCGATTCCAATAAAAAGCCCCCAACACCATCCGCATCCAAGTATCCAAGTTCATCCCATCCCATCCTATCACTACCATAAGGCAGCCAAAATGAAACAAAACAAAAAACATAAAGAAAACCGCAAAAACCCCTAGAGCCTCCGTAGCAAACCAACAAAAAAAAAACATCATAAATATATAAACCCTCCCTTTTCCACAAATAACACTCCCATCTATATAATGACCGGCAGAGCCTGCGACAGTGAGCTTTCCTTTGGGCAGTACGGACATTTCAGTGCGCCCGAGCTCCCGCCCTTCGCGAGACGCTGCAGACTTTCCTGCGCGATGACGTGGCCACAGGGTAGCATCATTGGGGGGTTGGATTCTGTTGTTTGGTCTTTCGATACTGGACAGACGAAGATGCTGTGGAATTGGTATCCGGGAGGGAGTGCAATTTCAGCCTAACACTGGTCAGCACATATAACACATAACACTAGAAGGAGGGAAGGGGAGGGCTACAGGTAATTCGTTGACGGTGCTCCACTCGGTCTTCTTATCCTTCATGATAGCGGCCATCTTCAGCAGCGTCGGCAACGCGATTGCGCCAGCCGTAGCAGCGATATAAAGCGGAGACTCAGCCGACAACCCGAGTAGCGAGCAAAATTCCTTCGTGAAGCTGTGCGCCACATCGTTCCAGCTTTTCTCCGGGTCCGCAAACAATCGGCCGTAAGGACTGGTTGCCAGGGTCGGGATGTACAAGAATGCACACATGAGCTTCTCAATGTCCCGTAAATGTTTGTCTTGGAAGCGCCAGAACTCGTCTCTGGCGTAACGCATAGCCTCACGGGGCCCACCAACAGCGTCAGCGGTAAACAGCCAGACGAAGCGCAGTTTGCATAGTTCAAATTCAAGGTTGCTGCCGCGGTGTTCGAGGAGGTGTGCTTTAGCGCGCGCCCAGGCGATGGCGGGCTGTAGGTCTCGACGCTCGCGCATTGCGGTGAGGATCTTGTAGAGCTCGATGAATTCGGATTGCAGCTGTGGGGGGATGGCGATGGGGCCGGCTTCGGTGAGGAAGCAGGCGGAGGTGCTGAATTGGCCTTCGCGGATCAGGTGCATAGCTATTGCGCGCTTGATCAGATCGGATTGGGAGGAGAGGGCGTCGTAGTCGGTGGTGGAGTAGGTGGATGCTGCGCGGAAGGTCTAGTGGAGTTAGTCTGGGTATAGAGGGGTGTAAAGGGGGGAAGGGGACGGACTTTGTCGAGAGAACGGCCGTAACGGTTAAGACCGCTGTAGATTTCTTTTTGAGAGTCGTTGATTTTGTCGAGAGCAGCAGGAACAGATTGCTGGAGTTTGGCCAGATTCACAGTGGCAGAGGAGGGGTCTTCGGGGGGGGGGCGAGAAAGGTCAGCGCATGGACTTATATCGGTATCAAATATCATAACTGTAGTAAACAACACAGAGATATAGCGGTGGTGATTATAGCAGACGTACCGCTTGCTATTGCAGCACGGGCATTCTGCAGCAGTTGGATGCATTTGTCAACGTCGGCGATGCTCTTGGACAGGTTGGCCTTCTTCCGTAACCGTTCGTATTCCTTCTCAATGGACTCCATAACGGCAGGCTGCAGAGAGGCGTCAAGCTGAATGTTTCTAGAGAAGAGGAGTCTGGGCCGTGAGAGAATTGCGGGGAGATCAGTCGGCAGACGTTGCTTGGGGGTGGCATCACGCCGCCGATCTGCGGCTGCCGCAGTATATGCAGTACCAGGTCACTAATCGCAGCCGGGTAACAGACAGCAGCCAGCAGCCGGAGCTCAGCGTTGTTGGGCAGCTCTTCTCGCCGTCGGTCTGTCTGTTCTCCTCCCCCACCGCAATCCCCCCCCCACTCATTTGCCATGCTCAAACGGAACTTCCTCGACGAGCCTGCCCCCGCGAACTACGTTGCCGGTCTCGGCCGTGGTGCCACCGGTTTCACTACTCGATCTGATATCGGCCCTGCGCGCGAAGGCCCGTCGGAGGAGGCCATCAAGGCTGCTCTTGCCAGGAGAGCAGAGGCATTGGGACAGCCAGCGCCGACAGCTTATGTTTGTCTCCCCTCTCCCCTGGACACTGTTGAGAAACCTGCTAATTGGGCTCTGCGGTACAGGGAGCTGATAAGAAAAAAGACGACGACGATGACGACGACGATCGATACCAGGACCCCGAGAACGAAGTAGGATTGTTTGCTGGAGGTGCCTATGACGAAGACGATGATGAGGCGGACCGCATCTACCAGGCTGTAGATGAGAAGATGGAGAAACGCCGGAAATCTAGAAGGTACATAACCTCCCTCCTCCTTTTCTTTTCGCCCCCCACGTTCAGAAACGCATGGTTTATCATCATGGTTTATCAGTTATACCGACACCACCTGTCCATTCTAGGGAAGCCCGCGAGAAGGCCGAACGCGAAGAATACGAGCGCCTCAACCCCAAGATTCAGCACCAGTTCGCCGACCTCAAACGCGGCCTAGAAACCCTCACCGACGATGATTGGGCCAACCTCCCTGAAGTCGGTGATTTGACAGGTCGCAACCGTCGTGCGCGGCAAGCGATGCGCCAGAAATTCTACCCAACCCCCGACTCGGTCCTTGCCAATGCCGCCGGCGGTGGCCAGTTCGAAACCTCCGTTCAGGACGGCGGAGATGCCTCTGCAACCGCCTCCTCCGACACCGCTGACGGTACTATGACTAATTTCATTGATATTGGTCGAGCCAAAACCAGAGTACTCGAAGCCCGTCTTGACCGCTCCTCAGGCGATTCCTCAACTGGCGCAACCAATATCGACCCGAAGGGCTACCTCACATCCCTCAACCGCTCCTCGACGCAAACCGCGGAGCAAGTCGGCGACATCAAGCGTGTCCGCGAACTTCTCCAGTCAGTCATCAAGACCAATCCCAAGCACGGGCCCGGCTGGATCGCCGCCGCCCGTCTCGAGGAAGTCGCTGGTAAGATCGTCCAAGCCCGCACCCTTATCGCTCGCGGCTGCGAACACTGTCCCAAGAATGAGGATGTCTGGCTGGAATCCATGCGTCTCAATGATTCTCCAAACGCAAAGATCATTGTCGCAGATGCAGTCCGCCATAACCCCAAGTCCGTAAAGCTCTGGGTCGAAGCCATGGAGCTTGAGGTCGACCTCCGCGCCAAAAAACGCGTTGTTCGCAAAGCTCTCGACATCATTCCGCAGTCCGTGGTGCTCTGGAAAGAAGCCGTAAAACTGGAAGAGGATCCAACAGACGCCAAAATCCTCTTGGCCCGCGCTGTCGAACTAGTTCCGTTATCGGTCGAACTCTGGCTGGCCCTCGCCCGTCTCGAGACCTTCGAGAACGCACAAGCCGTCTTGAACAAAGCTCGCAAAGCCATTCCCACCTCCCACGAAATCTGGCTCGCCGCCGCCCGACTCCAGGAGCAGCAAGGCAACGCCGCGAAAATCAATGTCATGAAGAGAGCCGTCGCCGCGCTCGCACGCGCAGAAGCAATGCCCTCACGCGAAGACTGGATCAGAGAAGCAGAACGCTGCGAGGAAGAAGGTGCCACTGAAACCTGCCAGGCCATCATCCGTGAAACCCTTGGCTGGCAACTCGAGGAAGACGACGACCGAAAGAAGATCTGGACCGACGACGCAGACGGATGCATTACGCGTGGGCGCTACGAGACTGCGCGGGCCATCTACGCCTATGCCCTCCGTGTATTCTACATCAAAAAATCTATCTGGCGGGCTGCGGCAGACCTGGAAAAGAATCACGGCACCAAAGAGGCACTCTGGAACCTCCTCGAGAAGGCAGTCGAAGCCTGTCCACAGTCTGAGGTCCTCTGGATGATGCTCGCGAAAGAAAAGTGGCAAAACGGTGATATCGATGCCGCGCGGCTCGTGCTCGCAAAAGCATTTAAGCAGAACCCGAACAACGAAGACATCTGGCTCGCAGCCGTGAAGCTTGAGGCCGGAAACGAGCAACACGAGTCAGCACGGTACCTCCTAGCCACAGCACGCAGCTCCGCCGGCACCGATCGCGTCTGGATTAAATCAGTAGCGTTCGAACGCCAGCAAGGAAACACCGACGCTGCACTCTCCCTCGTCAACGAAGCCCTCCAGCTCTACCCGAAAGCCGACAAACTCTGGATGATGAAGGGCCAAATCTACGAACACGAACTCTCCACCGTCCCCCCCGCGCGCGAAGCCTACAACGCCGGAACTAAAGCCTGTCCGCGCTCTATCCCACTATGGCTTCTCCTCTCCCGCCTCGAGGAGAAAGCCGGAGTCCTAGTACGCGCCCGATCCGTCCTCGACCGTGCCCGTCTCGCAGTCCCCAAATCGCCCGAGCTCTGGTGCGAAAGCGTACGTGTAGAACGGCGCGCCGGCAATATCACCCAGGCGAAGAAACTCATGTCCCAGGCATTGCAAGAATGCGCACACTCAGGCCTACTCTGGGCAGAAAGTATCTGGCATCTAGAAGCACGCACCCATCGACGACCGCGCCTCGTGGAGGCGATCGAGAAAGTGGGCAACGACGCAACTCTATACGTAGCCGTCGCGCGCAACTTCTGGGCGGAGCGGAAACTAGCGAAAGCAGCGAGCTGGTTCGAGAAAGCAATCTTGGTAGACCCCGATCGCGGCGATACGTGGGCGTGGTATTGGAAGTTTTTGAAGATGCACGGCGAGGAGGATAAGAGGGGGGATGTCTTGAGTAAGTTGGAGATCACAGAGCCAAGACACGGCGAGGTATGGCAGAAGGTTGCGAAGGATCCTCGAACGAGGTGGAAAAGCTCTGAGGAGATTCTGGAGGCGGTTGTTAAGGAATTGGAGTAGATTGGTTTTTTTATCTCTATGTTGGAAGTGGTGTACGATAGCGGGGGCCCGGGGGAGGGGGAAGGGGGTGTGCGAGTGATATCTCATGTTATTAGTATTATTATTTTTCCCCTTCGTAATTTGGGTGTTTGCTTCATGAATGGTCACTCGAATTTTTTCATTCTGGGTCTAAAAAGCGGAGGGTTTACTAAAATTTGATGATCGCAACTATATACGTGTATGCTTTGTTCGGTGTTTTGGTGGATGCGTGAAGTGCTTGTGATAATCCTTTTCTCGCTACATTTACACATGATGTGCTTTTTGAATTTGCAATAGAGCAGGAGTACGCATGCACGAGACTAATGTATTTCTACTTTCTCCATCGAGCCACTGTATGACAGAATGTATATGAAATTCACATCAAGACCCCGTTCCCCGCCCCAGAATTTCCGACCTCTTGCTCCTGCTACTACCGGCCATCAAGGCTCTCTCGGCCTTATATAGTAAACTATTTACTGGTCCCCCCCAAGCTATCTTAACAAACACACACGTCTAGGTGCATTAGCAGCTGTGATTTGAACTTTGAGTAGCCGTGTCATAGAAAATCACTCTTGTCTTGGCAGAAAAACCGATTCTAGGACCGGATTGATTGATTGATTGGTTTGCTGGAATTACGGGGGGACGAACGACCATTAGTATTGTTTTCGTCTGAATGCAGTTCGTGGGACGAAGTTTTAAATCATGAGATGATTTTGGTGGGCGTCGCTTTAAGCTTATTCGTTAAACGTGGATATTTAAGAAGGCTACATGTAGGTGGGCCGCTTTAAGTGGATATATACTACGAACACAGGATTGCTTGGATTTGAGACAACATATAGCTATAAGTTTCGCATATATATTGATATAGTATCTATGTTACTGAACATAAGTATGGTGGTGAATACGTGTGCCTCAGCTATTACATGCACATATATGCCACTAATTTTTTTTTTTTCTGATGAAAGGGGTTAATCATTCATTCTATGGATCCTAAGGCGCCCCTAAGGAACTAATTTTTTCGATTCTATTCCTCTCATCTCCCGCCTCCCTCCCGCCTTTACCCCTCCAGTTTGCAATAAATACGCATCTCTCCAAAGAACGGTAGGCCGTCTTCTTCTCATCACCATCCTCTTCCCATCACCGTCCTCTTCCCATCACCCCCAGCACCACTACCCAAGAATGAACCCAATGGCCTCATTTCATCAAGTGATGGACTCATGTCCTATCCACCCGCGTAGCACCAACTCCAAACGTCAAGCGAGAAGGCGTATTCTCTACTTTTGCGATCTGACCTCGCTCCGCACCCTCCGTCTCGTCAGTAGAGGTATTGGCGAACTAGCAGCCTACGAAGAAGATCGATATTTTCACGACCTTCGCATCACGCTCAACCTTAACGAAGCTAGCTGGATAACGCAAGGCCACTGGACCGCCCTCGAGCGGATCGGAAAGCTCGCACGGCGGGTGGTTATCGTGCTTACGGTCCCGGACGGACGAAAGAAGATCGAGTTCGAACCACGCAAGCCTAGACCGGGATCTGATAGAATCCCAACTATGAATCCGCTCGCGACGGAGCCTGGCTATGGGGCTCAAGAGAGGCCGGTCGCTATCCTTGGAGAGGTTTTTAAGCAGTTCGGTGCGAACGATGATGAGCAAGGGCTCTTCAAGCGAGTGTTTGTTTTGACGCCGAATATGCGTACGCTGTGTCTGCGGGACCAGGTGATCTGGCATAACGCACGCCCTGAAGAAGTTCAAGCAAGCTGGGGTAGGAATTTTATTGACGAGGCTTTGATCTATATCCGCTGCCAGCTTGAAGAAACACACTCGGATCGACTCGAGAGGTTGTGCCTTGTCGAGGAGCTGATCCGCATCGATGAGGCAGCCAGAGGTTGTGAGCTGGAGTTTCTCAAGAGGCTGATCGTGCTTAAGAAACTGTGCATAGTTGAGAAAGAACTACTCGACCAACTCGGTACTCTATGTCGGCTTAGCCCAATAGCAAAATCTGAGGCTATTTACCGGGTCAATACAGTCGTCAAACAAGGCAGATACGTCAGACTGAATCTCATCGTCAAGCTTGAACAATCATTGCTCATCAAACGCGAAGAGGTGGCCGAGCTTAGGAAGCGAATTAAATTCCCGGATACGCTTGAAATGCAAGTCGGAAGCCCATTGGCGTTGTGGCACCTCAGAACCTTCCCGGGCTACGGAGACGGTGGAGATCCATCCCAAGGAGCTGGAGCTTGGTCCACCATCAAGACATTGAGCCTGACTTTACCGTCTGCGCTTCCTGGACTGACCTATGGGAGGAAACGGACCGTGGTGAAAGGGATCCATGAGTTTTTAGGAATTTTTTCAGGCAACGTTGAGGACATCAGCATTATCTTTGTCGACAACCTTTCCGTCAGTGGCGCTTCTGCACAGTCCAAGCGCGGCAGGAATCCCCTTACCTACGAGTCAGATCCAGCATTTGGCGGCGGCGCAATCAGCAAAACCATTTACCCGTTATTGAAGAGACTCAGCCTGAGGGGTGTCAATCTCGTGTGGGAGAAGAGCTTAGAAGTATTCATGATGGAACGGGCGCTCCATTGCCTCGACCTTGTCTTGATCAACAGCGAGTTCATGAATGCCGAAGATTGTGGGAAGTTCTATAAGATTTTTGAGATACAGAATCCGGAGAGGCTGAGACACTCCAACGTGCCCATGATCTTGTCAAGGACGTTCACCCTTCCTGGGGCAAATGGTTTTGATGGCAGAGGTTAGCTTGTGGGGTTGGAATGGGCTATCTTAATGGTGAAAGTTAACTTATATCTCATGCGTTAGTTTAAGTTGGTAATAGTTATGATGGTTTGGGGGGGGGGAAGATATAAGAGCAACTTTGTGCGTAGTTAGTGTTGGTGGTGGGTGTTCGCCATGCTTCATAATGAATTGACGGGATAGAGAACACAGAACACTCACGGTATGGGCTATTATAAATGTACCAAGTTAAATTTTCAGGGTAAAAGCACGAATTCACATACACATGTTCCATCGTCAAACTAAGCAATATCTCGCGATCTATCTGTGAATTGAAGTTACTACTTAGCCATTGCCTCTGGCAGTGAAACTCGATCGTTAGCCAACCCTACCTATAGACGTGCGCCCACAGTTGTTCGTAAAACGTAATCCAGCTGATGAAAATCTGCAGGGTGGTCTGGGTAAAGGCCCCTGTGACCTCTGGCGTGCGATGCCGCATATCTAGATCGGTCGACATGTTATTTCACCACCAGAGATTCCTTGTCTCACGGGCAGCCAGCAATGTGAGACATAGAAGTTTCCGTCTCAAACAAAAACACCAACTGCCGCCATTCCATCAGATCCAGTAGTATAGGACAGTATTCTCTGCGACGCGGTGTGGTATCATTTCTCTGCCAACATGGCAACCGGTAGTGATTCTCTTTCTACCACGGTAGTCGACGTAGGCTCGTATGCTCCACTCTGGGTAAGTAAATGCTCCACAGTTAACACCGTTCGATCCCCATTTTAAGCTCGAAAGCCTGGTCTCAATCCAACTCCGGTAAGCGATGAGGCTGGGACAAGCTTACTGGTGTTCGATCTTTCCCGTTGCGGATAACCCGCTATTCGTTTCTTTTTTCTTCGGCCGAGCTAGTTTAGGCTACAGTTATGTGGAAGCGGCATTGACCATCAGCAAGACGCAAACTTCCATTGCCTCGTAAGGCTGACAGACACCGGGGGGAATGTTTAAGGGTTTGTGATGCTGGCATCCTTGGGTAGAGGATAGGATGTAGGCAGCATCTCACTTGATCTACCCCGTCAACCATGGCCACTCTCTCATGCAGACTAAAAGCTGGTTGCATGCCGCAAGCTAACGTAGGGCCACCGTATTTGATCGGCTGGTCCCCGCAGAATTCTGTCGTCTCTTCTCTCCATGAGCCTTATCTGCCCGAGGACTAAAGCTCAACCAGATATGGGTCACGTTCCTGACGATATCAAGTCGGTTGTCCCAACAGTCAAACGCCATCCTTCAAACGAACCACGTTATTCACCTGTCCCAGTAGAGGGCGAAGATCAACCCCACAAATGGGGGATCCATTGGCATACACCAACCCTTATCATCGAGACATTTATTCTTGCAATAATACTTGCAGCAGCACATGGTGCTTTCTGCGTGATACTGGTAGATAATGATGCCGTCTACCAGAGATGGTCCATCTTGGCAGGTCTAGTAAGACAAGACCCAAGCCGCTTTTGGGAGAGAGGAACTGGCTTGTCAAGCACAAAAAATCTCAAACGGGGTCTCCATTTCCAGGGATATTCTAAACTCTCCGTTATTTAAATCGCACGAAATTTCCTAGTCACCTGGCGAAGTCTGATGTCTAACGATAAAGTAGTCATCTTGTATTTTTTAACGTAACGCAACGAAAATAGAAACGAAGTAGCCCTAAGCTTGCTGCACCAGCTGATATACCAGATAGAATATTTCAAGCCATTTCTTCTGGCTCTCTGATAGCTCTTTCCCTGGCGCACGGAAAGAACGATTTGTGATGTCTTTCAGCCGGCTGCGGAGAATCTTCATAGCCATCATGCTTTTCCAATCCTGGAACGCAAATCTAACACGATTGCCATCGATAATGGCCACGCCCGCGTACATCTTGTCTCTAGTTAATTCACTAGTTCTATTTCCAAAAGCGAGTTCGGGTTAATACTCACTCTAAAATCCACGTCCCCGCAGAGCAGTGCGACAGTTATCTCGTCAACGTGACTGGTCTCATGGGCGTAAAAACTAATACGTTAGTTATTCATCCTCTAGCATAAAAAGATTTAACTCACTTATTGGATTGCATGATTGTGTAGTACGCTAACCATTCGCTCCTCGTAGATCTATTAACTGAATTCGGATGTACCGCGATATTTTGACTATTAAGGACATTTCTCCATCCCTTTCCATCTCTCGCTAGTAGTTTTGGATAGAAACCTGCCGCAATAACTGCGCTGACTATGGAGTCATTATTGCTGCTATGGTCTACTAGCTGGGGCACCACAAAAAAGTTTCGACGACGATAGGTCGCAAATCGGCATCGATTGAGGTAGTTTCTCTCGTCGTGTGTTAAACTAAAAAACCCAGCGTCGATAACAGAAACCACAAGCTGCTGCTTCAATTCTTCGATCCCGGATAGAGTCCGCGCACTAAGGTAATTTTTACGGCAAAAATCGGCTTCCGTAAGATTGTTACTTTCGCAAACACGCCTCCAGGAAGAATACGCGTTCCATCCAGTAAGTAGATCAGAATCGCCTGCTAACAATTAGCTCCAAGTTAACTCCTGCACTTAGAGGAGCATGTGCCTCTCTTGAATGAGAATCTCGCCGCATCCGCCTCCCTTCGATGTCCCATTGGAGTAACGAAAGGAGATTTCGATGACAATAGCGCCGCAATGGTAACCGCTGCGTCCAAGCATCCATATATGCAACCATAGAGCACTAACTTGCCGAGATAAACATCAAGGGGTAGCCTAGCCAGTTGACGCCCCAGTGCTGTGAGCTCTTCTGTTCCAGTTAAAGCTTTCGCCTATTTGGTGTTAGTGGTCTGTAGTTTTATCAAACTAATTGGAAAGATATACCTCGATTAATGAATCAATTGCTCTCTTGATGTTCTTGGGCTGAGGAGCATCAAGAGCCTGCAAGAGAACTTGCTCAATGCCCCCGAGTTTGCAGATCTTAACCCTGAGGGCGAGATCCTGCAACGATAGTCTCATCATCTCAGGTGTTTGTTGATCGACCATCTATTTGAAATATTAACAACTCATATATATCCCTATTCGACTCCAAGGTAACGTACCCATCGATCATGCCGATCCTTCGTAAACAGATGAAAACACAGTCCTTCCTGCACTCTTCCTGCCCTTCCTCTCCTTTGCTTTGCATTTGCCCTACTTATAAAGGTCTCTATTAGTCTACTAAATTGTCTTCTCTCGTCGAATCTCATTTCTTTATGTTTTCCGGAATCGATAACACAGGTAACATCCGGAATCGTGATTCCTGTCTCAGCAATATTCGTAGCAATTACGATCTTCCTCATCCCTTTAGGTGGCACCAAGAACGCTGCTTCCTGATCTTCACTTGCGATGGTTGAATGAAGTGGATATACTAGCCATCCCCCATCTCTTTTATTTGAGCCGAAAGATGGGTGAGCTGATAAAAGATCATTTAATCTTCTAATCTCGCCCATACCAGGAAGGAAAATAAGTATTGCTCGAGAATAGTTTACGTATTCAGGCAAGAATGCAACCGTCTCAAGCAATTTGACAATAAGATCGTATGGTATCTCATAGGGATTCAAAAGAGACAATGTGTGTTTTGTGTCCTGTGAGTAACAAGCCAAACCTAGAATACTATTAGTAACAGCTTTGTCGGTGTCGATTTCGACATCATTATCGTCTGCCCAATCATTACGACTCCGAGAAGCTCGGACGTCCTCCTCGACTTTGAAGTTGGTAACCTGAATTGCGTCTTCGAGATACTGAGTCCTAACGGGAAAGGTCCGGCCAGGAACGTTCATCACAGGAGCGCCATCGAGATATTCCGAGAATTTAGCTGCATCAACAGTTGCAGACATAAGGATAACCCTGTAGTGGTGAGCCAATGGATGCTATCGAGGAGGAAATTCTAAAATACTTCAGGTTTTTTCTCCGCAATAAGAGTTTCTTCAATACAATCATCAAGAAGTCGCTATCGATACTCCGTTCATGAACTTCATCCAAGATCAAATGTGTCACCTCTTCCAATTCTGGTGACCTCTCAAGCATGCGCATGACGATACCCTATTAGCAACCATTAGCAACCATTAGCCTTTCAATAAAAATATATTGATATCATAAGACTTACTGTAGTAGCATAGATTAATCTTGTGCCTGCATGCATATTACTTTCTAATCTGATTGCATATCCAACCAATGAACTCCTTCCGCCGAGATCTGTTTTTCGTTCTCCAAGCTCCTCCGATACACGTCGTGCTAGAGATATTGCCGATATTCTTCGTGGCTATTCAGATTTAACATTTGAAACAAAGCAGCACACGGGGGTAATACTTCGGTGCAGTAGATTCTGCATGGCCTTCCTTGAGAAAGCTCATGCTCCAAGATAAATGCAGGAGTTTGTGTACTCTTCCCACTGGAATACGTATTAGCGGCGATTTCAGATAAAAGAGTGGGGAATCTTCAATACCATCCTGTCTCGCCGCAAATAATCACCACTTGCTCTCGCTCAATTACTGCAAGTACCTCATCCTTGAATCCCCACATCGGCAATTGTCGTCTCCCTTTCAACATATGCAAATAATTAGGCGTACTAACTCTATGTTGCCAATCCGCTTTTATTGCCATTGCTTCATTGGTATCCTTATATACTGGCTGAGGGATATCTTGAACTTCGCCGCCGCCCACTTTTACGTCATATTTTATGATTATCTTTTTCTTCTCAAGATAGCTCCCTTCGTCCACCTCGCTTCTGTCTCCACCAACACCTAATAGTTTTTTCAATTCTCGAAGGGCTTCGCGTTCTTGATGTTCGGATTTTAAACGATCCTCTTCCACCAGTTCAGACCATAATTCCCGCCAAACTGTAGGAAGACGAAAATAGACCTTTTCTTCTTTCTTGCTGCAAAGCTGGTATAAAGCGTATGTGGCAATATAACCTTCGGCTTGGTCTTTTGTCGGCGTTCCGAGAGAGGCCATGGAAAACACAGCAGTGAGGAGAGAGGACGTAGCCACAACGACAGGAGGCCGCTCATCAGAGGATAGCGTAGCTTTAATAGATAAGACAATAGTAGTGGTAGAGCAGCTAATAGTTAGACAAACTCGAGTTGATATCGAGGTACCCGGGATAGTTTCATAGCGAATTTTTGAGTTTACGTCCCTGAGACCCATTTAGTTAGAGCCCATGATCATGGCTACATTAACCAGTAGGGGGTGGTTTTAGGAGAATAACATACCGACTCTTACAAACTTCCTCGAGAACCCTTTTCACTATCTCTGAATCCACTCCGGCCCTTCCTTTTGGCTTACTCTTCCCAAAACTATTCCCAGTAGAGTTTGTTTCCTCAAAATCCCTAATACTAATCTTCTCTTCTTTTGTATGCCCAGCTGCAATTTCTTCTGTTGGCGGCGGCTCGAAAAGCCCACCGAGTAAATCCAACTCGGCGTCAAATTCTTCAGCGAGAGGAGTAATAGCAGAATCTAACGAAGGGAAAAGTGTGATACCGCCGTCATATTCTTCTTCGTCGTCAGATTCCAGAGTTAGAGACGATAACGTCTGACCTAACCTTGACGGCGTAGGATTCCCTCCAGACCATTTCCCTTCAGGCTGTTTCTTTGTCCATGCTTCTTTTTCGAGCCTCAGTCGCTCTCCTGCCCACACGTATTCTGCTTCTTTCAGATCAAATAGCGGATCCCGGCTAATAATTTCAAGCTTATTCTGTAGTCTCTTAAGTTCAGCTGTTTTTTGCGCCGGAAGTTCCGCTGTAGTTTTAGCTACTTTACCCCCTTTGCCTCTCTTTTTTCTAGTTATGGGGGTAGTAGAAGCAGGATGGATATGATATACCCGCGTTTGTAGGTTGATATACTGTGGTATTAGCTCTTCTGGTGCCATTTCCTCTTCTTCTTCCTCGACGTCCTCATCCAAGGTCTCACCCTCATCGGAAATATCTTTACTTTCCAATCTCAGATCACGAATAGGGTGGGAGCTTTCGGTTGATAGATGACGGATATCAGCTTCGTGGTGTAATATAGTACTAGGAGTTGAGGCCCTTGAGGAGGCTTGGGTCTCCGTCGGTGTTACATCTATAACGTATCAGTGATAGTTATATTTCCAATACTAAAAGCTTGGAGCAACGCAGAGCTATGAAGTTTACCTGACAGCCCAGAATCTCCCCCCTTTCTTAAACTACTCTCGATTGCTGAACTCTCCACAAGTCCTGGAAGTTCATCCTCATCGCAATTTAATGCTAGCCACTCCATGATTTCTTCCATAGCTTGCTCTGATCCTTTTTCCTTATCCAGTAGACTATTGGTCATCCCCACAAGTTGTTGTAATCCCTCTTCCACCCTTTTTAATGGAAATCCCATAGCAAGCAAAGCTTTTTGCAAGATCCATCCGTTTATCAATACTGTTTCTCCCTTCCAAAATTTGCTTGCCCCTCCCTGATTCGATTGAATATATTCTTCTCTGGCCAATTCCAGAATCCTCTCACCGAGCCCAATATCCTGCTCCGACACCTCCCCAGATTTCTGCTTCGAGGTATATCTTGTAAGATTAAATCGAAATATATTCTCAAGTTTCAGAGGGAAGCATATATTCCGGATCGTTCGTTTCTCTGCCTCGGCTTTTTTCACAATTTTTCGTACTTCCTCCTCAACTCGAGGACCTTGTTTCTCTACCAGGCATTGTAATTCAAAATTTTCCTGCTCCTCTTCAGTTGGTATAGTGTACTCTTCCCCGGCTTTCTTCTTTGCTCCCTTTATGGGCTCAGAAGCTGCAGTCTCTTTGCTCCCAGTTGTGCTCGCAGCAGCAACCTCTAGAGCAGCTGTCGGTGGTTTAACCTTGGATGGAGTGGATTTTGTTGCAAACCCGCGTGCAGAGTTTACGGCAGAGTTTACGGCAGATTTCTTCTTTTTCGCCATGATGATCGATTGAGAGTTCGAAACGTTGAAACGAGAATGAGGGGAATTGAAGGGAATTGAGGGGAGAATAATGTTTGGGTATTTGGTGCGTTATGTCAGCGGCTCATCCTGGAGTAGAGGCTGAAGATAAGATAAACTGATCTTCGTAAAGGTTCATGTATTGATTACCGCACTCGTAGTTGGGATTTCTATAAAATAAAAGAATCCAGAAAAATGACCACTCAAACAAGTAGATTTTCATTAATCCAGCTAAAGAAACATTGATCTTCGTCGAAGATAACATGTTCTTTTAGCGTTACGGGTGGAGGAGTATGAAGCATCGACATTCGGTCAATACACGTAACTACAGGTACATGTATGTAGGGCAGTAGGTACATTTGCGTCCGCAAAGTACAGCATGCTGATGGAAAACAAAATAGTTGTAGATCAGGCTAGGGAGCAGTAAACCAAAAGCGGCGAAAATTATAGGAATACTGAAATACCAGATAACGTCCAGTACATGTAGTTTTGTATAGTCACCTTCTGTAGAAATCGTCACCCCAATCCGCCAGCAAGTCGTGCTTACTACATGTAGAGGCGAGGGTGCCATGACTTTCTGTACTCGTATTTGAATGACGTTCCCGGAACAGCCTGGGTCCGCATGGAGGTGCATACCAGTAAAGAAGCAGTGGGCGGTAAAGATCTCAGCCAGTCGACTATGAGTGAACAGCATGGTACCCAAAATTTAGCCAACCAAGTCGTGATGAAGATTGTGGTCACTCAAATCTGGGTCGAGATTATTGAGGTTGGGGATTTTGGACCTCTTCTGAGCCTCAGGGTTGGTATGCAAGCTAAATACATCTTTATTTCCACTGAAATTCACTGCTTGGTTGGCTAGAATCCACTTCTTGCTACTTCTCCACTGGTCTGCACCTCCATGCAGACCCAGTTCAGTCCGGAAACGTCACTCAAATACGAGTACAGCACTGTACATGTATACACGCAGTTAGTGGAGCAGGAACTACGGGTATGTGCATGTGTATTCTGGCTGGAGAGTAGAACATGGCATGCATACATGTATAGTAAGTTCACACAGACAGGGGCTACATGTATGTATTACATCAAATCTGATTGCTTTTCAATTCTGCAGAAAAATCATCTGATTGCAACTCGAGATTTGCAAATATATGCTTTCCTTAAAGCCTCGACTAAATTTATTACCTAAAAGAACCTGCAGGCCATGCTTTATGTTTCAGGTACTCGACATGTATGTATGTGCACAAACTATGCTAACCATCTTTTTAGATAGATATTCTGATACCTACGCTTACGGCTGATCCATTGCTCAGAGAGGGCTAGAGATTCTAGAATCATAAGGGTGTGCTCTGTAACCTTTTATAAGTCACGGATACATGGGCTATGGCAGAGTAAAATCTCACTTCTGAATGCAAAAAGCGCAATGTAGGACGTTCTGAGAAGTGCGCTTTTGGTGATGAAATATACACAAGAAATCTTGTCACAACCATCTCCGAAAACAAATCGCAATATCTGTGAATATAACCAGCGGTGGAAATCTTGAGGCGAAGAAATTCGATACCACTACTCAGGAAAAATCTGCGTTTTGCGACACTCTTGGTGAGACCGAGGCGTTTCGTACCCAAACTCGATTGGTCTAAATTTAAGACATCACACAACATAGTACTTTATGTAGGCACTTTTGGAACTGCTCTGGGAATTCCCAATGGACCGGAGCCGAGGTGTTGATTCTGCCACCCCCCAAGATAACAGGTACAGATTCAAATACCAAATTTTCTCGCAAATAGAGAAAACAACCAAATTAGGCCTACAGAAGAGAATGCTGATTTTACTAGAAGAGGCAGCAGAATTCTTACCTTCTAGGCCAAACCTGAAGCGCCTGGCATTCATTCACCGGTTGTAGTTGAGCCTCAAAATCTATTTGGCCAATCCGAAAGCGAATATCGTCCTGCAGGTCTAGTCTAGCTGTTTTCCTTATTTGCGAGAAAGTACGGTAATCAAGCCCAAAAGCCGAATTTCACTGTGCCACATACATGTATATGTACAACCGTGTAGGAAAAGTCTTGACACCCAAGTGACTACCTTGTTAGTGACGTGGGATGTCAAGACTTTTTTTACACGGCTGTATAGCTAGTTGCGTCCAACGTACAAGTATCTGCAGTTTTTGGAATGCCACAATACAACTAGGTGATGGCAAACCTTCTTTGAAAATCAAGTAGAATTTTATTCTACCTTTACTATTACTTAAATAAATCGCATATGTAGCCAACTATCCTATATTTTTCTTTCCATTGAATATTAAATATTTTGGCTAATTTCTGCCCATCAATCTCAAGCCCGTTGTGTTGTGGTACTCGTGGTCCAGGATAAGAACCTGGAAACATGGGTGGTGAATTTGTATGGCGAAATGTCCGTGCACCACTCCGTGGCATACGAAGCCACACACCCCATGTTTTCGGGTTCTTATCCTGGACCACGAGTACTCGTATTCTCATGACGTTTTTAAAACGGGCTACCTCTGCATCCCATATAAAATAGGTAAGTTCAGGGTAGTTTGTATGATATGCGGACCTAGCCCGTTTTAAAAACGTCGTGAGAATACGAGTACTTCAAAAGCCGCAGGGTCTCGTTAGACGCAACTGTATATGTAGTTCAGCCAATTAGAATCCGATCGGCACCAACCAGCTTGAGTCGCTCAGGTCCCAATTACTAGAGTATTCCCGATCAGCCAAATACTAGGACGGTCCAAAAACCAGAACACGGATTCAGGTAAGAAAACTTGCTTATTCCAGCAGGGCAGCCAAATTTTGCCCAATGAGAAGTACACCCGACCCTCCTAGTATTCGACCGTCCTGGTATTTGGCTGATCGGGAATAGTATGTTGAGGGTTATTATCCCAAACAAGAATTGTCCTTCTACCATGGCCGGGGCAAATGAGAAGCCTGCAGTTGGAAGCTTTGGGCGCATAGTGGCGTCTGACCTCTCCACGTTTGTGCTAGTCGGCCACTCCGCGATTAGAAGGATAGGTACACGCCAAAAGGAACTAATCCCAAGGGGTGGAATCTTTCGGTCAGCTTATCGTGATCCGCTCTTTTCGATACTGGGTTAGTGTTTGTTCAACCATTGAAGGTATTAGATAGCACGCAGCTAGACCCATAACCTTCACTTCTTATAGGGCAATTACCGGAAATCGGAATTGAATCAAGTTACGTAAAGCGGACGGGAACTTTTGCTGGCTCCAGGAACAGGATTCAAGCATCCGCTGGCTCGTGCTGCGTCATGCACCCAGCGGAAGCACTGTGTGATCTGGATTGCTCTGATTCTAAATTGCCTGGATTACTGATGCCTCTAGTAGCGAGAATCTCTGCTAGCTCAAAAATATTACAACTCGAACCTCTTTTCTACTCTTCATTTATGACATGTTTGAAACCGACCGTAAATAATCTCTTGGCTAATGAACAGAAAAATATAATTTGGTTTGGTGAATAGGTTCATTGGCTTAAATCGAAGTAGCGAAAATTAAAAGGCTAGATAGCGATGAAAAGAGCCAGCTAGACCCCAGAAAATGCTCAAGCTAGTGCTCTAGCCTCAACTCGAGATGTTAGGAGTTCAATTGAATTATCTTTTTCCCTGTGTTTCTCCCAAACCTAGGACATTAAAATTTCATTGAATATTATTTAGTAGGTAATTATTAAAGAGGCTTTTAGTTAAGGAAACTATGAAGTCGAACCTTATGGTTAAATTAAACAGCTAGTTCCTCGGTTCGGTAATAATTATTGGATTAGTATTTACGTTTAGACTCCAACCAGGTGCGCGTTAAGTTCGATGAAAAGATATACGCATATATTAACTCCTACCTTATTTAAAAGTACACGTAATTTCACCGGCAATTTTTGTGATATAGCTATCGGGAAAGAAGAAAGGTTTATCGACGTTTATTATGAGCTATATCTCGTGGTTTGGAGAGTTCTGTACCCTTACTTCCAGCTTGCATGGCGGATATATGTACTCATGGGGATCAAGACTCAACAGTCTTCTGATCTCTTTTCCCACCACGATTATAGGGCATGGTCGTGGCATAGAGTCTCTCGAAGTTCTCGGTGTAGATTTAATAAGCACATACTCAAAATCTTAGATACGATCTATCGTTAAATGCCAACGCGCTTAGATAGCGGCCGATTCTAAACGTTAAAACCTAGGTATTTGGAACACATCTAGCCGCCAACATTCTGCATGGGCGAAATGACAGTCTGTAATGGTCTAGATTTCCCTAAAGTTAACCGAAGAGGCTGGTGCTTGAGCTCGCATGCTGCGGAGAAAATTAATTTTATTCGGTCAACCTACCAGATGTTACTATTGCTTGACATGTCCCCACGGCCACAGAAAACATGGTGGTCGATGATATTATACTCCCACCATATGCATCTGTTATGTAAACAGGGGAGCCTCCTATGTTTCAACGCTGAAGTCTTATTACGGAGAATACCTAAACAAGCATGTAATTATTATCAGTTGGTAGACTAAGCAATATGAGTACTTGCGTGCATAGAGTACATGTACATTCCGCTAGGAGAGCCCCAATACCCGCCGGGTAATGCCGTGCCGTTTCTCCTGCTGTGGTACGGGCGAGTATCGCATCACGTTAACCTGGAATCCGCTCCGGCGCTAGAGCATAGAACATGTATTGATGTGAACGAGGGGAAAGAAACTGGGTTGGATCTATAGGAAATCGAAGGCACTAGCATGGGAATTGCATATAAAGGCTCCGATAGAGGGTCTGGGCTGGCTGCGTTTTTTTTATGTGCGCTAATGTAGATTTCGCCAGCTAGTGCCGGAACAAGTTTCGACTGGTTGTGCAATATCACCGAGAGCCGTGGAATTGAGTACTCGTATTCCGTTGACGTCTGTGAAATAGACCAGGATTCGCCGTCACCCCGTGAACCACCGTGCCTAGATGGTAATGTGGATTTTCGTTCACGAGTGACGCGAGCAGAGGTGATAGTTGGTGACTGGTATAGCACTGCAGCTGCGGGTAACGAATCCTCCCAAATTTGAAACCGGGCGGCTGGAACCGCGATAAGGCTCTCTAGACACCATCATTACTCGCAGAATTAACTAACCGCTTTCTTGGGATTTTCGTCATTTCCAACTTTTAAAAAATATAATCCTAGGTAGAATATATACTTGAGCTTGTTGCTGCCGTTTTGTCACCAAACTCGACCATCGAATCTACGTAAGTAGAGCTAGGTTCATAGCAGACCACTTATCTTTTGTAACACATTCATTCTGTTGAGATTTGCCTACTTTGAAAACCGTTTACCCCGCTCTCTGTGGTCTGGTCTTTAAGCTTGCCCTTGGACTTAGATTATTTGATTTGCAGGGTCTTATGAATCTGTTGCTAGGTGCGTGTTTTAGTCTGTGCAGAGGCGGCGTGGCACAATGTGATATATCGTCGACAACAACACTTGGTAGACTTTGACTTATTTGGTATAGTGTTATTGTAAGTTCAAAAGCTCAGCAGCTTGTCCAGCAGAGCACCCTTGCGAATCACTGTTGACAGGGATTAAAGATCAAACGTGTCGATGATCAGAAAGCCACAAGATAAAATCTGGGCCACCCGAATGAGATGGCACGTGCAGTATGGTAGGTTGATCGTCTCGAGTAACGTTTTATGAAAAAAATTGAACTTCCTTCACTAGCTTGATAAATGATTTTAGGCCCACGCACTCAATCGGAGGACTAGTAGCGGCCCGTGCCGTATAAATACCAACAACATATCCCATGCCCTGCTCCATGCAAGCTAAGGAGGCCCATATCTCACACTCTCCAGTAAAACATTACTGTTTCTAATAAATACCAGTATTCTTTATCTGCTCTTGCGAAATCAAAGATGTCAGCGCCACCACAGCCATCACAACCATCACAACCCATAGATACTTACGATCAAGAAAATCAGCCCATTGCCGTTGATCCTGGGTTTGTTAGTATTCTGAGCGGCTACTCGGCTTGGTAGAGAGGGCACTAGCACTAACGGGTGTAGGGGGGCGATTCGGGAAGTGATTCTGATTCTAACTACGAGTCTGGGTAAGCAAAGGATGAACATAGAAAGACAATTGATGGAAGGGAGATCTAACAGACAAAATAGGAGTGAATATTCTACCGATTCACTTACATCCTCAATTTACGAGTACGCTCGATTTTCATACACACCTTCCTAAATCTAAAGCTGAATTTTTGCTAGATATCGTTATGAGAATGGACGCCGGTACCACGCATATAAAGACGGGTGAGTTTATGTATATACTGCTTTAAATTTAGGAGGGGAGACGTGTTAATCTAGAAATGACAGAAAATATTCATTCCCCAATGACGAGGTACCATTTCTCAACCATTTTCTAGGAAATATCTGCATCTGACAAGTAGTTTCTCAAAACTATTAGGCCGAACAAGAAAGGTCGGTTCCTCAACATAAATTGTTATCAGTTTTCGTTAGTAACAAAAATTAGACTAGATATTATCCACCATATCTTCGTGGTTGCGTATGATGGGAAATTACATTTGGCTCCGATTGACCCTAACCCACAACGTATTCTCGATGTTGGTACCGGAACCGGTATTTGGGCTATCGACGCAGCAGAGTAAGCGGAAATCTGTTTCTTTTTACTGAAAAGCCGCGCTACTAACAGGGTTTCTAGACAATACCCCTCCGCTCAAGTTATCGGGACGGATCTCAGCCCGATTCAGCCACGTTGGTATGAAAAGTCAATATTTGAGCGACCTGAGTTTTTACTGAGTTTATCAGGGTTCCACCGAATGTAGAGTTTCAGATAGATGATGCCGAAGGAGAGTGGACATTCGCAGAGAACTCGTTTGATCTTGTTCACATCCGACATCTAAACGGCTCAATCAAAGATTGGCAGGCCTTTATCGACCAAGCTTACAGGCATGTATCTTGCCCTCCTTTTGTGAACGCAGAAACTAAGTTTCAAACGATTTTCATAGGGTCGTCAAGCCAGGAGGCTGGGTTAGCATAACCGAATACGAGATGAACTTGTGGTCAGATGATGGGACGTTGCTAAAAACAAGTCACATCACGAGATTCTATGACCTATTGAATAAAGCAGCTGGAATGATTGGTTGCCCCCCCTTTAGCGTGTACTTAGTGGGAATGCGAGAGAAGGAGCTAACTTAAGTTTCTATGGCAGGCCGGGAGTTTACGATCGCAACACGACTGAAACCATTGATCGAAAAGGCAGGCTTTATTGACATTAATCAACGTCAACTGAAAACCCCTGTGGGAACATGGCCAGCAGATAAGAAGCAGAAAGATATGGGTGCCTATTTGTTACTCACAAGCGAAAACGCATTTGAAGCTGTTGGGATGGCAATGTTAACTAGAGTCCTGGAAATGAAACCCGAGGAAGTTGGCAAAATTATTGAAGGGGCCAAGAAGGAATGCAGGAACAAAAGAATTCACACGTATTCACGACAGTAAGAGAACCTTGACCCTTGACTTCTAGTTACCTTGAAGCTTATACTAACTGGTCATATGAAAACAGGCACATCTACTATGCGCAGAAGCCGCATGACTCTCAATAAGAACAGTATCCAGTCAAAAGCATAGCATATATTGGTTGATTTTTATACTTCTATCTTTTCCGCATGTATTTGGGAGATGTATATGTGTATCTGGACTCGATGTGTAAGTACATGAATATAATTTAGCATAAAGCTACGTCTCTTTCATTAAGTTTAAAGTAGTATTCACTTACTACACACGAACTCTTCTTGCATCGGACTGCTGGGGAGGAAAAAGCCCCTCGGCCCATAAATCAAGCCACGAGCCGTATTTTTAAGGGCTGTTCCTGGATCTTCCGAGTTATCGTTCTAGATTAGCTTTGAGATAGGCCTAGGTGACTTATAAATATTTAGCTACATAAGCAATCCTAGTGCTATTATATTATAACTCCAGATGACCCATCCTATGCTTAGAAATTTCTCATAAAGATACAACCCTGGACATTTAATTTGATAGAATATCGCGTGTGCAAGATAAGCTATATGTCTATGGTAGAAAATAATGTAGGGATACCGTAAGAAGTTCATAGCTTAGACTTATATTCTGCTGCAGGTCGCAAGGTCGCGAATGAACCTCCACCTCCAATGTCCTAGTTTGATCTAGAGTTAATTGAACTAGTGGGTGACTGAGTTAAAAGTGGGAGTAATTTAAGGCCTGAAGTAATGCAGGAACTCAATTGTTCAGTCGTCTGAAGTGGGTAGTAAGAATCTATCTGAAATTATGCCTATAACAAAAAAGATCATCTTGGTGAAAACTTCTGGTCCACACGGGCAATAGAAACATCAATTAAGTATTGTGTCTAATGAAATAAAAAAATTAAAAAAGGTTCATCAATTTTAGTCACAAAAAATCACTCGACAAATTCGAGTTCTAAGTGTTGTAATATTGGGGCGCGTAGGGAGGAATGAAGGACTCGATTGCCTGTACTACTTCTGCTTGCTTGCTTGAGGTGGGCATACGACCCCTATCTAAATAGCTCTCTCTCGGGCGCCCAAGTGCCCGTGTGCTCGGGTACCTGTCTCCCAACCATTTCCGACTCCGAAGCCACACCCGTGGAGGTACCCCGTATTAGGAAGCTTCTCTAACACTACGGTAGATAGATAGACAGATAGATAGATTTATCACTTAACACGAGTTCTACGTGTAGAAATATGTGAGTATTCGTTTATATATTTCAATAGGTACATGCAACCTAATGGGTTATGGTGCGAAATATGCGAACATGGAGGGTAGCTAATATCTTTATTACATGATTAATTACGGGAGTGGCCGACTTCGTCGACGATACCCCCGCACCGAATGGCAAAGGAAAACTAAAGAGGGACCCGTTTATATATATAGCATCACATATAATCTACATGATACTGAATTGGTTAGCAAGGCTGACCTAAGCCAGCTCATTCTCTAGCACTAAACTAAAAGCATATCTTGATAGACATAGTGCAATAATAAGAACGTGAATGTCTAGGTGATATACTTTCGGGTTTTCGTTTGGTGACTTTATAACATATGTTTAGCATAAGCCTTTAATTTTGAATCTTAAGAGTAGCTGTGTCGTAAGTTGTGGTTAAATCCTAGGTGAACCCGTAAATTATTAGCTTGTTTACGTATATTTGCTTCTATACACGAAGAGGTTATTCCTATTCTGAAGCTGTGCTTTGAGCCTTTGCTCAAACTTGCACATAATTCAGCGCTAAGGCTGTGCTAGCCTTCTTTAAGATTTTAGGAAAGGCTGCGCCTTGACCGCTGGGATTCGCACCTATTAAAAAGCTGTCTCCAACGCGACGTTGGAGCAAAACCTTGAGAATGAGTATTATTTTGCGTAAGTGAGAGAACGAGATACTAGCATTTTTTTTCTTCCTGTCAAATTATTTACTCCTTGTGTTAAGGTGAATAAGCGGTTTGACTGATCATGATAGAAAGTCCCTATAAATATGCGCAGGTTTTAAAGGCCGCCTAAAAATTAATGATCTACTAGCCTTGGCCGAACTTTCGAACCAATGGAGTACTACTAGAACGCGTTTAGGGCACAAGATTTTCGACATATGATAATGAATGAAGTGGGTTGTGACCACAATCGCGAGCAGTGCAAAAAGCCTTCTTTTTTAGTTGGATATTCTTTTTGATAGGGGTAATTGTTTCGGGTTAGTGGTCGAGGAATGAGTCAGCACGGCTCAGCACATAGCTGAATTCTCTTGACTCACTTGCAGAGGTCGTATATACTCACTAAAATGAGTATATGTACTAAGCTTCAGTACCTCTTGCTCTCAAAATACCGTCATAGAGGTCTGATAAATACATTAAAACACTGTCGAAATTTCAGCAGGGATATACGGAAGATGGGTGGCAGCGCCTTCAACTCACCTAAGTACGGGAGCCTTCAAACCCCCCGTATACCACACCACATCTACCAACGACTACTGTCCCAATTCAAACTCACTCTCTTAAAATTCTACTCTAGAGTTGAATCGGCCATTCCCGCCCCGGAAAAACAGACCCATGGCGATATTGACATTCTTGTCGAAGCACCGCTGGAGTCTCCCCCGTCCGGCAAGCAGTTGCAATCAGCCTTGAATGCAGCCGCGTGTGTTGATTCGTCTCCCACAACCAACTTCGCAGTCTGGGACGACGAACTATCAGCGTATGTTCAGCTCGATGTTCACGTATGCCGGCCGGGAGGAATCGAGTGGGAATGTTTCCACAGAGCCTACGGAGACCTATGGAACATTCTCGGGGTCATGGGAAAGCCATTCGGTATTTCCGTTAACGACACCGGCATTAGGATTTCTGCCGAAGGTATCGAGAAGAGAAATCGCAAAGCCAGTATGCTCTTCCTTACAGAATCTCCACGAGAAGCAATAGAGTTCTTCGGATGCGACTGGAAACAGTATGAAAAAGGGTTCCAGACGACGGAAGAGTTTTTCGCTTTCTGCGCACAGTCTAGATTTCTTTACCACGAGGAGATAAGTTGGAAACTTATCGGCCGACGAGATGAAGGGAGACTGAAGGAAAAAAGGCCTTTGTGTCGAAAGTGGGTGGGGGAGTATTTGCCATCCCTAGAGAAAACCGGGGGCAGCAACAAAACTCCTCATCCAGAGCTTACCAGAGAAGCTCTTCTTGAGGAAGCCCTCACGAAATTTAATAAATGGAGCGAGTACCGCTCCCTTATAGCGAATTGGAACAAGGAGGCTTTCGATAAGGGGATGTGGAGTAGAATAACTGGGCTTCTTCCACTGGAGAGAAATCAATTGGGGTTAGTGATGAGGCCTTTAAAGAGAAGACTTGAAAAGGAAGATGAAGCGTGTGGGGAGGAAGGGGCACAGGCTCTGGAAGAGGAATGGGGGCGCTCTAGAGAGGAAAAGTGGTCTAGTATTGCATTAAGTGAGTGGGAGGCTCTCCTAGAGATAGGTTTGGTAGAAAGTGAGCAGCGTAAAAAGGAAGGCATAAGGAAAAGTAAGAAGAGATATCAAGTTGACTACAATGCTTCATCTGATTCTTAGGATATGCAATGGTAATGGTGTATTTACTTTTTAGTTTTGTTTCCACTTATAGAATTTGCTGTATTGGGCGGATTTTTTATAGAATCGATTTTTTCTTATTGGGCGAGAGTAGTTGACAAGGTTGAGAAAATTTCTATTTAAGAGGTAAGGAAGTTCAGCAATGTATATTGTCGCCAAGAAGGACCAAGAGTGCGCCTGTTTGTGATTTACCTACAAGAGGAAAGGAAAAAGGCATAAGTCGATGCCTTAATAGGTAAATTTATGTAATATCCTGGGATAATTGAATAAGTCTCGAGATGATTACGCCTCCTCTCATAGCTTTTTCGGCATATTAATCACCGAATATTTAACCCGATAACAGTAGTGAGAGATTTATAAGACTATGCAAACTAGTACCTTCAGGAAATGTGTTTGGAAAAGTTTAATTGGGAAAGTCGTTGGGGAAAGTCGTCGAGCCATGCGTTAGAAAGGTATATTTCGTCTTTTTCTCGAATGGGTAGGGATCTGCTGAAGGTTGCTGTGCCTCAGTAACACGAAAGACGGTAAAGAAAGCGGCGAGGTATCCGTATAGAATAGGTTCAACTCCCGAACCTAGGAATTTTTTCTCCAGCACCCCACTTTGGGTTTGGGAGCCCATCAATAAGTGTAAATGGCAAGCACTTAAGGCCTATTTACTAGCCAGTCCCCAATATACGCTTCTCCCATAGTGATTTACATATATTTGGGGGAGATTTTCCTAACGGCAGCGACTTTTTAATGCCCACTACAGCCCCACAGCGACCCCAGTGTGTTTACTTCACCAGTTATCACTCTTCCTTCCTTGGCGATCGACGGTGCCCTGCGGAAACAACGGCAGTATTGAATTCTCTCAATCTCTACTACCGATAGGGCTGATTCCTCTCCTCTCCGTGTGCTCACACGTTCCTTGGCCTGGGATGAGTTGTCTGGTGAACCCGTAAACTGATAGCCACCAGATTGTATGCTGTCCATATTGCCCCGCCTCTACATCCGGCCCTGTACTCGTATACTATCCCACGCGTGACCAGTCACATGGAAAAGTCTACTCCATACAACTAGGGTAATATGCCTTACCGAGTCCGACCAAAGCCCTAGTCAGGCTTGTACAACGTACAACGTACAAGGTCCTGACTTCAGGCGCGATATCGATATTGTCGGGTGCACACCCTAGATCATCCCCGCGGACCCGCATAGTCACAAGCGCTGAGTATTTGAGTCGGGAGAATAGATGGTCCAGGGTGGAGAGCGCGGTTCTGGCATCTCCTCCGAAACCCATGCAGATTCTTCACAGTGATCATAGCCAGGGGTGATAGTGGGGAGGTGCATTTACTTTGGGTTTACCCGACTCACGCTTAATCTCGCCCCGTGAATGCGTCAAGTACATGTATGTATTGCTGCCTTGTTGATATTTGGAGTGAAATGCCACTACTTCTCCCTTCCTCTTGGTAAATTATGTTCAATTAATCTTTTAAAACACAAGAGCCACACCGCCCAAATTAGCGCCGAGTGAGCACTAGCAAGTCAGTCCCATTTACTCTTAAAAGAAATTTGGACAAATGAGCTATCTCAGTAAGACTGAATTTGGGGGGAGAGAAAAAAATATGTGACTCATATGACCCAAATACCCTATTATCATACAAAAAGTGTCTTATTTAAAAAAATATCCCCAAGTAATCGGAAAGGACAAATAGTAAAACAAATACATTGATTGAATCGTGATAGCTAAATATAATGCTGATAAGGAGGTAATTATTAATGCTGGGGTTCATTGAACTGATATTCTCGTAATGATGTACTAGGATCTTCTAGCAGCCGCTGTAGGACTTGTGGATCTAGACTTCCTTGTCGTGCCTCTTCTCTTCGGGCAGATGACCTTGAAGCAACCGTATTAACGCCGGGCAGGAACTGTTGATTTATGCCAGTGTTGCTAGTCTCTTGCAGTGGTGAGAAATTCTTTTTGTTTCGGCAAAAAAATGAGTGACAAAAGACAAAAAAAAAAGACCGCACAAAACAAGATGATAACAAAGATATTTCATCCAAGAAAGGAGAGAGACCATGGCTTCCTTACTCCGGTCGAGGCCTGGGATCGTGTCCGATCTCGGTTACTTCATCGTCGATTGTAACCTTCCTTCCATTGATGGGCGATGAATGAAGCTCTTGCGCTACGCTTTCACCTATATAGTTGACCCATAGCGTCAGCATCCGTACTAAAATAATGGGGGAGAGATTTATATTTCCACTAACCAGGCATCTCGTAAACCGGTTGGCCCATTGTCTCAACTGCTTCCATAGGATTTCTTGCCTCTCCCATAGGGCTAGTAAGAGCCGAATGATCGAATGGATCTGACGCTTTCGTGCCCGACGTCTGATCCTCGAAATTCCCACGTTTCTCATCACCATAAACACCCAACAGCCAAGACCACGTCTGTCTATTCTTTCGAACAGTGCTCGCAGCAGAGTCACTTTGAAGTCGTTTACGCTGTTGCTTCTTTCGTCGAAGCCAGAAGAGGACTCCACAGAGGACCGTGATAACACCTAGTAGGCCAAGGATGGCTCCGAGAAGTGGCGGAACGTAGTTTGGCATGCCGCCACCCTGGTTTGTAGAGCTGCTGGTAGGAGAAATAAGTAGGACAGTAGGACTCGGTAGCGTTGTTACAATACCGGAAACTGATGGGAATGGCCAATACGTGGGTATCGTTTTCGTGTATTTTATGGCGAACAGGCTAGGTATCGCGTCGTCGTTCCATGTCTCCGCTTGGAGATTGGCACCCCCCGTTTCGCTGATGGATTCAGTAATATGTCAGGCAACTTGGTCAAGCGAAAATTCGAAAGCGCTGGGTTATCTCCAGATTCTGTTATGCCCCCCCCCCAAGGCTGGATACAAATACAAGGGTTTACAAAAGGTTAGACACCTACCTTCCACCAATGACTTTCTGGACCGCTGTGGGTACTTTATAAGAATCGATCACACTAGGATCGTACTTGTCTTCCCACTGTAATGTATTCAAGTTAAAGAGTCGGACAATCCCCCCATTCACACAAGCGATGCTTCCTTCCCTTGGCATTCCACCGACAACCATCATTTGATTATCAGAGACCTTATGACATCGGTGTCCCTTTCTGGCATGATTTGCATTTGATCCGTCGTATACTTTAATCCACTGAAAGGAAGGAAGTGATAAGACGTAAACATTGGCATTTGCAGAGGTGATGTTCAGTGAAAGGTTGGTTAAGTCTTCATGTCCACCGTACGCGTATATCTGCCAGTCATGAATTGTCGAAGATTAGAAATGCGTTCAGTTTTTCCAAGAAAAATCCAACGAGGAGCATTATATTCTCAATTTGTCGGTCATATAGTTGGGATGAAAGAATTTTGAATTAAACTAAAAATATAAAGATTACTAACTTGATGAGACTTCCCATCTTTGGACGAGGCGACAACGGTACAAAACTCTGATGTTGGTGGAAGTTTTTCACCAAAAGTTTTTTGTGTATACCTATTTTAACGTTCGAGGGGAAGAGTCAGCGGGCGAGGAGCGAAAGTATATGTATCTATGTTGGAGTGAAGTGAAAAAGGAAACTTACCATTGATCATTTGCAATATCATATAAATGAACACTATCGACAAATTCTTGACCTTGAACCCTATAACCATCATATACGTCGGTGCGATAAGGGTATCCGTCTCGATTTACTGAGCCACCAATTGCCACTAGCATCCCTTGTTGTCCGACTGGAACCCATACCAGCTCAGCACTTTTTCTGGGTAAAATACTCGATGGCATAGTTTTGTTGGTCCACGTTTCACTACCCATGATGCTCAAATCCACCGCTAAGAGATTCGAGCTATTTCCATATGCAACAAAGTTTTGATCGCCGGTTGATGCTGTCGAGTAGAACTCGCCCCAGTTGTTGCCCTATTTACAATTTAACAAAAACATGATTAGTAGGATGGCCTTTAGGTTGGTAGGAATAGAAATGCAAACTAGGAGAAACTAACAGTGGCACCACTGAAGACAAATGCTTTATTCTCGGATGGAACATTCACGGAACCTCCAGCTGCAATATACCTGGTGATTCCATCAAGACCAAGCTGTCGAAATCTTCCCGGATCCGACAGCGGTGTTGCCCCGTTCTGCAGCATATCTCTGGCAAGAGCCCATGTTGGTCCTATAGTCGGATCCGCATCTATGTAGTCCAAATAGCCTCCATAAACTATGAACTCGTACTCGTTCGCCAACATGAATCCATCCGATAGATCCGTTCCCATATTTGCGTCAGGCTTCTTAGTTTGCTGAATGATTTGGCTTTGATCGTCGTCAATCGAGAAAGGATGCGTTAGGTTGATCGAATATAGAATTCTCGTATGATCTAAACCCGCCTATAAGTTTGTTTGAACGATGAAGGTAACGGTTGAAAGTTGACAGATAGTGAGACAAACTGATCCATAAAGGTGTGTCGCCATTGTCCAAAGTAACTCGTCGGTGTAGGAATCCACCATCGATGAATATCGTGTCTCGGAAAATTGCGCCTGTTGAGATTTAATAAGTATTGGTATGTTGCCCAAGCTATTCATCATGCCTCGCGCAACCATGGGGCAGATAAACATACTTTGGGGTCTGTCCCAGGTACAGATGATCTCACTCTTCACCCCATCGGCGTTGTCACGCAAACTTAGGCTTGTTGGAGAGCTATTGGATAGAGGGAATAATGAGAATAGAAGAAATATTAGGGCTGCTGCACCACCAGGCATAACCCGCGATGAAAAGAGCCGCATCGTCCTGAATCACGATTTCGATGTTGAATTTTGTTTAGATGGGGCGTGAAGAGCTTTTGGGGAGAGACTATGAGTGTCAAAGAGGTGGGGCGGGAAGTGAAAACGCAGGTGCGCGGATGCGCGGATGCGTTGGAGCAGATAGGCCAGTTACCCAATCCCCCGTTCGGGCAAAGAATCCACTCGCATCCTCCACAATCCTATACATGGATTGTATATATTGTACTGCATCCTACTAGTTCGAAGTCCGTCTTACAGTGCATTGCCAATAATTAGAATAGTGGTGTGGGTTTCGATACAGGTGCGGGGGGGGGTCTAGCGGCTGAAATCAGTAAAGGATCACGAAATGAAAATACCCCTCTGGCACCACTTCTGGTTCCTCTAGAAATTTATCTCAACGTCAATTTTCTATACTCGACATATTGATGCCGAGTTTTGCCATTAAATATTTCTATTAGCACTATGCTATATTCAAACTTGTTTCTATTTACATAGGTTACTACAACACGGTACCTGATTGTACCGTGTTTCGCCCAGATTTCAATGGCTTTCTTTGTCGTGTAGGAGGAACTAGGGCCTATAAGTGGCAGTTGCTGGTATTAAT
Source organism: Gyromitra esculenta (assembly GCA_038503075.1). Classification (NCBI taxonomy): domain Eukaryota; kingdom Fungi; phylum Ascomycota; class Pezizomycetes; order Pezizales; family Discinaceae; genus Gyromitra; species Gyromitra esculenta. The sequence continues at coordinate 285,985 of JBCAML010000005.1, forward strand.
TCAAGCCGAATACCCCCGTCGTTAGTGATCACGATTCACATGGGAACAAGGGGTACTCCTGGTCCGTGTAGCCTTGTGGCGATGTACCTCTCTTTGTTTTCGCTGTTCGGAGATCATCGTTAGTCCACCCATGCAAGGACGACACCGTGTGTGCAATCGACTGGAGCCGCGGCGGTTGTGGACTTGCACGCAAAATACGTGGGGGCCATGCTGCAGGTTCACTCACCACCGCGGTGCAGATGTAGATTAAAGTATTGATGAAAGGGACAAAAACCAGGAGGCAAAAGACGAGGTATCAATCGGTCGGATGCATCAAAATATCCAGGGGCGTTTTTATGTCCCTCTGGCAAGTTGCTGTAGGTGGGGATAAGAAGTGGTTGAGCAGCACAGCCAAGCATCACCGAAAAGCAAATTGAAGATGCGGATGGGTAAGGCGCACAATTCAGATCGATTCGGGGCTCTGCTATGCATGATTCCCCAACTTATCCTCCATCCCAATGAGGCTACACATGTCTATTATTTGTGGCAGTGGGTGAGACTTTATGAGGTTCTTGGCTTGGAGCGGGAGATTCACCAGCATCCTTTGTGTTGCGATACGTACATATCTGTATCAAAAGGATGATTCTGAGACGAATCTCGGGAACATATAGAACTATCACAGGAGGCCCAAAAGATGATTTCAATGGCAAGACCTCCAGATTTTTTCCCCCTTCCATACGCAATGAGTGGGCACATGTACGGTATCGGTGTGTCACTTGTTGAGCAACGAGTTTTTGCTTGTGAGTTGTCCCATCTATTTTTTCCCACCTATGGAAACTGACCCCACAAAGCAAGCATCTGTTATATAGAGGCTCTAAAGACAGGGTTGACTAAATTTTCAAAGACTCGCCCCATCGGGGTCCTATCCCTGAGCGGAAAAGCGTCGTCCAAATACCTGCAAAATCACCGATTCAAGCGTTGTTCATTTGCTGGAGGCAGGTGGTAGTTGATAAATCGAGCACATACGTAGTCAGGTGGTGGTGTGAGCTGCGCCCGCTGCAAGGATCACTGGATTGTAATCTGATCTTTCAATTGCTAAGTTGTACTGATTTCCTTGATGTTACCTCTGTGCATCCATGCTTGGTTTACCCGAATGAGAGGAGCCAAGCTAATTGAGTATTCTATATTCAGCTACAGTTATACAGATATTAAGGCCGCGGCCTGCGCTCATCTGTATTCTTTATCAGGCTCTCCCGTGCCTGACCCAGCACCCAGGGCATCTCCAATATCTCTCTTGTTGGTGTTGCCAGTGGAAGGACATCGTTCGCTCGTCCCACCACGAACACAGAACACATTCGCTCAAAAGTCGTGACGACTTGTCGCAATTTCGCAAATACACTCGTTCGGCGTTTCTACGAATTTTCGAACAACAAAAATGGTTTGGGGGAAAGGTGGAGCGAGGCTGATAGCGGCCTTCGCTTTGGCATTGTTGTATGGGCAGAATCTGGTGGCCGCTACTTATTGCAATAATACAGTCACCGAGTACATCACTTCGAGCTGGACATACATGGAACTTTCTACCAAAATTGTGCCGACAACAATTTACTCAACAATAACAGCACCAGGATACGGTAGTACGATTACGGAAACAAAATATATCAATGTCACAGAACCTACCACAGTCACGCAATGGAGCACAACAACATGTACCGTGACCGTAAACGGGTCTAGCTATCCTAAGACCGTGACGACCACAACAACCACAACAGCATCAACTGGTTACCCCGTTACTGTCACGCAAATTGTTGTAGTCAACTCTACCTATACGGAAACACTACCAATTACGAAAACAGACACGGTAACTGATATAGCCACCGAAACTGATACTACCGTAACAACGGCATACCAGACAATTACGTCGCTAGTTACGAACGTCACGACATTGCCTCCTGTAACTGTTACCGAGAATGGGACAACTGTCACAATGCCTGCTGTGACGCTTACTAGCACATACTCGACAGTTTTCACAGAGACCGATACAGCCACGACAACAGACTACTTGACAGTTAACGTTACCTCATTAATTACGGATATTACGACCCTACCCCCTGTTACGGTTACAGAGAATGGAACAACGGTCACAATGCCTCCTGTGACGCTGACCAGCACATATTCCACGGTCTACACTGCTACTGCTACTGCTACTGCGACTACGACTGACACGACCGTTACGACGGATTACCAGACAATCACCTCATTGGTCACTGAAACCACGACATTGCCTCCTGTGACTCGAACAGAGAACGGAACGACTCTCACTATGCCTGCTGTGACACTCACCAGCACATACTCGACAGTTTTCACAGAGACCGCCACTAGTACGACAACAGATTATTTGACGATCACTTCGCTGACCACTGACACCACGACATTGCCTGCCGTCACTCTCACGGAGAGCGGAACAACTGTCACGTTGCCTGCAGTAACGCTAACAAGCACATATTCGACAATTTATACGGCTACGGCTACAGCTACCACAACTGATACGACGGTCACTACAGATTATGAAACAGTTACTTCTTTGATTGCTTCATTGATCACTGACACTACGACATTACCTGCGGTCACTATCACGGAGAATGGAACAACTGTCACGTTGCCTGCAGTAACGCTAACAAGCACATATTCGACGGTTTATACAGCTACGGCTACAAGTGTTACCACAGATTATCAAACAGTCACTTCGCTGGTAACTTCATTGATCACTGACACCACGACGTTACCTGCGGTCACTTTGACAGAGAGCGGAACAACTATCACCATGCCTGCTGTGACACTTACAAGCACGTATTCGACAATTTATACCGCTACGGCTACAGCAACGACAACAGACTATTTGACAATTACGTCGTTGGTCACCGATACTATAACGTTGCCTCCCGTGACCCTGACAGAGAGTGGAACGACTCTAACGCTGCCTCCTGTAACGCTGACAAGCACATATTCGTCAATTTATACGGCTACAGCTACTACGACTGATACAACTGTTCTGACAGATTATCAAACAGTTACTTCTATAGTCACTTCCTTGATTACGGACACCACAACACTGCCTGCAGTTACCGTGACTGAGAGTGGGACAACCCTCACCTTGCCCCCAGTGACGTTGACCAGCACGTATTCAACTGTTTTTACAGAGACAGCCACAACGACAAACTACCAAACTGTCACTTCTCTGGTCACTGACACAACAACGTTGCCGGCTGTAACAGTTACAGAAAGCGGCACGACCTATACATTGCCTCCAGTGATATTAACCACCACGTACTCAACTATCTTTACAGCAACAGCAACAGCAACAGCTACTGTAACTGATACGACTGTCACTACAAATTATCAAACAGTCACTTCTCTGGTCACTGATACAACAACGTTGCCGGCTGTAACAGTCACAGAAAGTGGCACGACCTATACATTGCCCCCGGTGACCATCTTCAGCACCTATTCCACTGTTTTTACCAATACAGCAACAGCGACCGTCACAGACAAGTTGACTGAGACTGCAACAACAGTATCCACCAGGGACGTTACGACAACTGCTACAGCTGTGACAACTGCAACGTTCGTTTCTGCGACAACATATTACGTCCCTACCACAGTCTATGCGACGACGACAACAACTCTCCAGGGAATAACCATGATAAGCAGCTATCCTATTACCACCAGTGTTCTTATGACAAGAACGGACACTTATATAACAACAGCAACAGTGGACCGCCCTGTTACAACGACGGTGAATAACATTATCACGACCACGAACGAAGTGACTATCACTCGACCTGTGACAGTTATTAACCCAGTAACAACGACGACGGAGATAACTAAAGTTGTTACAACCGTAGAAACCTTGCCAGGAACGACGTTGATAAATAGTTTCACAACCGTTGAGACTGTGAGTTACACAGCAACCGTCACTCAAAGTTTCATCACAACCTACTTGAGTACTTTAGTCTCCATATCAACTGCAACTGCAACTATCACAAATACAGCTACAGCTACTGCGACAACTACAACGTCTTATTTTTTCACAACAACGCTACCAGGCACAACCGTTGTCCAGACCCTGCCAGCCCAAACTGTCTCCACAACACTCCCGGGTGTTGTGACTACAATCACCGGTCCCGTTTCTATAGTGACGAGCACTTTGCCAGGTGTTGTGGTGACTACAACACTTCCAGCCTCTATCACGACGATTACATCTCTACCAATGACCACGACTGTCCCGTTGCCCGGAAATACTCTTACTCGCACTATAACCCAGAGTTGTACCCGTCGTCCAGCGCCTACCCAAATTACTCAAACCTTCCCGGATGACTATACATTTGGCTGCGCACCTGGGTTCGTTTGCTCGCCTGCAGATCGCTGTGACACGGAACCGGCCCCAGAACTTGGGTATGTCTGCCAGCCGCAAGAATGTGCTCCGGCACCACCGGTCGCTCCGGCACCAACAGACTGGGGTCAAGATATTTACTCTGATGTTATTGGTGTTTGGCCCATTCAGTTACCGTACTATCCTCTCGACCCAACACTTTTCGGATTGACCGATAGTATCTTTGTTCTTTGCGATACGGGATATACGAAGCGATCTCTCACAGACATTGTTGGGGGTCTAGATTTAGAGTTAGAGTTAGAGATAGAGAGGAGACAAGCCCTCGCGGAGCAAGCTCCATGCTATAACGAGTGCAGTATGTGTTATCTCTCCTTACTGCTCCGTGTGATAACTACTTGCCTAATTGATACAATACTGACTATGGGTTCTATAGCCGGTGCTTTTGTAGCTGCACAAAACCTTGGAAAAACAGCAAAGTTGTGCGCAGTAAACTCGGCATTTAAGCAGGGAATGATAAGATGTCAAGAATGCTTCAATTTCCAAGTCAGGACAGTGCCTCCTCAGCAAGTATTTGCAGATTCAATGCAGGATGTCCAGCAATACGAAAACTTTTGTGATCAGAATTATCCTCAAAGTGGGACTACATCTAGTGTTACCCCTTCTCCCACCACAACCAGGGTTTTTACTCCACTTCCATTTGTTACCACTAGTGCTGTAAGTTATCGGTTCGGCTCCCGGCTTAGTGTTTGAATAAACACTAATCATTGTTTCAGGCATCATCTTCCATAGGTACTCCCTCCTCCAGCAGAACATTGATCTCATTAGTACCGTCACTCCAGATAAAGGATTCCGCTACAGTAGCGGTTTCGTCCAGTCTGTTTTCCTCAATCCTTTCTCTTTCAAATCTTTTATATGCCATAAAATTCACTTTTCTGTCACGGCCTTCTCCAGTACATTCAATACATTCAAGATGCTAACATTCAGTACTTCAGGTCAATCATCTTCAACTTTATCGTCAACCTCAACCTCACCTCTATCCCCGCCGTCTTCATCGTCACCACTACCTTCATCCTCAACTTCATCCACATCTTCAACTTCGACTTTTTCTACATCTTCGACTTCGACTTCTCCTACATCTTCGACTTCGACTTCTCCTACATCTTCGACTTCGACTTCGACTTCAATCTCCACTGCCCCTCCATCTTTGTCCTCACCCTCTTCATCCTCAACTCTAACATTGGCGTCAACCTTGACTCTAAGCTTAACTTCAACTCTGACTTCATCTTCATCCTCATCTTCACAACTATCTTCAGGACCAGTCAGTAGTACTGTTGTAACCACGTCATCTACTACCACGAAAAGCTCATCAACTACATCGTTACCAACTACATCGTTACCAGTGACTTCCAATTCCGTAAGTAAAAAATATACTCATAGAGAAAAATGTGGTTGAGACTAACGTATTAAATTTCATTAGACAATCACTGCTATTCCCAACAACGGAACTTCAACCTCAGCAGCAGCGCCTCTATTCACCGGTGCTGCAGCTGCTATTCCTATTAATTTCGGCGTGCTTGGAGTGATTACGCTTCTAACCATAGCATTTTTCAATTTATGAGGAGTTAGCATAGTACCATGGGCAGCGGGCAGGAGGGAGGGGTGTTTGTTTTTCTATTTTACTTTCTCCTTTGTTAAGCCGAAAGTCGGCATGAAGCGACTCTTAATGATTTACCGACTTATCACGCTCTTTACGAAAAAACTACGGCCGATGCTAGATGAAACGATTTCAGAAGAAATGAGGGAATGGTGGAATAGTCATGAAGGAAAGGGAGAGATAGATCTCATCACCTTTGAAGGAGAGGGGAGTTTAGTGCTGGAAATAGAGACATTTGCGTGGAATGACGAATACAACTCTTCGTGAGATGGAGGAGTACTTGTGTTTATCTTTGTATCGTAATGAAGTTATAATCATGTGTGATCTCTAAGAATAAGACTCTTTGTACTGAATATCAGTTATAATTAATAGTGTTGGAAAATATTGTTAGTGTGCACGTGGGATCTGATAGCTATTGATCGTATATTATTTATTTTTATATTCTTTCGCTAATACCATTTCAAGCTAAACGTGCGTGCTTTACGGGTCAAATTGCAGTGGGACTCCAAGAGACTAGGGAAGGTATAGGTGAGTACGGTACCTTAAAACTATAATTAGATTTATAGAAGACAATATTACGAGCAGTCAAGCCATGCGTTTACCAAAACCAATAAGTCCAGGTGACACAATTGCAAGTCATAAAGTGTCTTGGCGCTCAGGAGCAGCACTTATTCGATATTCCCGAGCCCTCAGTATATATCACCAAGTTATTCAATTTCGATACCTCTGCAATGAAACTTAGTCTAGGTTCGCAGCCCTATGGCCCATACTTTGACCCTACTTGAGTAATGTACTAAGCTGTTGCGTTCTGCATATACTGGCATGTACTTCTTGTGTACGTGGATAACGACCCACGCCATCGATTTTCTTTGCAAATAGGTAAAACAACTTCATATTACAATATTGCTATATCTCTATGACTAAATTGGAGCAGTAAAAAGAGACTGAAAAACAGTAATTAGATACAATAGCTAGCTGTGGGCCCCGTAGGGTACTCTTCAACGCAGACAAACCACACGCTAGTCTAGAATACACGGGTATAGGTAGCGATGATCATGAAGCCCTCATGTCCAGAGACGAAATAGCAATCTGTCAATAGGCCTCTGCCTGGCACGTTATTTGCTACTCGAGACCAAACATCTTGAGTTTATAAAGGATAGGCCAGGCTAATCTCTTTACATATGCGCACATATATGTTACTATTAGTAGATACTCTACTGTTTCACAAGATGAAATCAGAAAATGACGTACTAGTAGCTATTTTAAAATCCACCAGAGCAACAGCTAGTACTGAAAACTGATGTTCTTCTGTCGTGGCGTTTACACTGGTTTACGATACCAGATTTGAACACATCTTCCACTCAGAATTCAATATTTCAGTCAAAGCACATCCAAGCCCCTTTGCGACATTCTTCACCCATACATGGTTCGACACGAAGGAGAATTTAATGGTCTCCCACAATGCGGCTGAAGTGCCCCCTGAATGCTCTGGCTTGGACGTCTGATGCTTTGTTCGGTTCTAATGGCACCCCAACAAAAGTACCGTCAAAATATATAGTTCGGTAAATACGTCAGAATACCCTAGCCGCCTAGCGACCTGACATGGATTATCTAGCATATTTGAGATGCTGTTGGCGCGATATTCGGGGTAAAACATAGGGCTTGGCGTATCGAGTCGCGCAGTCAAATTTTTTGAAACGATGTAACGAGCCTAGCTTCTCTTTTGCTGATTTTGCAAGGCCTTGGCTCTTTAATCTCTGTTGATTAGAGTAGGTAGTATTCGGGACTTTCTGCAGCTTGATCCAGTACAGTAACTACGGTAACTTACCTACCCGTTCGTTGTATGTACAACATGCATATAACCCTGTCGAAAGGTGGTTTCACTACCTTTTATGGGATAGTGCCCACCAAGACAAGCCCTAACCTTAAACCAATCCCCCATGCAGCGAAAGGATACATTGCCTACTTAGGTATACTCATTCTAAGCACGAGACTACATCATACCAACCAAGCCCTGTACTGCAACAACTGTGCGGAGTTGGAGGGGGGACCTACATGGCATACAAAAGTGTCGACAAATTCTTTATAAACCAATCCTTGCTCTACCGTAATGCCAACGAGCCCTTCTACCTCAATGGCACTACGATTGCCACTAATGCTAACTACATGTGTCTCGTAGGCCTCGCCCCTATGGCAGTAAGATTTACTGTCCGAACGAATGATATGTTACAGAGGCAGAGTGAGACTGAGGGCCATTTGAAGGAGGTATTTAGTAAGGCATCCTTGAAACTGCGCGAGCTACCCAATAAGGATAATGGATATCTGTTAAATTCATAATAAGACAAGCCAGGGAACTCAAGAGAGTCATAATATAATGCAATAGTATCGGAAAACCATGTTATTCTTGATCCGCGAACTTTAAAGGAAAAAGTCTCACTCTCAGGCCTTGGGCTCACAAAATTTCAGAGTTTAGAGAAAATAGAATTGGGGGACGTTTGTAAGTAACGTAAACAATGTTAGCTATAGTGCTTTGAAAATTCAAGCTTGTGTGCGTCAACCCTAACCCTGTACTTTATATTTCAATATCGATCAGACTAATTTCTAATACTCCCTGCATAACCGTGCCCACTAATCCTGTCGAAAGATACGAGTCAATATCAATTCATAACTATCGTTTCCGAGAATCTGAGGGGCGTTCCGCCGCAGCCACGCCAACGTTTCCTAAAACCTGACGACAAAATAGTGGGTTCAGCCAGTGAAGTTGGTCAAGTGGCATCTCAGCCTACGATCATGGAGTTTGCTGATGTGGTTGCCTTCAGCTCAACCTAGAGTTGTGCAGGTTTTTGGAAAGACAAGGTAGCACCAATGCTACTATTTATATATGTAAACATCAAAGCTGAGATATATCTAGCGTGACAGTCAACTCACGGTTCCCTACCAGACTTTGGATTTTGATACTGGTTCAAAGATCAAGTTTATTCGGCTTCATATGACTCCAGTTGTAACTATACAACTAAATCTTGCTATAGCCATCACAAATGACGATTAGTTTCCTGAGATTGTAGTGGGGTGCACCTGTGTAGATAAGGATGCGTACGCGTAAGTAGGGTGGGGGGATTTCTTCACTTTCGGAGGATTTTCTGATACCTATACTAGATAAGGCTTGCTTTCTAGCTCATAAAACCGCCAGGAGTGAAAGAGGGGCAAACGAAGCGAGCGTGACAATGAGTTGACGTCTAATTGAAATTACTCAACCTACGATCGATGCTCCATTTTTAGCTACACCTCTTCAAAGATCTTGATCAAGTGGTCAAGCAAGCGATAAGTGCACTATCAGCTGCTTGCTTTTTTTTTTTTACCTTTGCAGTTCAAAAATAGAAAATCTGATAAGATCCACCTTCTATCACATAGCGTAACACTGTTCCTGGTGCGACCACCGGCTCGGACGGACGTTGTGGAAAAAAACAAAATAAACATGCACAGCCGCTCTGGTGGAGCGTGACAAGATTCAAAAATCGCTAAGTAGTGTGCACGTGCCCATGTGATCGTGCATATAAAAAGCGCGTACACAATTCAAGGCTGTTTCTTTTAAATAGCTAGGTGGGTGAAATCCAGGGTACCCCCGAAATTATCCTATAAACCCAAGCCCACCCTTATAGTTAACGGAATAAATTAAGTAATCCGCTTCAACCCACATAATTGATTAGGAAGGATGCTCGGATAAATGTTAAGCGAGTGACGCACTATGATTTCTAATGCATATGGAATTTCCAATATGGATTCGGAATAAGGAGCGAGGAGTGACTAATTATTCTTGTGGTAACCTTGAAACTGGCTAGGATTTAGGTAACAATCACGGGCTCCTTTCCCTAGTATTTATGGTACTATTGCATACTAGGAATGAGATAAACAAATAGCCTAGAGTATAGAGTCTTGGAACCCAAACCATGGTCTGAGTAAACATAGTTGTTACCCATGCTTTAATGGCTGCTGAAGAAACTTGTGACGATGACTTCCAGTAACCGAGATAAGAATCCCAATATCTGTTGCATTAGAGGAGTTTCCATTAGGCCTGAGGGGGACCTGAACACCCTAGCATTCCCTGAAGTCGAAAAGCGTAAGAAACTTCAAATATAGCTTTGCCAAAACTGCCCAACTGTAACGTCGCTTATGACAATAATTGAATTGATCTCAATCTCGCATATATATGTTCTAGCCCATATACTACCAAACCTCTTTTGTAAATGGGCCGGCCCGCTACCAAACAGGTTAGCCTATTTACAAAGAGGGCAGCTTTGTAGATGAGCTGACCCATCTTCAGAGTATCGCCTAGACCCTGTCAATATCCCAAGTAAAAAGATCCACACTGGGTAAAATATCGCGCTGCAAAGTCTTCGGGGCCTTCTGTATCTAGCAATTACGTATACGCGCTTCACAGTCAATGAAACCAACCTTAAGGATCGATACCCAAAAGAGTTTTAGTACTCCGACTTAAACTTTACACTGTGAAAAGGTATTCTGTGTAGTGAGGTAGGTAGCTATAGCAAAATTTTGGAGTGTGGGATTTCGCAGAAGAATATGTACACCTTCAGAGCTGTATGCCTAAATAACTAAAGAAACCTGATTTTATTAAAGTATATAATATCTTCAGTTGCTTTTTATATATACATACTTCGAATCAGCGCCTCAGGCTTGTGTGCGGACTTTTGTAGACTTTTTGCGGTCTTTCTGTGGCCCTGGTATAATTTATTTATTTGGGATGTAGACTGAATGTAGGAGAGACTCTAAAGATGCATTGGGCTAGCCCATCTGCGAAGTTTCTCCATTTACAAGTGGGCAAGCCTATTTGTAAAGTAGCTCGGATACATGTACTTCCTAAACAGAAATTCTTGGTAAACGGGTTAGAACATGTATAGGTAGTCGGATGTTGGTTTTTAAGTTTGGAATCATGCCCAGTCACTCGGGTGATCTGGATGTCCTTTTGCTGAAATGATAGAAATGAATGGGTCGATCACTTGATTCTTTGAAGGTTAGTGGTGTCTCTCGATCTCATTTACATACATGTGCGACATCTCCTGAGTGCCCGGGCACTTGGGTCCTGACCCTGTTTTGAAACTATGCCAGAAGGGCACCATATAATACGGTGGTTTGCAACACCGCTATTGGAAATTGGTATCCTAAATATTACCATGTATACATGTAGCACTGTGGTGATGTGGAGTAATTAGAGAAAGCAGTATAATCTTCTGGCAGATTTTTGCATTCCATATATTTTGGCCAGTACCGCGATCGAGTTTGGTTTTCGTTCTAAGATCTAGAGAATTTTACTTAATAGCGATAGAGAGTATATATATGGTATTCAGAGTGCTACCTATTAATGATGTACTTTATTTTGTAGTGGTAATGCGTTTTTCAGTTGTTATTAAAATGGTTAAATTAGTAGGTACCTATTGGTCATATAATATGGATGAAATGCTGCAAACTCTAGATCTCTAGCTCAGAGTTATCATGACAAAAGCGACAGTTATCGTTTTGGTAACTTTTATATGTTGCTGCTGCCTCTATTATATTTTTATTCACTAGTAACCACTCGCATTGTAATTTAGGCATCTGCCGGAGAAGCTTCCTAATACGGGGGCCCTCCGGTAATACCTTCGGGGAAGGTTCGGAGACGGGGGTGAGAGACATAGGCCCGAGCACATGGCACTCAGGGAGTTTTAGGAGGGTATTGTCAAATATATAGATGGGGAGCACACAGCCAGCCTGTAGAGAATCAAGTAATCAATCTCGTTCGTCCCTATTATTCCAACAGTATCGTTGTTGAAAAAACAGCCGCCTAGAGGACTTGAGATCGCGATTACTCGTTAATTCTCTGAAGAAGGGCATGAGCGAGCCCATACCGATGCACTTACCCGATCTCCGAATGCTTAGGTGCTCACAGTTCTCTCTAATTCTAGTCTCCGAAACTACGTCCGAAAGTCGACACTGCACCAGGAACCCTCCCTCAATAAAACTCTCGGGAACAGGGCGAGTTAGTAGATTTACAAACTTCATGAGGAACAACTGTATCTCTAAATTAGTCTATGGGTACTGATTCTCTACTTGCTGCGCCACCAGTGTGTGGTCCGGCTGCAGACCTAGAGTACTTTAGCTGTGGCGAGTTTCAGGAAGAGAGATAGTATACGCGATAGCTCTACTTCAAGAGATTGAGGATCTAGGGAGGCCATATTTCTGTGTCCTTTGGTCACGACCGTATATTTAGGCTAGCCATCTTTGGAGGTAGTATACTGTTCCTTGGTCCTTAAGATTTAGGACCTACTTGTAGTTATTCGTTTCTAGTATTGCCACTACTCTCGCGATAAGATATTCTCTTTTTTTAGAGACCTTTTGCTATTGCTAAGCTGCAAAGGTTTAAATTTGTCTGTTTGCAGTCGACTCGGGTATCTTTTCGAAATATAACAATAGCTGACATGAATAGCATGCACGGCCAGGCACTGCACTTCCCTGAGACTAAACCCAATACAAGAGCAAAAGCAATACAGCTGGCTCTTAATACAAGAGTTCTTAGTATAAGCATTTGTGATTTAGGAATATTCTCACTAGCGCCATAAGCATTCCCGTTTTCATTTATATGAAAAGCTTACCTTGATCTGGGCTTAACTTTGATACAAACGTAAAACTTTCGGTACAAAGCCCTTGCGTGCATCGAGAGGCTACCGTTCAATTGACTACCGTATTATTTCGACCATAATGAACACGACCGGGCTAGGCAGTTTCAAATCGACCTTCACAAAGCCCACCAAGCTGCTTGAAAATATCAGAAATGACTTCCTGAACCAACAACTAACAAGCAACCGAATCTCCAGATATGGATATTTTTATTTAAGTATTTTGATCTAGCCCGGCCCGGGCGTGTTCATTATGACCGAGATAATACGGTAGATTATATCTGGTCAATTTCTACGTACATACAAACCATACTAGTAGTGATCTTTCAAACGTACGCGTCAGCTGCCAGATCTGTTGTTTGGTAGGTTCGCCTGGGTAATGGCGCAGCAATAGTGGCGCAAACATGACGTATGATTGGATTCTAAGACAGCCAGCAAACGGCAACACCTCATAGACAAGCAAGAATTCCCCCCAGAAGAACTTCTTCTTAGCTCCTATCCGATTCAGTCTTCACACAATCTCAAACTATCTCACTATTTTAGCCAGTACATCAACGCGACTAGTAAAGATGCTTGAATATTTCAGTTGGAAGAAGATCAAAGCTAATAGAGACGCCGCAACAGCAAAGGAAGACGAAGCCTCTAAATCTGCGGCTGGGGTAGCCAGTCCCGCCACTACCACTCTCGATAAATCAGTACCTCAATCCAAAAACCTCGAGGGGCCACAACCGGTCCTTTCACACCATGACGAGGCGTTTCTTCGCGAGCAGCTCGAAAATACGGATGAACCGCCGATTGTAATATTCGAGGGGGATTCTGGAGCTACTACCCCGCGATTAAGCGGCCCTTTGCCTACACCTGGTGTTGAGACGCCACCTACAAATTCAGGACTGAAGGATGTGGAAGAAGGAAAGGGAAAAGATAAAGGTAAAGGAGATTGGACGTCGGGAATTAAAAGTCGCTTTGGCGACTTGAGGAGAACAGTGTCTAGTGCTACAGACAAGAAGAAGATAAAGCCGAAGAGTTCCGGCCCGTCAAAAGAAGAGAAGGGGAAAGGGAAAGAAATTCAAGTAGAGGAAGAGGGGAGTGAAAAGGGAAAGCGAAAGGAGGAAAGATCAGAAGGTTAGAGGGCTATCCTATTGCGGTTTAAGTTTCTCCGAAGGTGGACGACTTAGCTGATTTGGATAATTCAAGACCGACAAGCGGATGAACTCACAGCTGCTCTCGAAGGACTTAATCTTGCTGCTGAGAACGTTCGTATTGCTAAAGATGCTCATCTCTATGATCTTAGGCTAATGGCAGAGGTATTTTATAGGGCCGTGCTTTCTCGATTACACCCGCAACAAAGGAATTACTGGATAAATTCATTCTAATCTTGAAAGATCTCGCCAATGGTGTTCCAACAGCCTATCAAGATCTCGTTGACGTATGTACCTGATATTCCAAGTCCTGCGCTGGCGCCCACGAAATGACTAAATAACTAATTTCATTTCACCTTTTCCTTAGCTCTTTGATTCCTCCTCTAAAACACTTGAAGATACATTTCAGTCGCTTCCATCTTTCCTTCAGAAGATAATCAAAACCCTCCCCAAAAAGATGCAAGCGAACCTCTCGCCCGAGATTCTTCGAACTGCGGCGGCCGTATCTCCCATGGCTGCAGCAGAGGTCGAGGCTCTAGGAGGGGCATTACCAACACTGAAGGAACTTGTGACAAAGCCGGGACTGGTGATGGGTCTGCTGAAGAGCGTAGTTAATTTGCTGAAAACGAGGTTTCCCGCTATGCTAGGGGGGGCAAATTTGGCGCTAAGTATGGCGCTTTTTGGTATGTACTTATTTCCCACAGATTCTGTATATTTAAAGTCTTGGTCAAGAGTAGTGGCCCAGAGTTGGTAGATATGCTGACAGTGAGGTTTTATAGTGGTATTGTATGTGTTATGGTACTGTTACAAACGCGGCCGCGAAGTAAGGTTGGAAGCAGAAGCAGCTGCTATAGCGGCAGCATTAGTAGACAATGCTGAGGGAGGTGTTATTGAAGGGCCGGCTAATGTTCCGGAAGTTGTGGCTGGCAGTACACGTAGTGGGGGGGAGAAGGATATCTGATACTTAATGGAATGAGATGCAAAAGAGGTTAATAAAGCTAATGGTGTAGGGCCCTAGCTACATGGAATGCATTCTAGGATTATATGTGCGTTTGGTTTTTTTGTGTTTTTTGAGCGTGGGCTGGGGATGGTAAATATGAGATACCTTTATTATGACTTTTACTAGGAGCGCTATAGCATGGACTAGATTTAATCATACATTCTTTTTAAAATTTACCTAAGAGTTTGGGAAGATATCGTCTAGTGGATGTCCGTAAATTCTCTGTAGGATACACTTGTATACAGTCTGCGGGACAAACTAAATAATACACCAAAGCTCAATTGGTCATTATGATTCTTAGAGAAATTAACGAAAATTGTAATACTCCCTAGTGAAGAACTATCCGGGTTGATGTATGCTGCCCTATTTCACATCCAGTGATCTAATAGCATCAACTAAATTAAGCGAATGTATCAAGCCGCGATTTCTAGGGAGCACGGAGGCCTATACCAACCAATCCAGTATATCAACAGATCAGGAGAATGGAGAGCCGGAAAACAACCGATAGTACCAAAAATAAACACAAAATAACAGAGGCACTCCTCAATAGGATTAGGTTAATAGTAATATTGTGGCGAAAGCCATAGCAACATAACAGAGTGGACATTCCTGCGGCTTTAACTATCTTGGCAGCTCCTACATGTGACTAGGAACTAAGAACTGGGAGTTGGGAGAGTTATGGTAGATAGAATTAGGATTCAGAATTTTAGGCCTAGGGAAAAATATTGATATCTAACCGACGCATGTAAGACCCGAAGGTAGAAGTAGAGGCTCTGCAAAAGGATAAGAAGAAGAATTTAGAGCCTTCAAATTCTGCGAAAGAGAATATAATAGGGAGAAGAGTTCGAGGTCTCCATAGGATCTTTCGGGTATTGACTGGTAATGTAAGTATATCGCCATATAGGAGCCTGTTGTTGCTTGTCGAGTAGATGATGTGTCACGCGGATGGGTCGACACACCCAAGGGCACACCGAACCTCAATTGACCAAGCCCTGCTAGAAGAAACACCCTGTCACTACCAGAAGATCCTCTCAGAAGTCAGTCATTTAGAAGCATCACAGGCTAGCGATTCAGCAATACATGTAGTGCTATCTGTTTTTCCAATTTTCCAGTTTTCATTTTCTCCATCCATTGATATGTCGGATTGGTTGGTACAGGCCTCCGACCTCCGTAGTTACTAGGACAATTTTTACAAAGACGCTAACGGGTGAATGCTCTATAATTGTCCACTAGGACGGGGGCGCTCAGCGAGCTCCTTCTCTCTATAACTACATGTGGGCTGAGGGTGCATGTAGTTGCATGTATATATTTTGTCTTTTAACTTGCTACCACGTGGATCTTGAGTTCCCTCCCTTCCACTTTCCATCTAGTTGGGCCAGGTTGACCCAAAAACATTTGGCTCAGGCTCAGTCGCCCCTAGCCCAAGAGATTTTCCGGCAGTGCTGTATCAGAATATGCCGACAATGGATCTGTTGGCCCTTATCACAAGAGTTAGCATATTTAGCGAACTAAGGTTATTGAGAGACTGCTTGTTTGGTTAGTTTGAGTCATTAACCCGGTGGAATCCCTGCTAATACCATCTAACTTTCAAGATGCCCAGAACGACACTTCTCAAGTATTGATATAGACCCAAGATTAAGATGACGATCTACCAACACATACTTGACTCCTCCCTCCTCCCTCCTCTTATAGCTCTCCTTCCGTCGTCAATCCCTTTACTTGGTCGTCTCCAGAATCAACAGCGCTCCCCATCGTCGCTCGTCCTTTCCACCTTTCCGCCATCGTCAGCAGTTCCGGATATATTCACAGCAGCGTATGTCGACCAGTCACGATGCAATGAGTCACAGGCTTGGGTTTACTGCTCCCTGGAGGCAGAATTTCCTGCAGGTGGAAAGTTGGACGAGGGAATGGAGGAGATCCTAAGGTCCCAGGTGAGGGAATTGCTGCTATACATCAAATTTCATCCTCCAGTATCATTGTCTCTGTTACCTTCCTCGGTTAACGACATCGGAAACCAAACTGTCGAGTACGATTCTCTACGGCTCGCAAGTCTGTCCCCGCTTCTCGTAGATGCTGTTCAAGCCGTCTCGAGGGCTTCTCTAAACCCTAGCAAGCCTTGGTTGAAATATGTTTTCCGCGGTACCCTTATAGCTGGGGAGGATGAAGTGTTGCTTCCAGTCGGGACTCACTACGGAAAACTAAGACCTGAGGATATGGACAGTGTCGTTGTAACCTCCTCGGTTCAGAGGTCTGTTGAGACGATGGGGCTTTTGAAGAATGTTGCTATTTTCAAAAGCCCAGGATCGGGAGAAACTGTGCCTTTAGCGTGGTGTTTTATCTCCCTGGAGGGCTCTCTCGGAACGTGGTGGGTCGAAGAGAGTTGGAGGGGGAAGGGACTTGGAAAGGCTGTTGCGAGGAAGATTTTGGGGATTATGCGAGAGGATGGAAGAAGAAGAGGGGTTGAAGAAGAGATAGAGTTATGGGACAAAGATGGGGTTTGGGGGCATGCGGATGTTGCGCTAGACAATATGAGGAGTAGGAGGGGGCTGGAAAAATTGGGTGGGAAAGCAGGGTGGGAAGTTCGGTGGGTTTCGGTAGGGCTAAAGGAAATTGAGTGAAATTGTAATTATATACCTATTTAGAGTATCTAACTTTCAACATGTGGCATTGAGGTTGAGTAAAGTCGTACTATCTAAGAGATGTGCTGGAGAATTTATAGTTCGAAGTCAGTTGGTTTCGATGGGGTAAGAGCAGCAGCAGTTGATAGAGCAATGTGTAATTTGGGAGGAATAAAGCCACGTATATTAGCATTAGCTTGCAAGAGTTAAACTCAAAAATAGAGAGGAATATAGTATATATGATGGACAGGTCCGGCTTGAGGAGAGATTGATAGGTTTTATTAGTGATCCATTAACTCTAAATTGCATTGAAAGATCTTGGTTATTGTATGGGTCGATTATGAGATTGCTTCATTTTGATGCCCTAAGATTACGTACTGTAACCGCGTCACTATAGCTGCATCTTTCTAAATTCTATCCTAACTGCAGCATGCGCCAAAGCTCCATGAGAGAACGGGATGCTATCATCGAAAGTATATTCGCTAGATCTTGTGGTAGGGCTAGACTTTGAATGCAAGATATAGACTCCACTCTTTGTGTTCATTCTCGAAATCTAGAGGGTCCTCAGCAAAGTTTGCTATTGCGTGCTTTGGGACTTTGTTTGAAGTTGTGTTGTATCTTGCCAATGTTGCTTTCTAGAGCACGGTTCGTCTGTGACGTGTGCTGCTATATCGAGTAGACACTTGATTTCGGTCAAAACGCCGATTGTGGACACTCATCATCCGGGGACTTCCTATGATAGTCGATGATGCAGCATTATGAGGTATCAGGCAGAGCAGACACAGAGATGTTCTATTTCGTACATCCAAAAGGACCATTTACCAACCGAAATTTTTGCTAATTGGGATAAACACCTCGGAAAGGGCGAGGTTCACTGGCCGTAAATTGACAGAAACTCGACGATCACGACATCATAGCTACCTGCAGGCATTTACCATTTACCACTCGATTGATGCAGCCAACACCTTCAATTACCTGCTCCAAGCCCTCGTGATCCTAAAGTCGGAGGTTCCTGGTCCTGATAACCAGTTTAGATAACTTTGCTAAGAATGCTCTAATACGTAAGCTTCCTTTTTTGTGTCTCAGAACTCCCCAAATTGACCATTTGCGGCAATGAGGTCGCACGCGGCTTCCCCGCTTCCCCACACTTTCTTGAGCCATCCCAAGCCACATTCTCGCTCGCCTAGATTATGCCTTCGGATTGAGAGGCTAGCGTACCGTTTTTCAAGTCGGGCAATGACATTCTGCGAACGGGTTGTGGTCCCAGGATTTGTCGGCACTTCTTGTAAGCGGAATTACTCTTCTAGCGCCATTTACCCCGCATTTTGTCACACGACCTGGGGCTGTTTGCTGTGGGAATTGGAAGGGAACTGCAAGCTGAGCTCTGTGAAAGGCGCTAGGCTACAAGCATCATGCAAGCGTTCGATGTGCCTGTTACGCGTGTTATCGTAACATGTTATCATGGAGTTCGCCGTCCGTGGAGTGAGAGATGGCGTGGGAAGTCTCCCCACGCGGGTGACGGGTACAATATCGATGGTCTCAATGAAAGTTCCTCTATTACCCCTTCGCCTCCCTCCCACCCTCACACTTTCTTTTCTCTTCCTCCACCATCTCAGCATTGCTCAAGTAAAAGCGGCAATATATCCATTTTGCAAGAACCACAGCTCGATCCTCCAAAGAACAAGTTACAGTATTATTATATAAAAAATGGCGACCACAAAGACTGATTCGAGTGCAATCTCGTCTACTCCTGCTGCGGATACTGCCACTTCACCAAAGGCAAAGGGACATCGTCGAGGCAGTTCTTCTGTCACAGATGTCTACAAACCTGCTGAGCTGAGTATGTCCATTCTTTCCATATACCGTAATGAAACGTCTATATTTCTGTTGAGCCTTTCTATGACGCGATGATCCCCTCTGTCTTTTCGCTTTTTTCTTATCACTCGTAGGTATTTGGGGTTAATAGTTATGGGTTATAGAGGAGCTTATCGGAGAGGAGGGAGAGTTAAAGCTAGCGAAAGAAATTAGTAGGCTGAATTGGTATTTTCTCTCTCTCCACTTTCTCATACATATAAACCCCCATGGCTATGCACCTTAAGCACTCGCCATGACTAACAAAATTACTCCCTAAAAAATAAAAGAGGATGTTTGAATTTATAATAAATATAAACTCACGCAAATTTCAACAGGAAAATAAACACTCATCCATCTCATCTTGACGATTGGAAGCAACTCAAACAAGTTCCAATTTCAAATCCCAAAGTCAAACTATTAGACATCTACTTTCCCATGGGGCTCCATGTTACTGCCCGTGCAGGCGCGGCCTCTGCTCTTGGAGTTAGTGTGTACGACGTGCTGGCCGCGATACACAAACAGTTCAAGAAGAAGGTATGACAATTCACCTTTCGCTGTTACCCCCCCACAAAGCAAGACAATGTATACCCTACATCCGTCATCCCTAGGAGCCATTTGCTGAATAATCCGCAGGCAGACGATGAACTTGAAATGCCAGTCCTAGGTAACCTAGAATGGGGTCGCTCCGAAGATCTTCGGTCAAAGGAACATTGGCCTGCTGTCGTGCTAGTCGCGCAGAAGAAGGAAGCACCACAAGGCTCCGGGAAGAAGAAGAACTAAATATACAAAATGCGTATGACTGCGTTTGTACCTAAGTAAGTATGCATGACGCAGTACTAGCTAGATCGCTTTTATTCTTTGTCGTGTGGTTGCATACATAGAAGAGGCTTTCAATATTTATAGCTATTTTGGATCAAGGATTTCAGCAACACTTTAGGGTGAACGATTTGTATGTAGGAGCTTTTGTGTTAAGAGAATGTTGAATACAATCCTTGAAAAGAATCGCAATTAGTTTGTCTAAATAGCCAGCCCACCCCAGATCCACTCGGACGCCGCACGATTACTCCCTTGAGTTATTAATTTTAATTCTAGAATAACTTATCTACCTTCGGTTCTCCGGAGTTTGCGGTACCCTAAGGAGGTTTCTTGGAATTGGGCCTTTCAAGCGAAACTTCAGGAACCTAAGTGAGAGATGCACGGGCACTTTGCGGGATATCATACACAAATATACAGTCCAGGAGTATTTTCGGTCTCTAGAGAGCCTAAAACTGACTCAGCGTGCCTAGAGTACTATTTCAACATATCTGCTATAAAAGCAGGCACGAGAAGGGTCAATTACTTAACCTTCTGCAGGCTGGCAGCACGCTATCTATATACTTGTACTATGATAGGCTTCCAGAGCCTCCGGGTGCCCGTGAAGGTGAGCCCTGTAGAAAGTATTAATTCGACAGCTGTGAAACAAAAAATAGGGAACATATCCCTCCATATATAGCGTATCCCGTCTCCCAAGACTTGCTGAATAAATTGACAGCTTTCCTTCGACTGACGCTGACAGGCTACATAGCGCGCACACGAGTACTAGGAAGCTGTAGTATCATAACTTTTAATAAGCCTATGTATTACTAATTTCCATCTTAGAGCCTCCTTAAAAATCACTACCGCGGCCGGAAGACCGTGTTAGGAAACCCCTCCAAGGATATCGTGACCATAATTACGAGTGACAATTTATGAAGCTATAGGGTACTACTACTAAGCGAGGAGATGATGTCGGTTCGGTTCGGTACAAGCATCGTGGAAGAAAATCTCAAGAACAGCGAATCTCTTCGATGCTATGCCTCCCGATTCACATGAATATTCCTCGCTATAACCTTATGGGGTTCTCCTGTTTCGTTTTATTAATTTTTATAATTATAGCGAGATGTTGTTCAATAAGTGGAGGGTTGTTGCTTTGTACCGAACCGAACAGACTTTATTTTTTGGTTAGTAGACAACTAGAACAAAAAGCCTGTGATGGACCCAACCTGCAGCTGGGCGGCCGGCTAATCTACATGGTCTATGACCCAGTGCGTGAAGGTAGTCGAATAACCCCCCCCGGTCAGATATCTCTTCCGGGTATCACTCCTGTGATATACTAGTATAGATATTGTTGCCCGCCCATCAAGGATATTCTTAATTTTTGGGAAAGTAGTATCGCACGAAGCTAAACCTATACCAGCCTTGATGTGGGTGTTTGAGTATCGATATATATCTTTGTTGGGCATACGCAAACATCCACTAGTACTAAAATAGGGGGTTTATTTGCCTATTTCTCTAAAAGTGAGCTTAGACTACCCCAGGCAAGCCGGTAATGGCAGCAACGAGATGACCGATTGGACTCTTACGACTTAGGCTCCATGGGCTGTGAGAGAGACTCAACCGGATTATGAGCTTAAGCGGTACGCAAGATATTTGAGCTATTTTTCTTTAATAGATATCGTGCTGTAACAGCGGCGTGACTTGAGTATAGGCTGTGTAAATTGGGCAAGTACGAACCGGCAGCACCGTATAGCTTATTGGTAATCATGCGCGGGGGTGCTGAAACCACACGCAGGGTTTCCGTCCGCTCTACCACTACAAACCAGGTTTCGGGGCGACGCTTAGCCATACCTAGAGTAAACAAACTTATATGGCATACAGCAATATTTCAGTCACCTGGAGTTCCTGACTAAAATATAACCAACTTTACTACATCGAATTATTACCAGATCATCAAGGATAAAGACCAAAAGCTATAAATTGTCTCGGACTAAACCTAATTAGGCATAGCCCTCTCTGTAGTTTTACTTCACAGAACCCTAGAGTTTGGTTTGAGAAAACACCGTAAACACGAAATAGCAGTATATGTATATATCTATGAAAGCCACTCACTAGCCCTTATACCATTTGCTGCTTTTTTGCGTAATTCTTCGATTTCTCTACGCTCCTTCCTTCTGTCCTGCAGTGTTTCTCTAAAGGTGTCTTTGAATAAGGTCATTTCTGTTCGTAGTTTGCATATCCATGCGTATGTCAGAAAGTTTTCGTTCCCATCCCCAACCGATATTGATGTCATTCTAGATTACGTACCCTCAGAACTCTTGAAATCTATTTCAAACCATTTGAAGTCGTCAAACTTCTCTTCGTCCTCGATAAGAAGTCCCTCCTTATCAAGTCGTATACCCCCAGAAATCTCGCGGTTGCCGAGTAAGCACGCCTTCACGGATGAGCGACTGCTGAAGGCTGAGTACGAGCTAGGTTTTATCTTTATTGTTAATGATTTTGACTTCTCTTCGATAGTTATGTCATCGGTGACTTTTAGCTCCGGATTTCATAGCAGTCAGTTTCATCAGATCCCGCGATGAGTTAAAACTGGGGATATTAATACCAAAAAGAGTTATGAGAGTTTGGCCTAAGAACATCACTATTCTCGCAGAACGAGGTTTCAATATTGAAGCGCTTGGTCCCGCTCGATAGCTTCCGGAGATTGAGATTTGCCTTTCAGATGTCCCCAGGCTTCTGGGGTTGATCGGCCGCTCTTTCCAAAGTTGGATCCTGCAGGTGTGGTTTGAGTTTTCACCGTCCAGTAAGCCTCGTTTATACCGAATAGTGCGAACCACTTGACTGGTAACTTAAATTTAGCTACTTTGAATTTAAAGCAAAGGACGAGATGTAGATCTATTGCTCTGCATGACACAAGTAGGCCAACTTACATTTCCATCTCAACTATCTCTTCTAATAAAGCACGTTGAAACTCAAACATATCTGTTATATAAGGTGATCTTAATCAGTAGTCGAGTTGAAGATACGTTTATATTACTATTGATCAAGTCATGAGACGTATCGAGCATCTGGTGCGCCTCTATGGATCTCAAAATATTTTCGATTGGCCGTATCTAACATACCTATGATAGTTCTAAATTTGTAATATAAACTGGCTGCAGAAAGATCCACTGAGCCAAGAGGACTGTTGTACCGCTTTCCTGATTGTAGAGAGTAGGCTCCAGTTCCGGCCTTGCGGATGAAGATTACTGGGATGTTCCCATGCATATGATAGCCATATTCTGGAATAAGCTCTGCGTCTTTTGGGATAACTTTGAAAGAAGTAAATCAGCTTTAAATTGATACAAGCCCGAGGTTGCATAAAAATTACTTTGACGTTGATCAACAGATCCTTCCCTTAACGTTAAGATTCTCAGATCACCGACATAGTTTTTAAAGATTCTGACAACGCATTCATCCCATTTACTGTTCGCGTCGTATGTATTTGATGCCAATATATTCCTTTCATGGAATCCTTAGCAAGTGATTAGAGTAGCCACATGAAGATTCACATACATGACAAGGAAGCCATCCTTCATGATCTCGGTCTCTCCTGGTCTAACTCCATAATCTGGTGGCTCCGTAATTGCAGTTCTAGGAAATACATCTATAGATTCTGGTGTAATTGGAAACATAGTGCTGATATGGGGTCGTCCATCAGACTGCGAAATCGCGTCGCTGGTGTTGCGCCGACCAAAACCGTCCGGAAATGATGATCCTTTTGCGGATAAGTTTAAAGGAGGCAGCTGTTTTCTGGGGCTCTCGTTTGGCTTATTTGGGGCGGGTAGTCCTCGATATGGAAGAGATTTACGCTGACCCACCGTCCCTAAATTAGGAGGAGCACTATACCGTGCCGAGTCGATAACCGTTGAGCTTCTTAAAAGTACTCCTCCTGGAGGATTTGGTCCTAAATTAGAATAATCATTGAGTCCTCTATTTAGTGATCCGCTAGGGCTTGAGGTAAAACTCCTAGAAATCCTTTGACCTTCAATTTGGGTCAAGCTCCTCTTAAAATGCAGATCTGGGGGATAAGTTTGCTGGGTAAGGGTCATAGGCCGTCGATTTGTGTGGTTTATCGTATTCGTGCCCGTATTCTGCTTATTCGAACCCCGTCGATTGTTTTCTTGTGACAGTTCGCCGCCATAGACTTCGTAAGCGTTATACGCCGCCGGATGAACTGCTGTATTGCTCATGACAATCGGAGACCCTTCCAACTCTACCGTAGCACCATTGCCCATAACTATTGCGAATCCATCCAATTCTTCTGCGGCATTATTGGCCACGATTATTGGAGATCCCTCCAACTCTTCTGCGGCGATATATGTTGTGTGAGGGGATACCGGAGAAGTTTGCGAAGAAACCAAACTCTGACAATATAAGTTTGGTGTTGGTTTACTCACACCTGAGGCCTCATTCCCAATTTCGTCGCCAAAGTCGTCAAGCAAGATTTGGAAATTACCGCAGTCAGTAAGAGACAGTAAGACTGGAAGTTCTACATTTATTTCCAGAATTGTTTTTGTGGCGAAGGAAAGTTCCTGCCATCGAATAAATATGTGATTTCCATTTGCAAGGCAAAATAAATGGATGGCAAGAGTTGTATCATACAGTTGAAATAGCAACAAGAATTGCTTGGAATTCCTTGGGCATCTGCAGAGCTCGGGGATCTTCTTGAAATTTCTGGAAAATCCAGCAGGCTTTAAACAAACCAAGGCAACCTTCATCGGAAAGTGTTTTTGAAATTTTCGTTTCGTTGATATTAGTAATGGCTTTAAAGGTCCAGTACATAGAAATCCTCAATGCAGCTTCCAATGGAAAGCCAGTGATGAAAACACGCCCATTAAACTCTGCATTCTCTGTAAACTTGTTGGCGATTTCGTCACCTATCGAGTCTGCGCCAGCTGTAGAAAGCAGATCAACCAGGAGCTCTTCGAGATACATTTGATTCTGCTCAGCGATTTCAAGCAGCGTGTTCATGTTATTCCTACAGCGAAGACTTTCAGTAAGGGTATCCCGTAGTCCACACCAGGAAATGGAGGAGAACTTCTTCAATATACGTAAAACTAGGACGAAAGCCCAAGTGTGATATCTAAAGTTTTCTAATGCGGTAAGGAAATCTCTGTCGCCTCCATTAAATCTAATCTTCTTTGCGAACTGCGACCACCACTTTTCCGATTGACCACAGTGAGTCTTAGCAGCTTGTAAAGTACCCTCAACATCATCCAGTGACACATTGACTCCACACATTGCCAATTGAACAGCCTTTTGGGCAGCAAGCTTGTTGTCGCTCCGGAAAATGAGCGAGTTCGGATTATTGCTCTCGTTAATCACCTGCTCAATAAAATCTCGCAGCTTCTCAAGCTCTTTTCCGAGAGACAGGAAGATACATGGTGCATAAATGACACCGTAGAAGCACGTTTGAAGTATCAAGGTGATCCGATCTAGAAGTTGGACATGCTCCGTGAACCCTAAACTGAAATTCTGGAACACGAGCGACATCGGCACGGAAAGGTGGCTTTACGATCTTGTCGGGGCTAGAAGCAGAAAGGTAAGCTAGCAGACGCTGTAAGTTGCGACGTTGAAGGATCCGGATCAAAAGCTGCTGGGGTAAGTGCCCCCGGGCGAAGCGAAAGGTGACGTGCATGGGTGGTGAATAGGTAGATTAAAATACCCTTTTGATTCGCTGCCTGTCCTACCAATAGAATCCAGTCACCACCCTCTTTTTACCTAACTGGTGTTGACTACACAGACTCAGGTCTAGGTTTTAGAGATGGGACAGGTAGTGCTATGAAATCATAACCGTGGTCCAACGTGCAAACCAATTAATCGCCAGATTTCGAAAAAGCTCCTAGTCGTGTAAAACTAGAGATCTTAGGTCCGCTTAGTGGTTCAAAGAGGGGTTGGAGATTTACTACTTACATGTATTATAAAGTGTCTTGTTCGACAAATAAGCTAGGCCTAAACCGAAGTCGAAAAATTCTATCAAACCGGATGTTGGCGTACAGTCGCTCCCGGGTCAACGGCGAGACTAGGGAATGAGTACTAATTTCCTAAGCTAGCTGTTTTCCACTATTTAGACCTCTGTTCCTTGCTGGCCCAGCTTCGTCGGTGACCCCGGAGCGACTGCAGAGCATACTATATACAGACATCTAACAGGTCTAACAACTAACTAGAGGTTACATGGCCTAAAAGAAGGAACTAGCTTGCGTACGGGGCTATTATACAGCCGAATCTATGCTCTACCCACCCTCATACTCATAGTAATTGGTTAAATCGAGCAATAAATAAACCCATTCCTTAAGCTTTCTGCCTCGTTCAGGGTAATGCGATAGGCTAAGTTATACAATGGGCTCCTTT
This sequence comes from Gyromitra esculenta, assembly GCA_038503075.1. Lineage (NCBI taxonomy): Eukaryota > Fungi > Ascomycota > Pezizomycetes > Pezizales > Discinaceae > Gyromitra > Gyromitra esculenta. The sequence goes on from JBCAML010000005.1 coordinate 312,475, forward strand.
CGGATTCTGGTCTAACCCCAGCTTATTCTAGTGCCCACTCAAGCCCAGCTCCCCAGCAATAAAGTTACTAACCAAGTTTTGGTACAACCCGCCAGAGGTGAGGGTTTCTAGCAAGTCTAAGTAGAGGTCTCCCTCATATCGCCTATTTTCAACTCTATCACGAGACGCATCAGTTGTGGTCAACATGAGTAGTATCTAGGAATTAGTATACTATTTGTTATAGCTAAGCCACGGGTCATTGTTCTTTACACATTAGGATCTAAGCTTATTGAGAGACACTCAGATCTTTTCTAGGAACTTTGCTGAATCGGGACTCTTAAAGGAACCGCCTAGCTAGATATTGAAGCGAACGCCAAGTTACTGAGAAATTTGACCAATCAGAATACTGGTAGTGATATAAAAGGCATCTTTGCTGACACCACATCTGCAGTATTTTGTGTGGTACCACAGAGACTTTACAACAAAATCACAATATTTCAAGTTGAGTGAGCTATCTACGATATTCGTATCATGTTGGTGACGTAGGCCTGCTATGTATGTTTTTTGGTGTCACGGCTCAAAATTGGTGTTACAGTTTGCCAGACCTATTGAAATTCAAGGCGTGCGCAGACGCTCATCACTTCTCCCGCTGCCTTAGTACATGCCATGTTTCCTGTCGCCTTAATGCACTCAGGTAGAGAATTTGAATGGATGAGTGAATTACTTTGCTTCGGTGACATTCTATAGAACTTAGATCTCGATAGTCCCGTAGATGCACCCATGCTATCTCTTGACTAAGTATGATATGCAAACTTGGGCTTGATTAGGCTGTGGCAGAGTGACTTTGCCTCAGGGTTTCGGTATTATCAAGTCACTTGATCGCAGTTTGATTGGGGTCGTGCATGAGCTTATGACGAAGTGGAGTAGTATATTGATCAATTAGAAGGCTAGGAAATATTCTACCAACGGTTATAACTGTGTACGAAAGCTTTGGCTTGCATTTCGTTAAGGTGCATATATCATACACACAGTAAACTGCAGCTAGCTATGGTTCAATATCACCCATTGAAGCCGAAAAGGAGGGAGTAGCAAGCCACGTTTTTCAATACTAATGGTACAATGCCACCATTAAACGTGTTCTATCTTCTCGCTAGGCAATACAACTAAGCATGGCACAGATTTTTACTTCTTCTTTGGACCTAATGGATACTGCGCGTGCGCAGGTAGAACAGTTACACTTACGTGTCACTCGCTCGGCTGGCAAGGCCACAAAATATTGAAATCCCTTTGAATTCATCCTAGTTCCTCCCGCCTGCATTTTTGTTAAAATGAGTGCTGATAAATGTTACACGAAAAGCATATATAGCGGCCTGGGGCACAGCTCTTTCGAGCAAAGTGAAATATTTCTGATTATACGTTGTCGAGAAAGTGAGTGACTGATCACTCATATGCGACCAGATGGGTGGTTACCGTTCTGCTACGTGCGCACGTATTAACGCCTTAATGTCAAGTTTACGCATCAATCGGAAATGGCCTATATCCGTATTAGTGCGAAATTACACATTCAGCATCGTTTTTTGTGTTATGTATTTAGTTCTTAAGAAATATCGCAGAACTAGCTAGTGGTAGAAGAAAGCATGCAAGAAATATGTCTCGGGTAGCTTTAGAAGAAACGTTACTAGTACAGCTAACCCTCCTGCCTAGCCTTTGTGTAATCTAGAACATATACTCTATGCGCATAAGGCATACACGTTAGCGTTATAAGCTTGTACCATTGGCAGGCTTTCATTCCACTATCTTTTCTGTATGAGAAAAAAAAATTTGTTTCAACCCGATTGTTCGATCGTCTAGGCAGTGCATGATACCTTAACATTTATTCCAGGCTTCTTCGGAATTTACCCCGCCGCATCCCGCTTCCGTTGCCTGGCTGTCGATTTATGTCTCACTTATTGGAGTGGCGTATCTAACACCAAATGCAAGGTAAAACTCAAAGGATTATAACTATAGGTTGAGTTGATATTTGATATGTGGTTGTGTTCAACAGGCATGCGCAATAGATACCTCACATACTTTAATTCGGTAAAAAAATCTCATGCTGTGTAAATCAATCTGAGGCAAGGTGGCCCCTGGATTGGCATCGAGTTGTAACTCTTGCCAATGATGCACGCCACGAGTCGAATTAAATCGAGATGGAGGCAGAGCCAACTCGTTTTTTAATGGACTGGATCTGACCCGCTCTACAATTATGAACCCAAGAAAGAGTTCGTGGCATTTACTACTCGCCAGTCAGATAATATCATAATAAAGCTTTCGATTAATGGAAGACGCGGTACTGTACTTAAGAGGCTGATAGGAAGGGATTTTATGCGAAAAACTGCCCTTTCACTTCATGGTTCTGGACTCACGGCGAAATCGGTTTCCTGCTTCTGGACAGTTCCTGGAAATGTCGTCCGCTGTTTCTTCAACACCTTCAACGTTACGGTCAACCGATGGTTTAGAATTCGTTAACGGATACCGACGCGAAAAAACACCACCGCCAACGGCTGAAGATCGTGCCGAACTTCCAGTTGACCAGAGAAGCCATGAAAATGGTATTCAGACACCCTCTATGGAGAGACATTCATATCTAGATAAGAGTCAAACCTGTGATCACTTGAGGCCGATTCCAGAGAAACGAATGCTCGGATACATGTCAACTGCAGCTTTGATCATTAATAAAATCATAGGAACTGGAATTTTTTCCAAACCATCAGACATCCTGAGGTCAACTGGCTCGAAGGGGGGAAGTATGCTAATTTGGGTCACGGGGGGTCTTATGACCCTAAGCGGGTCAGTCTAACCCAAATATACCTTTTTTTTAAAAAAACTATACTTACTGCGTGATATTTTAGTCTTTTGATATATCTTGAGTTTGGGATCGCGTTTCCATTAAATGGTGGCGAACTAATTTATGTAGGTGGTTTCTACCTAGATACTTCAATTGATAACTTACCGTTTGCTACAGCTAGAGAGGTCATATGCCAAACCGCAATACTTTGCAAGCTGCATGTTTGGGATTCTTTTTGTACTACTCGGAAACACGGCTGCTAATTCAATTGCATTCGCAAAAAACATGATTGGAGCATTCTCCGACAATGAGAACCCAGACTACAGACTACAAAAGTTTGTAGCACTTATTTGCGTCACCCTTATATGCCTTACACATCTGTTCTCGAGACAAATGGGAATATTTGTCAATAATGCCCTAGCCTTATACAAGGTTGTCCTGTTGGTATTCGTCGTGGCCGCAGGACTTGTATGTCTGGGTGGCGGTGGAGGGGGACATCTCACAACAGACGATACTTATGGGGATAAAAATTTGGAGAGTGCATTCAGTGAAGGATCAAAGTCCCCATACGATTACGCAAGCGCTTTACTCGGTGTTTTATACAGCTTTCAGGGTTGGGAGAACGCAAATTACGTGAGTAAATATTTTACTCTATCCTAATACTCCCATTAGAGGATACAAGATCTATAGAGATGTTGATACACCGGATAGGTTCTCTCGGAAGTAAAACGCCCTCGCGGAAACGAATCGAAGACATTCAAGCGGGCTGTACTGTTTTCATTTTTATTAGTGTACGTTCTTTACATCTTAGCAAACGTTGCTTATGTATGTCTATCTCCCTACATATCACTTGAGAGCAAGCCTGATGGGAGGGCCGAGAGCATTAGCTAATGTTGCCAACTACGATGTAGTTTGCTGTAAGCACTACACAAGAGTTAAAGACCATAGGTATTTCGGTTGCTGCGAACTTTTTCGTCAGGGTGACTCAACACACTTCAGATTTTTCTCGAAGCTATGCTAACAGGAGTTATCAGGTGTTTGGCGATAGTGCATTCGTCGCTAAAGGATTGAAAGTATTGATAGCGATGTCTGCGTTTGGTAACATTGTCGCTGTCTCATACGCAAATTCCAGGGTCAAACAAGAGATTGCCAGACGAAAAATTCTCCCATTTTCAAACTACTGGGCTCGAGAGAGCCCGTATGGTACACCGGTTGGTGCGCTAACACTTCACTGGATCTTCACGGTCATCGTAATACTTGCAAGTAAGTAAACTGGCGAAGTTATTCTATTCTTCCCTAATGTCTCGAGCTAATAAGCCATTTTCCAATAGCTCCAAATTACACAGCGAGTGATGAGGCATATAATTTGGTTAGCATTATTTTTACGTACGCACATACTTGGGTCGGCAGTAAGTTAATAAACTCTCCATCGGGAATCCCTCAAACTTATCGAATTTTCGTAGTCTTTGTAGCTATTGGCCTAGTAATTCAATATCGCCTGGGATGGCGGCCAGCAGTATTAAACTGGAGCACCTTGCGCGGGCTTATTAGTTTTTATATTATTTTGAATATATTCATCATCGCTCTAATCTGGTGGCCATCTAATACGAAAATACCCTCGTACATCGCCCCCGTAGTAGCGACAGGGGTCCTCGGGTTTGGGATCATCTACTGGACTTTTATTACGAAGCTCCTGCCTACCTTAGGATGCGAGCTTAACCAAGAGGAGGTTCTTTTGGTAGACGGCAGCCAAACCATTACATACAAGGTAAGAAAATATACACTTACCATCCAGACTTATTATAGGCCTATGCTCATTTAGGACTGTTCATATAGTGGTCTAATACCGGGTTTGCAAGCAAAGTTTGCGATTGGTGGGAACACAAGTTTAGGAATAATGGTGGCGTATAGTTCAAACCTGTGGGGAACAAACTATGGAAAGCGAGGGTTATTGTATTGGAGGGAGCTTCCAGCGCATGCGTAGGCTTTAGAGTGTAAACAAAAAAAATACTGTGTCGAACGCTCGAGGTCTTATCATCTAATGTTCTATTTTTTTTTCTTTCTAGAAGCAATTCCAAAACGAGCCCCATAGTCATATTCTTTCGTTGATTTTGACTACGACTAGTAAAATAGCAAAAACATAAATCGAAAATATAGAAAAGATGGCAAATTTCGCAAAATATTTAGGTGTACAGTATTCTACCGATACCCAATACTAAAACTTAAGATCCTACTAAGGCGAAAGATCAAGCAAGCAGGGTCAGACATAGCTTGAAGGTACTCTAAATTTTATATGTGGTTTGCTTAGCTATATTTTAGCCCAAGACCTTAACTCAATATAGACGCGGTGCATCCCCCAGCGTGACCCACAACCAAATGGATCAGTGCATACAAGATGTCGTTCTCCCTGGCCCAGCGAGCACACACTCAAGGACTTCACTTCAGATAATCTCGGCCTACCGAGACAGGAAACTCCAGATGCGGCGTTGTCATGTGGGTATCAATACTGTTTTTCAAGCCATGCTACAGAGGTTGGGGCTGCCAAGAATACTCTTATACTCGTTCCCGGTCATATGAACCAGAAAACAAAGGGATGCGACCGTATGCCACAACACCTTCTCAGGCTACATGTTATACGAAGCCACTTCCATAGCATACAAAGCCACACTTCCCTGTTTTCCGGTTCATATGTCCGGAAGCGATTAGAAGTCACCCTTGAAGCGATCACCCTATGAAGTGAAACCTTATAAAGCGAACCCTTATACGGCGGTTGAGCTGTATATAGTTCTACTGTTCCCTATTTTCTTTTCCCTTTTTTTAATAAAATGTTTTTTAATGTGGTGGTGGTTGCTTGGCCGAAGGTTGAGAAACTGCGGATTGGACTTTGGTAGGGCAGGAATTAACATGTTAGATGTCATTACATTCCACCCTCCACAAAATTGCAGCAATCAGCCCTACTCCGCTGGCGGTGACGGTGCTCGGTAGCAGATACAACTTTGTGCATTCCCGGCCAAAACTACATCCACCAGAATAAACTCGCTCATCCTACATCGATCTCTAGTAAAATTACAACCGCGATATTTCTTGTACACATACCAAATAACTACCACCACACAAAACTTATTAACTCCGATTAAACGTAAATCCGCAATGCCACTGCAGAAAATGGTCATGAACAGTACTATAGTAAATTATAAACCCATTCCCTACTACCAACCCGAAGTTCCCTCTCGTTAAGAAGAGTAATACTATGACTCCACCTCCGAGTAATCAGGCTTGAGCTCTGGCCTCGGAAGTGTAGGGGGTCCACACTCCTCTAGTTTCTTCAGGAGACTATCAAATCTCACTAACAAGTCGGCAATTCGGAATGGCTTTGATATCGCATCGTCCTAAATGCAGCCCTTGGTCAACCAGACCTATTAAATAAACAGTACTGTGGCTTGAGTTTACCATTCCTGCCTCTGTCATCTTCGCCACCTGCTCCGGTCTTGCGTTCGCGCTAATACCCATTATAGGGACGTGTTTCTTTATCTTTCCCGATCGTTCCATCTCCCGTATCTTTCGCGTTGCAGTATTTCCATCCATAACAGGCATTTCCATATCCATGAGAACGATATCGATACTAGCCCCGCCGTCTTTTACAACCCCAGATTGGGTGATAATCTTCAATGCCTCTTCCCCATTCCCTGCAACTTTTGTCACGCAACCCTCTTTCCGTAACTGACGCCGAAGCACCTCTTGGTTGATGAGATTATCCTCCACAATCAACACACTATAGGACACCTGTCCCCTCGTGCGCGTATCTACTTCCACCACCTTCTGTACTGGGTACGAGTTCATCACTAACAACCCTCTTCCCGAAACCCCATTTGATTCGGTCGCCAGCTCCTCGAATTTTGATGGCTTTCCATTAGATCTTATTGGTTGCTGAAGTGGACTTGTGTTAGGATTACTTGGGCAAGATGATCTTCGTGCTCTGATATAGAACGAAAATGAGCTCCCGTGACCCTCTTCCGAATGGAGTCCTATTTCTCCACCATGGATGCGGCATAGCTGGCGACAGATGAAAAGACCTAGCCCTGAGCCACCGTAGGTAACATGGGTCCGGGGGACTTGTTCGAATCGTTTAAAGAGCTTTTTTTGCCACTCTTCGCTTATCCCAATCCCGCTATCCTAAAGGGGGGGGTCAATATTTATTATGACGAAGGATGAAGATAGGCAGAAGGCACACTTCAACAGTAACGAGAATGTAGACTGTTTCCCCGGAACCCCAGTCTGCATTAACCATCTCCTGGGACTGAGGACTCTCACAGCCATGGTATATAACAGTCCCATGACCAATTGGTCGTTCTAGTGAAGCACCAAGCCTCGTTGTGATCTCCCGCTTACCGGCTTGGAGCGAGGTAAATTTGATGGCATTTGTTAAGAGGTTCATCTAGAAAATCCATATTCACCCAATCAGTCAAAAATAATAACTGTGAATTGGAAACCCGAGAGGGGTAAAGAGTTTACCAAAATCTGAGAAAATCTAGACGGATCTGCTTTGATCCAATCCACATGAAGATCATGATAAGAGTCCTCAAGCTGATCCAGACCAGAAGCTTGTGTCAGTTTGTGTCTTTTATTTGCCAAAACTGTTGTTGTTTACTAGCAACAACATAAATGCCGAGCGGGGTGATAGGATCATACCAGATACCGCGATGAGATTCCTTTGACCTGCAACTCTGGTTGAAAAATCTTCATGATCTGACCCACAGACTCATGAATCTGGACATCCACCGGCACAACACTCAATAACATTGAATCCAACTTACTCAACGTGAGAACATCGTCAATAATCCGCATCTAACGTTTCACGAGACAAAATAATCAGTCATCTACTCAAGAAAAACCCTCACCTTTCATCAGGGAATTTCCAAAGTTTACAAAATAACAGAACAAACATCGATCGTATCATGTCATTCTCACGATGGTGGCTTTGCAAACCTGATGCTGCACGCAAACTAGGATAGTCGAAGCTGAGTCGATCATCTCCTCCACATCTAGCATATGCCCTTCATTGCCCTGGAATTCTATCAACGCACCTAGAATTCCATCTGCACACTGCAGTGTTGCCGAAAAGGGATTTCTCAACTCGTGAGAAAAAACGTCAATAAAATTCTCCTGCTGACGTCTCCGCTCCACAGCCTGTGTAGATAGCTGCCGCTGATACTCTTCGTTCTTCTTGATACTCGTTATATCTACCAGAGTCATCATATACCCTGTCACCTGTTCCTGACCATTTTCTAGCTTATCAGTTTGCGCAACCATAGAGCAGGTAACCCAATATTTCCATCCCTGCGGATTTGAGGGGTCGATGCCGAGACGGGTTTCCCATTGCGTGGATCTGCCGGAGTGGATCGCTTCACTGAATTGTTTATAAACACGAGCGCGGTCTTCGATGTATATTATTTGCCGCCAATCTTCTTTGGCGCTGTCTGGGGCTAGAGTTGTGAGCTTGAAGTAGGAATCGTTTTGGAAAACGAGTTGGCCCTTGGCATTGAGGAGGACAAGACCGACGGGGATGGTCTCCGCTGTCTATTTACAAATATCAATAAGAAGCACCTATCAAAAAGAGTTTTCACACGTATGTGCTTACTCGGGTAAAAAGCAGCTCACTGTGCCTAAGCTCTTCCGTCCTTTTCTGCAACTGTGACTGCAGCTCTATAGCCTGTACCTTTGCAATCTTTTGGCTCTCTTCATTGATCGCCTTAACAATTTCCCCCTTCAATAACCTAGCCCTGCCTGCCGTAGTAGCAAGTTCCTTCTTCAACAGCTCAATCCAAAGTCTGTAGTCGGCATCATACGGCCTTCTTGGGTTTAGCCCTAATATCAAAAACCCCTGCGTAATCGTCTTCGTCGCTTGGATTGGTATAACTACCGCTAAGGTTGGCACGTCTTCAAACCCTCTGTACACAACCTTATCCCCATCCTGCACTCCACCAAAATCCAACTTCTTAACCACCACCTTGTTCGTCTCTTTTGCCATTTTCATCTCATGTGAAAAATAACCACAATCTTTCCCAAGCTTGCCCTTTTTGGGGGCTAGAGTGCTACCCTCCAAGAAACCCACGTTGCCCTCTAGGAAGCAGAATATATCTGCCTCTTTACCACTTTCGGTTTGGGATGAATCCTCGCCAGTAGCTCTGTAAGTCAGTAGGAAGGGGGAGTCCAGATAATTGTTATCAAATGCTTCAAGAAGCAACTTCCAAAAATTGTCTTTATCCAGGTCCTTCACAACCATCAGAAGTTCTCCCATCCTTTTTAATGTTCTCATACGCCTCGTAGAAACTATCTGACGAGTATAGTCGAAGGCCTGTTCCAACACACCCTCGGGAGTCCCATTCGTACCAACCACCGCACAGATAGAGAAATTGAAATAACACTCCTCAATCATGTCTCCCCTGCGTAAGAACAACTGTTCCGCCTCCTTGATGGTTGCCTCGCCGTTATAGTAGGCGGCACTTAGTAACGGTATGAAGTAATTTTTGACTTCAGGCCACCCCTCAGCAAAATCATTGCCGAGTAATTGCGGATCCCTGTCTTGTGCTATCTTGCGCCATTCATCGTTGTACAGGATTGAAAATTCGGGGCCCCAGTAAAAAGCGGTTGGGTAAGGCATTGTCATTATTGAATTTGCTATTACTCGGAGAGAAGTAGACCACGTTCGGTAGGGGCCAAATCTTGTCTTACTCCTATTATTTCACGCCGTTATTAGAATATAAGAAGCATAATGAGCTTTTTTTTATAAAAGAAAGAATGGAAAAAAGGAGAAAGGAGAGAAAAAGGAGTCATCAAGTATACCAGTCAATATTCCGCAAATTGCCGTAGTGTTGAGAAGATTTCAGAGTCGAAAACCCCCTCGTCCAGTCCATAAACGGGCCGGACTGCTGTGATCGACGTAACGCAGGTTTTGGCTTCGAATTTGCCACGGCAAATGTTTGAATTGGCGCCTTACGAATTGTCCCTAGCATTGGTCTAATGTCCTTCTTGTCCTTTTCTCTCTCCTTCATATTCTCCTTGCAAATTATCTTCGGGAGCTCCCCAGGCGTAATCTGGACTGGAGATAAACCAGCCTCCTCGAAAATAGATTCAGGTTCCGTTATACCACTCTTATATCTATTCTGATCATTGTCATCTTTTGTGGGTTGGGTCACCTGACCGCAAAATTGTTCTCTCTCGTTCACAGCAATTGCTGGAGTGGAAGAGCATTCTGACCCATTGAATCGTCCTGCCCACACACCCACATCCCATTCCAGCGCCGAAATCTTCGTTGCAGTGACAACCATAACATTCCCGTCTAGGGCACTGTTTCCAATCGATACGGCGGTGAACCTCCACTTAGCCGTCGGAAAACTCCCTCCACCAAGTTTCAAGAACCCTTCATTCAGAACCCATTCCATCGATAGCTCCCCTCTCTTCTCCAAATCTTGTATGGCATCGTTTTCAAATAACACTGCTACCTTACTGGCGGATGATTCATTTGTCAACGAGACAATGAATGTGGGGCGGGTATCAACTCGTAAAAACTCCAGGGCGTATGAGCCCAATTGGGTGGCGAAACCGCCTTCGATGGGCATGGGTAGTAGGTGAGCGATGCGATGTTTGAAGGGTTGATTGTTATCGGGCTTGGAGACCGGTGCAGAGGTCAAATCTTCTTCAACGTGAGGGTAAAGACAAGTTACCTTTTCTCCGAGGAGTATATCGTGACTATATGCGATGCTGTTTGTCCATCCTGACTATTGAGCACAAAGTCTTCCGTAATTTAGGCACCGAATTTCCCTATCCCATATTCAGCCTCCCGCTGACGAGACTAGAGTTGAAGACTCTAGGGCTATGCGCTAGCCGGAGAACGCATCCGTTCTCTGTCAATCAAGTGTCTGTCGATGCGAACGGCGAATAGACAAAGGGTTTTGGCAAAACAGAGGTCTCGATATCAGAACCCCAATTACATGTACTTCTCTATTGTGCTGCGGGGGCTGAAATATTTTTTTTCTCTAGCTATTCCCTTCCTCTCTCCAGATCCCCAGCGCCTCGATAAACCTCGATCTGAAATGGGGGAATTAATTAGTATGGTAGTTAGTCGTTAAAGGTTATGATACGGTCTGACGTTATGCACGTGGCTTCAAGTACCGGAAGGGGCAAGCTTAATGGCCATTAGTGTGGGGGGTTCGTGACCAATGCTCTCACAGTTGCTCTTTTCCTTCCTTCCACGACACGTTACGACGAGCCACTGAGATGATACTAGATTCCTCCTCGCAACTAGAGTACATGTAGTCTTGATCTTCAGGGATTTCGAGACTCAATTCTAGAATATGAAGGTGAAATCGTACGGCGGGGTTCGTCCGATTAGAGATCTAAGGCCCCGCAGACCTGGTTCTTAAAAGGCTGCACAAGAGATTCGATCGATCGAACCTCGGTTTCTTATTAGCGGTAGACTATAACCTTCCTCAACTAGTGCGTGTTCTGTCGTGCTAATAGTGTGAATGAAATCATAGGTCCAACGCTCAAGCAAGTACTCGTTCCCGGTAATATGAACCAGAAAACAGGGTATCCGACCATGTACCACAACACCATTCTCAGGCTACATGTTATACGAAGCCACTTCCATAGCATACAAAACCACACTTCCCTATTTTCCGGTCCATATTCTCGAAAACGAGTAGATATCCTAGAGTAGAGTGTTCCGAAAATACCGACACCTATAACACGGCTTACAGATAGTTACCTCCCGAGCGATTGGCACTTTGTCGACGACCATAGCCCAGGCTTTGTTTTCCGCTCCGTATAGGTATCTAAGATCTGTGCGCGATATATCTTGCTAGAGTAGTGGAGGGTATCGTGAGGCAGGGGGTATAACGAGGCTTGGCTCACAAACTCAATATTTCGCTACCTAACAAAGATCAATTTGTTAGCCAAGCCTGTCAAGCCTCGTTATACCCTCTGCCTCGCGATCCCCTCCACTGCTCTATCGCAAATGAAGATTCAAGGTAAATTAGATCCCAGTTTCGTTATTAGAGTGTTTTGGCCAACCCCATGACAACCAAAATTCGAGCTCAGAATATGAATTCTTGGCGTAATTACTATGTGAAAATCCGCCAAGAATTCATATTCTGAGCTCGAATTTTTGTTTGCGACGCAGTGGCCAAAACACTCTATTATGTAGGGCTGCGCAGTCACCTGCTGTGCTCTATTTGTACCCATTTATGATCTTCGGCACTCGTACGTTACCGCTACAATAATATCACCCTCTCCAACATCATCACAGCCAGCGATTAAGGCGTTAAGGCACTTTTTAAGCTTTCTATATCACGGTCATTGCAGCTTTACCCTACATTTGCATGAGGCTCTTACCCTCGGACTTATGGGCAAGCTCACATCCATATGCAAACGCCAGCACGATAGGATACCAGCCTAACTAGCACTCCTTCCTCTCACATACCGTATTTATTCGCATAATTGGCTAAGTCCGGTATCTCCGAGGCACTTGTAGCAACCAGCAAATTATATATAAAGTTGTTGTACATATGTATACTTCCAGATTTCTGAACACAGCGTTGCAACGGCCACAATCCCTGAAGTACCTGTACTATGGATGTAGGGGAAAGTGACGAGAATCTGATTAGATAAATGCAAAGACCCACAGCAAGATTATCTAATCAGATTCTCGTCACTTTCCCCTACACCCGTAGTACAGAACGTGTAGTTTGCTGGTACCCCGGAGATATCGGACTTAGCCAATTACCCGAATAAATACGGTACACTAACTAACAATTTGCATAATAACCTATTGAAAAGAGGTAACGGTAAAAATCCCCTTGAGTTGCGACTTTTTATTGCGACAGCTATAGACTATAGTGCTCCCTATTAAGGGGGGTACTGCATCGTGCAGGGGGGCTTTTTTTTTTGTTAAATCATTGTTTTATTGTTTAAATGGGTACAAAAATATCGCATGCAACAGAAGCTATGGTGTGAGCACTACATCGTGTAAGGAAATACGCATATACATATATCTTTACCATGCAATAAAATATATACATACATCTGCTAGAATTTTGAAAATAGTAAATTAATATCAATATTTTTCCTTGGCGCGTTTGGAAATCTAAATATTCAGGCAGAAGTCATCCCCGATGCGGACCAAGTTCGCCTGATGCTTTAGAGTGGGCCAATTCCTCTATACTTTATTCGCATAAATTATCAGTTCACGCGGCATTCATCGGGGATTAAGGTAGAAGCATCCCTATATCGCAACGTATTTTATCTTATAGGCGTACTACGGAATACGGTACCACAAACCACTATAAAATGTTAATATGTAGATATGGTAAAATTTCTAGCTATAGGCTGACTGTTAGAACATAAGGGGCTCGGGTATCTCTTGCAGAAAAGACGAACCGATAGCTATTCACTTCTTGATTTGATAAACAGATAAGCCACACTTACATGTATATACTTATTATGAGGAATATTACGTGTATATATGTAGTTGAAGCGGGCCGATACGAAAGGTAATTGATAGTTGCATAATTGCACAAGTTTAAGAGATGAGATTGAAAAGCAAAGTATATAGTCACAAACCAACTGCTAGCTCCGCTGACCTAAACGACAAAAGCCCTTCACACAAAAACATACTATGGCAATACCTAACACGCTAAAAGCTATCCTTGGCTAAAGGACGTCATCTACCTCTCTAGAGGCCAAACATTTTCATAACGGCCAATCCGACTATACTAGCGTCAACACCCTTAATACCCTCTTCAATCCTAGCACGACTTCCGACAACCTCCCTTGCAACCTCCTCCCACTCAATCTTTTCATCTTGCACACCCGCAAGCGTTTCCAATTGACTCGGTGAAAGTATGCCCTTGGACTTTCTAATTTTTCCATCGACGATAACGGTGTGCACATCTCTTGCACTAGCATGTAAAACAATGGCACCAATGGGATCCTTTGGATTACCGCAAACCATCGCTGGAGAAGTCCCATCGAAAATAACGATATCTGCTAGCTTGCCTTCCTTAATGCTTCCTAACAAGTCCTCCATCCCAATAGCTCTGGCCCCGCCTATGGTCCCCATATTGAACACTTCTTGTGCTGTGATGTTTGTTTTGGCGGGCATGTGGCCGACTTCTTTGGTATAGCTATCTCTAGCAGATTGCAGGAGTAATCTCATCTGTCCGAAGAGATCTGCAGACGTAGTAGAATGGCAATCGACACCAAGAGATGAGATAGCACGAAGCTCGGGCCTGGAGCAAACTGGCGAGCCCATCCCCATCTGAAGTTCGGTTGAAGGAGTAGATGTGATAAAGCCTCCCTTAGAAGAGAGTAGTGATATCTCCTCGGCCGTGATCGCATTCGCATGAGAAAACAGTACGTCTTTGGAAAGGAGGTTGTAATCACTGAGGACTTTGATGGAGGGTAATGGTGCCGCGTGATGACTCGTGATAAGCCCCAGATTCAATTCCCTGGCCTTTCCGATTATGACTTCAACGACTTCTCTAGGAGCGGAGATACCATCAAAAGCTAATCCCGTGGTAACTCGCCCATGGCCGACGATTTCCGGTAGCGAAGCTAAGCGCTCCAGTTGTTCTGCGAACCAAGAGGGTGGGTTGGTGTCGAGGGTATATTCTGGCGACCAAGTTGCAACCCTGGCATTAGGACAATAGCAATAGATAGAACGGATCCCTGAGGTGAGAGTTGCGGAAACAGCAGATAGCACTACAAGTTTTTAGTGTTTACGGGTCAGCTATTGTCCAAGCACCTAAGGTTGATGGGCAAAAATAGATAAAACCCTACCATTCTCTTCTGCATGATTAATATGGCTGTGATCAACCACGGTGGTTGTACCTGCGTCTAACGCCTCAAGACACCCCGCTAACTGTCCCCAGAAGACATCATTGGGTTTGTACAGCGGCCCCGCAATAAAGTTGACTGTAGAATAAGTTGATAAAAATCAGCATCTCACTCTTGGTCCCTGGGATGGTTAGAGGGCTTATATACCTGTAATAAGGTAATCAACCAGTGTAGAATCAGCAGAGCCTTTCGTCTGGGTATGCCACATGTGGCGATGCGTGTCAATAAACCCAGGAGAAATGATCTTGCCCGTACAATCGATCACAACTGTATCTTTCTCCGCAGGTATTTCCTGAGCGATGCGTTCGATTAAGTTGCCGCGGATAAGGAGGTCGGATACGATTGGATTAATGACATGGCCATCGTGAGAATGAATGAGGAGTGTTCCGTTCTTGAGAAGAATGCTATTAGTTGTCATTTTGGGAAGGAGTTCTAGAATTGCTACACTACTAGAGTAATAGATCTGTAGATTGGTAACGCCGTCTTGATCTTGTTATTATGAAGTTTTTTACGGAAATCAAGTGTATCTTTATATCTCTAGATTTGGATTGACGTTGTGGCATAAGCGGAGGAATAAAGCCCGCTGGCCTGGCCCAGGGTCCAAGGTTGCATGAACTTATGTACTATAATCTTACAAACAGCTTTACCTGATTTGGACAAGGAAATTGACCATTTATAATCACTCGTGACTCGGTCTCGTCCAAGGTGTCCATGGCGAGTCTAGACCGGAATACTGCTCTCAGCAAGAAATAATCTGTGAGAAATCATGCCGTTTGTGTGTCGTTGCTGGGTATCGATAATTCCTCTAAATAAGCTTGGTGGTTTTAATTACTGCGAATGCTGCTACGAAGAGTTGGTTCAGGAAATGATGACACTATTGGAGATAGGCCCAATGAATTTGAGTGACCTGCGCTTGTAGGTGGCCATGGGGCTTTTTTTTGTTCAATTCTTTAATCGTAGCTAGCACTTGAGCTATGACAACACATATATACATCTTTTCTCCCCCAGATCTTTGACCTACTCCTTCTTATCTTCTTGGCCACATAGTCGGTTTCTCAACTGCATATCCCCCATCTAGTGGGTGGGGCTTCCTAGCTGGCCCAAAAGAAAGTTTGAAAATTACTTCTACAGCTCAATCGCCCTATAAGGGTTCGCTCTATAAGGGTATGCTTGGCGACCCCAATTTCTATTTATGGGTATCAGACGGCTAGTTTATAAGGGTATCTGCTATATAAGGGTACAAATTTTGGTCCGGAGTGACCCTTATGGGGAGATTGAACTGTATGAACTATGTCGGGGATACGGGTGATCACATGAAAAGATGGATTGATATCGGGAGCGGATGTGGATAGAGGGGAAAGGGCATTGGAAAAATAATATGTTTGAGGAGGGGCGGGGGGAGGGGGGGGGGGGTTTATACTCAAATTCGATTCGGTGTATGCGCGTATAGTGAGTCCCTTGGGAAATAACCATTGCTAACCTGGGATCATGTGTGCAAGAACCGCAGGCCGAAAGTTAATTTCACAGCTCCCATTAAAGCATGACAGATAGGGGACGAGCTTAAATCGATGGTTCGTTTTGCCGCGCCACTGTACACACATGTAGATTCTAGAAATGAACCAGTCTCTGAATATATATTTTTGGTTACTATGAAAGTATCGTGCGTTGTCATCTAGATAACCACCGCCATAGCCAACATATAACCCTATCGCCACTATATTACCAACACAACAAATTATTAGTCCCCGGCAATTTTCTAGTAATATTAACCGAGAAAGAAAAATATAGTCATAAGATCATGAAAAAAGAAAAAAAAGTCGTCATGACAGTCGTGATCGGTCGTAGAAAAATCGTAAAAACGCAAAAACAAAAATGGTAAAGGGAAACAAAAACGAAGCTGCCAATATTAAGACAATTTAGACAGTCAACATAATCAGCTATACCCTAAAAAAAAATAAGTAAAATCGTAACCAAATGAATAAAAAAGATAAACATAACTCCATATACCACACCATTCTCTCCAGAATGATTAAAAGTCAGTCTCCAAAAAAAAATCACCCTCGCTAAAATACAACCCAAGACCCCATCGCAGATACCCCAAAAACAATTTTATAGAACAGTCCCAATCCCAGCCCCCGGCCCCCAGAATCACCCAAATTTCTCATCCTTAAATAAATATTAAACTCACTCAAATATCCCACAAATCACATACCCCTTCTGTGTCTCCACGCCATCGCGCCAGCCGGCCCAATGGCCAACGCTAACCCAAGCCTTATAACCGCACCCCATCCTAGCTCATCCTCATCCCCATGATACCCTTTATCCTCTGAGTTTGGGTAATATGTCCCATGGCTTCCTTCCATGCGGCTCACAAATTTCCCATCCTCACCCGCCTTTTCATCAGGCTGGAAATATATGAAATCCATCTCATCCCAAACTTCTGGCATCCCCATCTGCACTTCAGTCGAGGCGGGAGTTTCCGCAACAGGAGCGTGGATGGTGTTCCAGTAGTTGACGCCCGCTGCAATACCCTTATGTACGGCAGTAGTTGCCACGGGAGTAATAATTTGTGCTCCAAGGTACAGCCCCGTTGTTCCAACAGCGATGAGGAATAGCAGCAAGAATACCTTTAGCTTTCTGGGAGAGAGCAGCTTTTTGATTGATGCTGCTCGCTGTTGTCCAAAAAATTCGGCAAGAAGACCAGGTTTCTCGGTGCCCTTGGAATAAGGGCTAATAGCCCTACGAGAGAAAATAGTGACCCATACAAAGATGCCCAGATACGACATAATCGCAATAAGAGGACTAAGATCCTCGAGCAATTTTCCTTCTCCGAAAAAAGCATCTGGAAGCCCTCTGCTAGTTGTGCCATCAGTGAAAAGGTAAACAAAACCGGTTGATAGAGTAACTAGAAACCCAAGAATGAGGAAAGCAAGCACAAGTGAGATAGAGATATTCCAGAATATTGGGCCCTGGAGGTAGTATTTTGTTGCTCGGGGAATTACAAATATCGTGATGAAGTTCTGATGAATTACTGGCGCTGGTAGTTCTATTACTTTTGTCTCCGGAATTTCGACTGGGCTTTCGGTTTTCGGGATTTCGGCTTCTGGAACTTTGGCTTTCGGGATTTCGGCTTCCGGAACTTCGACTTCCGGGATTTCGATTTCCGGGACTTCTGGTTCAACAGCTTTTAGTTCTGGTGTCAACTTTTCTTCAGGGGATTCGGGTTCGGTGTATCGTTTGCCCTCAAGTACCGATCTAAAGAACTGGTCCGCAGTGGTGCACAAGCCTTCCGTAGAAATAGCCGGCCCCATATCCTGATGTTTAGGTCGCGCAACCGAATCTCTCGTGAAATCGATCGGAGGTTGCAACAGCATTGACGAAGCCGGTGAAGTTCCAACAGAAGACGCAATGGTGGGGGGGGGAGGGGAAGGCATCCGCGAAACTGGTTCGGAGACATCCACAAAAGGTGTCCTTGTGCCTTTTCCAGCGAACACAACCTCTGGGGTGGTCGGTCGGCTGTATGGGTACGCTAGCCTAGATCCATCTGAACTGCCAGGACGACTGTGAGTATATGTATAAGACAATCGTGAAAGTTCTGGGGTGGTAGGGCGACCATAGGCGTTGTAGGGCGACAGCCTAGACGGCTCTGGACTGCTAAAAACTCTATTTGAGATCCGTGAGATATCTGACGCACTGTAAGAGTGCGACAGACTCCTCTGCCCAGACTCCGGTGTGCTAGGTCTAGATTGGAATGAATATGATTTAGAGTGGCGCATCTCTCTAGGATTGCGATCTCTTGAAGAGTATGGGCATTTGTGATCATCGTGATCACTCCCACTTCGCGTTTCGCCAACTACTCCGCTAGATGTTGCAGGACGGTCTTCGTCCACTGGCTTTGGGAGATTTTGATAAATCCCACGGATGGCTGAGAAATCTGCTGGCAAGCTTTTCCTCCTTGCAGGTGTTGTTGGCGGTGTCGGGGGGATAGCAGATACCTGCTGTCTAGCAGGCGTTGTTGGGTTGAGCAATCGTCGATCATGGGGGTGTTCGTGCAGATTAGATGTAGACTCCCTAGGCGGTGTCGGTACTTCTATTCGCGAGGATTCTCTTGGAGGTGTAAATTCTCTAATGGGAAGGGTAACTATCTTTCCAACTGCTGATGCTGGCGATTCATCCGTGTGCCTTGGAGGTGTCGAGAAATTTGCTGATCCTGTTTCATGATGTATGGTCGATTTCGGTGGTGTCCTACGCCAGTCTCTCGCCTGGGTTGTTAGATTAGTCGAGTGTCGTCTCGCTAACGTCGGCTCGCTTGAAGTTTCTACTATATCCTTCAGGGATAGGGCCAAGGATTCACTGACAGGGCTAGGCCATGATGGTGATGGTGATTGTACAGTAGTCCTTTCGTGGTGGTGATTGTTACCGCTCGCGATACAATCAATGCACGCAGGAGAAGACGACCTCATAAAAGGTGAAGGCTCAAGCCTCTTCTGTTCCCTTTTCTCAGGTAAAGGAGTAGTAGGCCTCTCAGCTGTTCTCGGCCTCCCAAAGTGGTCGGTATTAAGGTCGGTAACGATCTGAGGAGAGTTGAGACTTTCAGACGCAGTCTTCTCTAAAGGGGTTGATTTCTGAATTAATGGGATGTCGAAATATCCCAACTTAAGTCCCTCCGCCAGGGAGCTGCCAATAGATCTCGCTTCTCTCTCTTTCTCGTCTCCAGACTCCTCCTCCACGATAGCTTCTAGAAGTCCTAACCGCGAACCCACAGCGGCGCCAGTATCCCATGAAGCGTTTCCTTCTTCTTCTACTTTCTCTCCCCTCTCCCCGTCCTCCCCGTCCTCCTCTTCATCCTCGCATAAATCGTCATCCTCTCGAAAGTCATCCGATCGCATTATGTCGCGCTGGGAAATTGGCGGCGTCGGTCCGAAGACGGTGAACATACGCTTCGTAGGCGACATAGGAAGAGACTCGTCACGGGAGTCCATCGTGAAGACTGACAACAAACAGTTCTCTTGTTTGCCAGAACAGACCCAAGGGAAGGAGGAAAGGGGGGAAGAGGGGGGGAAAGGTAATATGTATCCACGGATCGGACGCCTGGGTGCGACATGTGCAGCTGAACCTGCAGCCACTATTGCGCCGCGCTGAAGACACCAGACCAGACGTGGCAGAAGGTCTCAGGGTTAGGTGTAATAGACATGCATCAATGTGGGCCAAACGTGGGCCAATGTCTTTGGTTATTTTGTACTTCGTTGTTTCGGTGATCGCCAACGAACCGGAAACAAGTCATCTCTATTCCCCCGCGGGGGGTCAACGGAGCCGAACATCTCGGTGAGGGAAGAGGTGCATACGACGGGAACCAGTTATGATGAAGTGCAACTTCAGGAACGAAAAACTTCTACAGCTAAGGTACAGACGACACCGCGAACATCTAGAGACTCGGTTTAGTCGTGAAGTAACGCTGTGGAGACTTCGTTATGGATATGTGACCGTGAGTCTGAGGAGAAAACCTGCTATACGGTTGGGCGCCTATCAGGATATACTGTAATCTGTATCACATTCATTTCTGCCAGCAGCCCAACCCCCGCGATTAAAACGCCTCTCGGGGATGTCTTCTCGCTTATACCACACTCCGGTGAGAACCATCTCAACAGAAAATAGCTGACACGCAGATATTACTGGGCTTCAAATCTCCAATCACGGGCTAGTATCATTGACTATCACTCGGCGACCTTAGGAATATGAAACATCCTGAGCAGTAAATGCTAGCGCCAAGGAATCACTCTCCTACATGTTGGATTGCAAAACTACGATCAGGCATCCTTGGAATGCCTGAATTGACAGGGCTTATGAAAGATTAGGCGCTCATCATTCACTGGTATTCGCAAATCTCAAGGTTTCCTGTTAGAAACAATCAGACATGTGAATCAAATGCGCATTTTTTTCTCCGGAGATCCGATTTCGTCAGAACTAGTTGCTCCACCCAAACCAGCCAGGGATTACAAGACTGGACTGCAAATCCAATACAACCAACCAGGATGAGACAGCTGAGTATCACGACAAGCAAGGCATCAGCTAATGTAATATAACTCTTCTGGTTCTAGTATTACTAGTATTAGTGATGCAGGTCGCAATTATAGACTGGGATAAAGTATAAAAATACAATAATAAACCCATCCCTCTTTTCCTTCTTCGGGCGCATCATCACATTAGATTATGTATGTATGAATATAAGTATGTTTCTCCTTTAACGACTTAAAGATTCAATCGATATATCCAAAACTGATGAAAAGAGCATTTGAATATATATATATGTAGCTAGTGAGAGGATGTGCAAAATATTCCGGTGTGCTAGTCAACGTTCACAATCGATTCAGCCTCATGTTATCGATCGCCAAAGATCCCTTCCAATCAATAAAGGCATGACATTACCAATGTTCAGGTTTAGAGCTCGAGAAACATTTGTTATTATTTCGATAGCCCCCACTACCCTGCATCACACTTCTACAATGAAACAGACTCGAGCCGGAAATTTCTTACGATCGAATTCCCGAATTCGAGATTCATTGCCTACATCCAACTTACCATAGCCTGGATGACGGTCGGTAGGTACGTTGCTCATCGGAGACTTTCAGTATGTAGCTCAAATATCGATAAAGAGTACCTAGGTCAAATTCGGAGGCCTGTAAAACTTAAGTTACTATACTTGATCAGCCAAATTCTAGGATGGTCCAAATGCTAGGAGGGTCGGTTGTATTTCTCATTGGGCAAAAATTGGCTATCCTGCTGGATATAAGTATGTTTTCTTACCAGAATCCGTATTCTGGCATTTGGCCCGTCCTGGCATTTGGCTGATCGAGGATAGTATAATCGGATCATCGTTGCCAAAGTGAGGGTGCCTGAATGTCTCTCTAAGCTGCAAGGCCGTGAAAAATTTGCAGCTGCTCAGAGTGATAAGCTGGTGAGGCCTTAATTGGGATCAATACAAAAACGTAAGGACTCAAACTGCCTTCCTTAAGCGATTGGAAGTAGCTCGATACTAGATTAGACGCTCTACAGATTTACTTCGTTTCCATAGATCTCGTGCTCGTATCTATCCAGTGAAACACTGCCAACGACATCATGTAAGGCGTCATACTCAAGCGGCGTCCTTGTGTGACGGCCAGCCAACAGTTCAATTCCATCAGCTTGTTCGATCACTCAGAGACAAAAAAACGCGTGAAGAAGGCGAGAACATTCTGCCTACACCTATCAATCTAGATGGACAAGCAGGTATCCGGGACTGTGAGGTACCTGTTCACATGCCATGGTAAGGAACCCCTTAAAGCATTACGACAATATCCTTCTCAGGTGATCGCCTTCAGCACACTCATATCTAAAATTTTGGATTCGCGTACTAAAACTTTATCGATTTTACGATTTTATACATTATTCGGAGTTGCGGAGTTGTCGAACACGAGTGGAGAACCCTAAGATAAATTGCAATTTGCCGTAAATTATCTTGTGCGGGGAGACAGACATTTCCGGCTGTCATGGTGCCAAGCTGGAACACTCCGGGTTGGGCCTTTTTGGTTGGTTGTGGGTCGTTGTGACCACCCGCACTAAGAAGTAATATATTCTGCAATAAGAAATATGGCTTGGCATTCAAACTACATGTAGTACTCAGTTTTCCTTCCAAATACCCGATGTGACATGCAGTTGCAAATTAACACGTGAGACAATTCGTTATCGATTTCAGATCGAAGTTTAGACAAAAGAACCGTGTATATATCGTCACTCGAGGAATGAGCTGTCATCTCAAGTAACTCCAGAGAATGAAGCTGATTAGCGCCGTGGGGGGGTCCTCTTCGCTGTAGTCTGCTGTTGCTAGCACCCCGCTCCAATCCATATCGTTCCCAAGGATTGCCCATGCCTTAGGCATCTAGTAGCATATAGGTGTCAAGCTCGACATTTGACTTTTAGAAAAATCTGGTATCTCACAGAAATTATACAAGTTTTGAGGCTGGGAGCATTTTACCTGGTGGATATTGACTAGGTGTATTCTATCAAAGCACTACTAAAGTAGCCTTTTTTTGAATTATATCCTGTTAGCGGGGTAGAGAGCCGACTCACAATTAACGTCTCAAGGCTATGATGTAGGACAATCATCCAAGTTTAGCACGGCTACTAATTAGGGTCAATGATTGCCATAAACTTCACTCATTCTCGCTTAGGGACTCTTTAAACCAATACTGCAAGAAACAGCCTCTCTACAAAAAATCTACTACCTAAAATCTCCCATAGGAGGGATTATCGTAGTTATACAGGCGCGAAATATAACGGTATTCGTCTTTCTGAAGAAGTCGAGAAGTTGGCTGCGATCTTATTTTAGTGTGCAAAGTTGTGCTTCAATATTAGAATCTATTGGTGGGTTCCATGGATTATGGAGTCTATATTCCAATTCTCTGTCTTAAAGGGAGACTTATATTGGTGAGATATAAAGCTCCCGGGAGTTGGTAGTAGAGATTCTTGATTTCCATCGCCTTTTATGTTTAATTATAACCCGTTGTTGTCGAAAATACAAAATATAAACATTTGGTTTAGAGAATTTATAAGACCCTGAGCCTTTCGGGTCTCCAAGTCATCTGACATGCTGGTGTTATTAAGGAAAGCAGTGGTACTTATACCGTGTTTTAGCGATATCAATGACCTATTTTATGCTTGATTTCACCGTAAAAGTCATCTCCTAATCTTTTTCTCTGCCCTATAACTCTCCGTCCGGACCAGTTTCCTGAATCCGCCTTCAGTCCCAACTTCCCTAAAAGCCTGCTAGGCCAAGCGCCGGAGCTGTTAACAGTAGTTAGCGAGCTTGGTGGTTAAGTTTCCTTTTTAGGCTCCAAACTTCCATCGGCGGAGATGTCGCTGATGCTCAAATACTAGTATGTTGATTGATTTACCTTTTTCTTGGTTTCAATTAAACTCAGTGGTCCGAGAGCCGAAGGGATCCGACGAACCCAAGCTAGTATGTGACAGAGTGCTGTATTCAGGCTGAATACAGCTAGGAGGCGCATAATTTATGTTCTCGTAGGGGCCCAGGCCATTGGCAGTGACTACAGGCGAATTTCCCCCAAAATTGGAATTATTATTGGGATTCGGTACAAGCTTCGTTTACAAAACATCCCATATCAAAAGCTATGGGATTTGCCAATATTAGTAATGATAGTTTGTTCTCTTTGCGAATATGTTTTTTTTTTTTGTTAAATCATTGTTTCATTGTTTGAATCTGGTACAAGAATATCACATGCAACCGAAGTTATAGCGTGAACAAAACCCACGGACTTCAACCCTCCAAAAATAAAGTAAACAAAGTAAATATAACTGAAAATTTCAATCCAGAGTTTTCCCTAGCGGCAGCAAAAGCCAAAATAAATAAATCCAGCGTGAGACGATTAGTTTTCTATTGACTCAAAAAAGTCTAGAAGAGATATGAGAGAAGATATAGAATGAGCAGAAATTGATGATAAAATATCAGATGAACCAGATGATGAAAGACTAACTAAGTCAGTATTTGATTTGATAGGAAAATTTGTTCTTGATTTCGAAATAAATTCTGCAAGAGCAATTAAAAAGGAAAGGTTATTCCACACTGAAGAATCTTCATCTATAGAATTTAAAAAGGGAATAAATAAATTTCTTTTGGATGATAGAGCGAAGCAGTATAAAATAGCGTGCGAAAAATTTTGAACATCATCTCCGCAGAGAGGACATGTAGTAGGACCTGGATGAGACCAGGAAGTGTGAGCGGCAAGGTAGCTTTTGTGGGCACTCATTTGATGGATACGGCCAGCCATGAATTTCGAAAATTTAATGAAAAGATGTGGTGTTGTAGTGGTAGGATATTTGTAGTAAGATGGTCGAGGAAGAAGAGTATCCCAGTCTTTGATAAATTGGGATAATATAGCATTATTGCTGTTTTCTAGGACCATTGTGCGATTGGGGTTTGGTTTGTCCAAAATAGGACCAAGTGCGCTGGGGTAGTAGTTGGCAGGGAGAAATTTCCATGCTTTGTTTGCCAGAGCGTCAATGATCAAAGGACGAACCCGGCTTTTTGCTATGGAGTTCCAGGGTCTGGGTCTTCTAGCGCAGAGGCCTTTGAGGTGAATTCTTAATAGGGGAAGAGGTTTGCCGTCAGCCTAAAAGTTGGGAGGTAGGCGAGCGGAAGCTGGATTGAAGAGAACAGGTAGCGTGGCTATACGAATAGCATGGCGTCTGCGAAGATAGAGGGCGTACGAAAGCTTAGGGGGTAGGGAGGCTTCTCGAGTGAGTGCTCCTATATTGGTTGACGAAAAGCAGTTTGTGATCCATCTGAGAACATTGTTCCAGAAGGGATCGATTTTCTTTAGAGTGGTGGCGGATGGTGTGAACACATTCATACCGTATGTTAATATGGGTCGAATATCTCAAGGGGCGAGTTTTATCTTCAAGCTCTCAGGTATCCCCCGAGATGAGCAGTGCTACTTGAAGGGAAAACTAAGCGACGAGAGTGTTCACGAGATTCCACAGGCTCTACGAAGTGTTCAAGTATAGAGGACTTGAGGACGGCGACAGCGTAAAGTTATGAGGTATAACCGAGGGTTGTATTGTAAAATACAAGAGGGTACAATAGAAGACGTTGCTTAAGGAAAGAAGAAGGAAAAGTACAACAAGAGGGGAAATCCCTTCGCTTATATACCACATTCCAACTCGTTCGATGACAAAGACTTGACTCATTGCAACGGAAACCCAAGGAAACACAAAGAACAACAATATAACACAACAACCTTGTACCCCTGTACCTAACGAACCAACGAAAACAACTATCCATGAAAGAATAAGTCCCATAGCTAGTTTGCGGGCGTTGGAGCTTGTGAGTCCAGAGCCAGATGAGGAAAAGGATTTGATGGTGAAAAAGGCTTTCTGTGCTGCAGAAAGTCTCTTTAAGAAGTGAGTGTTTGTGTTGAAATTGTTGGAGAGCCAGAAGCCTAGCCATCGTATACATAACTGCGGGGTAAAGTTTCACGGATTAAGGATTGGGAACAGGGTTAGGTTTTGGTGCGACGGGTGTTATGGGTTCGGGTTTTCTGTTACAATGTCATTGTTTTTCGGTTGTTTTCGGTTATTGGATTTGTTGGGAAAAGCGGGGTATTTAAGCTGTGGATTATGTTCGCTTGTTGTTCTTCTTTTCTTCTCTCTTTAAGCAACATTCTCGTTTCACTTCTGTCTCAAGGAGCGGGTTTCCTGTCAAGCTCTCGAGTATCCCTCGAGATGAGCAGTGCTACTTGAATGGGAAACCAACAACGAGAAAGTGTACGAAGGTTCTACAGGCTCTACAATTGGTTTAAGTCGTGGTGACCTAAAGACGGCGACAGCGGAGGATTACGAGATGTAACCGAGGTTTGTATTTGTAGGATACAAGAGTGAACAATAGAAGACGTTGCTTAGGGAAAGAAGAAGGAAAAGTACAACAAGAGGGGAGAACCCTTCGCTTATATACCACATCCCAACTCTTTCGATGACAAAGACATGACTCATTGTAATAGGAAACCCATGGAAACACAAAGAATAAACATCAAAACACAATGACCATATACCCATGTACTCGACCCATCAACGAAACAACCATCCATGAAATTCTGCTGTATTCGTTATAATACCACTTTGATTCTACCACAGAATTCCCGCTGCCGCTGTGAAACATCGCCAATACTTCGCCTGGAAGTATACCTTTTGTAGGACCTGTAGACCATACCGCACTCTTCGAACGTATTGGTTTCCCGCTTAAGTAGCACTGCTCACCTTCAGGGATACTGAAGGGCTTAACAAGAGACCAACCGTGAGATAAAGGTGATTCCGTTGAGATTAATGGAAACACCTGGTGATGGGGAGAGACAATTATGTTTCATGGATGGTTGTCGCGTTGTTCGGTTAAGAAGTATGAGTGTTTGGTTGCGTTGTTTTGCTGTTTTCGATGTGCTTCCCTTGGTTTCTTTTACAATGAGTCATGCGTTTGTCATCAGAACGATGGATTATGAGTATATAAGCGAAGGGATTCCCCCTCTTGTTGTACTTTTCTCTTTTCCTTTTCTTAAGCAACGTCTTCTATTGTTTTCTCCTGTATTTTACAATACAAACCTCGGTTACACCTCGTAACTCTTCGCCATCGCCATCTTCAAGTCATCTTAACTTGATCCACTTGTAGAGCCTGTAGAATCTTCGCACATACTCTCGCTGTTGGTTTCTCATTCAAGTAGCACTGCTCATCTCGAGGGATACTCGAGAGCTTGATAAGAAACCCGCTCCTTGAGATTATGGATGGTAGTCCAATGGATGAGTTCAGTTTTCGGGATAGAAAACGAAACTCTTATGGCATTACCTATGATGTTAATATCATTTGCAGCTTTTTCGAGGAGTTTTGCATTTTTCCTGGTTGAGTTGGAAAATACTGTGATGGCGAAGTCATCGACATATGAAAAGGTAAATTTATGGTCGTTTTGCAGGTGGAGGGGAGCGACTTTCATGGATTAACTTAGGCAACGAGTTGTGGTTTGGTCGTTGGTTGTATTGTTGTTCGGATGGTTGTACAATCTCTTTGTTGTTCGGTTATTTTCGGTTATGGGTTTTGTCAAAGAAAGCGGGGTATTTAAGTGTTGGATTTCGGAACGTTCTTGTTCTTCTTCTTCTTCTTTTCTTAAGCAACGTTCTTACTTTACTTCTACTGTGTTACTTTAATACTATCTCGATTCTATCTCAGAATCCCCGCTGTCGCTGTCACTGTGAAACCCTTTACACTTAACTCGCCTTGAGTTAGACCCACGTAGGACCTGTAGAAACATCGTGGCTCTTGTCGCTTGACCTCTCACTTAAGTAGCACTGCTCACCTTCAGGGATACTGAAGGGCTTAACAAGGGATCAAACCGTGAGAGCGACGTAGATACAAAAGAGGAGGGGTAAAATAGGAGATCCTTGTGGAACACCTACCAAGACTGGGATGAAGGTGCAGGGAGAGCCTTTAAAGAGGAGAGCGCATTCTCGATCATTGAGGAAAGAGATTATCCAAGAAATCATGTAGGATGGAATTGCATGATTGTGGAGTCTTTTTTCCAAGATGTTGGGATTGACATTGTCGAAACCCCCTTTGATGTCCAGGAAGAGTGTGGAAACCTTTTTGTCGGCTGCCTGTAGGAGTTGAATGTCATGAAGTACAGCAGATTTCATGGATAGTATGAGGCAATGGGTTAGGATGGGATTATTGGTTGTTACGAATAGTGTTGTGGGCTACAATGTTATTGTCTTTCGGTTAGGTTTCGGTTATGAGTCAGAGGTATGGGAAAAGCGGGGTATTTAAGGAAGGGTTTTCGGTCGCTTGTTGTTTTCTTTCTCTTTTTCCTTAAGCAACGTTCTCGTTTCACTTCTGCTGTATTGGTCTCACGGTTGGGTCCCTCGCTAAGCCCTTCAGTATCCCTGAAGGTGAGCAGTGCTACTTAATGAGGTATCAACACGTTCAAAGAGTGCGGCGTTTCTACAAGTTCTACAAGGGGTCTATCTCCAGGCGAGATAAGTGCAGCGAGGTGGACAGCGACAGCGAGGGTTCTGAGGTAGAACCAAGATAGTATTTCTGACGAGTACAGGAGAAGGTAAACGAGAACGTTGCTTAAGGAAAGAAGAAGAAGAGAAAACAAAGACGACTAAAATCCTTCCTTAAATACCCCGCTTTTTGGTAACACCAACAACAACCCGACAACAACCGAAACATAAAGCCATTATTAACACATAACTGAACAACAACAAAGAAATTATACAATCATCCGAACCACAATTCCTTCCCTAAGTCAATCCGTGAAAATTGGTTATAATTCTACTTCGATTCTACCTTAGAATCTTCGCTGCCCCTGTGAACCATCACCGATACTTCGCCTTGAAGTATACCCCTTGTAGGACCTGTAGAAAACATCGCACTCTTCAAACGAGTTGGATTTCCGCTTAAGTAGCACTGCTCACCTTCAGGGATACTTAAGGGCTTAACGAGAAGCCAACCATGAGAGCAGATACTGCATCTCCGGTAGAGATTAGAGAGAGGGAGCCGAATTGATTAGGATGAATTTCATGGATTAACTTAGGGAAGGATTCATGGTCAGGTGGTTGGTTGTGTTATTTGCTTGGATGGTTGTATGAGTTCTTTATTGTTCGGGTATATTTGGGTTGTCGGAATAATGTCTTTGTGTTTCGGTTGTTGTCGGGTTGTTGTTGGTGTTACAGGAAAAGCGGGGTATTTAAGTGAAGGATTTCGGTCGTTTATGTTCTTTTCCTTCTTCTTTTTTTAAGCAACGTTCTCGTTTACCTTCTGCTGTAATCATTTGAATACTATTTCGGTTCTACCTCAGAACCCTCGCTGTCGCTGTCTACCTCGCCGCCCCTATCTCGCCTTGAGATAAACCCCTCGTAGAACTTGTAGAAATACTGCACTCTTCGAACGTGTTAGAACCTCGCTTAAGTAGCACTGCTCACCTTCAGGGATACTGAAGGGCTTAACGAGGGACTGAACCGTGAGAATGAATGAGGCCATTGGAGCATGAGAGAAGGGCAAGTCTGGAGGCAAAAATGCGTTCTAGAACTTTGGAGAGAGTTTCGAGTAGAACTATTACTCTAAAGGAAGATGAGATGTCATATGATTCTTTGTTGGGTTTAGGGAGTACGATTCCGAAGGCCCTTTTGAGTTGTAGTGGATGGTAGCCAAACCGTGCAAGAGGGTTTAAGAGACCATGGATGATTTGAGAGTTGATATTATTTATCTTTTTCCAGATGCCAAATGGAATGGTATCGGGTCCCGGTGCGGATGAGTTGGATGAGCTTCGGAGTGCAGAGGATATCTCATCGAA
Organism: Gyromitra esculenta; assembly: GCA_038503075.1. Lineage (NCBI taxonomy): Eukaryota > Fungi > Ascomycota > Pezizomycetes > Pezizales > Discinaceae > Gyromitra > Gyromitra esculenta. The sequence continues at coordinate 342,064 of JBCAML010000005.1, forward strand.
GTCAATTTCGATAAAGTCGGAGTGGGAAAAGTAGGGTGGTAGAGGAGAAATATTTCGGGGGGAAAAAAGTGATTTATGAGAGTAGAGGCAAGTTGAGATGGTGTTTCAATATTGGGGAGATTGGGAAAGGTATCGTTATTAGATGACGTTTTCATTCTTTTGGCTGCCCAGATGTTTGATGGAGAAGCGGATGCAAGGAAGGAGTTCCAATGATTCTTTTTGCATCTGGCGATTTCGTGGAAGTAGGCATACTTAGCAGCGCGTACTTCAGGGGAGGAGGGGGCTTTCTAGCCTTTATAGCTCTGTTTATGGGATCTATCAACTGAATGAAAGATTTTCCGGAGTTGCGAGAGGAGAGGGGTTCTCACGGTTGAGTTCCTCGTTAAGCCCTTCAGTATCCCTGAAGGTGAGCAGTGCTACTTAATGAGGTATCAACGCGTTCAAAGAGTGCAGCGTTTCTACAGGTTCTACGATGGATCTATCTCAAGGCGAGATAAGTGCGGCGAAGTGAACAGCGACAGCGAGAATTCTAAGATAGAACCGAGATTGTATATCCGACAAGTACAGGAGAAGGTAAACGAGAACGTTGCTTAAGGAAAGAAGAGAAAGAGAAACAAGAGCGACCAAAGTCCTTCCTTAAATACCCCGCTTTCTTGTAACACCAACAACAACCTGACAACAACCAAAACACAAAGACATTATTCCAATAACCAAAACATAACCGAACAACAAAGAAATTATACAACCATCCAAACAACGATATGACCAACAACCAAACCACGATTCATTCTCTAAGTCAATCCATGAAAGGGGTCCACCATTTTTTTGACCATTGTGATGGTCTTTTTAAAGGGGTGGAACGAATAAGGGGTGAAGTGACTAGGTTGAGTGATTGCGAAAACCATTCATCTAGGTTCGGCGAACTGGATGGAGCAGAAATTTTTAGGTTTTTTATGAGAGGTGTGAGAGTTTTCCAGTTGGTCCATGACCAATCTGGGGATGATGCTGAAGTGAATTTTTGAGGATTAGAGAGGTGGATGGCTATGGGAATATGGTCAGAGCTGGTTGAGGGTAGTGAAGAATCCCATTTTTTAATAAATGGTATGATGAGATCATTTCCAAAAGCAAGGTCAAGGACGCTTGGTCTGGAGTGGGAGTCATAAGGGAATCGAGTGAAAATTCCTGGGGTGTTGATGAGAGTGAAATTAGAGTTTCTGGCGGAGGAATGGTATTTTTCCCCTTCGTTGAATTCTTGCGAGGAAATAGAGCGAAGAGGATCAGTGGAAGGGTGATGAATGTTAAAATCTCCAACGATAATGGAGGGTGTAATGGAGGTGGTAAAAATTTGAGAGGGGTGAATGAAGTGTTCACTTGTATCAAGGCGGGTGCGATTATAAATATTCGAGATATTCATATTATAGGAGGAAGAGTTAAAAATTGGATTTTTGAATTTGAGGAAGAGAGTGATAAGATCGTCTCGACCAAAGTTTTGAACTAAGAATTTGACTTTATAGGAATTGATAAAGTCTTTGAAGATATAAAAGCATACTCGTATTTTTTGATTGGCGAGTATGGAGGGTGATAAGAGGTAATATCCTGGCTCTTGGAGTGGTTTATTGTTCCAAAGGTAGGGATCTTGGATTGCGACGATAGATGGAGATATTTTAAAAGAAGAAAAAAGGGAATGAAAGATTTTTGAACTCGATGCGCAGTTATGTTGTATAATTGTGAAGGGAGTTATGCGGGAGTTGATGTTGTTAATCCTAGGAGACATAATTATTTGCTTGACATGGAGGTGTCAGCTGGTGTGTTACCGGTTGCTGGAATACTAGATTTCTCCTGGATACTTTTGCAGGTTGGGCATTGTAGATCAGTGGCGCAGTGGTTTCCATTGCAGTTGATGCACGTAGCGGGTGAGATGGGACAACAGTTAATAATAGGTTTATTTGCTCCGCCGCCAGGACAAGTGGGGATGGAACACTGATGTTCGTGTCTGGGGTGTTGATTGGAGCAAATGGGGCAAATGGAGACGAGGGATTTACAGCCCGCAGTAGCATGGCCGAATCCCCAGCATTTCTTGCATTGAGTGTTGGAAGAGGCTAACCACATAAGATTGGTTTTGCGGGGACGGGAGAAGAGTTTTATGGATGATCCGATCTTTTTGGCATCTTCAGTAGAGCAAGAGATAACGACCGAGGTTGTTTTCTTGGTGGCTCGGAGAGCAAGGTCGGTTTTGAGGAAACGAGCGCCGGTGATTTGAACGTCACTGGCGTAAAGTATTGCTTCAGAAAGTGTGGTCGTAAGTTCTTTGAGTTCTTCGGGGAGAGCGAAGGTAGGGATGTTATGTATTGCTACATTAACATCAGTGGGGGCAGTTCGGACCGGGTTGAAGGGGTTATCTCCAATCGGGTTTCATGGATTGACTTAGGGAATGAATCGTGGTTGGGTTGCTGGTTATATCGTTGTTTGGATGGTTATATAATTTCTTTGTTGTTCGGTTATGTTTTTGGTCATTGGAATAATGTCTTTGTGTTTTGGTTGTTGTTGGGTTGTTGTTGGTGTTACAGGAAAGCGGGGTATTTAAGTGAAGGATTTCGGTCGCTCTCGTTTCTCTTTCTCTTCTTTCCTTAAGCAACATTCTCGTTTTACTTCTGCTGTATTTGTCAAATACTATCTCGGTTCTACCTCCGAACCTTCGCTGTCGCTGTGAAACATTGTCGATACTTCGTCTTGAAGTATACTCATTGTAGAACTTGTAGAAACACTGCACTCTTCGACCGAGTTAGAATCCCGCTTAAGTAGCACTGCTTTCATGGATGGTTGTATTGTTGGTTCGTCGGGTATATTGGTACATGGTTGTTGTGTTTCGTTGTTGTTCTTTGCATTTCTTTGGGTTTCCATTACGATGAGTCATGTCTTTGTCATTGAAAGGGTTGGGATGTAGTATATAAGCGAAGGGTTATCCCCTCTTGTTGTACTTTTCCTTCTTCTTTCTTTAAGCAACGTCTTCTATTGAACTCTCACTGTATCTTTCGAATACAAACACGGATTACACCTCGTAATCTCTCGCTGTCGCCGTCCTCAAGTCGTCATAACTTGACCCCTTGGTAGAGCATGTAGAAACTCCGTACCCTCTCCTGTCACTAGTTTCTCGTTCAAGTAGCACTGCTTATCTCGGGGGATACCTGAGAGCTTGACGAGAATCTCGTTCCTTGAGAACTGCTCACCTTCAGGGATACTGAAGGGCTTAACGGGAGACTGAACCGTGAGATCGGGCAGCATTCGTTAAGAGTTTTGAGGATTGCTGAAAAATAGGGGACGAATGCAGATGCTTCTCACGGTTCAGGTTCTCGTTAAGCCCTTCAGTATCCCTGAAGGTGAGCAGTGCTACTTAAGCGAGATCCTAACTCGTTCGAAGAGTGCGGTATTTCTACAAGTTCTACGGGGGGTATACTTCAAGGCGAAGTATCGGCGATGTTTCACAGCGACAGCGAAGGTTCTGAGATAGAACCGAGGTTTGTATTTGAGATAATACAGGTAGAAGTGACGAGAACGTTGCTTAAGGAAAGAAGAGAAAGGAAAACATAAACGACCGAAATCCTTCACTTTAAATACCCCGCTTTTACAGTAACACCAACAACAACCCGACAACAACCGAAACACAAAGACATTATCCCGATAACCGAAAGGTATCCGAACCACAAAGAACTTATAAGACCATCCGAACAAATAGCAAAACCAATAACCAAACCCTAATTCCTTTTCCAAATCAATCCGTGAAAGTAGCTCCCTCCTTCAAGCGTGAGCTCCTGCGAACACTAGGAGTAACCAACGTTGGAATAGATAAAAACTTTTCCAATGCCGAAGTGTCTGCAAGGTCTTCAGCGGGTTCCCAGGTAGGATGGGCATAACCCGTCCATTCAACGAGGTATTGTTGTTTTTTACGGTATATTCGTTGGTCCAAGATTTTCTCGATGTAATATTCTTCTTGGTCATTGACAATAACGGGCGCCGGTGGAGGAATGATTTGTCCTGGGAGAGCGTCATGGGCCGCAGGTTTCAATAAAGAAACATGGAAGACAGGGTGGTACTTAACCGAGGACGGAAGGTCAACTTCATAGGCAAAAGGGGAAATTAGTCTCTTGATCGGATAAGGCCCCATCCATTTCCAGTCCAATTTCCTCGCATTACGGGTTGTTCGAATGTTCTTCATTGACACGAAGACTTGATCATTGATTTGGTATGCCGGGGCTGGTATCCGATGTTTATTCGTAGCTATCTCCTGAATGTCCTGCGCCGTTCTGATTTGAGTACGGAGGTAGTCGTTTAATTCTTCCATCTTACTAGCGAAAGATGCAGCATCTAAGCTTTGGGAAGCCGTTTTGATCGGAACAACGGAGGTATCGAAACGTGGGTGATAGCCATAATTGGCAAAGAATGGGGAGACTTTAGTGCTGGCCGATTCTTGGTTGTTAGCAGATAACTCAGCCATCGGTAACCATTTACTCCAATCTTCCTGTTGATAGGACACATAAGAACGAAGATACTGTTCCATCACAGCATTAAGTCTTTCTGTCTGTCCATCTGTTTCTGGATGAAAGGCTGTGGACATTCGAGGTTGAATCCCGAGGCGTTGGCAAAGTTCTTTCCAAAAATGGGCTGTAAATTGAGTCCCGCGGTCAGAAGTAACGTGCGAGGGTAATCCGTGGAGTTTCCATATATGTTGGAGATATAAATCAGCAACATCTCTGGAGTTGACCGTTGTATTACAGGGAATAAGGTGTCGCATTTTTGATAAGCGGTCAACCACTACCATGATTGCATCGTACCCGTCTGATTCTGGAAGACCTGTTACGAAATCCATCGAGATTTCCTGCCAGGGGCGGTTTGGAATAGGGAGAGGGCGAAGGACGCCTTGAGTTCGCTGAGTCAATGGCTTCGCTTTTTGGCAGATATGACAGTTCCTGACGTATTGACCAATCGATTCTCTCATTTTGGGCCAGTAAAAACTTCTAGATAGGAGTTCGAAAGTCTTATCCCGTCCAGGGTGTCCTGCCGCAGGGGTATCGTGATGTCTTCTGATTAGTTCCAATCGGAGGGGATCATAGTCTGGGACATAAAGGTTTCCTCGGTAATGGAGTTTGTCATCTCTTTTAGTGCACTCGCTAAGGGTGATTTCCTTCGATTGTTGCTCCTTGTTCTCTAGTGCTAAAAGTATTTTTTTAGGAAACTTATCAGCAATGTATCCTTCTAGAAAGAGTTTTTCTAGGGGGGCGTCCAATTCAGCGGCTTCATTTGATAAAGAAGCCGACAACAAACTTAGCTGAGGGTCAATATTCTCTTTTTTCAACACCACTTGGCTCTGGTGTGCCAATCTTTCATCCCCTTCCTTGGGGAGATCTCCTGATCTCCTGGTTAAAGCATCGGGTTTACCTCCTTGGCTCCCTGGTCGATAAGTGATCACGAAGTCAAAGCGTGATAGGTATTCAGCCCATCTAGCTTGTCGACGGTTAAGTTGCTTGATGCTCATAAAGTACTCAAGGTTCTTGTGGTCGCTAATAACATCGATGGGGTGCTTTGAGCCTTCCAATTCCGGCCGCCATTCTTCAAACACTCGGATTATAGCCAATAACTCCTTATCGTAAATCTCGTAGTTACACTCGGCAGGGGAGTGTTTCTTTGAGAAAAATGCTACCGGGTGTAATACTCCTGCATCATCGTATTGGGATAGTACTCCTCCGGACACGAAGTCTGAGGCGTCTGTTTCCACAATGATTTTTTTGTCTGGATTGAAATGGATGAGGATTGGGGCAGTGGTGAAGGCGTGTTTGAGGTTTTCGAACGCTATATCAGCTTCAACAGTCCATTTGAAGACGATGCCTTTCTTGGTGAGGGCGGTGAGCGGGGCCGCGAGTTTGGAGAATCCTAAGATGAATCGACGGTAAAAATTGGCAAAACCTAGAAATGCTTGGACATCCTTTACACTCTTTGGTGTCCCCCATTCTCGGACGGCTTTAAGTTTCTCCTCGTCCATTTTGATACCATCGGGGGTGAGAATGAGACCAAGGTACTTAGTAGTCTGTACCTCAAACTCGCATTTCTCCGGTTTTAACAGGATATCATTATCTTGGAGAGTTTGGAGGACTTTGCGGACATGAATCTGATGCTCTGCGAAGGTATCGCTATAGATGAGAATGTCATCCAGATAGGCGGTGCAGAAAATATCTAGATATTCTTTCAGGCAGTCGTTGACAAATCGTTGAAACGTCCCGGGTGCATTAGTTAGGCCGAATGGCATAACTTGATACTCATAGAGCCCATAACGGGTGCGGAAGGCGGTCTTCCACTCATCCCCTTCAGCAATACGGATCTGATGGTAGCCATCTCGGAGATCGAGTTTGGTGTACCATTGTGCTTTTGCTAATCGGTCAAGTGTTTCACGGATAAGGGGAGAGGTGTAACGATCCTTGACTGTAATCGCATTAAGACCACGGTAGTCTACACATAACCGGAGGGAGCCGTCGGCCTTTTTGACAAAGAGGACAGGGGATCCGGCGGGTGAAGAACTGGCTCGGATAAACCCTTTCTCGAGATTGTCCTCAATGTATTTTTTTAGGACGATAAGTTCTTCTCGAGACATTCCGTACAGAGGGCCAAATGGTGCTTCCTTCCCGTCTTGAAGTTGTATCTTATGGTCATAGGGTCGGCGTGGGGATAGACCTTGAGCTTTCTTCTTATCAAACATATCTAAGAAGTCGTGATATTCGGCGGGGATCCTGGCTCTCCATTCTTCCTTTGTGGTTTTCTCCTCTAGAATTCTGTTAATCTCGTAGAGGGACATTGCGTAAGCTTGTAGGGACCGTTTTCGAGTAAGGGTCCTGAAGCTGGCGGCGTTGATGAAAGAAACGTCAAGCTTAGTTGGAACGGGGATCGAGGGGGCGGAGACGATAGCGGCGTCAGCGGAACAGTGGGTGGTGCAGAGTTTAGAATTAAACTCAATGCGTTTGTCGGCAAAATGAAGGCGAACATCATGGTAGTTCATCCACGGGATTCCTAACACCAAGGGGTAATGACCTAACTGGGTTACAAAACATGGAGCTTGTTCTTGATGTTGTTGAATGGATAGGTTAAGATTCGCGATATGTGTGATGGCTCCCGAGGCGACAGGACGGCCATCTATGACTTCTAGTTGTCTAGGGGTTTTGAGAGGGGAGAGAGGTAAAGAGTGGTGACTCGCAAATTCTTTATCAATGAAGGCGAATCCAGAGGCCCCAGTGTCCAATAATGCATGAGTTTTGATAATTTTATTGCTATGGGAAATGTTACAAGAAATAACAAAGTGTTCCCCATCCAGCTGATCCTCCATGCAAATATCCGATACTGAAAACCCTGAGATAGAAAACGCAGACAAAGGTAAAGAAAAAGGAACCGAAGCAGGGTCACTGGTCGACTTCGGTGGAACTAGTTTAAAGCCTCGTCTGAGGCGCCTGGTGCATCGATAGCAAAAAACTGGGGAGGCAACGGAGGAGGGGGAAGTTGGCGAGCTGAGGAGGCAGGGGGATTAGGAGCATTGGCGGGATTGGTGAGGGCTCCCCTCATGGCGGGTTTCTTGGGAGCAGAGGGGCAGTTGGCGTAGGAATGGTCGGGGGCGGCACAGAACATACATTTTCCAGTGGAGCGGCGCCACTGTTTCTCTTCTTCTGAGAGCTTCCGTCTTCCGTTAACGACTGTATACCTTTGGTCCTGAGGAGGGCGAGAGAGATTGCTGGTACGGCCAAAGGATAGATCCATAGGGGCTAATCCTCCGGGAGTAAAAGAGGAGGCAGGGGTGAAGGCGGAAGGGGCACTGAATTGTCCCATGGTATCGCGGGCGTTCCCTCGTTTTTCTGCTTTACGTGCTCGGATGCGGTTGTCCATCCGGGTAAGAGTGAGGATTGTATCATTAAGGTTCGTGGGGACGGCGGGGGCGAAAACCATGGCTTCTTTCAGTTCCTCAGACATGCCATGTTCAAGGGCATCCATTTTCGAATTTTCATCGAAATTAAGTTGTCCCATGATTCTCTGAAAATCGGCTAGGTATGCCGAAAAATCTCGTTTGCCCTGACGAAGTTGGTGTAATTCTCGTCGGGCGGTACCGGTGGGATCGGGGTCTCCGAATGCCGTTTCTAGTGCGGTGATCAATTGTTCGGCGCTGGTCCAGGTGGTGAGGCCCGAAGGGAGAACTGTGTGCCGGACTTGTTCTAAGGCCGCTCCTTCTAATCGATTGATCGTATAGAGGATCATTGTGGTCTCGTTTGCGAAGCGGTCTCGGTTGACTGTAAGTTTAGAGCGCAGTTGAAGTATAAAACCGGGGAGCTTAGCTCGAGATCCATCGAATTTCTCGGGATCTGGCATACGCTCTGAGCGATGGGAGTTTGTCGACGGAGGTGGGGTGGCGCTGAGATTTGGGGGTGCGGGGGGTGCTTGATTGGTGGCACGGGCTTCGTTCCGTTCTTGCCGTAGTCGGGCGATCAAGTTGGCTGCTTCCGTGACACGTTGGTCTTGTTCGGTAGCGTGTCGAAGTGCGTTGTCAGTCTGGATGCGAGCTGTATTGAGTTTGACCTCATTTTCTCGCTCGCTCTCCTGGAGGACGTCGATTTGGTCCTCGAGAGCTTGGTTAAGATCCCTGAGTTCGTTGTACAATTCTGCTGGATCTTCTCGGTAGGCCTGGGCGAAAGCTTCCCTGGTGGGGAAGCGTTTTGCGGCGACAGCGGTCCCTTCCATGGTGAGTCTGATGGGGGGGAATGTGCGTTGTGTAGGTCAAAGGGTAGAAGGTGTAGATGGTGGAAGCAACGTAATCTCACGGTTCAGGTTCTCGTTAAGCCCTTCAGTATCCCTGAAGGTGAGCAGTGCTACTTAAGCGAGATCCTAACTCGTTCGAAGAGTGCGGTATTTCTACAAGTTCTACGGTGTGTATACTTCAAGGCGAAGTATCGGCGATGTTTCACAGCGACAGCGAAGGTTCTGAGATAGAACCGAGGTTTGTATTTGAGATAATACAGGTAGAAGTGACGAGAACGTTGCTTAAGGAAAGAAGAGAAAGGAAAACATAAACGACTGAAATCCTTCACTTTAAATACCCCGCTTTTGCAGTAACACCAATAACGACCCAACAACAACCGAAACACAAAGACATTATCCCGATAACTAAACAATACCCGAACCACAAAGAACTTATGAAACCATCCGAACAAAGAACTTAACCAATAACCAAACCCTGATTCCTTCTCTAAATCAATCCGTGAAAATGCTGGAGTGAAGGGATTTGCCGTAAAGGTGACTGTGCCTCTATCATTGACTGTAGCAGAGAGGGCAACTGAGTGGGTGGAGGGGAATTGGGCGGCTTGGAGTGCACGGCCAATGGAAACAGGGAGAGATGCAGCGAGGACAGCGGATTCAGAAAAGGCACTAGCCATGGATCGGGATGCAAAGAAGCGTCTTTCTGCAGTGGGGAGAGGGCGGGCAGTCTTCTCCTTTGGGTTTTTTTGCTTGGTTGCGACTTTTTTGGCTGGGGGCATTGTTGCGTTGTCCTTTGGGGGTGCAGATTTAACCGCTTCGGCAAAGGGTTTTTTTCCTTTCTTGGCGGTTGGTGCGGGGTTAACGGGGACTTGTTCGGCTGACTGCTTAGATTGCAACGAGACTTTATCGGTGAGGTTGCTGATGGCGGCTTGGATTTGATGGAGTTGAGGTTGGTGAATAGATGAAGAAGAGGAGTTGGCCAACGGGGAGGATATTTCTTCCATTTTGGCAATTCGTGCATCGAGAGAGGCGAGAAAGTGTGTTGTATTGATAGCGAGAGCAATAAGAATTGCTTCGCTTCTTGAGGGGTCGGCGATAGCAAGGTCTCTGAAAATTGGAGCGATGCCTGTTTGACCAAGGGGCAATTGAGCAATGAGTTTGTTCAGGAGTTCCTGAATCCCGATCATGGCATCATTCGGAATGATGGTGGGCGTAGTGGGGTGGATAGGAGAATTGACTCTGGAGGGAACAGTAGAGACAGGTGGGAGAAACGAGGTGGTAGAAAGATTTCTGCCGTTAGGAAAAGGTGAAAAGGGGGCAGATTCAGACATCACTAACACTACGGTGAAGCTGAATTTTAGAGAAAAAAGGGGATATTTTGAAGTGTGCGAGAAGGTTTGCTTTCCCGAATAGGAAGGTGTTTTTCAGAAAAAATTGTGTAGAGGAGACGGAGCGTGGTTCTCTTTGCGAATACTATGGTTTAGTATATATATGGGACGTACCAGGCAAATTTATACTCTTACTATAATTTAGAAGCCAAGTTATAAGAAATTCTCGATTGATGTGACATGTAGCAAGAGTCATGGGAGATCACTCACAGCGTGCCTACATATACTGTATCTGCCTTTTTGGCTAACTTTTTTTCTTCGCTTATCAAATGTATGGGCTATATTTCGCTCGGCCATCAGCGAAGGACGAAAGGCTTAGTATTTATTAAATGGGATTTCAAGTGACATAGTTCATTTGCAACCTCTGCTCTCCAACTTCATCTCTTAAACACCATCCTTCTAGTGTTCTCCTAAATCCCAGACACGTGCTACAAGATAAGTACGGCAATGCTCGCATTCAAAATAAATAAATAACGCTGAGGTGAGAGTCTCCAAAAGGTTGAGAAACAGGTATAATAGATGGATCCCATGATTAATCTTCTCCTTATATCGCTAATGGATGTCTAGTGATAGGATACGTAGCATGTTGAGCGAGATCTCTGCACTCGCTATTTGGATACTGTGACTAAGTATAAACACAGCTATATGTGTGTTTCCGTTTTCATTAAACTTCTTCTTCCCTCCTGGCCCATTGTTGAGGTTGATTGAAAGACGTTGTAGTGTGCAGAGCCATCTGAAGGGGAGGTGGGTGCCTGAGCATTTCAGGCACCACTTGGCGGAGATTGGTTGTGGGTGAGGACGGCTACATTCCCTTCTCACAATCATTTTCTTGTCCAGAACACCAATGATCCCCACACCCTCACATCACAGCTTCCACGAGTCTGATCCATCATTCCCCATGCTTTCTAGATTGGTCAAACGCTTGTTTGTGAGGAAAGCAAAGCCAAGCGCAGAGAATGATGATCCCGAATCCCCTGGATGGATGCTCAATCACAAGACTCCAAGAACCATTGTCAGTGAATTGCTGGAGTATGTTCTTGCTGTGTTTCCCGGTTTCGTATCTCTTTGTTGACGCAAACCTGCTACAGCGGCCAAAGCGCTGAAGTATACGCATCTTTTCGCCAACCTGGAAGCCCAATCGACGACGTGTTTTCTGCAGAATGCGATAGGTTAAATCCCATTTCATCTATTTCCTTTTCGCTCCTCTATTTTCTCCAGCGAGGTTAACGCTTTTTTTCAGACTTCCAGGCATCGACAAACAGACACAGATAAAACTAGGACCGGAGCCGCTGGAGCAAGAACCAAAAGTTGAAGATGCGGTTGTTGAAGCACCCAGCAAAATATCTGGCACTGGAGACATCACAGCCAAGCCAACTTCGGCCTCAGCTGCTTGTGTTGAAACCACTTCTATGCTAGAACAAACCAAAAAGGTTACTGCACCTTTGGAACCGATCGAGACAGTGGTCGAAAAGCCTAAACTTACAAAAGAAGAGAAGGATGCACGCTGGGAGAGAAAAATTCGCATCAGAGATAGGAAGGAATCTCGTATCATCAGTAGAGACTATAGCCCTCAGCAAGCTACCTATACCCAAACCCCTTCTCTACCAGAGAAGGCAGAAGTTGAGTCTCCGAAACCGACCAAGACGGTAATCAAAAAGCCCAAATTCACCAAAGAACAGAGAGATGCGCGCTGGCAGAGAAAAGTCCGCTCCAGAGATAGAATGGAAGCTCGTGTGCTCTATGAGAACTGTATCTCTCAGTCGGGCATGGACTGAAGCGTACACAACTGATGGAGCTGTGGATGATTTTCGGAAAGCTGAGATATTGAGTTGTAGTGTATGCGTAGTACTGAATATCTAAGGGTGAGTTTAAGTTTCAGAAAAACTATCGGGGACGAGCTCACGGCTGGCACATTTCTAACTCTGTCATACCAGTCTAGGTATAACCTCGACATCAATTTTGCATTCTTCTGGCCAGGTCATAAAATTGGAAAAGGAACACATCAGAGAAATGAGTTATCGAGTAGTTTATGGTGGATAGATAGTCTTTTCTTGGTAGTTGTCAACACTTTAGAATGCTTTTCAAGCAAATTCACAGTTCATCACTCGCTGACCGGATTGTCACACCGGAAATCTATAGCTGTGTAAGAAAAGTCTTGACACCCCAGTCGCTGTCTCGTTAGTAAGGAGGGTGTTAAGACTTTCTTACACGGCTGTATCATCGGGAGCATGATCAATCCCTTCCGAAATATGTATAACTGTATTTCTTATAACTATTGCCGTAAGTGTAACTATAATACAGGATCGACCTAGCCCCTATTTCCGGTCCTCAGTGAGCTCGACCCTGAATCACCCCTCCCTGGAAGTCCTTCATCGTCCCCCGGCTCCCTATAGTCTACCCCCTTTTGACCTCGCGTTTTCCCGCCACTAAGGATATTTTTCCTATCGATTGCCTCCCGATCATCTCTTCCTGCGAGAAGTTCAGTCACTAGGTTCTATACCTCCAAAACAACGCAGCCCAACCAAAAATTACGCGGGGAGCAAAGTGGAAACTAACTTAGTTGCTCATCACTGTCGTTCGTGCGCGCATCGATCGGGTCTGCTTCAATGTCCTCATCGCGAACAACCTGCGGCGCACCACCACCAGAGCGGCCTTTTCCAGACGCATAAGTGTTGTCGCGGAAATCGCCGGAGGGGATATCCCCACCACCGCCGCTACTGCGGTCCTTCTCAAATTCGTAGGCGTCGTCGCTGGCGGCCTCGTTACGGTCCATTGTGCTACGTGACGAAGCGGAAGAGATATAGTGTTCGTTCGATAAAATTGTTTGAGTTACGAAAGTAATGATTGCGGTTTTCTGCGGGATTATTCTGCTTCAAAGATAGTTAAGTTGGGACGTAGAGAAGAGAGTATCTGTTCTATATAACTGTGTCCGTCTGAGTTCATGAGGTGTCGAGGGCTCATCGTGCGACACCTTGACGTAAACAATCCTTCTGATGTCATTGTGATATGGCGAGTGTTTTTTGCAGCCTCTGCAGCCTCAACTCGGGGGTTATCTAGAGTATACGTACTCAATACAGCTGAGGCCTACTCTAGACTTTATCAATGTTAAGTAGTATGCAACGTGATCGGTGTTGCCGCTTTTCCAGACTACGACTTTTCCAGCAGTGATGTTGGTGTTCATGATGCTAAAATCCGTACAGACCATGATTGAGGTCGACAGTTACCCCTCCCCTCTGCCCCTCAAGAGCTAGAAGGTCGAGAAAATCACGGAGTGCTGTACCGGACATTCGCCTCTTCCAGAGTATTTGCGGGGGGCAATTGGTCATGGATCACTGTTCGAGTGCTTTGCTATGATCAACAAAGCGTTCAGGCCTCTCCCTAGACACGTGGTTGGCATGGGGGCCATCTTTAAGACATCCCACGAGGGTGGTTGAGAATAAAGCTTGGGTTAACGTTAGATGTAGTTGGCGGTTTAAAATGAAAGTTGCTTTACAGCCGTGAGTGTGAGAGTAGAGGCTATATAGCTGAAAGAGTAAAGCTAGTAAGTTTGGTATCTAATCATCTAACTGCCCACCGCAACACGAAAAGTATGCTCTAAACTCTAGATACACGATCTATAGAGTCGCAGAGGCTGTTCATAGTAACCCAGGTGAATATCCGCGAACCCCCTCCTTAAAAAAAACCAACAAAATCCCAGCGCAAGAGGGGGGGAGAGATAATAGTAATAATAGTAATAAAAAAGCACATGGCGATTAAGCAGGAAACTAGCAGTATGAGAAAGCAATCACTACCATACACCCACCCAGCCCTAAAAAAAAGAGAGAAGAAAAAACTTTTTCCAGCCAAAAAAAAAAACTCCCATCAAAATAGATCATTATTCGAAACCCCTTCTTTTCCTCCCCTCGCTCTCATCACCCAACAGGCTATCCTCATCGCTAGGTTCTTGCACCGTCGTATCCGCACCGATACCCTGTCCTTCCTTCAAAAACCACGCACTCCACGCCCCAACCCCAGCTACCGCCGCCATCCCCCAAAAGACGCCTCCCACCACGCCTCCCTCCAACCCTAATGCGTACAGCGCGCCACCTAGCGCGGGGCCGACGGCTCTGCTCGCGCTCGCCAGACTCGTCGCGCACCCGTGCACAGTACCCAACACGTCCCTCTTCTCGACCGAATTCGAAAGCAGGATCACGCTCCCGGGCAGCGCAAACGTCCTCGCAGTAACCTGCAGCAGCAGCACCGCCGCAATGCCAGCCCAGACCAGGACGCCGGACGCCGGCTCCCGGACATCGGTGGAAGTGCTGGGCAGACGCGCCAGGAACGGCGTGAGCGCGTATGCGAGCGGGAAAACGAGACACGAGAGCCGGAAGGAGAAGAGCAGTCCGAGTCTGGCTTGGACGGGCGGGTAGCAGAGGACTTGGATTAGTATGCCGATTGCTCCGAGATAGCTCATTGCCAGTCCGACCTGGTGCGCTGGGAGGCCGAGGCCCCCGGTGAATGCGAGGAATGATGGTGAGTGGGAGGAGGAGGAGACTGCGCGCGGGGTGGAGAGGAAGATGGACCATAGGTTCATGAAGGTTGCGTTGTGCAGCGGGATGATGGCGAAGGCGATGAGGGTGGAGATGATGTTGGGGGTAAAGATTTCCCGGAAGAGGGTTCCCTGCTGCTTCTTGGTCGGGAGGACGGTTTTGATAGGCTTGGAGAAGGAGCTGCGGAGGGCGGTTTCCTCGTCGTCGGCGACGATGGTGGAGGCGGTTGAGTGTTCGCCGATAGCTTCGTAGTCGCCTTTCATGTCGTCCGATGATATTCTTGCTGGCTGCTTGCCTTTGAGAGAACTGTAGAACTGTTTGAAACATCTAGTCAGAGACCTCCTAAGCTCGACTCCCACGTCCCGTTTGTGTTTCTTTGACTCCAGTGTCTGTCGCCAGCAAAAGTCAGCAAACCACCGCAGAAATAAAACAAAAAACTATGCAGCACCCCCCAAAAAACAGCCCACACACGAACGAACCTCTCTCAGAAAGAAAAACCCCGCGATCCAGCTCGCCGCCAAGAAACTCGCACAGACCAAGTTTGGCAGTGCATATTTCCACCTTTCCAGCCACGCGATTCCTCCAAACACGCTCGGCCAGCCTGCTGCCGGATCGGCTAGCAGTCCTCCCAGCATCGGCCCGACAATAATCCCGATATTGAAGCACATGGGCATGATCAGGAACGCGCGGCTCTGGTACCGCTTCTCGACGACCACCTCTGTGACCATCGTCCTCAGCACGCCGACATTGCCATTAAGACAGCCGCCAAGTATGCGGAATGTCAGCGCAGTGGCTAGATTCTCGCTGAAGCCGAAGCCGACGACGGACAGAGTTGCGCCAGCGAGGCCGAGCAGGATGCAGGGTTTTCGGCCGATGCGGTCCGAGAGACGGCCCCACAGAATGCCAGTGAGACACTGGGCGACCGCGAAAGAGGAGGCGAGGACTCCGGCTTGGCGGGAGATGGTGCCGGCTGATGGGGCGGGTGTGCCGGGCGGGTGAAACGAGGACAGGAAGTAGTAGAGATAGGATGAAACGGACGTTGCGGTGAGGGGCTCGGAGAGGCGGCAGAGCGCGAGGACGAGAAGCTGTGATTTGTGTGGGAGCGAGAGCCACGTTACGGGGTCTTCTTGTGGCAGAGGGTCGCCGTCGCCGGTTTTGTCGGTCTTGTCGTCGTTGTCTTTGCTGGTGGTGTCGTCATCGTCAGAAAAAGGATGGTCGCTGCTGCTGCTGTTGCTGAAGGTCCCGAAGCCACCGCTCAGCGACGAAGAGCTGGAGGCGCTGGAAGACGAGGTCGTGGACCAGCTCGACGAGGCGAGGACGGGATAGTCGGGCAGCAGCCTGTGGTTTGTCCATGGGAGGAGCGACAGATTCCGCTGCGAAGAATCGGCCGATGCGCCGTCGTTTCCATGGCCGTGCGCAGTGGGATTCTGCGGCTTTGATGAAGAAGTAGATGTGGATGTGGATGTGGATGTGGATGTGGATGTGGATGTTGGTCTTGCTCTCGAACACCATCCCAGAACCTCCACCTCGCCGCTGCTCCGTCTTCGCGCGATGATGGGGATCCGCTCTTCGTGGTACGCTGAAGGCGGCGGCGGCGGTTGCTGCGGGTCAGTATTCCAGAACATCGACGATTGAGAGATCTCGGGCTTGATGGAGAGCCTGTTCGCTGCTGCTGCTGCTGTCTGCTTCACGGTCCAGGAGCAGGAGCAGATTTTCGCTGGACAGCGGCAGTGGCCCGGTTGAAGATGCTTTTCTCCCCTCGATGGGATCGGGATGGGTTCTCTTGCTATTACCCTTCTTCCGGTATTCGGCGCATGCGGCAGCGGCTCTCTGGCTGTGCCCGGCGCTTTCTTTTTCCTTTTCCTTGGAGCTTCCGTGCCTTTCGCTGTGCTTCTCCCACCTGTCTCTCTCCGCCACTCCCGTCGCGCGCCTTCCTCCAATCCTGCTTCTCCCCATGGACATTGCGCCCCTTGAAACCGCAGTGCTGCTGCTCGCGGTGAGACCGCGCTGCTGTCACTTTCGCATACACCGGGCGAAGAACATGTTCGCGAAACGGTGCTCCGAGATAACGGTCTGTGCCTGCAGTCTCTGGCTTTCCCCTTGCGGCCCTGCCATGCGGATGCTGTGGGGATTTATTCCGCCCTTATCGAGGTGCCGTCGGCTTTCTACACTGTATTTGGGCTGCTGCGGAGGCACGTTTGGATCAATACGTAACGTACATGTACTGTAGTAGCTGGGGGTGGGTATTTCTGGTTAAAAAGAAAAGTCATGGTGAAAAATTTCACGGGAGCCAGCTGCAGCGGGAAAAGGAAAGAGAGGTGGAGAGAGATTCAGATCCATGATGGAGGAATTCGAAGGGATTTGCTCGGTCTTCTAATTGATCATCTTTTCTTGTCCCATTTTATGGTAAAACCGTACAGGCCTTCAAGTGAGTCTCATAACGTAGCGTGAACTTCGCAATATCGTGTCTATCGATATATAACATCGCACAAGTTTTATCGCCAGCAGCCCGATTACTCGACACTCTAGCCACAGCTCCATCGTCGGTAACACTTAAGATTCGAGCCAGCAAGCCTAACTCGACCCGCCGAGTCGTCCGCGATTCACGCTCGTCGCTCTGCTGCTGTGAAAATAAAGTATTGGAGCAGACGAGCCCACCTTGAGATGATGAGATCATCATCTCCACGCTTGATCGACAACACAACCAAAATACCAAGATTTACTAAAACCATCTAAAGCAGAGTACTTGGCTAGAGGCTGCCTAAGGCTCGGATACTAGAGGACCTACTCGCATTTCCAGAATGAATTCGGCGCCTTGGCAAAACACCAAAATTGGCGAATTTCAACAACACATAAAAAATCACAATGACCTATCAGAAACATTATTTCTAGTGATATAATATATTAGGCTCTTTTAGGTGCCCTGAAAGATCCTTGTTCTGAGAGGGGATATGTGGGGGGGGTCTAAGGCCACGATTATTTCGCCTTTTTTGACTTAGCCTCCAGTTTTCGCTGCCTTGGTCTCATTAATCATACAGCGACGACTCAAGGGGCTATGTAGATTAAGCACATATAACTTATGTTGATTTACTTAGGAGAATGTGGAGAAGCCCATGTAGGTAACTGTAGGCAGGAAGGAACCCCCCCAAGAATTCAATGGTAGCTTTTTGC
This sequence comes from Gyromitra esculenta, assembly GCA_038503075.1. NCBI lineage: Eukaryota > Fungi > Ascomycota > Pezizomycetes > Pezizales > Discinaceae > Gyromitra > Gyromitra esculenta. Next base: position 359,930 of record JBCAML010000005.1, read on the forward strand.
AGTGTCTTCAAAGAAAACCCAAAAAATGGCGAATATATATATAGCACATGGCTCACCTTATGTTACATGGCATCGGATAACCGGAGATATTTTAGCCTAAGAAATAATGGTTAAATTTATGTATAAATATACTGTCTCTGGGCCTGATACCGGTAATACAGCCTGCCTTTAATACTTCGAGTTTATATTTTGTTTTAAGTGTAAAGAGATATTAATGTACTTATTAACCAGTCACTCCGGTGTTATATCTCTGGTACTACGGAGGAAACGAATCAATATACACATTGCCCGCCCAAATGAAATCGTAAAAGGCATGAAATGATGCATTTACCAGGGGTGTTTGATGTAAATGCATCATCTGATCTATTTACTGATGCCTTTCTTGATGCCTTTCCCCCATTATCGGGCAAAGGCATCGGTAAAAGTGTTAGAAGTATGAATTTTCTCGAAAAGATAAACTCACTAGGCTGTCAATTGGACTAGATACATATCAATAAGTAGCTCAAGTGACAAGAGTTCTGGCTTGGGTTAAAGTACATGTAGGTGGTATGTGTATAGGAGGTTGTGAGCCCAACTTTTTTCCTTGACCATTCGCTTTTTGGGTGTCTTTTTTTTGCAATTTTTAGTGTTGGAAAAAGCACAGAAAGGGATGGAAAAGTATACTTCCCCCCTAACTACACTTTTACTGGTCCATTTACTGATCCATCTACCAATGCCTTTCCCACACAAATATTTGGTGGAGCAATTGATGCATTTTACTTGTGCTTTTCCCTTACTAATATATTTCAGGCGGTATGATGCGTTTACTGATTTATTTCCCATACAAATATATTACAAACAAAACTATGCTTTTATTGATGCTTTTACTAATGCCTTTCCCACACAAATATCTTGCAGGAGAATTGATACATTTCCCGATACATTTCCCATTGCTGTGGAGATAATCATTTGTAGTTGTGATCTCTCAACTTTGTTGTGGCAGCGTGGTTGGGCGCCGAATTCATTCTGGAAATGCGAGTACGTGATGAACTTTAGTTCAATCTTAAGCGCGCCAATCATTGATCTAACCTTAGGGGACGTTGGCTATGGGAGCATCCGCATAGGTTGATTCGATATTTCCCGCTGACACCGAAGTATAAGAGAGGGGCAACCGCCAAAATGATCAATCGTGTTCAGATCTTTATACAAATCCTCGCCAGTTGCAGCTTGCATCTCAGTTATTTCGTGCTTCGCTAGTTTCAAAGCTCGTTTCCTCCTCCATATCCAATTCCCAAAAACTCTCTCCAGAATCCTCCAATTACAGGAGTTCTTGTTGGTACCCTACGTGTTGTTTCATAGAGATATAAAACTTAAGCTTGAGATGCCGGCGAGTTCACTCCATCGAGAACAACTTGACGTTCAGGCTCATGGCGGCTTCTACAGCCAAACTACTTACGAGGGAGGGAGGGCCCAGACAGAGAACTGGGTTAGGGTTGAAAGGCTTGGCGAAGGAACATTTGGGACAGTGTGGTTAGAGCAAAAGGAAGGAAGTAATCGCCTCAGGGCGGTGAAGCAATTCGTTAAGGGGGGGCAAAGGCTCTCGCTAAGAGAGATATCCATCACGAAAAAACTGAGTCAGGTAACTACACTTTGCAAATAACTTCTCTATTATATGGGTTTGTTTCTGACCATAATATCTTGTTGTCGTTTAGTATCCTCAGTACTTTTTACAATTTTTCGGGTGGTTCGATTTAGTAGAATACAACGCACGTCATACGTGTTTTGCTATGGAGTATATGCCGTGTGGCGACCTGGCCAGATACCTTAGGAAAAATGAAACTCGCGGAGTCCGACTTTCTGAAACCGATGCCAAATCCGTCACGAGGCAGCTTCTTGGGGCTGTGAGGATTATGCACGCTAATGATATTGCCCACCGGGATCTTAAACCAGAAGTCCGATTCCCTCACTCAGTATATCTACAATATATATCAGAAACTAAACGGCAGTGCAGAATATTCTTATAGCTTCCCTTTCGCCTCTTAGCGTCAAGATCATCGATTTTGGTGCTTCAAAAGAAGTGATAAATGGTACAGAATTACGCACAGAAGTGGGTACCTGGTGTTATTCCGCACCGGAAGTCAGTGGCTTGATCGCTTCCCCCAACGATGATATCGAGGCTTATAGTCACGCTTGCGACATGTGGTCTATGGGGTGTTTGGTCTACGCCATCATGACAAACGAAACACTATTTCCCAAGTTATATCATGTCAATAACTACATCAATACGGGTACATACCCGGCAGAACTAGGGTATATGAGAGAATTTGCAAGCTCGGACGTGATCAACTTCATTTGCTCGCTGATACAACTGGAGGCAAGTGAAAGGCTAACCGTGCAGGAAGCACTTGAGAGCTACTGGGTGCAGAGTTAGTATAAGGAATGGACTGGGTTGGCACAAGCTTCAGGCACAAGCAGTGTGAACTTGTAATTATAGGTTTTGAGCTGAGTTTAATTGTGTTACTGTTAGTGTATCTCGGGTGTAGGCTTGGGTTTGTAATTTAAGGGAAGGGTTGACCTGCAGGTCAGGTGTTAGCCCCCTCGGCATGGCGATGTTATGTATCCGAAATACCATAAAATCTTGATCAAAAGGAATGAGGTTGGTTCGAGAAAACAAGAGGATATTGTAATATTACTGGCCGAGGTGACAGAATTCATATTGCTTAGGTTGTCGGCTCGATCTTGAGGGTATCAGCTCACTGATTGTAATTGAGCCTCAACGATTTTCCAACCAGTTAGGGTACAATTCCATCTTGCTGTCTCAGCCCGGCCCCGTTCCCTATAACCGAGATTATATGGTACGCCGCTGTTTGGGTTTACGGGATGTTTATGGCAGAAGATATTAGTTAGTAGGGGAGGTCGTGAATTTAAGTTCATTATTAGTGTAGCATTACGTGTTTTCTCTAATTTTCAGTCATATAATGGGAAAGCTTGAGAGTTTTTGTAAAAGCTTAAGCTCATTCGAGATTTCGGTCCGGTGAGCCAGGCCAACTTGATCCTTCGCCCAGATTAGAATAGAGTCACCTCACCCCACACGCTGGAGGGGGCCCTTCGATGTTGGCCGGTGAAGACTATAATCGCAAAATTAAACTACTCGTGCTCTAGCATAAGTACCTGAAAATGCCTTTTGGTGGCAAAGTTTTTTAATTCGTCCCGCAACAGCGCTTCAAAATTTGGTTGGCCAAAGCCTTACCCTTGTTTTCAGGTACTTATGCTAGAGCACAAGTAGATGTCCACGGTAGTGCTTATTTATCTGCACGGTAATTTCTCCTCATGGATGAAGACTGAGCCAGCACATAGTTGAAAAGATACCTCTGCTTTATCAGCTAGTATGTAGACTGATGGTTTATCTATCATCCGCGCCGCCAATTGCAACGGATGTGAGAACATATGGGCAGCATGTAGAAAATAGGGGCTAGAGCATGATAACGCATGAAGCTTACGTGATACCAGAAGATATATGTAATACATTAGGGGTATGTTTTTTCTTGGAAGAACCCTGCAGATTACGGGTTTTGTATGTGCGTAATAAACGTGTGATTTTCTATGATGCGAGGACGCGTGTAGGAGAGTACTTTGGTAACCTAGAAACACCAAGCTACACTGAGTCACCGTATTTATGAGCGGTGAATCCACCAATACAAATACAGAGCTACGCTAGCCCCCATGGCACCTAAAAACCAACAAAAATATATATCGATTACATGGAGAGCAAGCACCAAAAACAGGGCTGATTACTTACAGACCCTGTATATATAGGTAAGCTCTGAGGAAGGGACAGATTTCTACATCCCTTATTCTTTAACTCTCTCCATTTCAGAACACTACAAAACTTTTTCTCTTCTCTAGTTGTGACGCTTAAGCAATATCAATATGGATTTCACTATACCCACTCCAACCACCGCTGAACCGCTCACGACATCAACGCTCATAAAAACCCTAGCCCTAGATCCACATCCCGAAGGCGGCTACTACAAGCTTACTCAAACGCATCCGTCTAGCGTACCAATCTCTGCTTTCTCGAATAAGCCCCCAATTTTTGATCCCAAAAAAGTCACGGGGGAAACTCGTGCAGCATGTACATCGATTTACTACTTCCTGTCGCCAAAGTCACCGATTGGTCACTTCCACCGCAATAAAAGTGTGATTATACATTCACTGCACAGGGGGAGGGGGAGGTATGTGTTGATACGCCCAGATGGAAGGGTGGAGAGTTTCATAGTGGGAAAGAAAGTAGAGAAGGGTGAGAGGTGTATGTGGGTAGTTGATGGAGGGGTTTGGAAAGCGAGCTTTTTCGAGGAAGATGCGGATGAACAGGAAAATGAAGGAGGATTATTGATTACTGAGGTATGTGTAATTTCTACAGTTTCCCCTCCCTCTCTTTGGAGTACTTTCTACCATTACGAAACCTTTCATTACATGTGATGTCAAGACCTATGGCTGATTTGAAACTGCGAGATGGGCTTAGGTTGTGGTTCCTGGTTTCGATTATAAAGATCATGACTTTCTCGCGGTCTCCGATCTGGTTAAGCTTGTTGGTGAAGAGAAAGCAGATCATTTGGTTAAGCTCTGCAAAAAATAAGCGCTGTGGCATTAACTTTGATATGTACCAGGGTGTAGGGGTAGGTCTGGCGAACGTGGCGGTGCAGTCCTCTCCTTGAGAGACTCACAGTTGTTTGAACTTCCCCAGTTTCGCCAAACAACTCCGGTTTACAATACATAATCTATACAACATTCTAAATTGATTAGGCATATTTACCAAACCTCACAAATGTTGCGTGGGTTGGGGCAGGAACATTGACAGTTCCTGTCGCACCGCCACGTTCGCCAGACTTACCCCTACACCCTAGTACTTGTTAGGTAGATACCATGTACGATTAGATTAGGCGATAGTTAGAAAGATGTTTTTCATCCCTCGTTCGGATATTTAAAGTGCCCGAGGGAATCATCTTCGTTGGCTTCGTTTACAGATTCATTGGATGGGGTTGAGGTACTCTGGGGCGCCTATCGGAAATGTGCACTTTCGACCATTTGACATGAAAGGCCATTTATATCCGCGTCGGCTAAAGCTTTCTATTTCGATTGGATGCCAGTCCAATTCAAATAGAATCCCTTAAAGCTATTGGAAGAGTTCCCCTCTTTCACCGTTTGACATGTGGTGAAGTTGAGAATGTGCAATATCAGTGGTTTCTATTGCATTGCGGCTGGTTGGATCCCCACATCCATGGACCAATAATGTCGCATTCGCCCCACACCCTTAAACACATCCAAGCTTTCAACTTGCAATTCTGCACCAACACGTCGAGGGACTAAGCAGTCCAACTGCTAATAGTTGCTTCCTCTCAACCTTCATCGTTTTCTGTTCTCCCCGCACTTCGTCCTATACAATATTTTCCCCCTCACTCTTCTACAGACCAGTGCAATCGATTCCATCTCAAGTTCATTTCTTATTTTCCAGCATACCTACCTTTTAAACAGAACTGGAGGAAAATCGTTCCTGTGGGGCAGCTTTGAGACCTACCAACTAGAAAATGAACTCGCGCGTCCTCCTTCGCTCCTCAAGACACCCATCATCCACAACAGTCTCGGCTCTCCCAACACAGCCGCGGCAAATTCTAAAATCCTCAACTTCACAGACTCTTGTGCATAGATTACTGCATCCTCCAGGACCTGGAACGACCCCGCCGAGTGTACAGTTCCAGAATTCGTTCTTGTTTGCGAGTTCGGGAAGGCAGGCAAAGCCGAGTGGAAGAGAATTTTCAACTACTACTAGGAAACGAGACTCGAGGAAGAGGGATGATGATGATGGAGTTGAGGGAGATAAGAAGGGACTGTATGACGAAAAGGAATTCCACGAAGCAAAGGAAAGAGATGAAAAATTTAGCTCGAAATACTCAGTGAGGAATGAAAAGCATAGCGACTCGAAGAAACGGAAAGGCAATGATGAAAACCCTGTTCACCAGCATCGCGAGTCCAATGTTATAAATAAAGGTTTCCCTTAATCCTTTCAAACAGCGTTCCGCACTAGGTTTTGACAAAATTCTCAACCTGTAGGAAAATTACTATCAACGCCATCCCGACTACTCAAGCTATTGCTCCCACTATCAGGCCCACTTACCAATAATCCCAACCCACCTGTCGAACCACTAGCCCTCCTCGTCCATCCTCAACAACCACTATCCTATCTTGAGAGACTAATCCAAGCAGAGCTCGCGCCTGTCAAGTCGTCTAGCGGCCCACGGCCACCGAATATTGCCTTTAAGGCCGTCGATCTCGGTGACGCCCTTTTGTCTGCTGACAGAGCTACCAAAGTCCATGACCTTAAACTTTCGCGAAGAGATTCAGACAATGGAGGAATTGTACGTTGGAGCACATCTACTGAAATCGGCGATTTTGTCCGTGATGCTGCGAGGGCAAAGGAATTCATCATCGAAATCGAAGGGAGTCCGGATGTTCCTGTCGGCGTACCAAGTTTCAAGGAACGCACATACTTTTTGAGACAGCGATTAAAAGAAACTACCAGAGGGATTGAGAAGCTACAAGAGCTAAAGGGGGAATGTGATCAAATCGCAAGGAGAGCGGCGAGGAGAGTAGCAGTGGGAGGGTTCATGGGGCTTGTGGGATGGTGGGCTGGGGTTTATTGGCTGACTTTTAAAACAAGCTACGGTGTAAATCCCCCCAAACTCTCTGTCCTGTCCGTATTACGTGGATCGGCACTAATGAAGGAATAGTGGGACTTAATGGAACCTGTAACATACCTTGTCGGTCTTACTACTGTCATGGGCTCGTATCTTTTCTTTCTCTATAACAATCGCGAAGTTTCGTATCGGTCCGTTCTTAATATGACCGTCTCCAAACGACAAATGAAGCTATACCAAAGCCGTGGATTCGATATAGATCGCTGGGAGGAACTTGTTGAGAGCGGGAAGGCGCTACGGAGAGAGATCAGCGCCATTGCAGAGCAGTACGATGAGACCTGGGATGAGAGTAGTGATGAAGTGGGAGGTGAAAGGGTGCGGAGGGTTTTGAAAGACGATAAGGAGAAGAAAGAGGAGGATGAAGGCGTACAAGGAGTGCGAGAGGAGGAAGAAGAAGAAGAAAAGGAAAAGGAAGCGAAATAATAGTACATAGGCTATGATGAGCTTTCGGTTTTTTGGGGGAGTATATAATGCCTGGATCAAGGTATATGGTGTGATAAGGTTTCTTTTGGGTTAGGGGTTTAAACAGTATGTCTATATGGGCCGCGCGATGGTAGAGGTTATATATATATGTATCTATGGAATACGAGGTGAGCGTTCGGCGGGTTTTTATTTCGGATACCTGGGTTTCTCTTTTTTTTTAATTTCAATTTCAAGTTTATATATACGGATTACGATTCAATCTATGAGCATACCTTGCTTTAGTCCGTGCTAGTTTACCCACGAGTTCTCCCGAATCGTAATTATAACCAAGATCGTCCCCGTAGCTTCCTCCAAGACTAAAATCCATACAAGAACTAGAAATCACTTATCTTTCAAATATGAGTATAATGCAACTTCCGAGTGATATTTTGTGAGATCGAGGTGATCCATCTAAACCTAATCAAGAACCATTACTACTTTGTGGCTATGTAATATATCCGCGCGTGTGCCGAATGCAGCATACAAAATGAATATATACTGTTATTAAGATATAATTGTCAAGCAGTTACACAGGTCATCGCTCGATCAATTAAATGGTAAATACTTTAAATATCCATATATTTTTAGATCAATAACAGAAGATAGGAGGGGGGGGGCGGAACTTGTGCACTCCATCAAAACCTAGACTTCAGTACCTGTCTACCTAACTCCTTGAGGTGATCTTTTAGGTATGGTATTCTTGTTTCGAGCTAATCTAAATAAAGATTCTCTCCTGTGATCCTAAATCCTGTGCACTTTGCACATTTTAGTAGCAAGAACCGTCCACCATTCAATTCTAGCATCCACTCAATTCTAACATCCCGTCAATCGCTACGCGTACGAAAAATTGTTAGTGATTTTTAGTTATTTGGAAAATGGGAAAGAAATATAATAATTGGAAATACTTCCTACGTCACAGTGTTGAACGATCAGTTCATAGCACACACCATAAGCTGCATCATTGGGGCAGACGGGATAGTTCCCGGCGGTTGCGGGACTTCAAGATGGTCAGCCTACGAAGACATGACTAGTAGTAGTTACGGTATTAGAATAGCCCTGAAGAGGGGATGTGTCGATTGTGGTACATACCTAGCTGGTAGGCCATAAGCGCCATCATCAGAGATTTCCTCGTCAATTCCTGGTGGAGCAAGCTCCCAGAAATCCGCCTCAGATTCGGGCCACTCAGGTTCCAGCAGGCACTCCCTCTAGCAGGTAAATTTTTTCTCAGTTCTAAAATATAGCGATCTTTTATAGGACGGTGAGTCTGTATCCTCTAGATCATAGCCGAGATCTCCATGTTCCACTCTATTATCCGATGGTGGAGCCCCTTGCTCGTCGCTGAAGTATCGAAATGACGATGATCAAAGGCTAGAAATTTCTTGATATTCTTAAGCGCCTCGATGCAGTATTTACGCTGCTTGAGGGTTGCTTTCTCTGCTCGGTCTTCAGAGACTAATGCTTGCACAATCCATTACAAGTGCTCTAGGATGTCCACGGGTAGTGGATGTTCGTCAATCACGACTAGAGGGTTCCCTTTAATTATTTCATTGGTGATACGATGTGCAGCTAGCTCAGTGAGTGACCGAGACAGAGATTTTGGAGTGACAAAGAAAGCACTGAAGCGGTCCTGGAGATCGAATGCCGATGAACTGCGCGTATGCTTCATCCGACCGTCATCCGGGCTGTTTCTTGGAGGGAATTTGATTAGAAAAGAAAACCATACTCTTCTATTCTTCTCTGCCAAAACTCACCACTAGAAAAATTAGAACATCCCTGATCCTCCTCTTACTGCTAGCTGCTCTCATATAAGAAGTGAGATTTTCTTATCTTTAAGGTTTATTTGCGCTACAAATGTTTGCGGCCGCCGGCCTACATTTCTTGCACAGTGACCGTTGTGCACCGGGATTGAAAAACGGTGAGACCGCCAAACTTTGTACACATGTACCGTGGATCGTCTAATGGGGTGAATTCCTACTTTGTTAAATCGCTTAGCACATCGGTCCCTTCAGCAGTTGGGATGTAGCTGGTGAGGGACGCGAACGTCGAACTCTTGCTTGAGACATTTTCACTGGAAGGTCACGAAGATACAGTATATGGGACACCATTGGCTTTGTAAAAGCTGTCACCCTACAGCGCTTGCTGCCAGGCTCACCCACCGCGCTTCTTCGGTAGAATAGTGAGGGCTTATATGTGCCAACCAATCGTGAGACTAAGTCCAGGGCAACAGGCGCAAAGATTGACGATGGAATGCATTTTTGCGGTGAAGAGAGATCTATGATATTGCTTGGCATAACAAGTATAGGATAATGGCTAGTGGGAAAATCTGAGCCAACGTAAACTAAAGATTTGCTTCAAGGCTATATTTCAGGAACAGTTCTAGAGATTTATGGGCGTCCAAGAGTTGGATCCTCTACAGACGGTGAGTTACTGATCACTGATAATCACTCGTTGGATTGCCTCATGGCTCATAGCCTAAACAAACTTATTTCTACACTGCTGGCGAGCCTCTACTCTATGGCTATAGCCTGGTCAACGATTGGTCAATAGAGTAGTGAAACACACAAGATCCATTGACCAAGATAAATCCTAGGTCAGAGACTTCCCCCCAAAAAAGAGAACCCAGACCATACGCGCAAGGCGTGCCAGCGGTTTAAGACCCTAATCTTGCTAGCCTATAGCGGCTCTCTATGCAGGGCTATCCAAGACTAGTTTTTTAACCGCATCCCGAAGGTGTTTGGATAATTCGACTAGGAGTTGATGGTCATCGAGTACTGTACAGTTGTCCCTGGATCAACGGCGGGACTAGGCCAGTGACAAACAGGGGTTTGGGGAGTGAGAAAGTGGCGGGTATTAATTTCCTAGGTGGGCTGTTTTCCACTGGTTCGTCGCTGGCCCGGTTCCATCGTTGACCCAGGAACGACTAAATCGACGCCCCCCCGGATGACCCCCTCCGCGACGTAGCGTGCCGTGACTAATGAGCCTAGTAGGACTACTAGTGAAACTAAGTCCTAGAGTATACCAGTTCATCAACTAGAGTTTGCAATACTCATGTCGCCAGATTTATAATGCCAGATAACTAAATTCTGACTAAGGTCGGAATTATCATGTCTGTGGTATGAGATACAGGAAAGAGTAGCATTTGAGGGCGGCAGCAACTCCAGCACACTTTAGACAATGTATCTTAATTACCATAACTTTCTATATCCTGTGGCTGTTGAAAAATCGAGCTTCCTGTAGGGATTTCACCGGTGTCTAGGACCCATTTTCTTGTTCAGTATCCATAGTCAGACTTTAGTCATCTGGCATTATAAATCTGGCGACATGAGTATGCTGCCTACACATAGAACTGAGGGCAATTGCATGAGTTTTCTGTCCTATAGATGTTTGGTGTTGGGGTATTAGGCATGAAGAGAGTCGCTTGTTTCTATTGCTTGTGCTCCAGAAGCGCGCTCCGCCCATGTACTGACGACACCCTCGGCCTAGAACCCCCGAGCGCCCGTGCACCCGAGCCCATATCTCTCACTACATGTAATTTATGTCCCTAATTTTTCTCTGGAGCCACACCCGGAGCCCTTCATATAAAAAAGCCATTTCTAACATTTGGTGTTGAAATAATGAATAGATATGATATATTGAGTATCCAGTGAAGTAGAGAAGAGGAAACAGAATAGACGAGCGGGAATAGAGCTCCATATATATACTCCCTATGGAGTCATATATAAACAGGTTTATGGGGGCTATTTGGGCGCCGAATAGATCGGCCCGAGCAACCCCCATTAGTAGCGATGACATACTACTAGGAAGCCTATAGATATATTCCATATATCCAACATTTGGGATAGCCAGATCACCGAGTGATATTTTATGTTTACAACCAACACCTGAAGTTTTCATGGATGTGCCTACTTCTTCTGATGAAGATTTCAGACAACAGTACAATCCCCTATAATTATAAGGATATTGTTGATCATATCTTTTTATAGGAGCTATTCTTACGCGAAAAGCAAGTAATATCGAAAAGCATGCTTTCCAGGGTAATTACATATAGATTACATATTCTCATAAGGTGAGTGTTCTTATAGTTAGTGCTTGAGGAATTAGTCGCTCTTTTTAATAGGAATAAACGTCACTACATAGTACATATATTGTGCTGCAAGATATATTGAGGCACCTGGATAGGAAATGACAAATATAATCCGCTAAAGGGACTGAATTTGGGAGTTACATAAAGGGAAATTAATCTTGACGAGAGGGGATTCCACGTTTGTATACCATCCTAGATCCCTAAGCGGCTCGAGGCGAGTAACAGGACATACCTCGAGTATTTTTTCTATTTCGATCCTGGTGTTCATCTGGTGGTACTTTTACGCTCACATGCGCATACTCTAGATTCAACGCTTGTGAACCTATTACCTCTTTCCAAATCCGGTTTATACTTTATCTACTGGTCGAAATTTTGGTACAAGCATCAATTGCAAAACAAGACTTACTAGTTACAACATCTTCCAGGATTAACTGTGTGACCTCTCATGCTTTTGTGGGCCGATAATTTCGTATCTTACTTATCATCACTACTACATCATAAATACGGTCCTTACTTTTAGCTCACTCAGCGATATCATTTACCTGGCGCAACTTGTTAGCAAGCCCTTGAGAGTCCTACGCGAGAATACTGGAGCATCTAAAGAGTACCAAGAGCTAATACAGGAACCCGACCTTTTTTATCGAGTTTTGCTCGAAGTCGAGAAAAATACAGAGAAAGCCTTCATAGAGGTGACTCCAACAAGATGATGCTAAATACTCGGCGGAAAATCGGCTGGTCTTCGATGAAAAGGGAAAATCTTGAGTGGTTAGGAAGAGTTTTGAGCGGAAGTCAGAGAAATATAATATGGATTGCATACATTCCTCTAAAATCGCCCGTGCTCGAAACCCCCCTCAGCGAATCTGTTCCATTACTAATTCTAGAACAAATGAAATTAGCTGAGCTTTATATAGTAACTCATCACAACTCATCAAAATTGGATGTGTAAAAAAACGCTGCAAACATTACGGCCTTCCATGATGAGCTTAAGGAGGGATTCACAAATTTCCGTGTACGCCTAGAAAAGCTTGTCCAACCTTATCAAGAACTAGAATATAGGTGGATCGATGTAAAACCTGTGCAGTTATTAGACGCACTTGAAGTCAGAGTTGAATTCCTGCATGAACTACGTTTGACATTGTCGGTATTTCTTGCGCCCTCCGTATATTCAAGTTCTCGGAACAACTACTTACACTTGGTGTCTATTTTATAAGATTTTCATAGAATTTTAAGCTTTTATTTCAGTGGCCGGAATTGAGCAGATAAAATAAAGCGTGGTGAATAATACATCACGACTAACCGCACAAACGAGAACATTATTTTTCAACAAAGTTGGCAGTTATTGGTCCGGCCTGGCCCAAAGATCCACATGAGCGTTTTAATGACCCATGTCGGAGAATTCAAAGGACACGAGTGCCCTTACGCACTTACGGACATATATATCTACCCTCGCTCTTAACATCGGAGATGGTGAGCTTATTCCCAATCCCTCCAACTGAATATTAAACTAATATATTTTGTTCAACATCCAAGCCGAAGCTGCAACCTTTGGTTTGAAAGTTTAAGTATAGGGTTAGAAACCAAACACTTAACAGCGATGTGCCCTAAGATGTTGCATCTCTCATTGAAAGAAATATAGAAACAGGCCAGGGAGCACAGGAACCCGTAAACAGAAGTAAGTAAGAATGACTCTCGAGTTTCCACCGTATTCATCTCCTCGATATAGTACAAAGTTCGTCTGCGCTTGCACATTTTCAAATGGTGAAAATAGCGATTAGTATGCTTTGCCACAGCTTTATCCCTTTGTGGGAAGAGCACAGATGGAAGAGCTACGTATTCCATAAATAATTTAAATACACACTTGTACATGTAGGATGAATTGTGATGTACACAGGCTGGCCAACTGGAGATCTTCTAAAAAGCACTCAGGGGTCCAGTTTATGATATCCTCTACTCTCTACTCTATCATACATCGGGCTAGAGAGTTTAGTGACAGATTTTATACCCAGTAAACAGATACATTCTAATCCTATACATACAACAATGAAGGTTCTCTAGCAGATGCAAAAGCAAACTCATCTTTTGAACAAAATAACCATTCCTATTGCTGTTTTTTATCCTTCTCCGCCGCTGCTAGACCCCTTCCAACACGCGCAACTTCATCCTCGAATCTTTTCGTACACCTCCACCCCTCAAATGCAACTGTAACAATCCACTTAATCCACGGCCCCGTCCACTTCCCTACCGGTAATTTATCCACCTGATGCTTCCGCAACCTGTCGTTCATATTCATCAAATCCCTACTCTTCTTTACTAAGATCCCAGCATGCACAATCACAGTTGCACTAAATTTCCACTCAGGCTCAAATAACACTTCTAGAATCGTCGGTTTAAATCGAATTTGTACGAAGATCAAGGCTGTCAATGCTAGGAACTGAAGAATTGCCAACCAGCCTCCGAGCTGGTTAGGTGGCAAGTAGCGCGTCACGATGATGTCGCTGCGACCCTCGTTGATACGTATAGACTCAGCCTCCATTTCACGGAGACGCGCAGCGCATGCAGACTCCCATACGTACTGTTCGGACTCTGGGGCGGAGTCCCTGGGTATCGCCGCGAGAGGTGGAATGAAACTGATTTCTGCGGTGCGCGGGATAGGGTTGGCCCAGACCTCGCGGAGAGGTTGCTGGTAGGATATCTTTATCACATCCGGAGTGAGACTCATTACAACAGGTTTCATCGGTTGGAATGCCTGTGCATGATGCGTGAGGAGTGCATTGAGGAGGGATGAAGGTATTTGGAGGATAATGTTCCGTACAGTGATCGGGTGGTGGAGGAGAGTGGTTGGATCCATTATGGTTTGAAAATTCGCTGGTCAGGTTGAACCTGGACGACAAGCAACAACCGAAAACTTATAATATGACCAGCGCAGGATACACCAAAAAGGATCACGGAAGAACTGAAGGAGAGAAATGGTAGGAGAGAAAAGCGAGAAGTAATTTAGGCATTAAGCTTAATACCAAGCTGCCAAGATTCCAAGATTCCAAGAGCTCAAGTTACTCAAACTACACGTGGGATACAGTGAAGCAGCGATTGGCCCTCTTGCTGCCGAGATAGTGTAAAATATACATGTAGCAATTATGATTATGATAACGGCCCATCCCAAGCCTCCCGCCTCAATTTCACAAGTGCAGCTTGCTTGTGGGGGAAAGAAAACTCTTTTTCTTTATAGAATCCCGCTTGCAGAAGATATTTTATGAACCTTGTAAGGTCGATCTGATGGTTAGCCAGCCGCCTCTGGGGCTGCAAATATTATGGGGCTTAAAAGGCTAAATAAGAACAGGGTGATACTCACTTCTCGTTATCGACCCTTGGTTCGAGCATGACCGTCTGAGTCCTTGGATCGTCCAAGAACATATCTACCATTGCCAGTAATCATTATTCAGCAATACCGTAATCGATGTGTATTTCCAAAATCGATCAGAGAAAAACCCACAGTGCACTAAGCTTGAGATCCACACTCCGACCCTATGTGGCCCTCTAAACTTCTGTTCGCCAACTAAGCAATGCACACCCCGATCCCAGTTATCACAACCCGTAACGAATTTCCCCAGTGCATCTTCCTTAGTCCAATAAACTTCGAAATAGCCAAACGGCTCGTCATCCCAGAATCCTATGATCGGATAGCAATGCTGGCTCTCTAACCCCTTCTTCAAGAACCCCCTTGTCTTTTCCACATCCCCTCCATCCTCGCCCCAGAATTCAGCGACCCGAGGGTCGTTCATCCATCGGTGCACCAGCTCTGCATCATTCTTCGAACTAGCCAAACGGAATGATAGAAATTGCTCTAAAGATGGTATCCAGCGCCTATAAACATCTCCAGTTGAATTAGGGCGCGGGCGAACGGGATGTCGGATATTATTGGTTATCGTATATTCTACTGGCTTTGGGAACTTGAGCGGCCTTCCTTCTGCTGTACCTAGGAGAAATTCCGGTGGTATCTGCCAGAATGACGAGCGCATCGCGTAACATTCTAGAGGGGCCGTAGAAGACGATGACGAGAATGATATCAACCCAACTACTGCAGCAGCTTCAAGGTTCTTAGAGTCAGAGAAACTCCCTTGGGTTGTGCTGATGTAGACCTTCCATGGCCCACGCGGGCTACCATTCTTTCCGGGAGCTAGAGTCGGTGATGGCGCAGGGAGTTGAAAGTACCAATACAGCGTTTCCCAGAGCTGAGAGAGCGCTATGGGCACAGAGTTTGTGTCACTCTCGACGAAAATAATTTTGTCTGAATTTAGATGAGGATAATCTTCGGTGATTTCTACAGCCCATTTTTCTCTGTTCGAAAACCGGACTAGCGATTCGCTACAATTGATGGTTAGATTGGATTGATCCGGTAAACGAAGAACCTGGCGAAACATGATTATGGTTATCGAGACGTCAATCACCGGTGTGAATACAATATTTATCTAGCAAACGTAATAAATAGTGTTAGCGAGGGCATCTCCATGGGTGGGGTTTGCCAAAAGTAAGAACCTACTCGAATCCCTCAAGGGTTTCCTCTACAGTACGCAAGATAAAAGCAATCTTCACGAAACAGTGGGGTTAAACGCGGGGTATCTAACGCCCTTGCCCTACTTGAATGAAAAAACTTAGCCCGGGACATTGCAGGACCGCTAAGCTATAAGATGAAACCAAACCTCTGGAACTGATCATTTGAAGTCCTTAATATCATTACCACTCTTGTCAAGTTTAGTTTATCTCATCGTATCAGATGATCTTTTCTCATGGGCATTCTCTGTTGCATGATCTGATATGATTTTGTTGGGAAGGTTTGACTAAGCCTAGCTTATCCCTAATCCTTGAGATCCCCGAAATGCATTTCCGGTTGGAGAACCCTAAAACCAATTGACTTTCGTTCAAATTTGTCATCGGTGTCACAAAGTGCCTTACATTATTATTACAATTAATGGGAAAACGTGGTTTCTTGTCACAGGGTGAACCAGGTCCATAATCGCAGATTCCATTGGGTTGTAAATTAAAGCTGTTACCAGGTGGTGGGTGTTGGCGGCGATGCCTCTCGATGCTCAACATCCTAATGCTCTTCTTTTGTTAAGTAACCTTTAATCTTTGAAGCCTCTCTGCACCCTGTAAGCTTGACGTAAAAATTTAAGGGCTTCCCCAGTCTCGAGTTGAGTTGGCGTTGGCGTTTCGCACTGCCAGCACTGCCATCTGGCGACAGACTTGTCCCGACACTCGTAGTGAGGGTGCGAGTAAAATATGGCAATTTTCTCCCCTCTCCACAACTTCTAAAGAGGCCTGGTGAACATACCTAATAAATCAAGAAACAACACATCGAATCATGAACCAAGTTTGTGAGATTATGAAATTCAAATGAGTTTGAGCCCCCGAGAAAATAGCTGCACCGCCACCTGTCATCAAACTTACCCCTACACCCGTAGTACCTTAACCATCGGCCCTAATAATGTTGTCATAAAGTGTTAGGATGCGTTGTCAGTTCTCCACAATTTGACCCCGCAGCTGGAACCTTGTCCTGGAAGCAGTATCTGACAAATCTGACGAAGCACTTGAAAACAAGATCAATGATTGGCTCGTCAACTCTTTGATTCGCTATTAGACATGCCACTAAAAAAAAAACAGAAACAGCCCAAACACCAGCCAAGGACCCCACCCCAATCCAACATAATTATCTATAGAAAACATGAACATGAAAACATTTCCCGTAATCACATCCTGCAGCTACCATCCATTTATTGGGAACCTCCACGAAGACGAAGGACCAAGTGCAAAGTTGACTCCTTCTGAATGTTGTAGTCGCTCAAAGTACGCCCATCTTCAAGCTGCTTACCAGCGAAAATAAGGCGCTGTTGATCCGGGGGGATACCTTCCTTGTCCTGGATCTTCGACTTGACGTTATCAATTGTGTCCGAGCTTTCTACCTCCAAAGTGATCGTCTTGCCAGTCAATGTCTTGACAAATATTTGCATTCCACCACGAAGACGAAGAACCAGGTGGAGAGTAGATTCTTTTTGAATGTTGTAGTCGGACAGAGTGCGGCCATCTTCAAGCTGTTTGCCAGCGAAAATCAAACGCTGCTGGTCTGGTGGAATGCCTTCTTTGTCTTGGATTTTTGACTTGACATTATCGATCGTATCAGAAG
This sequence comes from Gyromitra esculenta, assembly GCA_038503075.1. Classification (NCBI taxonomy): domain Eukaryota; kingdom Fungi; phylum Ascomycota; class Pezizomycetes; order Pezizales; family Discinaceae; genus Gyromitra; species Gyromitra esculenta. The sequence goes on from JBCAML010000005.1 coordinate 377,388, forward strand.
ACTCCACCTCAAGAGTGATCGTTTTACCCGTAAGAGTCTTAACGAAGATTTGCATACCGCCACGGAGACGGAGAACAAGATGGAGGGTAGATTCTTTTTGGATGTTGTAGTCGGACAGAGTTCGTCCATCTTCGAGTTGCTTACCAGCAAAGATGAGTCGTTGCTGATCTGGGGGAATGCCTTCCTTGTCCTGAATCTTTGACTTAACGTTGTCAATGGTATCCGAAGATTCGACCTCAAGGGTGATGGTTTTTCCAGTCACTATAAATCAATTCATTGTTAGTCATGATCAAATGGCACCGAATAAACGAGGTGACATACAAGTTTTGACAAAGATTTGCATTCCACCACGAAGGCGGAGGACTAAATGAAGGGTCGACTCCTTTTGGATGTTGTAATCGGAGAGGGTCCTGCCATCTTCAAGCTGCTTTCCAGCGAAGATCAAACGCTGCTGATCCGGAGGAATTCCCTCCTTGTCCTGAATCTTGCTCTTGACATTATCGATAGTATCAGATGATTCGACCTCAAGTGTGATGGTCTTTCCAGTGACTGAAAGTTTATGTTAGTACCATGTTTGCCACGTAATTTCATCTGAAACACTGTGAACAGTGAAGCAAGAACTTACGAGTCTTAACGAAGATCTGCATGGCTGTGATTTGCGGTGAGGTTCTTGAAATAGATGGACTTGATGGAGGTGATGAGGGCCAAAAGAGCGCTCGCGGAGAAGATGAGGAGAAAGATGAGTGATGTAGAAGAGAGACGAAGAGGAAGAGAGGGGAGTCGGTTTTTAAGAGTGTGAAGGCGAGGCTTAGCAGGGGAATCTCGGCTAGGTCCTCTGGCTCATTTGCTGGTGGCTGCATAAGCTGCGCAGCATCGAGAAACGAATGGAATGACCACGAACAAGCGAGGCTCAACCGATTCCGCCACTGGAGCAGGCTTGTCTTCCGAGGCACGGCCGACGAGTTTTCCAGAGCTCCAGTTTTGAAGCTTCAGCTTATGTTTGGTGGCTACACGTACCTATGTAGATACCCGACGCTCCAAAGTTCTCCTTAACATCTCAATTATTTGATCCATGTGTCAAATACTTACCATGATACACGTATTGTACCTTAATATCGATACGATAATAACTCGGTGTTCTAGAACCTGGTATGAGCTTTTGTCTGCCCAATCAATCTTCCTCCCTTCCCCAGCCACAATAAGATAGGTACCCGTATGATAAGTGCGCGGCGGATTGGCTCCACCTGCCTTTTTTGAGATCAACGCATCTTCAAGCCTTCTCGGTTGACGGCTTCTCTGCACCTAGACGTCATCTGTAATTCCGCATCTGGTCTTGGAACCTCTGCGCACTTCAGCCGTAGGCAGAGAACTCTATGAGTTCAGGGCACGCGATGATGCTTTTGGTCATATATGCCTGGTGCCTTTTTTGTTATCATAGCCCGAGCAAACTATGACGCTGAATCTAAGAGCGGGGTCTCCTTTATTGCTCCCTGCCATCAATCTAGAAGCCTGAATAGTATCCCGGGCCCTCGGCCCGGGGCTTCTACAAGAAAAAACAAATGTACAGGTAAAAGTATCGTAGGATATTAAGAGTTCACTAACGCCCTTAAGGGAATCCGAAACCCACATGATGAAGACGATTGGCTTCAAAGGAGGGGCGAATTCGCTGTCATCACTGCTGACGATAGAAAGTATGTCCCACTTGTACACGACGAGCTTTGAACACCTGGTCGATACCTACGTCAACAAATCATTTGAAGCCAAATCATTCTTGACCGCGTATAGGGACCTCATTCGCTTTTGGTTTCTCCAGGTGGTATCGGTCGGATTGACGACCCGTCGACTTTTGTCTGCAGGCATACATCGATTAAACAGTCCGTAATTATCTATATTATTGAAAAAACAAACATCTGCAATCCTACTCCGCACATAGAGCCAAATATTTTTTGTTTTGTTAGGCTCTGAAGCAGTATGAGCTTGGTTCCAAGACTATCTTTACTTCTCTTATTTCGACGAACGCTAACAAGGTAAACATATCATTAATGCCTGCTACCAAGCCGAGGTTTGGAGCTGACAAAAAACCTCAACTACTCGTTGTTCACAGACTTTTGCGGGATTCGATATCCCAGGTACGCTGCTAGCCATAGGGTGCTCTCTTTTTATGGTAGATAAGTCTACTCGAATAATTCACTATCAGGGAGCTACATGGAAGCCAATATCTAGCAAGACTAAGAAGATTCTGGCGAGGAAACTCTGTAAGCGGGGTACTAGGATCCGAAGCTTAAAGATGATCCCGAACCAGCATCAAATCCTAGGTAAGGGTGGATTTTCATAACAACTACTAATTACTGGAATAAGGGATGGTGATTTTGATTCCCGAGCACTATGTCAACTACCAGGCGTACAGACTAGTTTAATCGCAACTCTTAACATTAAAACTTAATTATACCAGCTAAATGCATCACCAGTTACTGACAAAGTATTAGGCTTGTTCCAAAGACTGTTTATCAGGTAATGGATAATATTGGGGTGAGTTTTCCTACTAGCAAGGTTTGTTCTCACAAGACGTGGTCAGTTGCTAAGTCTAACAAGATATCATCTCCTAGCAATTGTTAACTCGTTGCTCTGGATCACACGTTAACAAGAACTAGATGTCGTGCCGATAAGTTTATATGATAGCTAGAGCCTTACTAGGTATGACTCACTTTCTAGTAGAAAGAGTAATCCATGTGTGCTTACGGGTTCGAACGAAGCAGGTACGGCTTGTCTCCTACTTTCGTAGGCAAGTGTTTCATTAGTGAGTTCATCAAAGACCTCTTCAACTACGAATTCTACCTCCAACATGCTGGGCACGGCCATACTTCGAATAAATTTTCCAACACGACTCTTTAAAATCGGTATCTGATCTATGAACGTATGTCCCTCGGCTTGTATTCGAGGCTTGAAGTTTCTTTTCACGTTTGCTGTGCCACAACCGGGATCGGCGTTGATCCCGGTTGGCTGACAGTTCCTTTTTTGGTGCTACTTGAGTACCTTTGATTGCATTGCCGGTATTTGATATGTACTAAATTTACTAACAGGCGGTTATTGATGTAATCTTGCAGCATTACACGGGATACGTTCTTAGTCACGTGACTCTCTCCCGCATAAACGGGTTCCTCCACCATTTAGTTCGGAGTAAGTGGGGTTGATGTTAAAATCTTCGTGACTGGTTTCATATTCTCTCCACTTTCTGCACGATAGACTCCAGGCGAAAATTTCAGGCTTCCCAGGAATGAACTGAAAAAGCTCCAGCTCAATCCAGTCTTTCAATATATACCTTGATTTCGGGTACGAAAATGCACTGCCATTCAGCACTCAGTATCTGGGAACATCCGCAGCTTGCCTCGGCAGTTTTTCCTGCTTCCAGCACCCTACTGGATGAATCTATCCTAGAGAAGTGTGGTTTTTCGAATGTAGGTCTATTTCACGCTGCCATTTACTTTTTTCAAGTCCTTAGTGCAAGATGATGTGGTTCCTTTTCCATTATCTTTACGCCGGCTAAGGGCCTGGTGAAATATACAAAAAACTGATTGAATAAGACCGGAAGTGGTTGACGGGAGTTGGCATATTCATTGAACGCTGTTGGTGGAGACCACTGACACCCGAATGCGAAAAGAAGGAGGAGATGGCACTGAAGGTCAACTGACAACTGTTTCTCCCATTCGACCTAGCCATGTCTTTTACCACCCTCAACTAAGGAGATATTTCACTTCTTTAACGCACCCAAGACGTCGCGAAGATATCGGATTACTCCTTAGGCTTGCTTTTATCCTGTAGTTTTAGACGGTACTATATGTGGGGTATTGTATAAAACCTCCACAGAGATGAGACGACTTATATTTCAAAGGATACCAATATTCCAGTTCAGGACGATCATGGCGACTCTTTTCGATGTGTCTCACGAGCCTCTGACCACACCTAATACAGCCTATCACAATAGTTATCAACGACTATCGAACGAAATCAGCACATAAGAAATTAAGACTTAGATCTTAGGAGAATTACAGCGAGAATTAGGGGACTCTAAGGAGTTTTCTTAACAAGGCAGAGAGCAAGGAAATAATTACCTAAAGGATCGTTTTGTAGCCGCGAAAGACAGGAGAGGGGTCAGGAATCAGAATCAGACTCCACTCCATCGGCGTGTGCGCACTGGTTAAATGGGTTTGAAAGCAGACATCAGGAACAATGAATGAGAATAAGGTCACAAGTAGCAACATGGGATATTTAGGCTTTAATACCCCTTTTCTTTCTTTTCTGCCAGGTCTTGAAACGATGGACCAAAGTATCAAACCCAGCGTTGCTCTTCATATCCCAAGGTCGATTACAGCCTTCTGTAATCGATAAGAGCTTTGACCATGCTTATATGTTGGTGAAATACCTAGGCGTGGTAGACTATTGCTGAGCAAATCTTTGACTTCTCCGGTGTCCGTGGTCGAACCTTCGGAGACAACTTGATCAAGTGGAAAGAAAACAGTTGATCTTATTTTTACCAAACCAGCAATCTTTTGCAGAGTCGTGATCGGCTTCGACTCGGCCTGATTCAAAGCACACATCAAGCATTGTGTTTAAAGGGAATTTAGAGGAAAAATAATAGCGTTTCGGAAGTCAATAATGTCGTGATGATCGGAAAGTTCCTGCAGCGCTGAATACCATCTAAATTCGAGCAACACCTCCCTTTGGAATTAGCCCGTTGTGTGGAAATACAAAAAAAAAAAAAAAAGCTACTAAATATGGACATTCTTTCCTATGTTTGCCCGCTCTCAGCAACGACAACCTCGTGGCAGTCAGTTTTCTTTAAAACAAATCAAAGCTCTAATCACACAGTCTGTGAGGACGGCCAGCAGAATCATTATAGTAGAGCGGTCGGTCGTGCATTCACGCACACTCGCATGCAATCTCGTCCATATATCGTCACTAGTAGTCAGCCTTTGAGGTATGTCTCCTTATTCAGATCTGCTAGTCATTGAGCGTCCTCTCGTGGGTCCAGGACTAGAGCTATTTCCAAGCTCGTTCATTTCGACATAAATGCAGATTGAATGATAGTATGCCAGGTAATGTCTGTAAAGCGCCCCGTTTTAGTTGTACTAGAGCCACGTCAGCAAAATTTCTAATCCACAAGCTGAACAAATATGTAGGCGCTGTACATAAACTCCCACATCCTTTATCAGACAGTGATTTTAATCGATCGAATCCTTACCATGCACAGAGAAAATGAATAGGATTGGCTCGATCTAGCAGCGTATCTACGAAGGTCGACACCGACAACGACGACAATGATGTTAAGGACAGAGTGAAGAAAAATGAGGGGAAGAGGTGGCAGGTGTTTATGGCTCGGCCTCATGGATGTGCGCTTGCCCCGCTGCCATGCTTGGTTTATGAGTACGAACTATACTAATACAATGTGGTGTAGTGAAACATCATTCCCGCCGTGATGGTAGCCCTAAAGGCCCTATGGTATACCTATTCGGGGGCTTGGCGCAGGAAGAATTCACCTAGAGGAGACGTAAGTCATGATGGATTATAGGTTTTGCATCGGGTTTGTCGTGTTCAAGATGAGGCATCTAGACTTACCTCAGCATTATATTCTAATTCGGAGTGAGTATTCGTAGCAACAGTGCATTAAAGATTCCCGAATCACAATAATGTACAAGTTCGATAATCAGTTCTAGGTTATACTCGTTTATATTAGAAAGAGTTATTCATTGGTAGGTGTTCAACAATTCGTTTGACATACCGATCATCCACAGCTCATTACACAACTTCTATCTCATGCTCAGCCATTCACATGTGTCGGTCATTTTCACAACCACTTTCCCAAAATATATCTTTGGACAAGTATCGTTACGATGATTGATTTGTCCTTGCAGCATGAAAGGTCGCTGTATTCGTCTATCCAACCGTTTCTTCCGACAAATAACCGGCATGTAGCTGAGGAGAATCTGGAGACTACATTTTGAAAATAGAGCAAGGAATAGGCAGGCAATACCGCGAAAATTCTCCGGACGCCAAGATCAAGTGCAATCTTTACGATACACTGCAGGAAAATCCATCAATAGTCAGCCTATTCTGATGGATTTGGAAGCCTGAAGTTGAGGCTATTCAGAGGTAAGTAATTGTTCCGGCAACTCAACCATGATGCGGTATCTCAGCCGAGATCCCGACGCTGTCGTTCGGTGATTGGCTGGTCGCATATTCTAAATAAATTCCAACATCCTCTCTTTCGGAACTCTGAGAAAATCATCGGGACTACGTAAATCGAACTTACAGAGATTTGGGGCCCTATCAATAGGATTTCTCGAAGCCGCAAGCCAACATGTAGTGACTTTTTTCTAGCTTTATACAGAGGCTCCGTTGACCGGTTACTCACGAGGGACGTTTCCGATGTACCAACATCCAGTTCCAGAAGGGCATTGGGTCGGACCGAAAATCCTCACACAATTGTGCATCTCCTACAGCCTATCTACGAAAATTTACCTTGCGTCTTTCAACTTTTGCCTTAGTTTAGAACCAATGCAGCTTCTCAGGCGGTTCACTCGGTTCTTGAATTTTCTTACGCCACCGGACGCCTTGACGGTTGCTCGCATAAAATTTAAGATGATACTATGGTCCGATTATTATCACTACCATGTTATCTCATACCCCTCAGCATGAAGGACCAGACAGAGAAGTGGGAGGTCATGGGATCACACACATAGAATCCTCTTCCCAAAGGACTTCTTCCCGGGTCCGCTAAAGAACGTCGATTGTCCTAGATACTCTCCCCGACATCGTGTACTGGAGTCATGCAGCATATCCAGAAGGACCTTTCTATCAGCTCCCCCAAACTTTTCGTCGAATATGTACTCAATCCTTTCATTGCTGCAGCTACCCTCCATTCACCCTACTAGGATAAAATTGCGAAGGATCACAAGCACCATTTACTATATTGATAGGATGAGCCTCACGTGTGCATTAATTACCCCCACTTCTAGAACGAACACTATAACTTCTGTCAGAGGTTTAGTGAATCGTCAATTCAATCGATAGACTAATCATCCAGAGGTATGGGACGTGAAATTTATTTGCCAATATTTTAAATTGTCATAATTTCCGCTGGAAGGGTTTAAACAGCATTTCGATCTTGCCTACGTTTTTGGGAGCAGCTATATACAATATAGTGGGCACTGTACCCCGCATAAACCGAAGTTAATTGAACATCGCGGCACAAGAAAATCAGCCTAGGGAAGCGAGACGGGAGCTTACTGGTGCTGTCGGAATTTCGACAGCTTCCGGGACATGCATGTTGGGGAACGCTCTTTTTTAATATATTGCTAAAAAATTCACTAACCATTGGGGAGGTACCAAGTTACACGCATGGGGACAAATTCGGCATACAGGAGTACTAGAACAACTGATAGCCAGGGGTTAGATTTCTATCCGTCGCTTCGATCCGAGAGAAAGCGATTTACATCATATCAATCCATTGTTGCTAACAGATTTCAATGAAGTCCAAAAACCCGATCTCGCATGCAGTTGCATAATAGGGGGATTTGTCTGACCAGATATAGAGCCAACTGGTCAGAAGCAGGTGTTCTAGTATAACTGATTGTACAACTAAGGTCGGATACATGACTTTTCTTTCGATCTCTATATTGTTTCCATACAGCATGGAGTGCAGTCACGACAAGGAATCCAGACACGTCTCATTCTTCGATATGCCCCAAAACCTAGATGTCATGAAATCTTTAATGCCAACATGTTCCTGACTTCACACAGTTTTAACAATTGATTGGCCAAGCTGAAGTGTGTGGTTTCACGGGATAACAAGACTTCTGCAGTTGCCTAGCGAAAAGCGGGGTGAGCCGAACTCAGAAGACGTCGCATAATTGCGAACCAGTTTCTCGGATCCCTCGACACCCTTTGGTTGTTTATCGGGAGATATTTACTGCTTAGGAATGCTACGGTTGTCTATCGAAGCATCATAGGGAACACAAATTTTTGAAAGACCATATTGCTAGAATTTAAACACTGGGCAGAGAAGATCATGTGGGTGCCTGTCTAGTGGGCACTTGGTTTAACCTTGGATTCTTAGAGATTTAAGGTTGGGAAGTTGTTGCATCCGAGTTTCTTTATTCTCAACTTTAACATTACAAGTCTAAACCATTTGCCTTGAATCGAAACCTCGACAGCTAATCTTCGAGTAAAAGCGAAACTCAGAACACCTCAGTAAAGCATTCTGTGATCGCCGATTGTCCTCTTTATTTTCTCATCGTGGGCCTTTTTTTGGGTTGACACGAGTGCAACACGTCTCTCTTACGGTGGCGAATAGCTTCTGCGAATTGTGCGCGGCACTGAAACAGAGGCATTTTCTTTCTAGATAGTCAGGAGTAAGTGCAAGTCTAGAGACTTTGGTCTGTCCACATAAGAAAGCTATTCACCTAGTCTGTGCCTGTATCCTGTGCTATCCAAATATCAACGTGGTGAAAATACACAAATTTGTGATATTTATCAATATCGAAGACGGGATGGCGGTTTCACACACGAGAACATATTGGCAATCGCATCTGCAAGGTGGGCTTCATCTTGCATCTTTTCTTAATATCTGAATTATTATTCGGGTGTTCTCCCACATCCCCAAGTCTTTCGACTGATATCCCGGATTTACATGCAATTTGAATAAGCTATGCTCACATGCTTACGGCAATACAGAATTATGCGCAACAAAACGCCTACCGAGTCCAATTTACGAAGTCTTTGAACATAGCGGCGGGAGCATACCCATGGCCCCTAGTCCTAGCAGTATGAGCGCTGCAGGTGGTAGCGGGAATGCGTCGGCACTACCGTCACACTTTGGTCAATCCTGGTACTCCTGCGTTGTTAGTGTAGGGGGCAGAGATTATGAAACCAGCTATGTGTACAAGGCCGAGGAGAATGCGAAGGAGAGAGCAGCGAAAAAGGCGTACGAGGCTCTGAACAGCGCTACCTGAGGGCCAATTTAGTGGCCAGCATCTTTCTACATACTTTCCTTCCGTCGACAGGGCTGAATTGTGGGGTAAAAAGGAGAGCTATGGCGCTTGCATGCGAGGGGTGTGTATGCATCGTATAGAACAACGCGGGAGATGGGAGCTGATCTGGACCTGGATTTTCCTGATTTTCCTTGAGCGAATCTAGAATATGCGCTTGATGGCCATTGCGAGTTTCCACACACTTCAGATTTTGTTCCTTTTTTCTTTTTTCACTTTCTTTTTCCGTTTCCTTCCTGCTTCCTTCTAATATTTGTTTAAATTCTTTTTCCTATAGCATGGTGTTTCCAGGTTATAAGAACGTGGTTTAGAAGGGGTGGGCTTCCATTTTATTTGTTCCACCTAAAGGTTTGATGCATACATGGGATAAAGGAGTAATTAAAGAAGTCACTTATTGCAAAGATTTAAACTTTTGAAATATATGATGTAATATTAGTTACTTTCCACACCTTCTGTGATGATGTATACGAGGTCCCTGTTGATCAAATCAATATCTTTCGACAGATTGTTGCTTACTGTTTGACGCTATCTTAGCAGGTGGTCTTTTCCCCCCAACCAGCACTGCGTTGTTGATGTACGCGATCCGAAGGTTCTTCTCACTCGGTGGCGGCCACTTTTTTCCCACCGACTCAGTTCATGAGCGATAATTAGGACTATCGTAAAGACGACTGCCGCACCCAGGGTCCCTATAATTCGTCGAATCCTGAGCGGGTGCTGCGGCCACATCGCTTTAGCCTCCTCGTCGACGTCTGGCTTGCAGCATCTTCCATGTAGCGGGCGAATCATGTACCCTCAGGGTTCCTCCAGATTTCAACATTAGTCTTCGTCTTTGTATCCGCGACGAGACACCAAGATATCACAATCTCTTAGGCCAGTCCAGTTTGCAAACGAACACCTGTTCATCAGCCCTCCTGCATGCTCCAAGCGCAACGAATCTGGCACGTTCACGTATGCAAGTGATTCTGACGGAGGAGCTGGATAAATTTTAGTATAGTGGCTCATTTGGTCTTCGCTGTCGTTTTTGGATATGAAATTGCAAGGGTGATATTTTAGCGTTTGATCCCTGGCCCTTTTCATCAGGTCAATGACTTCGAGGGCAATCTAGGTAAGGCTCGATTTGCAAATCCCCGTTAAACATGCCAGTTTGTAGCGCAATGTTGACGACTTCGTCGATCATCTACTCCGCGCCGCTTGTTTGTGCGCTTGTTTTTGAGGTCCTCCCCACGTAGAGCCTTGTACATTCTTTCTCGTGCAGGCTATAAAAAACGAACGGTCATCCATCATGCCAACGCATCAATGCATCGTCTCCTAATTTGTTTCTGCCTATATTGTCAATTGGAAGCTTTTATCTCAAATTTGCTATTATTATTTTTTAGTTCCTCCGCATAGGAGAGAAGCATTCGGCAAAGCAACCAGTAGCTCGAATTCATAACCATTTTGTTTCGTTTCACCATAGTTATGTTGGCCGTTTTTCTGTTCCTGCCGATACCATTGCTCCCGAGGTCCTTTCCTTTTTGGCAAAGACCTATTGAAAATGCAAAGACGAATCACGACTCCAGAATGGCTTCGGCTATTCATAGGCTGTATCGTATCAAGAACTATGCAACATGCTTGGTCCAAAACAACGGGAAAGCTCGTCAACGCTGTACAATGCGGCAAGCATCAATCGAACGAATCGATCATCGTGATAGTCAAGCTCCCACTTCAAACTCTCCCTAGGAAAATCGCAATCCGTTCCACTTATAGGCAGCAGGATAGATATCTTGTGGGTTTGTATTTACAGTGTCACATATAGGTGGAAAGGTGCCCTTCTCTCCTTATGCCTCTTGATGCGTCTAAACACGTTCTGGAGTAGCGAATTAAGGTATTGGCAGCGATCCTTGGACAACCGGCATGGCATGGGGGCTTACTAAACACAGGCGAGTCTCATTATCGCCACTTCACCCGAGCGTGTTTTTAACGAACTTTCGTTTTGGTGTTGGCTACCAATTTTTCTTTCCCAGGGACCCCTCCACTACCTTTCCCGCTTCCGCTGACGTAGAAAACCGAAGGACACAAGAAAGAGGCGTCACGAGAGACATTGCAGCGCATCGATGATAGGAATTGGAGGCCAGGATGGATGGAGGTTGACACGATGGTGGCACACTCGGAAAAACACAAGACATCATTCGATCAAATATCGTACCCATTTCACGCATCAACCTATTCGGTCCCATCTCCAGCTTCCATTCGCTAGTAAATTATAGATTTCCTCCTTCCCGGATCAGGTCTTCACTGTAAGTGAAGAGATACAAGACTCAATTCCCCGCACCCAGGCAATATAATACCACTCTCGTGTTCTCCCTGGATGAGTTAGACGGCCCACCCACCGCCGGCTCAGTCTTATCCCGTTTCTTCAAACCAGATACCATTTATCCTTCTACCCTCCCACCTTTATCACTCGTACTATCTCGTGCAGGACCGTTTCAAGTCAACGGGGAATCAAAGTTCCTGTTCATTAGATTGTGTCCGAATCCAACCCACCACTAAAGGCAAAAAACCAATTAGCAAAAGGAGTCCAAATACCAGTCTTCCATCAAGTGTATGAGCAAGACGTAGCCAAGGAGCCAAGCTACATTCCTCTTATTTCCTCGTGCATACGATTTCGATTCTACTCGTCAAAGTCCCCACACATCTAAATCCAAACGGTTCTAAGCTCAGGATGTACTATATTCTCTATCTTTCCAGTGAGTCTGCCCGACTTCTCAAAATCAGCGTTGAATCTCCATATCTTTTATTCAAAAGACATTCCTCATTTTCTTCTTTTAAATTCGTGGTCAAATTTACAATTAAATATTGACTGATGTGTTTTGAAACAGGTCTCTGCCGACGTCGTCGATGGTCAGACCCACATTATGAATCTTATCAGTACCCGAATGGATTCACCTGCACTGTGCGCGTCAATGGCCGGGAATACCAGTCGGAGTCGATCCTTGACACTGAGGTGCTTGCACGCGAAGCGGCAGCAATGCGCGCTTATTTGTTTTGTCGGAATTTTTCCGTCAATGACGGAGCGCATCCTGGTCCCAACCCCATGGGCCCCGTGGGAGCTTCCCAGTCACAGACTGCATCTGTTGGAGTTGCCAGCATGACAGGAGCGAATCGTGGATACGCTATAGGTAACGGAAACGGATATGGCACTAGCCCACTTCCTGGCCAAGGCGTCATGCCAATGGACAACGGCACCAGCAGGATGGTTACCTCTCAAGGTGTCATTGTTGTGGGCCACTCGCAGATTGGGATGTGACTGCGGCTTCCTTGCATTCGTGGGATGCTAGCTTTTCTTTTTCCTTTTCTTGACACTTTTTATCCTCTCTCTATGGTGTGGTGTTTTTCGGGTCATTCTTTTACCATCGGCATGCTTTGGGTTGTTCTATCGTTTTGCAACCAAATTCTCGCTTTACACCTCTTGTTTTCTTGTTTCCCTACTTTCTAAGCTCTTATGTCTACTTTCACTCTTTCGTTCTCACTCTTGTCATGCAAGGCCTTCCGGTCTGGTTATGAAGTCTGGGCAACGGTTTAGTAACGGCAAACGAGGAGGTATCTTTGATAGCTTATGATTGGGAGACGTATGCAAGTGGTTGTTTATTTTTGGACCAGGTTCCTTCTCAAGCGTTCTGTTGACAGCATTGCTCAGATGCCCTAACCCTAGGGGAACACAACCAACCTATTGAATTCAAGGAATACCGCGTTATTCATTGGCCCCACAAGGTGTTCACCGGAAGGTTTCAGGCACCAAGAGTTGAGATCGACTTTAGTCAGTGGTTTTGCAACAACCAAGGCTTCCGCTTGGTTTCCACTCAGCAACACGCAGGGATGCCGTTCAGTTACTTTAATTGAACGACAACGGGGGAGGACCGTGCCACACATCTTGCCAACGAAACACAAAGGGATTCTGTGACGCACGGTCCTAGTGCCTGAAGCCACTCAAATCACCTACTCCGGCCCGAAAACCCAATCCTCGATTTGCATCAACCAGCGAAAATACAAGATTTTTTCACTATGGGTATTGGAAAAACATCGATGGCTTTTGAAGCCATGATCAATTCGCGATCTGATGAATTGTTTGTGAGATTTAGAAATATCTCGAGTGATATGCTATGATCTTTGTCATGACTGCACTTGGTGTCTTAGCCAACTTCGCATTCGACGAACTGGGATTGAGACATTATGTCTCGACAAAATTTCCACTGCTCTGTACTTATTTTCTCAGATACATGTATTGGCTATGTCGCGTGGCAAGCGTAGCACGATCACCTCCTCGGGGTGATTCAGATAGACGATTAAATAGGCTGCATAGAATAGACTTACGGAAATATTTTTCAGCCCAATATCTTTATTTATTTTATTTATCTCTTTATTTACTTTTGTCCAGATATTTTAATCCCCTGGATTTTCGCCCACAAAAGTCCAAGTTATGCACAGTACCTGCAGCCGCCTAATAAGTCCGGCAAGTATCCCGATTCACCAAACACCTGTCATTCAATTCCTGCCCACATGTGTTTTAGTTCATATCCAAATAAAATTGCCAAGACGTAAGTCTCGTGATTCAATACCCAAGGGAAAATGCTCACGATTAGTATTACAAGGATAGCTATATATAGAGTAGATGTGTTATGAAATATAATATTTCTCATTCATCGAGCAAGCTAAATCAGTAATACATGTAATTTTACAACATCGCAAAAATGAAGCACAGAGAATCACTCGCCCATGGCCACTGTAAGAATCGGTATTAATATATAGGGGAGCGATCAGATATTTAAAGCCATCAATTTTTATAGCTGGTTTAAAATGAGAACTGTAGTAAGGGTGAATCAATTATGTGTTGGATAAATCTGGGGAAATAAAAGGATAATAGGCACGCTTATGATCGAAACACTGGGCGATTTGTATATCCCTGTCAAATCCGATGGGAAGCTTGAGTGGGACGATAATTTTATTAGTTGTTTTGAAACTAGGGCTTGAACGGCAATAGCCGAAGCATAAGCGACACAGCTAGGTACTTCTCTGTAGCTAGCTATAGAGGAGAGTTTTGGGTTCGAACAGCCTCAAACGCCAAGCCCCATTAGCGATCATACTATGTCACTCGCTCCTTAATCCTGGGGTAGTGTTCTTTTTTTTTTTGCCTTAGTTTAGCCTAGCTAGGCGGAATTGGATCCAAAAGAAATCAATCTATATGGCCAGGAGACCTTAATACATGGAAGATATCATGGAGTATATAACTGTTGGTTGAAACCCCCACTGTGGTTTCCTGTGCAACGGTATCCGATGCCTGTAGGTCTTCCTATCCCGGTTTTATTAGGAATAGTTGGCCTAGGGTGCTTCTACTATGCCGTGATATCCCTTGTCAGTGGTATGGGGTTAAAGCGTTTGAATGATTGTGTAAATTCCCCGATTGCTGTGTAACGTTTTAGATGTGATACAAGCCGAAGCAAATGGATGCTCAATGATCGGGGCGGAGAAAACGGAGGCTCTTGGTTCCTCACGGACCGACATCGCCTTGAGATGGTTATGGGGGTTTGGGTATGGATAAGGTTCTTACCCCTGCGTCTATCCTTGTCATCCTCTTCTTGGATTTTTGATAATGGTATTGTTGTACCACCAAATCTTAATTACCGACAAGAGGCACGAACTATACAGGGTCCTAACTGTTTTCGCCGATCGTCCACTTTATTATGGAGAAATTGGCAAGCATAACCCCCTCCTCCCCCTATCATTTCTCGGCAACTGTGAACGTTTTCTGTACACGGTAGACAGGGACCAAAGACGTGTGCGGCGCAGAGGCGCAACCGATTAGTACCGGGTGGGTACTTTATTACTATCCTAGTCTTTAACCATAAATTACCCTTCTATCAATCTTGTACCCTTTGTATAAATACAGGCAAAGGTGTGTTTGTTTCTGGGTTTTTTCTCCCCACAATCTATATGAGATCAAACCGTTCTTTACACAATCTCGAAATCTAAAACTAGGATAGCTGTCGAAAAATGAAATTTCTCGGCATCAATAGCAACGACTTGCTCACAGCACTGTTGTGCCTGGCAACGCTTACTGTCGCCGCTCCTAGGCCTGCTGATGCTACCACTAGTACTGACAGCACCGCCTCTGCTTGGTGCTACAATCCGCCCGTGAGGAAAGAGTGGTATGTCGTCACATAAACTCTACAGATTTTCTCCTATCAATTTAATTCACTAACCTATTTCTCAGGCGCTCTCTCACTACTACCGAAAAGAAAAACTATCTCAAGGCCGTCCAATGCCTTGGAAACAAGAAATCACTTGGCGCAGTTCCTGGTGCGGTCAGTCGTTATGATGATTTCCAGGGCATCCACAGCTCCCAGACACCCACGATCCATTTTGTGGTATGTATCACATGGTCTACTCTCCGAGATTTTCGCTGACCTGTTGAAGGGCCAATTTTTGCCTTGGCACAGGTATTTTGTTGCCCAATATGAGAAAGCACTGAGAGACGAGTGTGGGTGGACTGGGGGCCAACCGTAAGCATCAACATTACCCCGATAGTCCGAACCCCGTGTTCTGACAATACCTAGTTATTGGGATTGGATAATCGATGCCAAGTCCACGCTTAACATGACAAAATGGCCTATCTTTGATGCCACCACTGGTAAGTGTGCTCTAGGCCTATAACGGGCTGGTTGATCTTCCGCTGACAATGTTAGGCTTTGGTGGGAACGGTCCTTTTATTGATTTGGACCCCGCCCAAAATTTCCTGGGTATTGTCGGAAGAACTGGTGGTAAGTTACTTCACGCTACTGGAACGACTACCTCTTATTAACTTGTTTCTTTTAGGTGGATGTGTCCAGGACGGCCCTTTCACTTACGACAAATTCAGACTCGGTGTGGGCCCAACCACGAATTTCAACCTCACAAATATCCACTGCTTGACAAGAGACTTCACAGAGTCGCTTATCCGAAAGAATTTAGTCCAATCGGTTGTCGATGAGCTGATGTCTAAGGCCGACTTTGGGGCTTTCGCAAGACGTATGGAGGCGGAGCCAAGCTTCGATGTTACGAACCTTCATGGGGGTGGACACTTCGGAGTTGGAGGTTGGTGTCTTCCCTTCCTAGCTCGAGTTGGAGTAACCGTCTAATAAGCTTCGTTTTCAGGTGTTCTTGGCTCGATGGGCGATGCCTATAATAGTCCCGGTGGTGAGTTTCTAGATCCCTACATCGGCCTGTGACCACATTTGCTGACGGTAATAGATCCTATCTTTTGGCTCCATCACGGGAACCTCGACCGCATCTGGTGGCAATGGCAACAACAGGACCCCGCAAACCGGCTCAAGGATGTGTCTGGACCGATTATACCCTTCGATTATACTAATACGTTAGGAGGAAATATTACCCTTGACTTCCCAGTCGGTCTTGGGAAGCTTGGGAAAACGACTCCTATGAGGCAGATACTTGATACTCAGGGCGGTACACTATGCTATACCTACGACAAATAGTTAATTTATAGAAGATTCCCTCTTTTTATTTATTTTTTATCGCTGTAAATATATAAAAATTCATATAGATATCACTTTAATTTATAGTTTTTTCTTTCCTTCCTTTTTGTTGATTTG
Organism: Gyromitra esculenta; assembly: GCA_038503075.1. NCBI lineage: Eukaryota > Fungi > Ascomycota > Pezizomycetes > Pezizales > Discinaceae > Gyromitra > Gyromitra esculenta. Next base: position 394,057 of record JBCAML010000005.1, read on the forward strand.
TTACAGACGTAAGGTATTTGGGACTACATAGTAATATAACCCTTGGGAGAAAGCATTTATTTTGCACTTCCCTCCAGAAATATTTTGTGCTCGGAGCTCTATTCGAAAGACTAGATATTACTGTTTAAATAAATAGCCCTTTTGCGGGGGAGCAATAGAGCACCTCATCTGTTAGAGTGATAGCCTCACTGGATTCAGGATAACCATTGAATTCGGGAAACCGTTAAAGCATCATCAAACCAAGGGGGACGATTTCCCGTTTAACAAGCTACCCTTAGACGGACTAAACATACGCCCCATCCGGAAACTAGTGGATAGTTTCCCCATGCCTTACACGGGGGCTTAAGGCGTGTTTCATGGTCCTGGGCTAGCGGTCTGAAGGAAATCAATCGTGTTTAGCTGGGGGAGGGGAGGTACGGTATAGCCTAAGACAGGGCCTGGACGATGAATTATGGTTAACAGCTGCACGCGTTAGAACCCTGGCCACCACGTGAACCTGCATCCTGGCCTTCGAGATAACAGGTAGCCGAGTCATTTTCTGTGAACTAGTTTGGGGTTTACCCGTGAAGAACGCGTTGCTTGTATCTATATGTAACTCTAGCACCGCTGGTCCCCGACCAACCGGCGTTTAGCCAAAGGATGAGCTAGGGCGGGAAATGAGATGTATGTGGTAGGCATAGAGAAATCGACCCATAACAATTCTAGTCAAGCATAATTTGCGTGTATTTATCACCAACGGTAGGCTTGAAAACTAGCATCTGGGCTTATCGCGTATATGCAGTTTAGCTCCCAGGATGTGTGCCAATGGGCGCGGTTATATATAATTACGTGTTTGAATACGAGCATGTTTGATATGCGTTAATGCTATAGAGTTTATATGTACAAGCTTTCCATGCCTGTCAAGTCTATATAAGTAAGGTTAGCCTTATGATCAAAGATGTTTGTGTCAGATCTAATGCCTAGGCCTGCTAGGTAAGTACCTTCATGCCTGCTTCAATCGGATCTAGGGCAATATATTTTGCTCCGTGATACAGGGGAAAATTTTATTTCGACAGGTCTTGTCTCATATCGCCTCGCGAAGCTATCGATCTATCTTTGCAAAGGCCGGTCCCAGTGGGGCCTCGAGACTGAAATATGACTGAATTCCTGTAGAAATATGCCAGAGAGACCCGGAGCTCGGGGGGCTGGGCAGAAATATCATCTACCAATGTTAGGAGGGTGTCGAAGTAATCTCGATTGGGGGTCGTGGATCTGTGTAGATGGACTAGGAGTTTTAAATAAATCCTCTGCTAGATTAGTTCATTATACCGTAAGACACCGTTCCATCATTTCTAACATAACACAGTAGCAATTCGCAGTCAACCATAGAGAAAATCAGTGTTAAAAATACCAGTGTTAAAGTCGTTGCCATGCATTACCAAGTAATATACAAGTACACTTCCACCTATCGTGATATCCAAGTCCTAATAAAACAACATTCCACTACTCAGACACCCACACCGCCGCCGCTCCCATACCTGTCCCAATACACATACTCGTAACACCAATCTTCCCTCCAGTCCTTTTCAGCTCATTCAACAGTGTCGAGACTTGTCTTGCACCAGTGCATCCTAATGGATGTCCAAACGCAATTGCACCACCCTTCGGGTTTACCTTCTTCGGGTCCAAGCCTAGCTCATTCAGACACCACACGCACTGCGACGCAAATGCCTCATTAATCTCAAAGATGTCTACGTCATCTTTCGTAATCCCCGTCTTTCCAAACACCTTCGGGATTGCAGCCCAAGGTCCAATCCCCATCAAAAGCGGCTCTACACCGGCAATTGACGCGGCTACGAACTTCCCAATAATTGTCTGTCCAAGCTTCTCAGCGGTGCTTCGGCGCATCATAAGTACTGCTGCAGCTCCGTCTGAGATTTGCGATGCGTTGCCGGCGTGGATGCTACCATCCTTGGCGAACGCAGGTCTAATTTTACCGAGCGACTCAGCGGTAATACCAAGGCGGATTCCGTCGTCCTTGGAAACGGTGATACGTTTGGTTTCGCCAGATTTAGGGTCTTCAAAGTTGACTTCGAGAGGATAGATTTCGGCATCGAAAAGGCCAGCAGCTTGCGCAGCTTCTGCTTTTTGGAACGAGGAGGCTGCGAAAGCATCTTGTGTAGCACGAGGGATCTTGCGATCCTTTGCCATATCTTCGGAGAGAACGCCCATGGGAACTTTGCAGTTCTTGGCTTGTTCGTGGCCATCTAGTAACTCAGAGAATTCTGTCACGGCTTGAGGACTGTTCGCTTTGTCAGTATTGACTATGTTCCGCTAGGTTTGGTGACGCCATACCCATATTGTGTGCTCATGGACTCGACACCAGCACCAACACCAACATCAATCATGCCAGCCTTGATGGCATTTGCCACATTGATACATGCCTGTAACCCACTGGAGCACTGTCGGTTCAGCGAGTACACAGCAGTTTGTACCGGGAACCCGGCCACTAAACTCGCAGCACGAAACTCTGTCGCACCACCGCCAGGAGCAAGAACCGTTCCAACGTGGATATCTTCAACAACGCTGGGGTCAACACCGGAGCGCTCGATCAGCCCGCGAAGAACACCAACAAGGAGATCTTGCGCTGGCGTGTCCTTGAAGCCGCCACGACCACCTTTGGTTAATGCAGTCCTGAGCGCGCATGTTACTACTACGTCATCGGGGTGCTTCTCGATGAGCTTGTCCCGTGCTGAGGGAGTGCTGGGGGTGAGTTGCTTTGTGATTTGGGAGAGACGAGCAGAGGCTGGATAGAGTTAGCGGGTAAAGTATAGGAGAGAAGATAGCTATCGTACCTGACATGGCTGAAGATTAGGAACTGTTGTTATGAAAAAGGTACCTGTAGGAGATGGGATGGGAGCTCGAGCACAGTGATGGTTCGGTGAGTTAGGAGAGTATAAATAGAGGAATAAAAGCAAAGATGAGGGGGAGAGGAGTGTGAATATAAAAGTAATCTGGGGAAGCGCGGATGGGTTCACGGACGGGAATCTCGCATGTGATGTCAACGGTGGTTTCTAGCCTTCTTTGCCAAGAAGGTGCATGTGAAAGTCAGCCGCCGTTGAGTCCCGTGATCCCGTGATCGTTTCTACAAGCCGAGGCTCTCACAGTACCTGTCAGGGACGACACCTCGGACCGGAGAAAACAGGATGATCATGGCTAAATCCCACAGTCCGATAACTACAAACCTCCCTGTACGATGAAAAATGAACATAGGTTTCAGGGATAGGGCTAGGGTTAATTTGGCATCTTCCAACCTCGATAACTTGACAATATCTCGGTTGGAAACTAAGCTACAAAGTCAATCAAGAAGAGAAAGCTATGTGGATATTCACATACTAAATAACACCTATTGTATTATGTAGGGGTAGGGCACAAGCGCAAGTATCACATTTTTTATATATATAGTGACCCCACAAATCGGAAAACTTTATTATCCCATCACCTTAGGGAGCTCGTACCACGGCCCTGACTCGCTAGTATCGAGAAGCATGCGAAACCTTTTGAAACTCAGTTGTACTCTACAGAGCGTTTCAAGCTCATTAGCCCTATGTAGTATCACTCGTATTCCAGAGGAAGGTCGAAATAGCGGGAAGCCTTCCATAGCTCTAATATCGGAGGTATGGTCGGGGAACTCTGGTAAAAGCTCCTCTATGGATTTGCACTTTTAATAGAGCCAAGCTATTTTGAGACCAACTACTTATTCAATGGAACAGCTTGGCTCAACAAGAGTTGGCTGCTACGATGCCTTATACATGTCGTATACTTACGAGCTCTTAAGCACTATCATGGCATAGATACTCCGGGCATAAGACAGTCTTCGTCGGTGAAACCCTTGGATCCGCTTTCCAAAGCTGGGGCGGTTTGCAGTCACTGTCCTTCCTCAATTTTGTGGAATTTCAATCATACCCCTTATGGTGAAGTGACTTGACTACATCTCAAAGGCAGGGAAACTACACTTCTCGCTAGTCCGAGGAATATCTACTCCAGCACAAACTGTGACAAACAAGGGTGGTATTTATAAGTGTCTTATAAGCTCTATCTAATCCCACGGTTCATAAGATAACGCCACAACTCCATACGAAACTTCTACCTCTGCTCGCAGATTTTCCGATTATCGGCTTTAAAATCAGGATAGTCTCCGTTACGGACGGTGTAAGCAACGCAACAAGCATCATTACCGTGATCCGCATCGCAGTAAAGCTGATTTCCCCGGGTGATGACTATATTAGTGCGGTAAAACGGGCATCCGACGAGAGCTGGGATCTCACGCACGACAAAACTAACAAGACGATACATACAACTCTTGGATGGCAGTATGTCGAGATTGATCCCGCCTAAAAACAATTGCAAGAAGCCTGTTCTGAGTACCCCTTATCTGTAGCATTAAGAAAGGTTATCAAATTTTCCACCTAGTCTAAAATCATTGCCAAGTACCATTACTACATCCCTGTAGGTACCAACGAACCCACCAGCAAGTTCTTTAGCAGATCTTTTCTTACCTCGACCAATAATCGACAGGGGATTCATATTATATTAGCTCTTCGAGGAGAGCTTAAAGTCGCTGTAAAATTCCAAGATCCAAGATCCAACCCTCTGGCCCCACACACGATTATACAAAAATGTGGACTACGGACGTCGACTACCAAAATTTTCCAGGTAATAAGGATATTCCTATGCATATATAGAGATACATGTACCCCTACCTTTCTCATTATAATATGACTCTGCATCACCAGTCATATTCCTATTCCTATATCCCGAATTCTTATAGGACGGGCCAATTATACGGGCCTTCAAACCTAACCCCAACCCCTAGCCCACAAAAAAAAAGCCCCCCTCTCAGCATACGGTAGTGAATAATCATCACAAAACCTAATACCCAGCAAAAAAAACAATACCGTAAATTAGTGCCACCAAAGATACCCAATCCCAACCTCGCCCCAAAAAAAAAAGTTACCACCCATTTTAAACCTAGAACACATACATACACCATCCCCTCATTTCTCCCAATTTTTTAAAACCCCACTTTCTCCTTCAGCCACCTTTCTACTACTGCCACCGTCTCAAACGGTATATTGAAAATCGGATGATGCGCACAAACACGATCCCCCACTACACCCACCTCCGCAACGTCATCCGGCCACATCGGTAAGTCCTCGACCACAGGCTCTGCAACACCCTTCACGATAGACGGAATACGTTTACTGAAACGCCATTGAAACGCCGCCGTAAGCGATAGTGCTGTTTCTACTACATCTTCTACTACATCTGTAGGGGCGGTGTTATATGAGTCAGATGAAGAGATGGAGGATGGGGCAGGGGGGTTGGAATTAGTCGTTTCGGTGGAGTCTGTAGGTGATGAGATGTAGTAGAAGTAGTGTTGAGTACTTGATAGGCCGAGCAAGATATAGCAGGTATGGTAGAAGTCTGGGCCTCTATTTAGGAGTGGTCAGTATAGGCCCAGTATAATCATAAAGTATCACTCGGACTTACTTCCCGGGCTTATCTCGAAGCCCTCCTTTCTGCGCTTGACAGCAAGTCAAAATATATCTTGCGAGGCCCTCGCGACTCCATAGGCTCCCCACAACGCTGCTCTTTCCACTGTCTACTTCATCTTCCTTCTGCGCGCCATTAATACCTGCTTCGACTAGCGCCCAGCAGCCGCCCACCCATGTGCTATAACACCCATCTACCAGCTTATTAGTTCGTCCGCTCAACCCTCCCTCCGGCGCATATTGTCTCGCGCTCAGCCAGCGCAATAAGACATCCATGTCCAGCGTCTCGCTCAATATCAACGCTGGCTCCCCGAGCATACATAGACTAGCCAGCGCACAAAACGCATATCCACCATGGGCCTCATTACCATCTGGAGTGGCCCCAAACCCACCTTCATAAGTCTGGCAGCGCCGCAAATAGTCGCGTGTGCCGTCCAGCAACCCATCAGTCGTCGGAAGACGCAGAAGCGTAATAATACTCAACGCGCAGTACACCCCACGAACATCCGATTCACCTTCCAACGCAACCCTAAAGCCACCTGTCTCTGGATTTTTAAGCGAGTGGAGAAACCGTAGCATAGCAAGACGATCAATCACGTTCATAGCTTCCTCCCACTCCGCATCTTCCTCTCCTTCTACAGGTCCACTGACAATCGCAAGTGCCAATACCGCACTGTAAGACGCTGTCAAATGGCTCATCTGCCCACTACCACCGCTAAAACCACCGCTCGCATTTTGCATCGTCCGTAGCGTATTCACCACTCTATCGCGATACTGTTTCCGCACGTCGATACCTAGCGCGGCAAGCCCTGCCACGCACCAATATACAATCCATGCGCGACTTGCATCCAACGCGACCATATAGGGTGGTAATTTCCCACCTTTGCCGCCATCCAGGCCGCTCTCTAAGAAAGCGATGTGGGCGCTGCGGTCGAGGATCGGGAACGGATCTTCAGGGTAGGAGAGGTAACGCAGGCAGGAGGTAGCGGTAGCGTTTTGATCGCGGGAGGTCTGGGTTATATGGTTGTCACGGAGAAGTGGGATGGTGGTAAATAGGGCAGGTGGAGGTGGGACTGGGGGTTGCGGGGGTACATAAGGGTTGGCGGGGTTGTAAGGGTAGTATGATGGAGCTGGTGAGGTGGAGGTGGAGGTGGCGGCGGAGGCGGAGGCGGATGAGAGCTCCTCAAAACGAAGGGAAGAGTTAAGGAGTGATTCTAAGTTGGAAGTAGGATCGGAGGGAGGTTGCGAGGAAGCCATGGCTGCGGCGGAGCGTGGGAAGATAACCTTGCGGCGAGGAGGACGGGTCTGCACCTTTTTGTGCTTGGGGGGCATCAAAGGTGGGAGATGCCTGCAATTGTAACGCTGATGGATGAATATCTGATGGAGGGATGATGGGATGGAGGGATGGAGGGGTTACTCTTGCTCTTGTTGTTTCTTTTTTCTTTGTGTTGAATATTGAATTTGGGGGGTTGGCGGGGTAGGTAAGGGTTAGGGATAGATAACTGGGTTAGGGCTGATTATCTTTATTTCGTCTGGTGTCATGTCACGTTTCTTGATGGATGGTCACGGTTTAGGGTTTAAGACTTAATCGACTCGGTTTCATGCTGCTGTTCGGCTCAACAATTCCCAGCACGCTTCCCAGTCTCTACTCTTCCTGCTCTCCTCCCGTGAGTGTTAGGTTGGGAGAAAATCCATATAGCTACATGTAAGATGAGAACGACAATGAAAGAGGCAATCCCACGCCTCAGAAATACTATAATTCTTCAGGGAAGTCTAGACTCTCTAGAAAATGGTAGCTACATCCACTTCCCCCGATGACCTATGAATGAGTACATGTAGCCATCATAGCACCATCACTTCCTCCTCTTACAAAAGCTGCCCCAAGAGGGTCTTTAAGGCACTAAGGGTGATTTCCTTAAGTCTACCTTATGTTCAGGTACACCTTCAACGCTTATCCTATAAAAAGATATCTTCACATTCTTACAACGAAGCCCCCACCAGACACCGTATTAACCAAAAACTCCAAAACCGCACCAAGAGGTTGAAATAAGAAGTGGCCAAACATCCATCCCGTAAATCTACTTTCGTTCCCCAACCGAACGAATAAAAACAAGGACACCCCCCTTCCTCGGTGTAACAAGTGGCGAAATCCACCGGCAGTCAAGTTAACCCCACCAAGATCTTCTACCACACTTGAAACGGTCGCATAGATTGAAATACATGTAGTTTACACTAACCGTCACGGTGGCGGTGGCGGTCAGCCGAGTGATCAAAGTGCGACCAGAACTCGAGCAACCATTCCGAGAAATGCAACACCTACCACAATCACAATCAAAATGATATCCAATCCGACGCGTCATCGCATGCGTTCGCCCAGAAACGAACTCGTAACGATGATTCCAACTACCGTAGAAAATAAAGGCAAATTACAGGAAACAATAATGCAAACGCGAATCCATACAGCGTCCCGTCTGTGAAAAAAAAAACCATGAAACGCTGAAACACATACTTTTTTTAGACCTTGCTACAAATACTGTTTCGCCTTCTCCCCCTTTCCCCGTATTCCTGGACGGGCCGTTTTCGATATGCAAGTTCGCCATCGAGAGTCACGGCTGGTGTTTATGCACGAGTGATACGCTGTGACTTCCCGCTAGCTTGGTTACGCGGCACCATATACAAACCCTACCAACGTCGAGGTGGCATGTTTTCTATTTCCGGTGGTACTACATGTACTTCTTCTATTCATGCCTGCAAACAGTCCCAGGCTCTTCAATACAGACGTCTTCCAGAGAAATCTTACAATTCCAGTAAAAGTACTACATGTATTGGGGATAATTAAAACACATCTTAATCTTCGACCTCCAAACTCGGATGACTCTGTGTCTACACAATCACACTCCGATACCATACCGGCAGATACCCACGGTATCCTTTAGCCGTCCCACAATTCCCCCGTAACCATCAGCCCACAGCCCCACTGAGGAAAGGGAGGAGGAAAAAAACCACACCGAAAGCTACGCGTCTACCCACCAAATAAAACACAAGCCCTTCTCTAGTTACGGTATCATTCAACTATCGAATGATTACAGCATCCATCGCGGCCTGGGCTTCACTATATATCCTCATTCCAACCCGCACCCACGGCCAGCCGCCCTCATTTAAAAATGAAAAAAAAGAGAAATCCTATCTTGCGGCCCCCAAACCACTAATAGAGATCTACCCTACCCTACCTCTCCCTCCCCTCCCCTCCCCTCCCCTCCCCTCCCCTCATTTTATCCGGAAGCGAGAACTTGGGAATGTCAAATGATCTCGTAGGGTACCGTGTATCCTGGGGTGCAGAAGCGGCACAGCATTAATTTCAGGGAATAAACCCTCAAGGATTACAGGTTGAGAGATACGAAGAAGAAATAAGAAGTAAACAAAATAAAAATTGCCGTCAAGGAGACGAGGTACGAGATGTCTATTTAATTTTTTTTAATTTTTTTTGTGTGTGTGTGAGTGTGTGTGTGTGGCGTTCCAAACGAAATGCGACGAAGCCAGGATTCGGGTTCGTTTGGGATTTCTGATCAGCAGTTCTTTCATGGTAGTTAGCTAGGTCGGTAGGTAGGTAGCTAGGTAAGCTGAGGAAGGTTGTTCTATCGCTCGCTTGGGAACAAGGGAAACAAGCACATAAGATGGGTGTCGGGTTCCCTAGCTAGAGTATTCTAGCCCATGCACAAGCGGTGGTTCTGGCTTGCGACACACATTAATGGGGAACCGTTTGATCTGCGGTGGATCCTCAATTCCATAGTTTAACGTAATTTTTTTATTTCTTGGGAAAGAAAAAGGCTATGTATCTACTAGTATTGGTACAAAACAACGTATTCCGTGACGGTTAGCGGAAAGATCCGATATTTTCACCCCTCCCTTCTCACCCCCCTTCTCTCTCTCGAGGGTTACTCTGCTTCTGCTATATAAATCGTGAACCATGGAGTTTGAGAATTCGGTAAGCCAGCCCGGCAACGGGGACAACTGCAGTTTGCGGAACATACTCTAGCCAAACAATTTCAAGGACTCTCTTTGCCGCTATGGACTCGGTGACATAATAGAGTCCTCATCTGCCTCCCTGCACACAATGATGATAGGTAGGTTTTGTATTACTCGTGGTTCCACCACGCACGCATGCACGCACACATACGGATTCTGTTCTTGAAGATCAGCTATGAGCACAGAGCGGGTTTTCCGGAGTTCATCCGATCTTTTGGCCTTACAAGCTATTTGATTCGTTGGCTCAGCTCAGGGGGGAAAGAGCTGGTACTCTAGTCAAAGCTATCTACCTACTACCTAGCTACATATCTGCCCGACGACGGGATTTGATTTCTGAGGGTTTGGCTAGGATGTGTGTTGCTGCACGGTGACTCCCTTTTTTTTTTTTACTTCTTTGGTAGATTATGTGTGTTGGATGATGGTCGCAGCTTGGCCAATGGTTCATTAGATACAGATACCAGACGGAAACAGCATGGTCTGATTTTCCGTAATTCCTGGAAATATTCTTTTGGTATGATTCTAGGCTGTACTCTAGATAGGTATCCTAGTATGTAGCTAAAAACCCACAAGGGTGTTCAGTTCCCTTCCTCCTGCTCGAGAACTCGCGGGGTAAAAAAGAAGGTACGCTATGCAACTAAGGAATCCGGATCAGCCTTGTTTCACCAAAAAAAATTGATTATTGGGGGTTGGTTGATGCACCTGAAACTTTTGGCAACCACTCGTGCACACACCCATCTTAGAAAAGAAGAAGAAAGTTCCATATGTCTAGCGTCGGCTTGAGGCGATTATTCGGAAAATTAAGTACCTAGTGTGCCACTGGTATTGCTGAGCTTGAAGGTCGAAGCGTTCGAATCCTTTCTTCTTTTTTTCCCTTTCTGATGCCCTCGAAGGGGTTGGATTGGGATCTCGTGAGCCTCGGCTAAATTTCTAATCCAAGCCGGCAATCGAACCGGTAAGACAAAACGCGATCATTCCCCAGACAATGTCTAGCGCACAATCGACATCAAGGATCACGCCCAAGAAACATCGACTAGAGACCCTCGTGGACGTTTTTGCGTCAATCCTTCCCCACACTAGGCAACAAACGAAAGTGCACTCGCGCTAACTGGCTACGCCGGTCATGGGTCCAGCAGGACCAATCTAGACGGGCCAAGAAATTTGCATGGCCGGCGCACAACGTTGAACATGGGATTTCGATCTGGCCTTGCGAATATTACACGAACTCCAGAAAAGAAAGGAAATGGAAGAAAGAAAGGAAAAAGAAATAATAACGACAATATGATATCTGAAAGGACGACGCGACTTGAATTTAACATTCCTCCCCGGCAAGGCTTTATCCGCTGCCCGTTTACCTTCCATGCCTTGAAACAATTCCAAGAGGTCCCATACTGTGGGGTAGGGAGCACACAAGTTCCTGCCGTCGGCCACCTCCATGTGCGACTTTCGGTGGCCTCGGAACCGTGAGACAATAGCGGCCGCACGCGTGGGGGACACCCTGGAGAAACTAAAATGAGGAATTTCGTTTGCTGGGACGGTGGAAAGGGAGAAGGGGAGAGGAAGGGAGGGAGCGAAGGGAAGGAAAAATGACATCGACAGGCCTAGTGTTCCAGGGGTTTGACAACTCCATGCTCCACAGATAAAACGAGGCGATCGAGAGTTCGAGAAAGAGTTCGAGAGCTGTATGTGAATAACTCCCGCAAAACAAATGTCGCGATATCCAACCATTGCTGCAGCCTGCACGACGCGTCCAGCTCTTTGGTAGCAAATTCTCGGACTTTTCTTCCCTTGCAACATGCACATGTAGAGCTGCAGCCTTCTTAAGTACCGGTACATAATTCCTCGCTTGCTTGCTTGCTGCCTGTTTGCCTGGATCCTTCCTTCCCCTGCAGCAATACGCAGGACGAGACCCTCTCTTTCCAATCCTCTGAATAGTGTCCACCCACACCTTGAATTGCGACACACACCCTTTCCTCTATCAAGAGGCCTGTCTGATCCCACCCTCGAGCAAGAGGTTCTGAGCAGGGGCTATCTGTACGGGTGAGGTGTGGGGTTTGTGGAGAAGCTCAGAGGCAAGAAATAAGACCCATAGTGGGTGCTCCAGAAAAGCTAAGATCATTCGATAGAGAAAGGGCATCGACAACTTACGCAAGGAAAAAAATAAAAATAAAATCCCAACGCCTACAAGAGGGTGGTGTGGAGAAGAAATCCAGCAAAGGAGCAGGAATCATCGCCATCTGCCCAAAGGGAAACACAAGACTGGAAACCCAGAAAAAGAGAGGGAGGAAATAAGATAGAAGCGCTGGGCAGCCTCCTCCTGTAGGGCCGCACACAGCTTCGCCGCACATCAACTTGCATAAGGATTACGCCGGAGCACACTTCACTTTCTGTCAGCAAGTCGATAAACATCTATTCTGTATTCTCTCTTCCTCCTCACATTGCTTCCTCGAAATCTATTCTGTCGAGGCGTTGCCTGTCCCAATCCTATTGTGCTCATCCACCCAACCGTTCGTTCCTTGGCTGTGGTGATCAAACATTACGGACGCCAGCCTTGTCGGCGACCACGTTCTCTTCATTCTTCCCTTCCTGTCTCTCGTTGGCCTTTACTTCCGTCCAATAACATTGAATTGCCTGTTTCTTCTTGTTCGTTATTAATAATCTACCAACTACTTTCTTTTTCAACGTGGGCTATGCTATTAGACCAGTAGTATTGGCAATCTCGATTGACTCGAGGAAACTTTTTTCCCTCCTTCCCGCATCTACTACAATAGGGAAGAGTGAGAGACCGGAGAGAAGATATTATAAAGTCGTACGGAAGTTCCTATACCGAAGTTAACTATAACAGCAATAATAGTTCGCCGGGATGAAGCCCTCTACCCATCGATATGTTCTTCCTCCGGTCTTGCTCGGCATTCACGTGGTCTTATTATTACCTTTAACACTTTCTCCGACAATATTACGGCCACCTCATTTTCCTGGTTCCGGTGGACATCCATGGCCGGGATACGGTGAGGGCCCAGACCATTGGGATTGCAAATCAAGACTGGCCAGACTATACCCGCAATATTCAATTCCTATGGGCATCGTCGGGATCCTGGGAGTTTATATTTCTAAACAGTTAGCTGGGAAGATACCGCTTCCGAAGGATGAAAGGAGGAAACAGTTGGCTCAAATCATTGAATGGAGTGTGTTGTTTGGAATGGGGGTAATGGAGGAGGTTTGGCGGTGGGGATTAGTGAGGTTACTAGTGAGGTTGGAGGGTGGACATGAAGGGTTTAGGGGGAGGGAACATTTTAGAGACTCGCCAGAGGGGGGATATTGGGTAGATTTTGCAAAGCTCGCTGAAGTTTCTTTAGAATTTCCAAGCTTATGGGAAGGCTTGTATCTTATGGGTTGGACGTGGAGTGCTATCGAATGTCTGGTATGTAAAATTCTTCAGCTGTTCTCATGCTTTTTTTACTTTGATCGGGTGTATTTTTCTCGTGACTTCAATTTTTCTTCTAGATTTTCTGAAGCATACTGCTATATTTTGTTTTTTTAATTTATGGCCGTTGATTATGATCATTACTGGTTTCCCCCATTTTATTTCCCCCCTCGAGTCTCATCGATTTCTTCCTTATTTTCCTTAATCTTTAACTTTTAACGTCTCTAACATATTATAGTACTCATGGCATGGCGTACGGCCAATTATATGCAACACCCGACCGCATCCTCAGAATTCTCCAACCTCCAAAAGAGCTCAGATCAATTTCCGCCGGAATTCAGAAGGTCCAACCCTATCAACTCACCGACCTCTCATTGGAAAGAGGGCTAGAAGTGATTCCGTAGTCAATGAACAGGACTTGAAAGAGAGCCGGGCACTTTCTGGTACATTTTCCCGTAAGAGACGAGATATTCCAGCTCCGCGCCCAAAGGATATAGAAGATAGAGCAGTCCAATTCCTCGACAACAACACTACGGCAGCAGAAAGCGAAAGCTCACGCACGGCGTACGATGAATCTATCCGTCCAGCACATGGTTCGCTTTATCAGCCGAAAAACATCGATACTGATCTTGAAACTGGACTACTTTCACGTTTGAGGGAGATCCGACGCGAGCAAGCCGAAGAACAAGCCGACTCAGACAACGGTTACGGCGACGATGAGGAATCTGTTTCCTCGGACTCGGGCTCCGCCCGGAGTTCTATCGACAGCGCTCGACTCGAGTCCGTGACACCTCTTCTCAGTTCATCATTACCTTACGATCCGAGTCAGCAACACCCACATCACGAAAGCCAAGCCTTGCTACAAAACCAAATACAACAAATAAGCTACAACACGATGGCGGATCCATTACCCCTAGAACCAACGGATGACAACGAGGGTGGAATCGTCACCGTGCATGAATGCGATCCAGAGGAAGAATATAGCGACCACGACAGAAAAGCAACTCCAAAGATCCAAAGAAGCCCCATTGACAGGGTCTATCCTTCTTATCCTCCCTACAGTGCTACGTACAATCATTCCCATTTCTCTAACCTTTCGGCCGGACCATCTTCGGCGACCGTGATCCCTCGCCCGTCTCTTAATAAACGCAAATCAGCCAATAGCACCACGAAGGAGCAGACCTGTGTTAGCAAGACAGTCTACGGAGCAGATGTTAACACGCTCTCTCCATATTTACCGATATTATGGAGGACAGCTGCGTTGTTGCGACATATCTCGCATGCGCTTATTTACGCTTGGGCTCCAGCGCTAGTCTTCAGAGGTCAATTCCAGTGGATGTCGTTCATGGTGCTGTGCTTCCTCGCAGGGAAGAAGGGATGGTCGACTGTTGAGTGGTTCGGAGGTGGGGTATCAAGGTTCGTCTCTCCGCATAATCGCACTTTTTTCTGAGCCTAATATTTAATTCGCCGAGAAAAGCAAACAACTAATGCATAACTCGTTTTCTAGAACCGGGTTAACGAAAGCTTCGGTCATTACCTCGATCTTGGCAGGCTTTCTATATCTTGCAAGCTTGGGCCTCTGGGGGGTCATACCTTAGATCGGGGGTTTTTTTCGTACGAAAAAAATAATACTTCGTTTTACTCTACAATAGAGGGGAAGGAGGGGGGAAATGGACGAAGGATACGTGGCGACGATCGAAACGCACCAAACCAAAAAAGTTTTTTCTCTTAAACGCAAAAAAAGGGATCAAGGTTTACATTCAACTAATCTTCGCTCACTTTTTCTTGATACCAATTATTTTCATCTGCAGTTGCTTTTTATATATATATATACCATGTCGACTGACTGGATCCTCACAATGGATACCCCATCTCTTTTGTCCTTATTTTTCCGCTCCTTTGGTTTTAAAAGTTATCGTGTATTTTCAGATGCCCCGAGATTTGACATCAGCAGCATGTATGCTTGCTTTTTTTTCCTTTTTTGTTCCTTTTTTTCTCTTTCTTTCCGCCTCACATTTGTAGGTAAGTGCATTTCTGCAAAAAGCCCAACATAACCTAGTGAAATCAGCACGTTTGTTCGGGAAGACTGTTCAGTGGGTTAGTTTCTTTCTTTCTTTCTGGGGTACATGTTGTATGTTGGCGTTTCTCCTTTTTTTTTCAAGTACGTATCTTGCTCGATCGATATTTTTTCTTGTAAGTTTTTTTAATGGCTTTTTTTTTTTAAATCTTTTTGTCTTTTAACTCTCTCCTCCCCCCTTTTTTGTTTGCCTACCTCCCATTCATCAAAACTGAGCGGGTTCTGGCAAGGTACGCACGCGTATGCAGCGAGGATAACAATGTACGTACCTCAAGCACAGCCAGGAGAATTAAAAAATACAACACCATCCCTCCCATACAGCTCTGTATGAGGCTAGAGGGCTAAGGCTTGCAATTGCTACCTATCTTTATGACCATGTTGTACACGATGATGGTTGTTAGACACGTGAATTTAGCGTACCTACCCCACTACCTTCTCTACTTACATGATAATTCATACACTCGACCTGGTTGATTATTTATCCGTCATGCAGGCGGGACGGAGGGCGGACACGTGGGTTCGCAACTCTGGCGCACAACACAACGCACACACTCGAACCAGGGCGTGTTGTGCTGGGCACCAAAAGAAAGCAGCCGGGATCTTGATTGATGCACTAAATCTCTGCAGTCCCGGTGTTGCTAAAACACTCTACGTGAGAGAATTCCAGATGCATCCACCTGGATACGTAGGACTCTACTCAGTCGTGATGCCGGTAACCTCTCTGACAGCGACGAAGTGGAGCATCAGAGAGGGTCACTTCCTATTGACTGCCTAGATGGCTTTTCATAGTGGAGAAGCCGGCTCCAATTGATAATTTCATTCCCGATATTTCGGGTGGGCCTTGTCAACGTCAACCCTCTCCCGAGAAGCACGTATGGGCCCGCGACAACTCAACAAAAGCAACCACGGGCCAACACTCGTACCATGAAGACTACTAGTATAACTGGAAGGAACGACGGATCAAGGCTTTAAAACAGGGTTTTGCAATCGGTATTCTGTACGTGATATTACAAGTTGTTTGCAGGACAACGAGGCTTGCTCGCGGCTTCCAAAGTCTATGTGTCCGCCGCAGCCGAATTCAGCGAAGGGCAGTGCTTGAAGTTTTTTTAGACCGCGATACATGAACACTAAAAGACCACATTCGACTAAAATCAGGCATTGAGCGTGCATTATCAAAGTGCAGGTTATCAATGCACTCCCTACTTCACCAATGGCTCCTGCCTCGACCACAGCGAATCTTGCTCTAGCGACCGATGGCTGCTGTCATAATCACCGATAGTTCTTTCTGACTCCTCTGAACCATAAATATACTGCAACACTTGATTGATTGGATTATGGTTGCGGAGATGGCAATAAAATTTCCGGACCACAGGTTGATATGGATTTCCTCCAATTGTCTCATGTGCCAATGGTCAAACATCAAACCTCCTGCAACCTCGTCCAAAGAAGCTCTCAAGCATGGAGCTATGAAAGTACGTAAGAAAAGATCAAGGAATGCATTGCTTACTGGTCAAAGGGAATTGGCTACAGCCATTGAGTCACGAAGGTCTCCTCCTATGTAAACTCTAATGACCATACCTTTCTATTCAACTTCAAACAGGACAAGGTCTCAGAAGTAAACCATGGGGATCAAAGTATTCTGTTTCCGTTGCGGCCTTTTTGGACCTCTAAACACCAGTAAATCTAGACTAAGACTCAGACTTGGAGTAGAAAGTCAACCTATCTAACAATAAGCACAAACACCGTGGTCAAAACAGTAATTCCGTAAACGATGATTGTCTCGCACAATAGAACTAGAGTACCACTGCCGATGCTGATGAGTTGATGCCGCGTCACACCTCACTAGCGCTATATTCAATCACGCCCCAATTCGTCAATATTTTCTTTAAGGTCTTTTAAACTTTGTACCTAAGCTGGACTTGTGGCCACCGCAAAATATTAAATGGAGCCGTGGCTTGCTTTGAAATTTTGAAAAGATTTTACCTGATAAACGTGTCCCATGTATTATCGGGAAGTGACTTAATACCAAAACAATCGACCTCTAGCCATAAGCTTGGAGACACGAAACTGACGCGTTGATTTGCAATCTACACCGTGGACTAACTCATTACTTGTTTTCAACTATACATCTCTGTCAAGTTCTCTTTCAGCGTACCCTTCGAGCCAAAGCCAGTCCTCTATCTCGCATAGCCACACAGTATTATTGAGTAACTATTGAGTGCTATGTTTGCCATATTTTAGGTTGTAAACCTCATTCTAAGCACGAAACTAATACCCTCGACCTACTGATAGACCTCGCGTCCCATCGGTAAAAACCACTATCGTTAAGAGTTACTCGGATTATAGCAGTCGCATTAGCTTATACACTAGTACCACCAGCCATTTGAACCCTATTCCTCTTTGATATCGGTGCCTTTCAACCCTACTCCATCAAGAACGAGCGACCCTATACGCCTACACCTAACTAGAGTCGACTCCACATCGACAATTGACGGAACTCGTTTTATGTAGGTAATCAACCTAAAGTAGCTATAGGCTCATCAACATATATGGGTGTTGATTGAAAAGTCAATACCTGTGGTTACAAGAAGAGGGATTTCCAGTGAGATAGAGTCACTATCAACGAGAATCTTTAGGTATCACTCGGTACAGCCACTTTTAGTGCCAAGACTCTCTAACAGCTGACCCACCAACCCACCAGCCCACCAACCCCCAGCCCCAACCGTTCTTACTATCGATTTCACTCATCTTGAACTTTAAGAAAACTAGGCACTAAAATTTGAGGGACCCGGATTCTGCTCAACCCATTATCCAAACCAATGATATCGAAATCTCGACCACATGTGTCTAGACTCCAGAGAAATCAAACCTTTCGGGGGCCTCCGAAGACTTGGCAGGGGGCGACTTATGCACGATGGGATTTCCCGCAGCAGGGTGGGTGCAGGCCAAGCCGCATCAAGTTATCGATACAGCAAAACCTCCGAGATTCCAACTGTTTTGGGTATTCACTAACAAACACCCCAAATTTGATGTCCTTCATAACCATGACCTCAGCACCAACCGTCTAGTTAGAGCTATCAACCGAGACTCGCGATATCTACGTTTAAAACCAACGGTAGCTATCAAGATATGTATCTTATCACGAGATTATATCTAGCTTCGTAGAGCTGTTCCAAACTGAGCCCCGCTGGGCCTCATTGAATTAGTGACTGCTTTGATCGGCTAAACAACACAATGAAAATAATCGGACTCTCCGACAAGATCCCCATCTTATTATCCCTTCCTCATTGCCACCTGCCCGATTGGTTTGCTAAAAGATACACGAGCTGTATCTACTGGACAATCACTAAAATCCTCGAGAAACCTTACCAGCCAAGCCTCAGCCAAGCTATGATATAGAACTCACTATTCTGATTACCGACGGAGAACCTCGTTTTCGCAGGTCGCAATATTAGCCTTTGTTCGTCGGGGGGATTCCTACATAAGGTGATTTTCCCTCACGGTTTTTGCAGATCCCTTTGAGCGCCTCGAATGAATCAACGGTATTATCGCGCTCTATCTGTCGCGGATTCACCTGCTACCGCCAATTTCATACCGTTGGTCAAGTTGAACTCTAGTCATGAAGTCGCAGCTTCTCGCTCTGGGGGCATTGGCCTTAAGTTGGCCAGTTACAGGTTTCGTCAATGCGGAGGTGAAAGTGGACACGCTCGTTTCCCGTCGTCTACAGAGGCGGTTTATTGATGCCGATGGGAACTACAATATCTCGCTTTACCACATCAATGATGTTCACGCGTAAGTATCCTTTCAACTCAATTGCGCATATATTTGTAAGTAGGGTTAGGGCTAAGAATATCTGTTTACAGGCACCTTGACCAATTCCGCTCCAGCGGTACTGACTGTACCGATCCAACAAAGGGTAAAGCAACCTTGTAAGCCCTTTTTTTGCATATAATTCTAAGAAATTCACTGTAGGTTGCTTTGGTGGTTATGCGCGGGTGAAGGATGTTATCGACAAGACGAGACCAACCCACAAGGATGCTTTATTCCTGAATGCTGGTGACGAATTCCAGGTTAGTATCTCTTTCATTAATTGCTAATCAATAGTTCCGTTCCGCGCCAGTAGCTTATTTTTGAGATTAGGGTACTTTATTCTATAGTTTCTACGGGGGTGAGAAAATTGCGGATACCCTCAACCAGCTTGGCTTCGATGCTATGACCGTCGGAAACCACGAGTTTGACGCTGGGGATGATGTCCTCGCTGCATTTGTAAGTATATCTTCTACCCACTATGCCTATTAAATAGTATATTCTAACCTGTGTGACTCAGATCCAAAATCTCACATTCCCGGTCACCTCCTGCAATATTCATTCCGACAATAAGGCCCTCAACGAGTCGTTAGTCCCATACGTTATCTTCAAAGAACATGATCTTGCAGTGATCTCTGTAACTACCGAAACCACCCCCCACATCTCGAATCCTGGCGACGGGACACATTTCGAGGACCCAGTGACAGCCATCCAACGAACTGTGGACCTCGTCAAAGCGAAGGAAAATGTTACCAGAATCGTCGCCTTGACCCATATCGGCTACGACGAGGACATCAAGCTTGCGAAAAAGACTAAGGGCATTCATTTAATCATCGGTGGCCATTCGCACACTCTTCTCGGTGACATGGAAGGTGCGCAAGGCAAATACCCGACTATTGAGAAGAACGAAGACGGCGACGAAGTCTTCATCGTGACTGCGTAAGCATCTCCCTACAAGCCACCTTCCAAGTAATATTTTCTAAC
This sequence comes from Gyromitra esculenta, assembly GCA_038503075.1. Taxonomy (NCBI): domain Eukaryota; kingdom Fungi; phylum Ascomycota; class Pezizomycetes; order Pezizales; family Discinaceae; genus Gyromitra; species Gyromitra esculenta. Next base: position 413,906 of record JBCAML010000005.1, read on the forward strand.
AGTATGGCTAGTTACCGTTGGGGCGAATATCTCGGATACATCGACGTTACTTTCGATCCCGAGGGGAAGATCTTGGCCTACAACGGTGCTCCAATTCATCTTACGAACACTACTGCCCAGGACCCCGGTCTCCAAGCACAGATCACCGAATGGAGGGGACCATTCGAAAAGCTTGCCGCGGAAGTAATCGGTGAGAGTAACGTGGTCCTTGAGCAGGAGACCTGCCAGAAGGAGGAATGCACTTTGGGCGACTTCATGACTGATGCAATGCTTGACTACCGTATCGGGGGCAATCCCGGCGTTGCTGGCGCTATCATCAACGCCGGTGGTATCCGTGCTACTATCGATGAGGGCCCGATTACCCGTGGGGAGGTGTTGACTTCTTTCCCTTTCGGTAATGCTATTGCGGAGCTTACGTTCACTGGGAAAAAACTCTGGGATGGATTCGAGGGGATTGTGAGTGGGGTTAGTGTTTTCAACAACGAACCAGTTACCAGCTTCGTCCAGGTTTCAAAAGGCATCAAGATTACATATAACCCTAAGAACGCCGAGGGTAGTAGATTGATTTCATTGGAAATCGGGGGAGCTCCAGTGGATCTCACAAAGGATTATACGATCGTCACTTTAGACTTCCTGGCAGGCGGCGGTGACAACTTCTGGTACGCTCCAATAATTTATGCAGCGAATTATATATTACCTAGTATTAACTTTATACAGGCCCACCGAAACCGAATTCGTAACTCTCGATACCCAAGACGAAGTTCTCAGAGCCTATATCGAGAAATCGTCGCCGGTCAACATTAAATTAGACGGTCGTATCTCGACCACCGACGAGACAAAACCTGTGAACGGTAGCAACCCTTCTACTACCAATGCTCCTAATAGTACTATTAGCGCAACTTCGTCTCCCTCGGCCTCCGCTACGAACTCTAGCGATGCGGTGATGATATCTAGTGGGTGGAGCGTGATTGCAGCTGTTGTTGTTGGTGTAGTGACGTGGGCATTTTAGCGCATTTTAGCGCAGGAGATGATTTGTGTATGATTAGATACGCCTTTTAAGCAGCGCAGACGAATATTATGTATGATGTTTGTATGAAACTGGTATTCTTACCCATGATGTATATAACCCCGTGACCGAGAGATTAGCTCATCAAAAGCAGTGCGAGAGATTAGAAGAAAATAAGTATGGTTATTACTACTCTTATTAAGCTCGGAAACTTAAGGTTGGGAACTGGATTGGATAGTTTCATTTATCGAGTGATTCTAGGTGATGCAAGCAAGTTTTACGTGCATAAAACTCAATTTGCTTCCTGGTTAGAGAAATCACGTGTATACAAAATAAGTCCATTACCAATCGCCAGAGCTTGGTTCCCTGAATAGTACCGGTAGCTACACGCGTAATTCGGATCAATTTCGCTCGAATAGTTACATCAGAGCCAAACCTCTGTTGCTTGTGCCAGGTACCACAGCTCTCTCGTTAATTACACTCACCTGTCGTTCCGCCTCCACACGCACATCCATATAATCACACACAAAAGCTAATTCACATGCAAGCAAACAAAATATCGCCCCAGAAACATATGCTGAAGCTGTGGGACTACGCGCTGTCCCAACAAAATAAAAGCAATAATTTGCATCACCCTTATCTCCGCTGAGGTTTGGACTACACGGTAGTACAATACAATAATGAGTTTCAAAACACACGTAAGCAACCACATGTCGACACCACAGCTGCATCACTTCTATTAGTGGACCCTCTCTACTATACTCCTGATGGCCTCATATTTGGCTAGCCTTTGCCAATCACTCGATCTTCTTCCCTGTGCAATCGTGGGGGCGTGGAGATCTATATCTTGTATCACGAGAAAGAGCCTTCCTTTCCTCGAAGTTTGCAAAAAGGTCAATTGTTCAGTGTGCTCTCCCGGGGCCCGTGGGTGAACCAGCGCCAATGGAGCACACAGTTACAGCCATTTACTATCACGTTTAATCTGGTTGGGTGAGTATGGGGAGCAAGCTGTCTGACCCAAGGATATACTGTCATACCTGTTCAGGAAACCAAAATACTGCACATCAATGCTGCTGTGGAATAGGTTTCTGGTTACATCCAGAACCATACAACCATAAGCCCTTTGTTATCCCAAATCCGACTTGCCTATTTTTTTCCCTTATATACGAGCGGGCCGGGTCGCTAATAAAAACCCCTTAGGAAAAAGTCCGAGGAGGAGTGGTGATCCAGGAGGTTAATATAATGCGGAAAAAAATAATTTCGATTAGAATATCATACAATGTGACCGAATCCGGCACCGCCAAGAACAGCTGCAGTCAGTTGACGTGCTCTCAATCGGGCAACAACAAAAAAAAAAAATATCTCATCAGAAAAAAAAAAGGGAGGAATCCATAAACATCATATGTAGCAGCGGACCATATACGTAATGAGATAAACAAAAAACAGAAAACTCTCAACCTGGCCGGCGGGCGGGCTCCATATCTTATCACGGCGACGGGCAACTTATCAATTTTGAATCCCACGGGCGGCGCTAACTCTAGCTTCTACCAGCCCATGAATTGGGGGGGAAGGTTTTTCTTTCCGGACCCCACGAGCGATCAACTGTATCCCCACGGCGGCTATACCTTCACAATCTTTTGAAGCCCGCGAAGAGCTCTTAAATCCGTTATTGTGTAACGCTATTTTAGTTCGACCCTCGAAGAGCGCGGGTGATCGGCGTTGCGTTAATTAGTGCTGTGGGTTAGGTTTTGAGTGTATTTAGGAACAAATTGGGTTTCTGTCAGACATTTTTTTTTTGTTAAATCATTGTTTCGTTGTTTTTAAAGGTACAAGAATGCCACATGCAACCGAAGTTATAGCGTGAACAAAACTTGGGTTTCTGTCAGACAATGTATACGTATACATATATATAAAACTACTCTATAGGAATTCCAATCGTAGAAACGCTCATACAATAGGTACCAGCTCCAGACCCTTTCGCATCGGAAGGCAAGGCGCTAGAAGCTAAGCTACCTGTACTCTTGGCATACCAGAAAGCTGGTAGCATCATACGTGTACGATATTTTCTACGGTTTCTTAGTAACGAAGCTCTCAAATTCGGGGCCTGTGCGGTTAGCTTCTAAAGAGATCGAAATAGGCTTCTGTCTGAGGGATTATTCCAATATTAGATTAAGAAAGAATATAAATAACGCCGTCATAAATTATCACTCGGTTGATATTTGCACCCGCAAACTCTAGCACCAGGACACCAAACATAGTCTTTCTATAGGCCACAGGTGATACTTTGCTTGATTCATTAAACTTAATACATAGGCCGGAGATATAGCTCTCTTGCTAATAAAAGTACCCGAATGCACAAACCACTTGCTTACTTTGCTGGCTCCCCGGTCATAGATAGTAAGTCAATCTACAGGATATCGGTAGACAAAACCAACAAGCACCAAGCTTATGTAACTAATGAATGTGCTCGCAGCGGAATAGGCTAGATAGTGAGCGTTATCACAGAATAGAGAAAATAGCCAGTATAGGGATTCGATTTGTAGCATCCCGGCTTTAACCTATTCCAAGCGATTTCCAGCGTGGCCTAGCACATTATTTTAGGCAAGCTAAGAAACGTAGATTCCCCAATTGGCATATATGTTCTACGAGGGTAGATAGTCTCGTATCTAGTTCCATTAGATCGCTTCCTAGATGTACAGCACGCAGTATTTGTGATCATAGATAGCAAAAGATGATAGCAAGCCTAGATTCTACCACCGTTAAAGCTCGGATTCTTGCCACTACATGTAACCAAATATGTTCTCACATATTCTTACTTTATCGGATTTTAGCACAGGAAGTATTCCCGTGTGGAACCTAAAATCAAGCCTTTGAGGAATTATGCTATGGCTAGCTAGGCCTGGGCCTGTAGAGAGCATTGAATATAGTGGTTATCCTATTCATTAGCCTTATGCATAAGCTCATTACAACCACAGACCCTCCCTGGCCTTTCTCGAGCCCTCCGTTCAACAGTTCTTTCGCATGAGAATAAGACCAAAAATACGTAGGCCTATGCCATCACATATATCTCAGTGACCATTAAGATAAAAATGGCCTTTCGGTGCACATGTGACCTATGCTTCTAGACCAAAGATTACAGTGAATCCTTCAACGACTATGCCAGACGATCATGGCGACCGGGGAACCATTCAACCGGTATCATGCATGCAGCTGTCTTGAACATCGGATACACACACACATTCTCTCTCTCCCGCTCGTCCTCTGAGCAGACGCCATTTTTGCACTTAAAATCACCCCTCTTCCCCACACACCCCCCCACAATTATATTTACCTCCGTTTGGTCACCGGTACCAAAACCCGGTACCGTACCCATCCAATTTACGCCCACCCGCCACCGACACAACCTCCGCGTCAAGTCGCCATGCTACCGCGAAAAGAAACAACGGTAAGCAGACACGGATACAGTAGCGTGTGTGGGGGAGGGGGGGAGGGGGGAGGGTTGAAATCTTATTACTAAACACTAGGGGCGTGACTCCCCTCTCCCCGTGGAAATACAAGGCTGGACTTTATCGCTTGGTGGGTGGTGGTAGTTTCAGTATTCCGTCACGCATTGCCGTTGTGCAATTGCGCCCTTCCCGGAATCGGGGGGGTTAATTTGGCCAAAGTGAATGCGATGGTTTGACGTATATCGGTTGTTGGCCGTGTATGTACTAGCTTTTGCTTAATACCCCGTTGTATTAAGGTTTATTGGACACAGGGAAGCTTAAGCTTGGCTATTTATAGAGAGAGTTCAGAAAAACCCCCCTCCTTCCCCACCTAAACCCACAGGTAGGATATTCTTGCAAGCCACGAAGAGATATGGCTTTCAATAGCATAGAGTACAACATATACACCCAAGACAAGCAACAACACCGGTTTATCTAAAATGGGAAATAGCAGTGAAGGACGAAATACGGGGGTATCCGCCCCAGCTCACGCGATCACGAAAAGCCCGATTACTTTATAAAGGACAGCTCGAGTGAGAGACGGTAAATGCGTGCTCCATGTATCTCCGAAAGCCCAGACGTCGGGATCTTCTAGACGGTGGCACATGCGGACATGGTATAACGAGCGCGCCTGCTGCAGACTTCCGCCTTCTATATGCAACGAAAACAGTCTGAAAAAAGTATCGGTGATGAGGCACGTTTCGTTACCATCACCGTGCAGCAGCGGGGACAAGGGCCGAACGCCGCTACCATGCCACGCCGCTAGGTGAGGGGTAAAGTGCGTCCTGCCAATTAAAAACTCGCCCTACAGAGAAGAACCATTTTCTGTTGTGGTTTCGCGTCTATTTCGGATCGCTATTTCGTTCGGCGGGCGGCTGTCAACAGCGAAGTGTATCTGTCTGCGCACGAGAAAGTAACATGACTTCAGCAGCAAGACGAGTTACTGTGCGACCATATAACCCAAGCACGGACCTTGGCGATGGCATAGAGATTGTAACAACCCCATCAACACTCCCAGCAGTAGTAGTAAAAAAAAAAAACAGTGTTATGGAATTATCAACGGGCTGATATAGCTACTGTAGTGTAAAGTCACAGCTCACCCATCAATCCATTCCGCCGCCGATATCCTCCCCCACATATACGCCATCCCATACGTCAACCTTGAACCCGAACTTGCCTTCGTCCTCGAGGCCGCCGGTAGTTGCGACGACGGTACCAGCGCGACGGTATCCGTGGTAGGCTACATCATCGGAACGGCAAACACGCAATTGTTTGTAGAACGTTACCAAACAACGTACCTCATCTCGGGGAATTTGCCGGCCCCGATGTCAGGGGATGATGAGCTTCGAAATACGTTCCTTCGCATTCTCCACGAACCGGAGGGGATGTTACACGCTAGACACCCTGAGCTATTGCAGCAATATCCCGCTCACCTCCATATCGATATTCTGCCGTCTCATCAGGGACAGGGTCACGGTGGGACCCTGATGACGGAGTTTCTCAAGGAGCTACGCAAAAGGGGGGGAAAAGGGGTCCACTTGGGGATGAGGGCCGACAACACACTAGCCAAAAGGTTCTACGAAAAGAATGGGTTCGGAGAGTATGTGGATATCAAGAACGAGGGCGAGACTATGATGGTGAGAGGGGTTTAAAGTTACCCAGACAGACGGGAATTGGAGGGACCAGTGGACTAAGCCGGAACAAGATGAGATAGATTAGAGTTGTTTCAAGCTAGTCAATTGCTGCTATGGTAGTTGGGGCCGTAGGCAAGTAATCGTGTAGTTTGCCGGAGATATTCAAATTGGTTGAAAAGAAAAAGCACACGGCGTGTGATGTCCCATTGAAGCTCCAGATAGGACAGAGAGAGAGAGAACGAGGGCGGAGATGACCAACAAAAACCTTACAGTAACGTATAACCTCTTATCGCGGAAAAGCCCCCACCCAGCGCATGTTACCCATGCTGTAGGATCGGACAGTATCCCATACCACGGAAGGGCGAGAGAGAAAAACAAAACAAAACAAAACAAAAGTAAGAAAACAAAAGCAAGAAAACAAAAACAAAAAAAATAAACGCAATGCAATGCAATGCCGAACCCGGAATCCAACTTTCTGTAATTAGAGAGAGAGAGGGGAGACATCCACAACAAAACCCAAATCCAGTCGCGCCAGGTGCACGAACTGTACGAGCGCTGCCAAAGTCGCAATAATTCCTTCGGCACTAAATTCGGATGTGATCGTTAGTGCACCGACCCAAAAGTGAAACAAACAGAAGCGAGAATTTCGCTTCCGGGGCGGGGGAGCCCTCTCTCTGCACCACAAGACTGGGCATTCAAGGAGGGAGAAGAGAAGAAGAAAAAAGAGCTACGGATAACCATTTTTCACTGGGTGGAGTCCAAGGTTTCCAAGGGCCCGTTTTAAGATGTTAAATCTCGGAGAACCGCAGTGTTGGGTTAGCAAAAAATAAAATAAGAAAAGGGGGGAGGGACTCCAGCGAACCATTAAGCTTTGGGTTTCTGTCTCAATCGCGCTCGGTATGTACCTCTCGAACATGTCACTTATGATTGATCTCGAGTCCTGGATCGAGGACGTAGAAACTCATGTACAGCTGCAGCTGAACAAGAAATATCCCCCCTCCCTCCCCATGACACATTTTTCCATGATAGACAGGACTCATATGTACGGCGTATACGCGGGGGATGGATTAGTCTTTCAGTTGCATGATCCGAATTTCGAGAAGCAGTCTCGCATTCCGAGCATATCACAATGGCGTTTGTGAACCGGACTGCCTAACTATAGCTACATGTATACATATCATACCAAACCATAAACTCAGAACCTTCATGCAGAGCTAGTCCATTCCACAAACGCCAACACGGTACGGTATATATAAGAAAATAAAAATAAACGCCCAACTGGAACTCCTCACAAGGGCAAGCAAGCAAGCAAGCCCACCGTCCTGGTAGCCTGTCTCATAACTACACAAGGGGACCAAAGTAATGGGTTAATGGTATATAAGACCCGCGGTACAGGAATGAGATCATCGGTACGCATCCGGCGAGGTTCGATTGAAACCTCTTACCAAGGTACCCGATATGATATATCGGAGACGAGTGAGAATACGGCGCAGCAATAACGTGGCGCAGTCCGTCCATACCTTTAAAAACCTCACCCGAACATATGGGGCTACCGAAGAGGGGGAAGGGGAGGGTGAGGGTAATTAGAGTATGTCGAATGGGGATCGTATGAGGGCGCGGGAAAAATCTAAGCAATGGTAGGCAGCCTGACGTAGAGCTTAGGTTGTTTTGAATACCTACCAGTACATGTACCTTACATCGAACAGCTCCCCCTCGAGCTATATTTCTCGCAATAACACGCTTTGCTTATTGAGAACATGTACGTATCCACCAGCCCCCAACAGACTGCAAAAAGACAGCCCAAGTGAAGAGATGCGTAAAGATTACTTCCTCGTACCACCAAAACGTAGTCCTGCTTGTGGGAAAGATCTATCTATAGAGCAATTACGAACATTATTACTGCGAAGTCGCCTGAGCAGAGTGCCCCGCCAATCATAGCTCCAGACACATAAAAGCTTAGACGAGCTAGCGGCTTACGGCATTGCCTTATGAATCCGAGCCAGAAGCGTGATCAGACTGTTTTTTTTTTTCACGATGAGCCGCAGAAAGAAATGCAGCGCCTTAAAAGTAAGATGATGACCGCCTTGCGGCGGCGGGCCGGACAAAGAGTAGAGTGTATGTAGGTAGGGGGGATATATGTATGCACTTTAGATGGGGGGAGGGGGAATTTCCCTCTCGTACGTCACTGAGCCTTTCGCATGCATAATACGCACTGCGTTTCTCTTGCGTGTGGAGGGAGGTTTCATTCTCCGTCGCACACGATTTCAGGTAGAGGTGCAGCCGAGGAAGGACATGTTACCAGCGTGAGCGTTCACCACAGCACGTAGAATAGAGTTGTCCCTGCTCGATGTACACGACAGAGCAGAGAGACGAGAAATATGGAAATCGTGTACCCAAAAAGAGGATGACAGGCGGGGGGGAGGATAGAGATGCCATGTGAACTCGAGCTTATTCCCTCAGAGACTGGCCGGGGAGCCGACTTTCGCGATCGCTTTCATGCGGAGGATTTAATATTGATGATTCCATGCGGCGTTTGCAGGCCGAATCGAGGGGTGGATGGGACTCCAACGGGTAGAAAGATGTCCCGTTAAGTCGATTTCGATCAACCGACAGCCGATCTTTCCTTTTCCAGGGGAGGCTGCAGCGGTGTCTTGCCAAGCCATCACGGCCATGCATCGCATAACTCACGAGTGTGGAGCACAGGCCTTCAGGCTAGCTATATACCTCGAGAAAACGGGGTGCGAAGCTGTGAGCATGGCTTCACCCCGCTTTCGCGCTGTCCAAGGGGTGGAGCGAGCGAGGGGATCGGTAGAGTTCCACAGACCAGGTCTCTGTGATAACTGGGGATTATTCGTGTGTTTTTAGCACTGAGGTTCTTGATTTTGTTTCCGTTTCCGTTTCCGTTCTGCTTGTTTCTCCACACCAGCAGCATTCTTGACGACTGCACTGCGGACGACACGGCGGAGGCGGACCCTCACATCGAAATCTGCCGCCGTTGTCACGCTCGGTTCTTCTCGGCATTTGCTTGCAAGAACCCCTTCCTTGCGGGCAGCGAGGGGAGTGAAGGGGAGGCGCCGTATTCACACAGTATTCTACAGTAGCAATCCCATAGCTCGCTCCCTGGCCGCGCTCAGACTGAGATCCATTAATCACTCACTCACCGCACCACCGGTGAACCCAGCGCCCATCATCTGTCCTCTGTCCTCTGTCCATCTGTTTCTCGTCTGTTGATTCTAGCCAGCCCGTCGTTCTGCCCTATCCAAGCACAGCAGCAACGCGAGCCAGGGTTGCCGCCGGTCTGAAACCGCGAGAACCACACAGCGATTGATCTTTCAAAGGGGCCGCCTGGAGTCCGTGACAGACGGAGCAACTGCAGCAGGAGTGTCGTAGGTAGCTACATAGGACAGCTTGGGCCTTTTTGGGAGCCCCAGGGAGCGGCAAAGAGTAGCCTGAGGAAGGGCCGACGGACAGCTTCGAGTTGAGATCCAGTTCAGGCAGAGCGAGAGGGGCTCTGGGGAGGGGACGAATTTGCAGTGATCGCCGAAAGAAGCAGAGAGATACATAGTGGTGGTGCAAGGCAGATCAACCAACCCACCTCCTACCACTACCACTTCTCCATCTCACCACTCGCATCTAAAGAAGAAGCAGAGGAAGAAGAGAAGCCGTATCCAGGCCCATAATCCGCCGTTGGGTTTTGCAGTTCTGGGGATTCACAGATATTGCTTGCCATCCCATCCCATCCTCGCACAAGCGTTCATTGTCTAGAAGTAATAGCAGCAGCACCACCAGTCCAATCCAGTCCAGTAGCTAGGTACAGTCTTGGAGAGAAAGGGTCGATTTCCCATCCAACCACAACCATCCAAGCGCCCGGCCTCCACCGACTTGACTTCCCCGCCCAACAACTCGCCGTCCCTCTCTTGAAATCTCGCTCTCTAAATCACTTAATTTCCATATACCGAAACAGCTATAGTCCAGCCGCCAGTGGCTTCGTCGGAGCCGTCTCTCTGCATTTGACTGTGTGGGAGCGGAAGCTCACGTAAACACGAGAAACATGTACGCCGATGCGGCGGTGGTGAGTCTCTCCTTGTTCCCTTTCTGGTTGGGCCCCGTCAGTTGCAGAAGCAAGCCCCCTACCGTACCGCACCTCTACCCCCCGACACCACGCTGCTGCTGCTGCTGCTGCTGCCGCTGCCCACCACGCACCCCCCCCACCTTCCCTCTCCCTCCAATATCCACTCCTACTCTATCCCTAACACGGTTCTTTCTCGAATCTCTCTTATCTCCTTTTCTCCCTCCCCCCCCATCTCCGTACATATCTACACCCCCCTCCCATCCACACGCACGCACACGCACAAACATACATACATACACACATACATCCGTTCCCGCGCCGCCTCGAATTTGATGCAAAAATAGCAAATCCAAAGTAGCCTTTCTGTACGGAATCAACTAGATACCCACGCACCTTGACCCCCCCCCAATCGCGCCATACAAATAAAACCCTTCCATCGCGTGCTAGTTCCAAACCGTCAAGCTGACTTATACTTCCACCCTCCAGTTCGCTTCTGCGAGGCTCAAGCCTGCGAGGACACGGTTCATGACTGTGGAAATCGATCAGTCAGCACTCCTTCGAGCTCAGACCGCGCCAGCAGCGATGAACGGTGGTGGTGTCCACGTCCCAATGGGAACCCCATCGATTGTTTCGTCCTCCTCGTTGTCGATTGCCAGCGGAACGACTGGCATGACGTCTCCTACCATCAGCCTCTCGACGCCTATCGGCAATGACTCGCTCATCAACAAGAAAGCTGATCCTGCTCAGGGTCTCTACCAGACGTGTGTAGCTCTGCGGGAGAGACTGCTCCTGGTCCCCGACTTTGAGCGGTTCCTGGAACCCATTCCGGGAACGGTGGAGGATCCAGTTAGCCAGCTGTGGAGGAGCTTCCGGATGGGATCGAGTCTCTGCGTGCTGTTCAATGCTGTGCGGCCGGTGCAGCTTATCCAGGACGAAAGACTGAAACCTGATCTCGGAAGCCCCAATGATATGAAAGCTGCGACTTACCACTTTTTGCAGGGGATAAAGAAGGAGCTGGGGATCGAGGGAGAGGACTCGTTCATGATTCACAACCTATACTCAGACGATACGAATGGTTTTGTAAAGGTGAGCCCTTTTTATTATTGTTATTGTTATTATTTTTATTTTTAGGAAAATACAAATTCATCCTTCAATGGCTGGCACCCTCACCGCCGGTCTCTCCTTATTATTGTACATGGCTAAATTTACGGATAAATAAGGTTACGAGAACCGTCAGTAAAATACTGGATGTCTTGAAGCAGCGAAATCTCCTTCTCCGTGAGCTACCTAGTGATCCGAACCGTAGCTCCTCCGAGCGAAAGCCTCTGGACAACCGTGCTCGCGTTGTCCAGGAATTGGTAGATACGGAACGGAAATATGTGCAAGATTTGGAGACGCTGCAAGAGTATATGCGGGCATTGGAGGCGGACGAGGTCCTTGGAAAGGATTTGATTCATATATTGTTTGCGAACTTGAATGCCCTGGTGGATTTCCAGCGAAGGTTCCTGATCAGAGTAGAAACACAAAACGACCGGCCGTTTGAGCAGCAGGATTGGGGGACACTTTTCGTGGAATACGTAAGTTTCACTTCAAGTATCGATGGGATGGTTTCTGAAATTATCTTTTTGTTAGTGTCGAGAACCGGAGGAACGTGTTCAACAGAATGGGGATCCCATAGGAAGACCTGCGTACCAGGAAACTTTCGCCATATATCAGCCTTATGCTTCAAACTTCAAAAACGCTCAAGATTTGGCAATAGAGGAGAAAGTGAAGCTAGAGAGGAAACCGCATCCCGTGTACCAACAGCTCAATGCGTTCCTCATCAAGCCTATCCAGAGAGTGACGAAGTACCCGCTTCTGCTGCGAGTATGTTAACCAATCAGAATCAGAATGAAAGAAAAAAAAAGTATCGTAGGAGGAAAGTCTAACAAAATTACAGGACCTGATAAAACACACTGATCCCGTCGAGGCCGAGGAGCAAAAACTACAGAAAGGGTTGGAGGCTATGGAGTTTATCAACAGAAAAATAAATGAAGCTATCAGAAAAGCCGAAAACGTGGAGAGCGTGAAGGATTTGGAAGGGCGGGTTGAAGACTGGAAGGGTCATAAACTAGAACATTTTGGTGAGCTATTGCTACATGGGCAGTTCTCCGTCATCAAGGGTGACCAGAAGGGTGATGTTGAGAGGGAGGTTTGTTACCTGAATGCCTACATAATTGGATCCACAGCTAATATTCTAGTATTATATCTATTTGTTTGAGCGCATATTGTTGTGCTGCAAAGAGGTGGGGACTGGGAAAAAGCAAAAACAGGCAATGATGGCAAGGCCAAAACCCGGGAAAAAGAAGTCCATGTTGCAACTGAAAGGCCGAATATTCATGCAGAATGTAACAGACGTGATCTCGTTGGCCAGAAATGGTAGGTTTCAGTCTGCATTTGGCGATGCTGGCGTTTAAATTAACTTTATATAGGCTCGTACACCCTGCAGATTTTTTGGAAGGGCGATCCTGGGGTAGAAAACTTTATCATCAAGCATACAAATGAGGAGAGACTCGATCAATGGAGCAAAATGCTGCAAAAGCAGAGGGAGGCGTTTAGTAGGGCAGGAACTCCGGGTAGCCGTGGGGGCCGGGCTAGTGGTTTACGGTCAACAGCAACTACAGAATTCGCTTGGATGATGAATACTGATCCTGCCGATCAAGTAGCGACTGCTGAGCTTTCAGAGGACGAAGAAGATGCGGACGATAACGCCGATGCACCATTGATGCAGAACGGTGCCCTACATTCTGGTTTTAGTGTGCCACGCAATGGTTCTAGCGCGAGTCTTCGGTCTCGGTCTGCCACAAATGAGAGTTTGCAGTTACAACAGCCTCAGCCACCGTTAGGAGCACTCCCCGGAACGTATGCACGACCAGCTCAAAGATACCCCCAGCCTGGAGGACCCTCTCAACCCCCACTAACTCTGGTTACCGGTGTTAGTACGATGTCACAAATCCATGACGCTTCATATTTCTCCCCCGTAACAGAAACCCCCATGAGCACGCGCGTGAGCTCTTCGTCAAGCCAGTTCCCATTCCCTAGGACCTCTACGCCTGGTTACGCCGAAGAAAACCGTCGGTTCACCCCACCAAGCGGCTTTACACCACCGAATATGTCACGATCAACATCGAAGGAGGGTGCTGCAATTGCTGCAAGCCAAGCACAGTTTGCCCATCACAACCAAGTACATGCAACTAACCGTTTACAACGACCTTCATTACCAGGAATGGGCCCACCGCCTGTAGGTAACCACCAGCAGAATAGGATGCGATCAGCGAGTAGCCCAAATATCCACCATCTTCCTAGCCAAGCACAACTTGCCCGGTCGCCGGGTGGTCCAATTCCACCCATGCCCACAGTACCATCTGGTTACGTTGCGTATAGCGGTGGTCCTGCTGTGATAAATAGAAGCCAGAACAACTCGCCCACTTCACCCAATCTACCCATCCAAGGGATACCGGTAAGGAACGACTCACCCTCCCTTCCAGAGAATGGACCAAGGCACAATGGCACAAATGGAGGTTCCATAGGGCAAGCTCAAGTTAAACTTAAGGTCAACTATGGAAATGACAAGTTTGTCATTATTGTTCCCTACAACATTCCCTACCTTCAGCTGATGGACCGAATTGAACGAAAAGTTAAAATTTGCGGAACCAATTCCGAGGTACCCAGCAATCCCATTAGGATAAGATATCAGGACGAGGATGGTGACTTCATCTCGATGAACTCGGATGATGATGTACTTATGGCTTTCGATGTGTCTGGTGAGCCTGGGAGGAATGACGGTTCAGGGATAACGGGTGTGGTTACTCTCTATGTATCTGCGTCCTAAGTGGGAAGGGTGTTTCTTTTATTTTCTTTACATACTTGGAAGATTTTCTGCGGGGTTCTGCTTGTGCATTCTTGGCTTGATTTTCCGAGGCGATTGACGGGTGGGTGTGGCGTTTACGAATCTTTCTTTCTTTCTTTCTTTTACACTTTCATTTGTTTTCACGTCTCCAAATTTTTTCTTTCTTTCATACTATTCTTCTCTCTGCATGTTATCTTGGAAAAATATTTGGAGGTTTAAGCGTGATTATTATCTTGTTTTTCATAATTTACCGGCCATCATTGGTAAGTAGTTATCAGTCTGGGAGAAGAGAAAAGGTGGTTAGGAGGAAAAAAAGTAGAGGTAACACAACATAACGAAATGATAGCCTGGGCCGGGATAGTTTACTTTTGTTAGGTTTTTATTCTGTTGATTTTTTTTTTTTCTATATGGAAAAACCACTTTCTTTTGGAGACAGTTAAAAGGGGTTTTTATTTGTCTGTCTCAGCGACCGTTGAGCATATCAGCATCAGTTTGTTTAATTGGAAAAATTCTTTCTTTTTTTATTATTTCAAGTTTTACCTTTACAGTAGTTTCTTTTTTTTTTCCCTTTTTTTATTTGTTTTTTTGGCGGAGTTTTTTTTTTTTTTAGAGTAGGGGTAAGGAGGTGGACCCTCGCGGGTCATTTTCGTTTATTTATTTATATACTGTAGGATTGCCAGAAGAAGGATTTTAAAAAAAAATAAAAAATAAAAAATTGAAGCACATAAAAGTAAACCATGGTCATAAAATTTGTCTAGAAAAGTTATTATTGCGGTGGGGGGCCTTGAACCCTCTCTCCGAAGCTGAAGCTGAAGAGTACAAAGTGACCAGTAACTGTTTATGGGAGATGCACGTGCACCTTCAAGACGAGACTAGGAGGAGGGGTTGAGGGGGTTGAGGGGGTTGAGAAGCTCTTGTAATCAATCCATCACTCAGGTAGCGCAGTACACTCGAGTCTCCTTTGTCCACCTGGGACTTTTTTTTGTTTTCCCCCCTCCCCATACATACATAATCCTTGTTAATGCAGGGAAAGAAAAGAGGAAGAAGAAAATAAAAAAAAGGGTTGCTGCAGTTGGGATCTTACCCTATTATCTTTAATCGCTTTTTTTTTTAAAAAAAAAAAAATCCGCGTATGCAAGCTGCAGCCCAACCCGCTGCAGTGGGGCAGCAGCGGTGGTTACTGGTTACTGGTTGTTGGTATGGTGGTGCTATGATCTTTTGTTCGGCAGGGGTTGTTCGGCAGGGGTGTTTTAACTCTACGTAACAGACCGTTATCCTTGGGAAGGAAGGAGGGAGGAAGGGACATGTTATTGGATATAAAGGGTTTGTGCTCGAGGTTGTCTTTCATTGATATGTCAATAGTGCTTTAAGCTTTGGTAACTGCCGTGGGAGAGATGTGCACTTTCTTGTAAAGCTGCACTTTGAGAGGAAGGGGGTTTGCTGGGAGGGTAGAGTACATGTATGCAATGAAGTGCCGCCTAGATACGGGAGAGCTCGAACAGAGCACATAGTTGGTTTCTGTCTTTGAGGGCCATGACTAGGATGTTCCCCGGAGGGGGAGGGGTTTCCTTTTCTTTCATGCGGTGGTTTACATACATGTAATAATGTGTAAAGGTTACTCCGGAGATAGAATGTCTAGCGCCGTAGTGCAGATGTCTTATATACATATACATAGCTACATTTAGTTTTTTTCTCGATCTCGAGGATTTATATAGGTAGGTAGAGTACTCGGCAGCGGTGTCAGCATCAATGATAGCATGCGCTCTATTGGATTACCTCCCCCAACTGCATCATACCTCAGCTAAGCCACACACCTCCCCCATCCAATGGTCAATGATCGGGAACATTTGATTCGAGAGAAGCTGCAGACCCCAATCTGACAGAATGAGGGGTTTGCATAGATTGCGTCATGATCCCCAGCTAAGCCTTTTGAGGCTCTCATGCATCATAATATGTGTGTGGGGTGAAAGCGGGGCAGCAGCTGAAAATGTCCCAATGGTAAACACGGTTGGGTGATAAAAACACCTCGCTCCACGACTTCTTTCGTTATCTATCCTTTTTTTCTCAATTGTTCTTTTTGTGCCATTGTATACCCATAACCCCACCAAAAAAAAACAATGGATTTTGTTCCTAAGCCCATTCGTAGAGTCAATACTGGTATGAATTATATTCCTCCCTTTAACGTCATTTGAGAGACTTTTTTATTTCTATTTACTAATATCGTGAATTAAGAGCGCGATTCATCGCCGCATCAACGGTTTAGGGAGAGCCAGCAAACTGCTACTCACAGTATTAAGCATCCTGGATTAGATCCTAGCAGATCATCTACGTACGTTTATAATCATTCTTACTTCGTCTGCTTCACCGTAAAATAGTCCAATTGTAGCACACCGTCTAACTAGATCGTCCCCTGCAGTGGTGTGGTTTGGACAACCGAAAGGGCCTATGAGCACGGGTTCCAAGATGACCCAGAGGCATGGGGCAATCTCGGCCAAGGCGCTCCCGAAGTCGAAGATGAAATCCCGCATGCTTTCCACAAGCCCATGCAAATCGATATATCCGTGTCCTCGCGTGAATACGGCCCCACACCCGGCATCAAGCCTCTTCGTGAGGCTGTGGCAAATCTGTACAATGCTCATTTCCGTGAGGGTAAAAGGTCGCAGTACACATACGAGAACGTATGCATTGTTCCCGGCGGCCGTGCGGGCCTGCTCCGGATTGCTGCGGTTCTGGGGAATACGTATCTGAGCTTCTTCATCCCGGACTATACTGCGTATAATGAAATGTTGGGTTTGTTTAAGAATTTTGCGGCCATTCCGACGCCGCTTGATGAGTCGGATGCGTATATGATTCATCCAGATAAAGTTAGGGAGGAGGTCAGGAGGGGTGTTAGTGTGATTCTTACTAGCAACCCGAGGAATCCGACTGGGCAGATGATGAAGGGTGAGCCGCTGAAGGAGGTCTTGGAGATCTGCAGGGGGAAATGTACCTTGATTATGGATGAGTTCTACAGCGGGTATGCAGTGGCTTGCTTCGTGTGGGCGCTACGATACGGTTTGTTGACGGAGCGCGGCCAATAGGTACAACTATACAGATAACTGTGACGGAACCACAGTCAGTGCAGCTACTTATGTCGATGGTTAGTTGCCTACTTCCTTCCGGATCCGAAGACTTGCTAACGATGACATTACAGATGTGGACGAAGACAATGTTCTCCTTATCGATGGAATGACGAAGCGATTCCGTCTCCCAGGCTGGCGTATAGCGTGAGTAGCACAACTATACCCTTCCCTAATCCTCCAGTCAATTTCGTCTTCTAATTACCCATAACAGCTGGATTGTTGGCCCCAAAGAATTCATCAAAGCTATCGGATCCTGTGGTTCATATCTTGATGGTGGAGCAAACGTTCCGTTCCAACTAGCCTCAATACCAATGCTCGAACCCGAGCTAGTAACGAGGGAAATGGCAGCGCTACAAAAGCACTTCAAGGAGAAGCTCGACTACGTTATCAAAAGGCTGGAAGGCATGGGCTTCAAATTCCCGGTCAGTCAGAAATTATCTTCATATCGATCACCTACTAAATTCCAGTGAACCATCTGCTAAAAGTAATATCTGTCCCTGCTCCAGCACCCGCCAAATTCAACGTTCTACGTAAGTTCCCCCGTCCCTTTAGTTATTTCAGTCATGAATGCTCACTCGTTATTCAAACAGCTCTGGCTCGACCGTAAATATCCTAGCCGTATCTTATCACCCTGAACTTGCTTACTAACGCTCCAAAAGTCAGCCATCTTCCCGAGGAAATTCGAACCGGATTAGGATTCTTCGAAGCCTGTCTACAAGAAAAGGTCATCGTCGTCCCTGGGATCTTCTTTGATCTCAACCCGAGTAGCCGTAGAGATCTGTTCGATAGTCCTTGCCATCACTTTGTCAGGCTGTCGTATGGGCCGAAGTGGGATAATCTGAAGAAGGGGTTGGATGGGATTGAGAGGGTTTTAGAAAAGTGAGTACTGACCTGTCTTTACGGGTTTTAGGTGTGTGGTGTGTGGTATGTGGTGTTCATTTTGCTGACGGAGGGTTACGGTGAAGACACGAGGCACTTCCGTGATCCTCATCCATATGAAATTCCAGAGGTGGTGGATGGACGGAATAGGACTGCTTTTATCGTAGAGTGTTCTGGGAATAGAGCGAAGTAGAGCAAGATACCTCTCGTGGATTTCTTAGCTTCGGAGAAATGAAACTTAGTTTATTCATGATCAAGCTTGTGCGCGTGTACTTCTATGACGTTCACTAGTTTCTCCGCGCCCTCGACCACACATGTTTAAACCACCACGCCCGTGAGTACTGTAGCTATAGAGCCGGTTGTTCTTGTGAGATCTCAAACCGTATCTCGCCTTACAATCGCATCTGGACTCTCATGGCCTAGCTATTCCCTAGCTATTCGTGGATTACGTCTGTATTTTACACTCTAGGTGGGAATATTCCGTTAGTATTCGTATTTCATCGCCGTAAATTGGCCTGTAAGAATATTGGTACAAAAATAGCTTTCCGTTCCTGCGTTTAGCTAAACAAGGAAAGGGGAATGATCACAAACAATATATATAGTAATTAGTACGAGGGTAACGTTCTGGGACCAACCTTTTAGTCCTAGAGACGGCATCCTTGACTCTTAGTTAGAGTCGCTGATCCTGGGTGTATGCCGAAACTGGGGGTGTGGCGAATTTCCCAAAAAGTCAAAATTGGAATCAATAAAATCAATGTTCTTCCCTTTTCGAGCTATCAGAAGGATTTTATTTACTCTCCATAGGCACTACTAACTTTTTCGTGTTTTTTTTCTTCGCGTTCCGTTGGTTTTGGGTGAGCTTCGTCACACACCCAGTTTCGTCACACACCCAGGGACAACTTTAGGGTCTGCAGTTATTAACAGAAGAGTTCGCGGTTAGAAATCCGAGGGACACCTTCCTGCGGCAAAGATGAGTGTATTGCGGGATTTGCACTCCAGAAGATTACATAGTTAGTTTTGCCACCAGGCCCAACCTACAAGGCCCAGGCATAAAGTGAGCGAACGGGCATGGGTCTGTAGGAAAAGCAGGCGAGAGCGATCTTAACTCACTACAAAACATCAGGGGTAACCAGTCAAGAGGCTTCTTCCACACCCAATGCTGCCAAACCAAGAAAGAATCGAAAGAAAACCGTTACTTGGTAAAAGCACATCATAGATGGGTTTAGAGAAAAGCAGGGAAAAAAAGTAGCGATTTTCATCTTATTGTTGTGATTATCCTTTAGTTGACTCCATAGTAATCGCTGTGGTTGAGTGACTCAGCCACGAAGGCAAAGTCACTGTGCCACTTATTACTCAGGATCTGCATGTGTCACCATAAAATTGTGATTGTAGCTGTTCATTATTATCAACCATCCTTATGGTGTTCTGTCCTGCATGCAGACCCCTACCGTTCGGTCACTTTATGCCTGGGCCTTGTACAACCTCTGGTAGAATTATTGTGGAAAAACAAGGGTAAGTGAACGCCCAAGCAGCCAAATACTGCAGCCAAAATCTTTCTGATGAACCTGGAAGACCAATAAAAGATCTAGATCCTGAGTTGCCACAATTCTATCGGATGCTGTATAACGAGGCTTGGCGGTCTTGACTAACAAGCTGATATATGGTGCAGGAAGTCTTAGGGGACAGGTGTGTAAAGGTCTCCACATGTATTTTTTCACTGGATTGCCACACAGAGTGACGTTACTGCATACTACATAGTGTTCTCTCAATTTGAACCTCGAAAATCAACCAGGAAGCCGCTAAGCTCGAAAAACCCCTATTAACGTTGATGCTAGCACTAGTACTTGTTAGATGATGGTGTGGCGATCTAGTGAGAAAATACAGAGACCTCTGCACACTTTGTGGAGTTGAGTGAAAGATCCTAACGCAGAGGGCATGTATCCCTTTTGGCGTAGGATTATAATCTTTCTCACTTGCCCCCTAAGACTTCCTGCACCATACATTTTGTGGCGAAATATTCCATTTGCTACTCAAGCTTCGTTACCTATACCCTCTGTCTCGCTAAAACCGAAAGGGTGGCAAACAGTTGGTATCACACCTTGACAGTGGCGAATTCACCAGGAAAAGGCTCTACATCACCTTTTATGGACTGGCTACATACCTCCAAATTCGACACCATCCCCCAAGTAGTTTCCTGTTTAAGAGTGTGTGAAACGCGGGACATATCAAGGGATCTCATGAGAATTCGTTACGGTGGCGAGCCCTATCCCATTAGGTTCAGCTATCCCTTCGTTTGTTTTCAAGCACAGGAGCTATTCCTAGAAGAGAGTCGAAAGGGTGAGATCACGCCGTGACAACCGCTCTATTGGCAGAATCCTCAGAGAAAAGGCCGTCACGACATCCCCTCTGGCTGGTTTCTGCTGTTAATAGCCTCACTAAAAGTGCGTGAGGAACGGGACTGACTAAGGGATTTGAATTTCGGGGCTAGGGTTTCGGTACCAGTATCCCCTAGATCGCCAGGCCCGATCAAAATTTGGAGCACTAACCAGATATAGAAGGCATGATATGTTCTACACTGAGAATGGGTAGAGTTGGCATGTCTAGGTTTCACAAGCGATCAGATAAGCTCATGCCGAAGTCTTTGATTTCTGGGTCGAACATATCATGCTTTCCACATCTGGTTAGTGCTTTAAAATTTAATCGAGCCTGGCGGTCTAAGGGATACCCCATTCGTAAAGCCTTGGCACCCCCAGCGTCTCGACTTACTAAGACATGAGAAATGAGAACTAAATGGCTTTGTAAGCTGGTGATGAAATACCGTAATATCTCAGCGATACCGGACAGGGCTGTGGGATAAAAGTAATTCCCGGATTGGCTGAATGCATGAAATTCACATCAGTGCTTGACTTATGTATTTATTGGCCGTAATTGAGCTGCAATGCATATTCAGCCAGTCCGAAAAATTATTTTCATCTCATAGCCCTGTTCGGTATCGCTGAGCTATTACGGTATCGGGGATCGTACTAAAGCATAGCCAAATACATATGGCGGTCATGTTTTTTTGTTCTCGCGGAGTTGTGTTTATGAATGTAGCAAGCTACTTGTTCTGAAGAACTGAAAACCTTTCCTAGAGGTACAATGTGTGTGCTAACGAAGAGGTCTAGGCGATGAAATAGATGTTTGAGGATATAATTTTCTAACGCTGAAGACAGTATACTGAAAGTGACATGCTTTGAGCTCGATCGAGTGCTGTAGGGTCAAGAAGCACAACACACGCGCACATAAATTTCACATAGCTAAGTGGAATCATGGGCATAACTCTGGAGAAGGTGCGGGAGTCCAAGAGTACAGGAGTTAATAAAGGCGGCGTTTGTCTTGGGCAGATTCGCGCGGGAAAGTCGTATGTTAAAGTGTAACTGCACCTAGAAATAGTTGTGTAGGAAAGGTGTAGTAACTTGTATGTGAAAAGTTAATTTATGTATATGGGGGGAATTATAAGGAATGTATGCTTTGGGTCACTATGCATCTTTACCGACGCCTTTCCCAGCCCTAATAGACGGGAGGTGATAAACAATTACTTGCGTTAGGAATCGAACTCTTACTATTCAATCTATCTAACATACACTCTTATCGCCTGCATTGTCGTTTCGTATAAACAATTGTCACTAAAACATACCTTGACGCGCTAAAAGAACTAAGTTGAAGGGAGTAGTGTGCTTAGAGAGGTTATCTGTTGATTTGCTAAGAAAGTCGTCGGGAAAAAAAATCAATTTGGGAGCGGATGCATCATAGGATGCATCTACATATGGGATCTCTTATTAATGCGTCGTTTTGTGCCTTTTGCACTTTATCTAAGAGAAGTGCGCATTGAGGCATTTCCACACCCCATAGATCCTGTGCAATGATGAGATTTTAAATTTTGGTGAAGCGAGAGTTAAGTCTAATCCTGAGCAGGTTTTCTTTGCTTGTCCCAGATATTGTCTCTATCTAATTTAATTCTCACCGCATCATGCGCAGGAAACGGTACTGGAGATTCAGTAAGCATATAAATCCTCAAGTTTTACAGGCCGATCTACCGATCGAGTTTGGTATTCTGGCTTTTAATATCGAGCATCTGTTCCGGCAGCTGCCTAGAATCGATGTCGTACAAGGCTACGATCTAACTATCTAATGATGATTGCATACGCAGTATTCTGATATTCCATTTGTTTGTCTCTAGTTGGATATCAAGTTTAGGGTGTCTCATTTTAGGAGAGACACTGCATACGTATGCTAGCACCACATTCTCTCCTACCCTTTTGTTTTTCCTACAACTTAACCGTTCTCGTTTGGGGTCCAGTTTGCCACGATATGACTTTTACGCTGTCTTTTGGATCGAGTGAAAGCTAATGACTGTGAAATGCTACATTAATTGAACTCAATTGCTTTTTCCCCGGCGTGAAACTAAAATAAGAGGCGAAATCGATGGATGATCGATATCGAGCGAACGGGTAGACTTTTATTACACTTAATTTTACCAACATCCAGCCCCCAATCCAACTAGGGACTCGCCTAGAGATAGATATTAGGGCGAAATTAGATGCGATATCACTTGTTTATCTATTGGCTCCTAATATGCAGGCGTTTAAATAAAGAGATACTATGGCGGAGAGATACTGTATTATCTCGCCTATAGTGAACACGACCGACCGGGGGTTGTTGGCAACTGGTCTAGTTTTTGATAGGCCAAATCGACATTATCAAGCTAGCTTTTAACTTCAAGCAATGCTATTTGACAATATTGACTGAAGCACTGACTTCAAGTCCCCAAGTCCTTTACCAAATCTTCACCAAACCTTTCTCCTGTTTGTATATTACAACAGACAAAGCATCCATAAATTTTCGAGAATTTAAGAGCATTGATCTTCATTCTGTTGTTGTCGAATTGATAGATTCAAACCCTAATCCTGAAAATTATATTCGAATATTGATTTGGTCTGAGCTACCCCCGGTCAGTCGTGTTCGCTATAGGCGAGATAATACGTATGCGGCTATATAATTGCGGGGTACTGGATACCTTCCCGTAAAAATTAGAAGCACTTCAGAGTAGTAAAGTGGATTGAGACACACCAGACAACCGATCTGACAGCTTCATGATGTAGAATCATGGCAAGGGGTCCCCACCCCTTCTAGATATCTGAAGTCCTTCAAATCTCCAGGAGGGAAATGATATGTCGTGGCAACCAGAAACAACGCCAGAAGAGAGGTTACCTATTCTAGCTCTACGGTCACAATTCTTCAAATAACGAGGTTTCTTTACAGGGTTATTCCTAGTATAGGCTTGTGTATTGGGAGATATCTGCTAATTTTCACGATTTTCCTGAGAGAAAGTATTATTAGTAATCATCGAACTCGGTGCTGTTGCTGTTAATACATCTAGAGTTTAGGTTTAGATTCTGGCTTTCGTTTGTCCAGATTTTACAGGAAGGCATCCACTTATGCATATATCTGCAAAACTCTTGACGATCGGATTAGCAACGTAATACAAGCTTGTGTTTACACGTTATCTCAAACTAGACGGCAGTTGACTTCTTCATGAAGGGGTGGGTTCACGAGATTGTCTAACTTCTGGTTGGGCACATATCTATCTCTCAGAAAGCCTTGCAAGATGGTACCGAGTGCGCAGCCTTTTGTGCTTGCATGTGATTGAGTTTGATGCACACGATGCTCGAGCGTTGCAGGGAAAAAAAAACACTTCAACCAAAAACCCGTCGGCCGACTGCCGTTCCATGAGGCAGAGATTTAGAAACCTGTTCAGACTGAAGTTATTCTCGCTCATATGAGTGTCTTTAAAAGCTACCCCCATCCGCTTCGAAATCCACACTGCACTCTCATTTCTATCCATCATTAATCCTACCCTTAGCTCTCTTGGAAACCGATATCTCCACTCAGAAAAGAAACATGCCTTACGATTTAAGCGAAGACCTTGCGGATATTCGCGCTAGAATTTCAAAGCGTACAGTTCTTGAACATATCGCTAAATCTATTGATGGAATTAGGGAGAAGGTGGGTCAGGAATATCCAGGTTACGACCCTTTTCCAGACGTACCATCCGGGCCCATTGATCCGCATCATCTCCCTAAAATACACACCGGTCCGCTTCGTCCCATTGAGTACCCCCCTCCTGTCCAGCCTCCCATTGAGCACCCCCCTCCCGTCCAACGTCCAATCCACGAAGGGCCAAAGAAATTTTCGGTTGGTATTGTCGGTGCTGGGATGGCAGGGCTGTACACTGCCATGATACTTAAGAGTCTTAATATCAAGTACACGATCTTAGAGGCTTCCGAAAGAATTGGAGGACGTGTTTACACTCATCGCTTTTTGGGGGATGATGGCCACCTGCACGATGGACAATATTACGATGTCGGCGCGATGAGGTTCCCGGATATGACCCTCATGAAAAGAACCTTCGATCTATTCAAGCGGCTGGATATCCAGAGAGATACCTCATCCACTCCGAAACAAGGAACCTTGATTCCCTATCATTTCGACGGACCCAAAAATCCAAGATATTTCAATAACGTACTCATTCAGGGCGATGTTGGTACCGGTGAGGCTGATCCACATGGTGTCAGCGTTAGTAATGGGGGTAAAGTGCCCGACGAGTAAGCCAATATCCTTCAAACATATACCTTATTATATATAGCTGACTAGATTTTCCTCTTCATAAACTCAGGTTTGTAGCGAAAGGCGTTGAAAAAATTCTCGAAGATATCTTTGGGCCTTGGAAGATAGCATTTGTCGAGGACTTCGAGAAGACGTGGAAAAGGCTCATGGGCCTAGATGCCAAGGCAGTTTCAACTAGGCGTTATATGCTCAAACACCTAAAAGCCAACCCACGTGATAAGTAAGTCCCATATAAAACAATGAATAGGATTAAAATTCCTAATTTGTCTTTAGGAGGGAGCTTTACTACGTTACGAGCTGGTGCGAAACTATGGACCTGTAAGTCATTTTTCTAGCATTTGGGCATGTATTTATGGCATAGCTAATCATGGTTATGACAATTTAATACATATAGTGGAACTTTGCACTACGATTCGGCGTTCACTTCAATTTTGTTAGACTCCCTCGAGTTCGACTATCCCGTCACCCCTACGTCGACACGATCTGGATTCAAATCGGATAGATTCAAAGCAGGCGAAAACATATGGTGGTGTCTTAACGGAGGAGCAGATGTCTTGGCTGCAAAGATGACTGAAATAGTTGGCCACAAGAATATTCGGAAGGGGGAACGCGTGACAGCCATCAGCCGCAGCGATAATCTAAAGAACCCCACACCGATGCAAGTCAAAATCGCCAAAAGATTTAGTGGTGCAGTCGAAGAAATGGAATTTTCGCACGTCTTCACCACTACAACCACAGCATGTCTTCAGACCATGGATCTTCGTAAGGCTCAACTGAACTATGCTCAGAGAGAAGCCATTCGGTTGCTTCGTTATGACAACTCTGTCAAGCTTGGTATTAAGTTCACACGCAAATGGTGGATAGCGAAGGGAATTAAAAAAGGGGGTCTGGGAAAGACCGATAGACCTACTCGCGTCGTTGTTTACCCTTCGTATGCCCTCGGAGACCCGGTAGAGGAATCTGGCGTTCTACTCGCCTGTTACAATTGGTCGGTAGATGCTGCCCGTATCGGCAGTTTGAGGGGAGGAAATGATCCAACAGACCAAAAAAAGATACTCGACGTTGTCATCCAAGACCTCGCTATAATGCATGATATTTTGCCAAAAAAGCTCTACAGTTGGGTTGATTCATACCATTTCCATGACTGGTATGCCGACGAGTTTACAGTTGGAGCTTTCGGGATGTTTAGTCCAGGTCAATTTAGCTCATTCTTTACATATCTTAAAATGCCGGCTGGTGGTGGAAATCTGTTCTTTGTTGGGGAGCTCACTAGTATTTACCATGGATGGATTGTGGCGGCTTTGAACAGTGCGTATAGAGGTGTCCACCAGATGCTTGTGAAAGAGCAAGAAGTTGAATTGAGAGAGCAATTGGAGAGAGAATGGGGGAAGCTCGATAATGAGAACGATCTAGATCCGAAAGGGGCAGCTGGGTGGCTAGTTTATCTTGGGAGTTTAGCTAAAGATTATGGGGATGTTATTGATTGATTCCTATACGGTTGGTGGAGATTCTTAGTTAGGATAATTTCTTTTGGGTGCTCGGCCTCTGGGCAGCATGTATCGCAAATTGGTGTTCGTGGCATAGTGATCGGAAAAGATTGAAAAATCTAAAAGGCATTCTCTAACACTTGATTTAATTATGAGTTTTCTGATTGATTGAAGATTGCGCCTACTATATGAATCGAGTGATAATTAGTAATTTAAGCCGATACCTCATGCTAGGCTATTTATAGTGTAGAGAGTAGGTATCACTACCATAGTACTATGGGTGCAGGGGTAAATGACGAGAACTGTGGCACAGAAGTTGCTTTCGATGACAAGGAACACAAACCACTAGCCCGATCATGGAATAGTAATAAATGCGCAATCAAGTTTTATTCTAAATACTATGTCAAATAGAAATTGATAACCGTACTGATGTTGAGGAAATATAAATGTTGAAAGGTCAGAGAAGATACGCCACAGTTCGTCATATTTACCCCTACGCCTGTAGTACATATACTGTATTGACTGGGAAAATACGACCCGGCGCTACCATGTGGCTTGCGTGCAGAAGGTACTTGAACTGGCTTCATAGCTATCCTTGGCTGTAAGTCTGAGTCTAAGCAGCAGTTAAAACCATAAACTAATTCAGTAAAAAGAGCGCAGGAAAAACTTATTTATACTACGTATGAGAAGAACGGGAAGATCCGTCAGTCCAACTAAGGATTAGTTTACGCCCGTCTCAAGAGATTGGCCGTGTGTGCATGCGCATGCATGGGAAGTGCCTACTGGTTACCAAAAGCTATGCCCTTGGATAGCTCAACCATGTATGCAACACGGTAATACAGAAATTCAAAAGAGTGGGGTAAATCACAGTAAGAGAAGTAGATAGAGCTATTACGATACCTATTAACATGGTAAATGCTGAAGTAGAGGCGGGATATGACCTGTTGGTCAGTTCGTGGATTGCCAACTCTATGCATAGATTGCGCATGGATATCTTATCATAACATACAAGCTTAGAGGTCCCAAGCAGATAAGCGTTGAACACTGTCTAGACGATAGGCTACATCTAGTCACGCAGTGGCTCGAGTTGCTTTTTGAAAGTTGGACTTTCAAGACAGATTGTGAAACAAAGCTGAATAATGCAGCTTTCTCCTTAATAACTCCATAGAACGAATTAATATACCCGGACAGGTTCCTTATGTAAGAAGAGAAGCACTTCTACGTCTCGCATAAATCTACGGTGACCTTTGAGTATTGTCAGAAATCTCATAGCTATATATACGAGTACGTGTAAGTATAGATACGTAGTCATATGAAATCACTCGTTCAATTGCCAGAAATCATTTTTGGAAAAATACTAGTATGCATAGACTTTAGACCCTTCGCCAACGATCTAGATTGGGGACGTATATCTTCAAAACTGATAGCTAAATACTACTCAGATCTACCGGCCTCCCTGTCGCTCCCAATATACTGGAGCGAGCAAAGGCCTTGCACGTTCATACCGACTCAATATTTACTTTCACAATAAAACACCAAATATTTATACGGACAATCTAAGTAACTAATCCCTAAAAGCACGCGTAAAAATTCGAAGATATCCATGTTTGCGGGCTCACCAGCCGTAAATTCCTCTAGAAACACCGACACCGACACAAACTCTTACAATTCCCTTCTATCCTTTCTCTCGCCTCCAGCACAAATCTTCCCACCTACCTCTCAAGATTTGTAGAAACATACAGCAACCAAACAACCACCAAATCGCGCTAACATACAAACCGTTAAACGAATTCCTCCACTCTCCAACCCAACCTCTTTACTATCAGAAATCACCTCTCGAAAACGCTGAGATGTTCATCGAAATGATTACTCGCCAAGAACAGCGCGCAGAGGCAAAAGCGAGAGTAGACGATGTTGGATGGGATCTAGATCTTGAGTCTGCGGCATGGACGGGCTTCACTAGCTTGGATGAAGATGAGTGTGAGGAAGCAGAAGAACTGATGCGTATGACAACGCCCTGGGGCTTTATAGCTCAGGTGTTTTGGAAGATAACAAAAAAGTTACGGAGGCTATAATTCACATGTTTATTCCTATGCTTCGATCGATTTGATGTCTTTTAGGAGGAGGGAGGCGGCGAGCTGCTTACCATTGGGGGGGGTATTACGGTAGTAAACACAGAAGTCTGTTTCGGATCTATCTGTAGAGGGAGCGATTTGAACTAAATAAAATTAGTAACAAATAGGTTTCTCATACCTAAAGATATCTCAAGTGAAAAGAAAAAGAAAAAAAAAGAAACTTGTGCACTGTGACATACCATCATCACAAGGTACAAAGATTGGTTCTAGAGGGGGTCGAACCCTCGACCTTGGCGTAATCATCGCTGACACACGATCCGAAGGAAAGAATGCCATGATATTAGCACCACGCGCTAACCAACTGAGCCATGGAACCGATATTGTTAGCAAAAGCGGGGCTTCTATGAACCTAATAAGTTGAATAGGACTAAGTCCGCCAAATCTCTAGTGTAGATGGAGAGATGTACAGTTTAGCTAGTTTTTTTTTTTTTGGAGGTTGGAGTAGAATAATTCGATTGATATGATTTGGAGTAATTTCCTGTAGATGAAATAATTAGTGTTGGGAGGAGGTCTAGGTTGCTGAAACCGAGTGATGGAATGTGCTTAGCGCTACCTAGTCGGACGGTTACGATTCAAAGCATGCTACTCAACTAGAACCAGAGAAACTAGATATCGATTCGTAAAGACGCATTGCTACGGGAAGGGGTATTCCTGGCGCATCGGGGTCCCCACTAAACTGACATTCCGATCTCTTGAAACCAATGAGTACACTATTTAGGCTCTACTCCTCATTCTCCAGGATTCCTAGAGCTTGAATTCTATAACAATACGCTACCACTAAGCCCTACGTAAGCAAATAGCATAAAGTACGGTAGCGGGCGTGTCTATATTTGGTTCTTTCATGAGGATGGCTGCCGTTAATTATTGCTAAACGCAAACGTTTCCAGAATATTCGTGGCTTGTCACATTCACATCAACTACATGTATCCATACCTACCAGGGCCTGTCTCCGGCGTTTACCGCATTCCTTGCTTGTGGGTTCCAGGAGTCGGGCTCCTATTTTTCTTTCCCGGGACTTGCCATGTGGCTATGCCGCAGGGGAATACTCGAGGGAAATTTAAGTATTCGGATGCCAAGATACCAAAAGCCTTAGTCTAGAGTTTCTTGGCGTCCGAATACTTGAATTTATCTCGAGTACCGTAGGTTTGGTTGAAATTTGTTATGAAATTTGTGAATGCGGGAATTGCGGGAATTGCTGCGGGGAGACGAGCGGAAGGGGAAATGATTTTGGGAAGAGGTTTTATGCCCCGTGGGATGGGGTTAGCCTTGATAACCAGTAACTGAATTTCTCTAATTTTCTGGGGGCGGCTGTTCGTTTCCTCCCCACGCCACGCCAATCCCCTTCCGCATCCTGACAGGCCGCCCGACTAGTGCTCTTCACCGCAGCGGTAAAAGTTGTCATATCGCATCTATATCTTCAAACGTGGTAGATCAGATACCCGTATCCAATGTACAATTTCCTTAAATTCTTCCTGATGAGAACAAGCAAGCTTTCTCGGGAACTTATTGCTATTTGGTCCATCCCCCGCTCTAGGGATAACCTATATGCCTGTCTACCGTATGTTGAATCACCCATAGTGTATGGCAAGGGCTCAGACGACAGTGCTCGGACGCGCTAGCCAGACTCAGGCTAGCGGGATGAGAGCAGGGCGCACGGACTGCGGTACTCGTGGTCCAGGACAAGAGCCTGGAAACATGGGTGGTGGATTTGTATGGCGAAATATCCGTGCACCACTCCATAGCATACAAAGCCACACACCCCATGTTTTCAGGTTCTTATCCTGGACTGCGAGCACAGCAAGTATCACCTCGCCTCCAAGTGTCACATATCAGTGCGAATGTCTCAGCGATGTCTCCTGGCCGGGGAGACTTCGGGTGTTGATAGCGGGGCGCGGGGATGGAAAGGAGGAAAATGCGAGACATGAACAAGGCTGGAGAAGAAGAAGAGAGGAGGAGCACGCATATCGTATGAATTAAGTATGATACCTTACTGTGTTGTATCCAACAGGCACAAGAGGTGCAGAATAATACAGTTGGATGTTGGTGAATTTGTAACCATTCTTCATGTGCAACCCACTCTTCAAGTGCGGTATTTGGGGATTTCCACCTCGAACCAGGTAACACCTGCAGGCACTTGTTGATACAGAGAAGAGCGAGCGTGCTGTTTCTCCCTCTGATGGATGAGATTTGTCCTCCATCGGTGCTAAGGATCAGGGTCTGAGTGCCACCACACCGCCATCGAATCGGCTGGAAGAGTCGATTTTTCCGCTGATGAGAAAAGGGAGAAAGACAATCAGAAGCACTTTTTTGATCCTCTATTTCTTTGGATCGGGAAGGGGGTGGATGTTCTGATGCGTGCATATAGTATTTTTCTCCCTCTATTTTTTCTTGACTTCACGATCAGCAGCAGCGACGTATACGTAGAGTAGATACATGTAGGATTGTAAATGGGTCTGTTGCGCAGGTTTTGTTCCGTATTATTCATTTTCACCGTCCGTTTTCTTTCACTTCTGTTATTGTATGTTACGTGGATGTGGGTACAGTGTACAGTTATGTGTGTGTCTAGTCGGGCTTAGTGTGGCCAGCCCCTCGTCTGTCTAGTTGCCTTCTCTCTTCTTCCCTTCCTCCCAACCAACAACACACGACCTCCCCCCTCTCTGTTCTTGCCCATAACTTCGTCACTATCACAACAACAAATCATCTGTTTCCACACCTCTACATCCCTTTCCATTGTCCATCAAGGTATCTTCAATATTCCATCACCCTGCTTATTTACTGGGTTGAGCAGCCAGCCATCATCAGTAAATACATCACCACTCAGGCGTCTTGCTTTGGTCTTCGTCCTGTAACATTGCCTTACTACTCTCACACGACAACTAGTGAGAGAAAGGGAAACGGATAAAAATCAACTCTCCCAATCATGGCTTCCAGCGCCAACACTTCACCTCCACCAGGCTACAGTTCTGAAGATCTCGTGAATGCTGCCGCAGGTGTAGCTTCTCCGCGTGCACGCGCCCAGCGGCCCCTAAGGACGTCGCAGAGTTTCCGGGTGGATGAAGGTTACAGCGGTGAGGAGACGCCCAGTGTGTACGAGGATCCCAATCAGAGAGAGGATATGCGATCGGTGAGAGATAGTGGAGAGCTGAAGATTCCGGCCTGGATGACGGGGTTGAATGATGCGTTAAGAGAAGGTTTGTGTGTTTTCTCTGTGTGATTGACAGATGTTGGTTTTGTTTTGTCACCAGAAAAGCTGTAAGGGGAATTCGAAGCTCATCGCGCTTGTTTCATTTTGCTTCTCTACGATTTTTAGCCTGTCGCTATCCTCGTTTCTTAAGGGTTCGGACGATGAATCCGTTCTACGTCAGCTCTGACATCCCCTTCTTTATCTAGAATATGCCTATAAACTTGTCCGAACCTTACCGACATCCCACATCGCCTCGCTGGTCGACCGATTAGTACCTATCCTTCACCTTGATTTCGTGCAGATACTCCCGTCCGAGCTGTCGCTTCAGATTCTTTCCTACCTCCCCGTTCGATCGCTCCTCAATGCGTCTCTCGCCTCGCGGACGTGGCGACGATTTGCTCTGGAGCCACGGCTTTGGCGCGAGCTATACCATGACGCAGGGTGGGAAGAGAACAGTGCTGAAGTACGACTATTTGAAAATGAGATGAGGGAGCGGGCAGATGAGGAGGTGCGACAGCAGCAGCAAGCGAAAAGAAAAGCGGAGGAACAACGAGATGAAGAAAAGCAGATGAGGGATCAAGCTAGGAGAAACATGGACCGATTTAGGACCGATACATCGCAGAATGCGGAGGAGACGATAGGATCAGATACTTCTAGCGGGCCGATGGATACGAGCGCAGAGTGGTCGACACAGGGGAGTAACGCGCTACCGCCGTATGAGGCTCCGACTCAGACTCCGGATAGCCCAGATATGAACTATTATCCTTCTGAAGCGGGGTCCCAGAGGACAGTACGTAGGTCGGCGAATCCAGGAATGTTTGGTTCCGCCGCAGCTATGTCAGACGATGATGATATGTATCCGCAGTCCTTGAGTCGTCCTATACTTCAAGCGTATCAAGAGCCATCGCTTCCCATTCAACCTACGTTGACCACTCCAGGTTATAACAATCACCTCCGGCTGAATTGGGCGTTTCTCTATAAGAATAGAAAAAGACTTGAAGACAACTGGCTAAATAACCGCTTCACAACTTTCCAAATCCCACACCCGAACTATCCCCATGAAGGTCATGCGGAGTGTATATATACCATACAATATTCACCCAATTTTCTCGTTTCTGGGTCGCGAGACCGCACGGTCCGGATCTGGAATATGAAGACGCGCCGTTTAGTCGGCGAGCCGCTTCGGGGCCATGGTGGCAGTGTACTCTGTCTTCAGTTCGATGAGAGCCCAGATGAAGACATCCTCATAACTGGTTCATCTGATTCAAGTGTTATCATCTGGCAATTTTCTACTGGAAAACCTTTAAAAATCATCGAGAGGGCCCATAAGGAATCCGTCCTTAACCTTAAGTTCTCCAAAAAGTGGCTTGTAACGTGCTCAAAAGATAAATTCATCAAGGTTTGGAATCGCGAGTCTCTCGAGACAACATCCAAGGACTACCCCTGGCACTCAAAATACCTTTTCGGCAATGGTATCGAAGCCCGTCAACACCCACACCACCCTGATAACGTCGGCCTGGCCCTCCCTGTCTGGAATGTGCAAGACCCCTCGATATCCTCTGGGTTTAACCTTCAAAACCCTTACACCTCCTCCAGCGCTAGTAGATGGAGCCCTAGACCTATACCCGCCTATACTACTGTACAAATTCTCACTGGTCACGGCGCCGCCGTAAATGCAATTCAACTTCACGGAGATCAGATTGTAAGCGCGTCAGGAGACCGTGTCATTAAACTCTGGAACCTCCGCACTGCAGTCTGCGAGAAGACTTTTGTCGGCCACACTAAGGGCATTGCGTGTATTCAATTTGACGGACACACGATTGTCTCTGGCTCGTCTGACCAAACCATTCGTGTTTTCGACTCTGACACACAAGCCGAGATCGCAACCCTTCAGGGCCACGGCGCTCTGGTACGAACAGTCCAAGCCACCAACTCGCGTATCGTTTCAGGATCTTACGACGAGTCTGTGCGAATCTGGCGCAAGGATATCGAAGGGCGCTGGGCCCCTGGCCCCGTCCTCCGTCAGGTAGCATCACCCGCGCTCCGCTCTGCCGCTGCTGCCGGAGCCGGTACTCCCGCAAATGTGCAGGCACAGATCGCGGCACTCTATCACCAGAACCACCCACCAGGCACAGTACACATGCACCAGATTCAACAGGTCGGTGGAGCTGGTCTCCCCGGTGCTGTGGCAGCCGCTCAATTGCTCCCTAACACATTCTATCATCACCATCATCACCATCACCACCCGCAAGTGGCGGCGGTTCTGGCAGCACCTGGTGCTACGGTACCGGGGGCACACGGACATGTAGGAGCACCAGTCCCGGCTCTAGGAGGTGGTCCGGGGCATGCGAGCGGGACGCATAGGGTATTTAAACTGCAATTTGATGCAAGGTGGATTATCTGCTGTAGTCAAGATAGTAAGATTATGGGATGGGATTACGCAGCAGATGAAGAGGATGTTGTTGAGGCATCTAGATTCTTTAAGGGCGGGAGTTAAAAGTAATTGTGGAGTTGAAGGTGATTGAGTGTTCTATTAGGTGTGAAAAGCGGGTATTCATTGCGTTGGGGCACAGTGGGACTTTTTTTAATCAGTTGTTTCCTTTTATAGCTTTTCTTTCTCTTCTCTTTCTTCTTCCGGTTTGGGGAGTGGGGAGTATGCAGTCGATGATGACCTGGGTTGATTCTGTAAGTTCAGGAGAGTATGTCCGTTTGCTCAGTGGAAGAGTGAGACATTTTCTGGTTTAACTTTTTTTTCAACATGTGTTGCAGCGGAGCGGATTTGATTAGTCCTTTTTTTTTTGTAGCTTTGTTTTGAGCGCTATATGCATATAGTTTACCAATAGCTACCTAGTTTTTCATCCTTGTTGAGGAAGTCTCTATATTTATTTTAGCTATTTTTTAGTATTTTGTAGTCTGAATATGGAAATGCGGCGCTTTTTATTTTATTTTTGTATTTCCTAGTGTTTTTCTCAGTACTTTCGGGAGGGAATCGTGTAGCTTTCGTAGTTATCCAAGTGCGAGAGTGGCTTTATACAAGTGATTTGGATGGATACGTGTAGTTGATGTAGCGGTGAGTGAGCACCCGTGATCGTGGAGTCTACTATGGCCGTAGATAGGCGGTTAGATAAACCATACACGCATCCAACCCTTAGGTTATGGTGGCTAGCTAAATAAAACAAACATACAGGGCAAAGCAAAGCAAAACACACGTCTGCTATGGCCGTTTTAAGACGGAGACGTGTATAAATTGTTTCAATTCGGGGAGTAGGGACGGGATGGGTGTTATTTGGTACTATGTGATGGTCGTGAGGGTGTTCTGTTGTCTATAAGATTCGCTATCACTATGATCCTTACTTTGTCTAAGGCATGGCCCTTGGACGCACATGAATGCACACTCTGTCGCCTCTTGTGGGGTTGGGACTACATTTAATCCTTTTCTAATGTTTATCTTAAAGCTTACCCGGCACGAGTAAATCACCTCAGCTGGATACATGTTCACAATTCACAATAGCTCGCTGCTGGATATACCTACCTTGTTTGGCTTCATACCTCTACTCGACGAATATCTTATACCTGGATTCTTATCGGGTGGGCTAACTTGTAAATAGACTTATTCCATTGGTATATTATATATCCAGCGCTATTGAATCCACCGTGAATATCAGAATCCGTCATTAGCATTCCTATAACGCTCCCCGATATTTCCTAAACGATTCATAGACCGTCTTTCCATTCTGAACATCTGCCATAACTTTTGTGTCTGCCTCGACCATCGCAGGTAGGATGCTCGCAACCTCCCCCAGAAGCCCAGCCGGGATGACGACGACGCCGTTTTTGCTATCAGCAAAGACGATATCGCCCTAGAAATAGGACTACATTAGACCCAAAAGACAGAGGGCGGAGCGAGGGTTAGTTGGGTGATGCTTACGGCTGAGACCTCTGTACCGTTGATATTGATAGGGTCGTCGACAGCAACGATTCTACTCTCAGCTGCAGCACCGACTGTGCTGACGCCTTTCGAAAACACCTATGCATCTATCAGCACCCCCCATTTGCCCAGAGAGGAGGGTGAGGGGATGGAAATATACCATAAGGTCCTCCCTCTTCCCTAGCTCATCAATGTCTCTAACCCTTCCATCTACCACAATCACTCTTGCTCCCAGCTGATACATCCTCTCGGCGACAATCCCACCGATAACAGCACATCGCTGGCCAGCTGGCTGAGAGACAACGACAGTATGACGCGGTGTGACGAAATCTGCAAAGTGGGTTCCTGCTGGAAGGGAGCAAATGGGCTCTGTGGTCATTTTGGGAGCGAAGAGAACGGTTGTTGCAAGGGATACGTTTATGCCAGAGGAAGTGCGGGGTACTGCGAAGACCCGTTAGCAGGGCTGAGAATATTATTGATGTATATTCACGGTGCCTTGAAGGTATCCTGGGGGAGATAGTCTGCAATTAAGCCACACTCACCGATATCGCACAAGAATCCAGCATTAGGGACGTTCAACTTCAACAGGGCGTCTGATATCTATTCCCCCATAGCATTTCAGCACATGGCTTTTCTTACTATCTCGAGGAGGGAAAATCGAACCTACATCGCAAGCGCTATACTTCTCTAGACTTTTCATCAATGCCTCTTGTTGCGTCATTTTGATGATGATGTATTGGGGGTCTCGAAGCCGTGACGTGGGGTTGTCACATGCGAGTGGTGAGGAAATCTGGGGTTGCGGCTCAACTGTTAGTGTCGGGTACTGCCGTGCGCGCCTTGTCAACTTGCGCGCCTTTAGTCACCGATTTGGTCGTATTCACAATGAAACCAAAAACTTCAATTTTTATAAATTTGGCTCTACAGTAAACCTGGATGCTATCATGTATCCGGATGAAGTACACATGCATCAAGCGGGTCGGATCCATCGCTGCACACTGAGAAATGTAGGGGACGCATCCAATACCCTCCCATTATTAGCATTTTCCATACCACAGGAGGTAATTAAAGCAAGGTCAATGGCGCCCAAACGAAGCATATCCTGCCTATTGAGCTCAGGAACAAAAACCTGGATAATTCAACCCCTGATCGACGGAAACTAACGGTTGCTGATCAGACACGGTGTGCATGTCCGGGGGTTTGATTGGAACACCGAAGGGCGCGACGATCTTGCTTGATCGACATGGCCTATGAGCTAAGTCTAAAACTTCTACTATATACGCTTCCGGACACCCCCCTCGCCCGGACAGTTCATGATTGGTTAATATCTGGTAGAGAATACCTGTTTAACCAGCAATTTGCTATTTGCAATGCTGGAAACTATCCAATTTTAGATGGCTGCCCGAGTGAAGGGGAGAGGTTTGTCCGGGTGGACCGCGAAGATATCTAGTTAACGTATTATTAAAGTAATGCCGGGTTTGGTGGTTAGGATGGGGGGGGCAGGATAAAAAAAAGGGGTACCTTGAGCAGTTCCCCTAATATACAGAGTTGTTGTTGTTGGTTGGTAAATTAGTGCTTAAATATACCCAAGATTGGGATGAATGATACACGCAAGGAAGTAGCCCCCCAGCTAGCCACTCTACAGCATGCTTGGACTGTAACTAAAACCTGGAATCACTTTACAATCATACAGTACAATCGCCCTATAAGAATACGGTTGGTTCCGAAAATCATATTCTTATAAAAGGGTTATTCTTATATGAAGAGCAGGCCACACTCAAATTTACCCCTGTCAGGACTGGATTCAGCATTCTTATAAGGCGAGTGTTCTTATAGTTAGTATTCTTATAGGGCGATTGTACTGTATTTGGATCTTTGGGTTCCGCGTATAAAAAAACCCCGAATTTGATTACAGTCGAGCTATTGAAAGCAATACGATGCGAAAATTGTATTTGAGTGTCGTTCAGCGAAAATGTCCCATAACTGCCAAGATAGTTATGGTGCATTTTCGCTGAACGACACTCAAATACAATTTTTAAGGCACTGAGGTTCGCTAAATGATGTTGGTGTAGAAACCCCCCCATTCGGCGTGTGTATTCTGGCAATACATACGTATCAACCTGGCTATGGGACCATTGCTTAGTGTTAACATCTTTATTATGGTAGTGCTGGTCCGAGACACCGGCGAATGTAGAGGGAGATCCGTTGAGGCATCGTTTTAGTTCAATTTGTGCCGTAATAGTTTCAACCGAAATTGGAATACTCTATATCTGGAGCTGGTAGAAGGGGGGGTGCACGGTTAACTTTCAAAAGTGGCTAGAGCGGGATCGCAGGGCTTCTCGGACATTAGGAATGTTAAGACCTGATAGTGGTACTTAGCCCGAGAGATCACTCGGATCGCTGCTACCACATGTATTTGTGTGCGCCCGGGTTCCTTACAGTACCTAGTACCCAGTTTGCGCCGCGTTTGAGTATGTATGTACCGCCGAGACAGAATAGATGAGACAAACAGTGAGTGTCTCGCATCTCAGCTCCGATGAAGTGAATGACAGAAGCTGGGAATGACGTGCGAGGCTTCAGGAGTACATACATACATACATACATGTACATACATAGATGCTCTCACAAAACCTGTATGGTGAATAAAAACCATTTTCATCACTACGCCCGTATAAAGTACGTACGAATAACTCTCTCGTGACCAAACGGGAGCTCCCAGCTTGGCTAGCTGTCTTGTAATTTTTATTTTTATTTTTATTTGTCTGGGAAGTTACCGAATATATGTAAGATGGTACTTTCAGGCCAGAGTGTGGTGTCCGTTCCGCGTCATACTTGCTGCTGCTCTGGGGTTCTACTGCTATGCTATTGCGGTCATGGCGGAAGGCGCCGGATGGTGGTGTTAAGGTGGTTAGTTTTACTTCTGCTGCTACGCCTTTGTTTGTATAGTTTGATTGTGGTAATTTGAGGACGAAGTATCAGCCATTTGGACAGGAGAAATAAAAACGCCGTGGGGGTGGGGGTTATGGTAGGTAGGTAGGTAGGTATATGGCTAAGGTATGGATTCGTGATTCCGTTCTGTATAGAGGTTGCGGGTAACAATATTGTCACTAGCAGTAGACTCGCTTCTTCTTTTGGTATCTATTTTGTGGGGGATTTGAATAAGATTCTTAATGCTTATTTTCCATGTGTTTATTGGAACTACATGTAAGGGAGAATTAGGTAGCTACATGTAGCTTAATGATATATAGCAGCAAGAAGTAGTGAGTATGAAATTAAAGGTATGTTTATAGCTACAGTAACCTAACACAACCAAGTAACCAACAAACCCCTCCATCTAGCACCCAAATAGCCCCCCTAATAGAATCTACATACACCCCAAACGAAACAAAAGAGAAAAAAAAACACCCCTAAACACCCGCAAGAAACGCAAAACACACACTGAGAGCAAGAGCCGGTCCAAACAGTCCAAGCCCGACGCCCACACACCTACCGCGCTGACCACCCGAAGCCGAACTAGTCGGGACCGAACCTGTGGTGGCTGTGGATGTCGGCATGAGCGTATCCACCGAAGCCCCCACACTACCAGTCAGCTGCGTAGCAAGAGGCACAAACAAACCCGACGTCGAAAAATCCAAGATGTTCGGAACGGCAAGCGGGTACTGTGTCTCCACAGACACGCTCGGAGTCGCCGTACCCGATGCTGCAATGTTAGAATCGAGCGTAAAAGAGTTACCGGTAGGTTCAAACGAGAGGAGGGTATCATGCCCAGATGGAGACGCAGACGATCGAACAGCAGCACTACTAGTACTAGTGGTAGGCGGGAGAACAATGACGGTTGTGGTCGAAGGCCTAGGACCGGAGCCTCCGGGACAGAAGTGCACAAACCCCCGGTCCTCCGGATCGCATTCTTCGAGACAGAGCGTGATGATGCCGGCCCATTTCGGGTGCGTGCAGATGCAGGCAGACCATTCTGCGAATGTCGGCTTTTGGCATTCGGGCGGCGTTGGGAGGATGGTCTGGCTGCAGATCTGGCTGAGGCAGTAGTCTTTCTTCATCTGTGGGACGGTGGCTGGGAGGAAAGTGAGGATGACAGCGGCGGCGGCGGAGAACTTCATTGTGGTATGAGGGTTTGTCTGCGAAGACTGATGGATGGATGGTGTTGTGGAGCAGGGGAAACTTGGGGGGGGGGGGTTGAGCTCAAAGAAGATTGGTATATTGGTGTGGGAATAGAATGGTCTTGAATCTTAATTGCATATGTGCGCGTCTCATTATATTTATTACGGGTTGCATTTTAGAACGTTGCGAGTGATGGTTGGTGAAATCTAGATGCTGGATCGAAGAAAAGAGCAAATATTCTTTCTAGCTAAGAAGACTTGATAAACCGACTTTTGCAGTCTCTTGATCCCCTAGTATAACTAACTTATATTCTGCTATCACCCTTTCTGCTTTAGGATATCCAATAAGCGTATAATGATACTATGCATATGCTGTGAGATCAATACAATAAATAAACGTATCACTAGTCTGATTTCTCCCAGTTAACAAAAGGTTCCATCCCAGGGCAGAGGTGGGAGTTCTTCCTCCAGGTGCACCAATATATATATATATGTATGATTCGAACTCGAACTCTCATCCCTCCAGATAACCCTCAAAACCAAAAACGCCCTCAAGCAACCATAACCCCCACAACCCCAACCCCAACCCACCCAGCCACCCACACTCCACCTGTACCTTTCCACGCACCAGAGCTCGGCGAAGTAGGAGCTATATACTTAGTATTCGTAGGGTTGAGTTCAGTCGAGGTGGATATACCGTTGAAGGGGAGGATGGAAAGGGTAGGCCTATTGTCTGTGGTTTGGTTTGACGTGGGTGTTGTAATGGTGAGAGGAAGGACTGGGGACTCTAGTTTCGAGAATGTGGGATTGAGAGTTGAGAGTATTGACGGAGGGAGTGGAGGAGATGGAGAGGATACGGGAGGTATAGGGGAAGTGGATGTAGCGGATGTAGGAGGGATGGGCGTAGGTGGTAATTGACTAGTTGTCGATACGGTAGAAGCACTTGTAGAAGCTAATGGAGTAGTTGCCGGTACAGAAGTAGGTGCGACCGCAGTGCTAATCCTCACTGCAGTGCTACTAGCCATGACTACCGTACTAGTAGTCGGAAGGACAGCCGTGACTGCAGCCCCCACGCTTGAACTAGAAACAGAAGCCGTCGCTGTAGCTATAGTGCCCACAGCTGCAGATACAGAACTCGTCGTTATCTTCGTGGATACAAGAGGTGCCAGCCCGCCTGGACAGGATTTGACAAAGCCTCGATTCTGAGGCTCGCATTCCTGGATACACAGGGCGATGACGGCAGCCCATCTTATATGTGAACACACGCAGGCGGACCATTCAGCGAATGTCGGTCGTTGGCACTCGGGGGGTGTTGGTAAGATCGATTGGCTGCAGACCTGACCGAGGCAGTAATCGAGCCTTTGTGGGGTGACAGCGGGGAGGATGGAGAGTAGGAGTGGGAGGAGGAGGTTCATTATGGTGGAGGGACTAAGGACGGTTTGGCTGGTGTGCTTGGTTGGAAATTATAGAACTAGGATTGATAGGAGAACTGTATGGTAGGATTGACTCTGTGAAAGTCGAGTGATTTCCCTAAAACAAGGGAAATTACGAGTAGAGGAGAAAGCATGTTGATGGATGGCAATTACTGCAAGATATTTTACGGGCTGTGGGCATTTAATAGAAAGGATAACACTCTAGAAGGCTGCTCGCTAGCTGGGGTTTTTAGTAGACGGCTATTCTATGGGAGAGGGCTGGTGGAGCACAAGTCGCTTCAACGCTCGAAGATAGGATGGCTGCGAGTGATTAACGATGAACGGCTTCTGCTATGCTATAAGAGTTGACATGGTTGGCTTCTGCATGGCATTACACACTCCAGAGCAGAGACCAGACGTCACACCGGAAAACTCGTGGATAGGGATGTAGACTATCTGCAGATCTCCTGGCTTCCACGACTGATTGTCTAATCATTGCTCTTATCCCGAGTTAACCCACGTCAGTGTTCCCCACAGCTTACCAACCCTGCTAAACACCTCACAGCAGCCACCCACGATGCACATTCCGGTTAGCAGCGTCTCAACAACAGTTCAGTTCTCCAGCTCATGCAGCCAGTGACGCGTCCAAGCTACTAACAGCTGCCAAGCCGGATCCGGCAACGATCAGATAAGGCCGGTAGACATCGACGTAGCATCACGGCCGAGAGTGGTGGAGATATCGTTCAATGTCCGAACAGCGGAGGTAGAAGCGGTGGACTCCGGCATAAAAGCTTGTCTCCATCCATCCCCATCAGATAAACAAATCCCCATCAGATAACAGCCACCCATCCTCGCCTTCCCACCCACCGCCCACGAAACCCGTAACCATGCCCATTGCCGGACTTCTCCGCAGAGGAACTTCCTTCTTCAGCAACAACTCCAGCAAATCAAAAACCGACGACGGAAAAGTAACCAAAGACACGCTTTTCCCGCTCGTCACCTGCGAACACGACGATGAAAAAGACCCCGACGATTGCAACCACGACTGCGCTGCCTGTCCCAGCACGGGGGATGGAACCAGCAGTTATGGAAAGGCCTTTGATAAAATTGGCGTCGATAATGATTCTGAGCTTTATGGCGGAGTAAAAAAGTTCTCCCGTCATGTCATCGTCGCAACAGAAGAGACGGACTGGATAAGAGATGTCGAGGATATCAAGGGGAGTGTCATGGAGGCGTTGAAGAAGTCTGTGGATAAGGGGCTGGTTGATAATAAAGACGGTGTATGTTTAGACTCCCCTTTCTCCTCGGTGGCCGTGAATATGAATTACTGGATATTGAAGCGAGAATGCTAATTGAGTTGTGGATAGCGATTGATGATCTCAGCATCCAACATGCATCTTTCCCAGCATCACCACCACCACCACACCACCTCCAGCAAACCCGAACCCACAACGGTCCTCCTCCTCCCCTCGTG
Organism: Gyromitra esculenta; assembly: GCA_038503075.1. Classification (NCBI taxonomy): domain Eukaryota; kingdom Fungi; phylum Ascomycota; class Pezizomycetes; order Pezizales; family Discinaceae; genus Gyromitra; species Gyromitra esculenta. Next base: position 456,391 of record JBCAML010000005.1, read on the forward strand.
GACCCTCGTGGAGAACGTCACCCCCGAGACCACCCCAGAGCTAGTCTCCCGCTTCATCAACCCCTCCCCAACCACCCTCGACGTCCTCCCCACCCCCTCACCCTCCATATCCACAACCTCTCTCGCCTCCCCAACGGGACCCACCTCGCCCCTCACCCTGCAGATCCCCACCTCACCCATACCCCCCACAATCGGTTCTCCAACCTCTCTGTCCCCTACTAAACCCGGAACCCCACTTACCCCAACCCCCGATCTCCAAAACCTCTCGCTGAACGACCTCCCTTACTCCCTTGACTCAACTCTCCGCTCTACCCCGTTCCCACACGACACTGCCATCCTCCTCTGTTCGCACAAGCGCCGCGATGCCCGCTGCGGTATCTCAGCACCAATACTGCGAAAAGAATTTGAACGCCACCTCCGACCCCTCGGCCTGTGGCGCGATTTGGGCGATATGAGAGCGGGCGGTGTTAAAGTGCTGTTTATCAACCATGTAGGCGGACATCGGTGGGCTGCGAATGTGATTATATATCGCAGGCAAACTGCAGACGGGGAAGGAGGAGGAGGAGGGAGGGAGGGGAATGGGGAGGGGAAAGGGGGAGAGGCTATGCAGTGTGTTTGGCTGGCGAAGGTGGCGCCGAGACACGTGGAGGGGATTGTGAAGCATACGGTCTTGGAGGGGAGGGTTTGTGACAGCGAATTAGTGAGGGCGGGATTTGATAGGAAGGCTGGGTTGAATAGTTGGTAGATGTGTGTCACGATACTTGGAGTAGAGTGCTTAGAGGAGGAAATATATTTAGTGTGTATTGAATGAGAGCATTTACTGGAGCTGCCAGCCAAGTTATAGAGAGACCTCTCGTGAATAGAGACACCGTGACATAGTGCGTAGATGTTTGGGAAATCTTGACATTTGTGATGCGTCTAGAGGATAGTCATACTCGTAAATAATAGATCCTCAAGAGAACCTCCAAGATATTGTCTACAACCCCGTGAAGACTACACGTGAGAAAAAAGAGAACTAGCCGAATATAGCGATCATTACTCCCTTAAGATTAATAAGGCTTTTACTAAGATACCTTATGACAGACTCACGATCTGTAAAGCTATCCAGGCTCTGGTGACAGACAGCTATGTACAAAGACGTAATATTAAATTCTAGGTATTTCGCTTTTTGGGGGCTCTACGGCACCAAATATCTACTCCACTCTGCGTCTCGTGCGTGTTCAACGGTATCTTCATCGAGTACTTGCGGAGACATACACGCGAGCACCTTGAATATTTCTACTACCGTCCTTCGCCGGGGTGGAAGTTGAATACGAACAACTTTGCAATGGCGCTGCAAAAACTAAACTTCTTCTGCTATTCGTTAACGCTAGGACGAACAATTAGTTAGATACCGCACCCGCATCCGCATGCCATTGCCATTGCTCCATAGCCCTAACCCAACCCGCCATATAGCTACAACGGGGACTGTATGTTAGGGTTAGGTTAAATATGTCGTAGTATTTATTATACGTACCTATTCGGTGTACTCTAAGCGCGTGTAGGATCGCTGTCGAGTGTATTACATTACATGTAGTAACCCTTTATTTTTAATACAGTACAGTTGCGCCTCGCTCTGCTGGATCCCCCCTTTTGCTATCTCTCGTACGGATCCTTGATCTATGTACCGTAATCCTTTTTTTTATTTTTTTTATTTTTATTTTTTTGGCTCGCCAAGATTGGGACCTACTTGCTATCTCTATCTCGTCGTATAGAAAATCCTACTAGGACTTGGGTACCTGACGTATCGAGGTATGTGCATATGGGTGTAGTACGATTGGATTAGTCATTAGAGAGTGTGTGTGGGGTGGGGTGGGAGTTGGCCGTAAGACAAGATACGAGGAAATAAGGTTTTTATTAAAGCTCCGGCCCCTCCCCTCCCCCGGAGATTTCGGGGATAAGAGCGTTCTCCTTTTAGGCGAGGGTTTTCGTGGGTTGTTACGACTGGATGTGGATCATGGAAAAAAAAAATTCAAGTATGTAGATGGAGCAAGGTTATGCATTCGGTGTGGAGTTTTGTTGCGGGGTTATCTGGATTGGGTGCTACTCTGGCTATGGCTGGCTGGGTGTTTGGAGTTGGGTATTGGAGTTGTGGTGGATGGTTTGTGCGAGTGATGGTTTGTGATGCTATTCGCAGGTATGAAGGCTGCCATGAGGAATTGGATGGACGTGTGTTTTTGGAGTAAGGAAAATTAGTTGCTACAATTCTGGTTGAACGAGGGAATCTGCTAGTATGCTATTCAGAAGTAACTTGGAAACTACCTGACCTACTTCAATACTCCTTCTTCCTTCCATTTCGCACAGATCACCTTAACCTTCTTTTCTACCCATCTCGAATTCCCCCAAGACCCCCACCCTGACAAAAACCGCATCCAATCCACCAATGCCCATTCCCACTGCTCCATCATAACTTCCCACGTATAATCCTTCTCCTCCACCCCCTTCCTCCCCAGCGCTGCCATCAGCTCGTCGTAATAAAACCTCAATAGCTGCTGTTCATTCCTCAGCTGCTTCTGATCCACCGAAGTACTGATAAAATACGCAAGATCCTGAACCCCAAGCCCAAGCCCGACATACTGGAAATCATACAGCGCACATCTCACCTCCTCGCCCCTAGCAGAGGCTCTCGAACTAAACGCGATATTGGCCGCCTTGCAATCCCCATGTAACAGTGTCACTCCCACCCCTCCAGGCCTCGACCTCAACTTCTCAGCCACGTATTCACAGAACGGGAGTAAATACGGATAATCGTCCGCCTCAATCCGTAACGACTCCATCTCATCGCCCCGAGTATCTAAATACCAGTACCCGCCTTGCTCCCACACTCCTTCCGCCTCATTCGGCTCCGCCACCTGGAGCGGCGGAGCAACCACAGCAGCAGGCTTGATGCCCCAGTACGTAGCGTGGAAGTTTGCCAGCCATTTCAAAACCACGTGGGTGTGCACCGTGGAGTAGGATGCGGAGTACGGATACGTAATCGACAGGTCTTCGAGCAGCAACGCTTCGTCTCGTGATGCTTCGGCGACTGGATATGTCTTCGCCACAGGAGCTAGCTCATCGAGTCGCGATGAAAGGTTGGCGTAGAAGTAGCGTTCGACGCGGTAGGAGAGGAGCTTGCGGATGTGGGATTCGTCGGCTGAGGTGGTGACTGGTGGGGGCTTGATCAGTTTCAGGACCAGGGAGTCGGGGTCTCCAGGCGCAAGCGTGAGGCGGTAGATATGGCCGTAATTGGACCAGAGAGAGGTGAGGAGGCTGTGGGAGCGCACATTAAGGTGGGCGGGGAGTATCAAGCTGAAATCAGTGCTTTTGGGAGACATAGCTGTGGAGAACCCTAACCCTGCTGTGCTGGTGTAGTAAGTTGAGATACCAGGAAACTGCAGTCCTGGAAATTCGTGCTTTTGGTAGCTCTCGTTACAGGACAGACATGCAGTTTTTGATAGGTCGACATATTATATACCATACTTCTATGTAGTAATATTTTATTACGTATGATAGAGCATTACGTGTAAAACTAATATCTAACAGAAACATGGAAACACGGTACTGAAGTTAGGGCATATATTTCGTGCTCACTATTACGCTTCTATGTATACTAGATCACAGATAAATGGTAATATATACGCTTGCAAGTGTATTACTTAGAACTAAATATTCTAGAGCACCAGAGGTATCGATAATTCCTTGGAGATTAAAAATTTTCTGCCTAGTGGGCCGCCCCCTTAAATTGCCCATATGGTAAAATCATTCAAATGCGTATAGATAGAGCTGAGAAACGGTGTTTATACAATTGAATAGTAGTCTATTCCGCAATAAGAATCTGAGAGGAGCATGCCAGGAGAAAAGAAGGAGAGGGATCGTGAAGAGGAAGAAAAGTATGAGAAGGTTATGTTTTTATGTACTAAGAGTACCATAACCTACAGGTTGAATATACCTATACATTGAATTAATAAATAAATAGTAAATATTCCGCAGTAAGAAAAAAGAAGTCCATCTTTACAATCCCAAATATTTTTTGTGGCAAGATTGCCTTCCTAATATGACGATGAAAACGAGAATAAATAAACATGAAAATATAGTAAAAACAGCTGTCTGACGAGAGAAGCAAATTGAATAACCGTGATAATAAGAAATTTGCCGAGTATTATCTATGTCATCACATAGATCCCTCAAAACTGGGCTTCCTAGTTTCTCTTGGGGAAAAGGGGTGTTGTTGCCATAGATCTGGACCGAGTGACGAGTGTTGAGATGGTGAAAGGAAAGGCTCCTGAAAAGCGATAGCTTGATCGAGGGAAGTCTCCTCTCGTATATCCTTCGTCTGATGTAATAAAGATCAGGACTGATTTTAACCTTTCATCTCGTATCTCTGGCTTGTGGAGTCGATTAGGTTGTAAGGAGTGCTGAACGATCACGAAGGTGGGTACTAACTAGTAGGTACATATCCTACTGGCTGCAGACCGATTTCTCTCTTCTCTGTAGGATAGTCATAGTCTTGTACCAGTGTTTAAAAATGAGGCCAGTAGTCTTCCCATCGAACGGTCTGGTAAGATCCTGCAGGAAGGCTTCGCATACTTATGATCCCCTCCACCAGCATAAATAACCGACATATCATGCAAAAAAATACTGTGACCCCACAGATCCCACGGAAAAGGTATCGAGGAACTTTAGACTTGGTAGAACAACCGCTAAAACGCTGTGACTCAAATCCAAAGTAATGGAAAACTAGAATAATGCACGGCAATGCACCAGTGCCGATACACGAAATCCGCCAAAACCAGCGTTCTAATGGCGAAGGGAAATGATTGTTCCATGTAACAGCATGGCAGCCGCCGTAAATAAGACAAAGTATCCATATGATCAACTTCTCAGCAAAGCCTGAGATCTTGACATCGAGATCTCCCTTCACCCTGCCGTTTTTGCCGCGTCCAGTAAAGTATCCAGATATTTGATGCTTAACTTGAATATTGCCATGCTGATTCGGTTGAGAGTTTAAGTTGTACTCGGAATATTTCCCATTCATGATCGTATTCGCGGCCAGAAGATAGTTTTCGTTGTCTTTACGCGTAGGAGTGAATAGAGCACAAACATTCATGTCGTGTATAAGGGAGTATCGGATCTCTGAAGTTGAGGGATCTCGACCAACCTCAAGTGCTAGAGGCTTATCGCCGTACGCAATAGAAAGTAGGATCCCAAGCTCAGGATCTCTGATCAATGAAATCGGTTCATTGACATCCAAAGGCTTATACCACCAAAACACGTACATCGTAACGGCACAAACAACGTGCATGACCACGTTTACTTCGAGTAGTGTGACTGGCAGCCCGGTGGCTTTGCGGGCTGCACATTGTAGAACCATCCAAACTGCTTGGGCGCAGACTAGCAGCTTTCCAATCACATCGGATTTCCCCTTATCGATTATGAGTTTCCTGTCGGGCTGGATTATATCAATCGTATTTAGTTTCTCTATCAGATGGACGAAACCAAGTGGAGTGATCGTGAAGTCGTAGGTACCGAAGTTGTCGCTCGGGCCCAAGGTGAATCCTCTCATGACGACAAAGAAGGCACCTTCCAATCCCAAGTGATCTTCCATGCTTCCAGGGTATACATTGAAGCGTTTACACCACTTTCTGTGGATCTCCTTGGCATGCTGCCACTGATGGAAGGCAAACCAGAGAACAACCTCTGGCGCTATAAGACTGAAAAACATCCACAGTATCTTATTGCGTAGCAGCTTTCGTGGCGTCGAGCCAGGTATGACATTTGTGTGTACTGCTGTCCAGACACAGAGACTGAGGGTGAATATGCAACTGATAAGGATGCCAATCGTGCCGCGACCTTCGGGCTCAGGGACCCAAACCGGTTCGATACCAGTTCTATTGAAGGTAGCTGAGGTAGCCAGAGGTAGAACGCGAGCGAGGACTGGCGCGAGATTTGGAAAGATAAAAAGACAATGAATCTTCATCCTAGGGTCGGTTTTGCGGGGATAGATTTAGTCTCTGTATTATCGCATAAATTTTCTGATAGGTTTCTCTATAAGCCTTTTGGTTGTTTGATAGAGGTAAATAATAAAAGTACACTCACTTGGTTTCTGGATGGGCAGCCTCTAGTTGTGATAACAAGCTGGCTAATCTTGAGTGTGATGCTTTAGCGAAACCTTCATGAAGCTAGGTGGGAATCGGATGGATATTTTATAGGATCTACGAGAAGTGTCATAACAGTCGATATTTGCTTGATAGTTCACTAGGGTAGTTAAAATTCTAGCCTTACAATATCCCAACTAGAATGAGCCCTAGTGGTTCCAAGTGACGACACTGAAACCAAAAGCTGTGCCAATTCAGCTAAAATTTCCGTAACGCTTGAGCCCTAAATCCAAGAACATGCTCAGTAAAAGCAATTAACATCTGTATCTGAACAAGCTCTGCGCACACTTACTTGGATCGGAGGTGAAGTATTGGGACTTACTAGGGTTTCACGGATCTGAGTGCTCTGTATTTCGCAACATTTCGCAACGTCACGATGTTGTTCTCCCTTCAGGGTGTCCCAATACTTCTTCCCTGACTCGAGTAAGCCTTGCCAGTTTTCCAACAGATCCAGCTCAATTAGGCGATAGCGTAATAAAGCTTCGCTGGTATGACTAATTATACTCAAACCCCTGAAAATTACAATAACGAACTTTGTTTCACTCCACTCATGTATAACCCCGACCGGAACCTTCGACAAATTCCAAGGAATTAACCGTTGACTTTGCTTTTAGATCCCTATTTAATTGTATTCCCAAAGACTCTCAAATTACTAATAGGGGTATAGAATTATCTAAAATTTTACCATATGCGAAGAGTTCCTGGAACTTGTGAAGGGGTTCGGCCTCGGATCCAGCGACAGCAAGAACGTGGTACAAACATATCTCTAGCCTGCAAGCCTATAAGAGTAAAAAATTCCTGGGGATTCATTCATATGGGGGTGTTGTCAGTTTTTGTGTGACTGGCGCCTTGTCGAAAAGCACAAGAATCGCCACCTAATTTCAACAGTTTCAGAACTCGAAACCAGCCTCATCCAAGGTCTGCAAAGCAAAGATTTTGAATGGAAGCCTGCTTGATTTCATGTTTTAGGCATCCAATTCCTCATCAGTTTCAAGGAGCTAACCAGTACTAATAACTGTTAAAATCCAGAAATATCGGGTGATGACTCGTTCTGTTGAAGCACAATAACTCAGCTGCAGCCTTAAAGTTAGATTCTGCCTTGGCGTTGCATATTGTTGCCCCGACTGGGTTTCTACTCTGAATAAATAAAACCTACCATATATAAGACTTGGGGATTTCAAAGCTCTGCCTTTAAGACCAACTTCAAGGCACAACTATAACCCGGAACACGTGAATGGTTACGTGTACCTTTCTATACCCGTCAGCTGCAAATATTCTTGCCTTACCCCGGCCGAGGATATATCCAGAAGCAACTAGTTTTTCTCCGAGCTCGATTGAAGTCCGATTCCTTGGACTCTGTGAGCGTATAGAAGAGTCATACAAACAAGTCCTGTATCACTATTTCTAGTAACTTGATTTTTCTAAAAAGGCAAGAAAGTATAAACCAACAATTGCAATGCTTCCCGAGGCCACTGAAAAGTTACAATCATACTTAGCTACTGAATTGCTTCCCCTCAAAAAAAATAGTATTCCTGTCTTTCTACTGGCATCTTACAATAGCCGTTCCAATATACATACGCAGGTGACAATAGATCGGCCCAGTTTATACAACAGAGGGACTATGTTACATCATCCCCGACACTATTACCACCTTTTCAACCGAGTCAAGGCGACTATTTCAAAAGGAACTGGCCCTGCGGCCACGGCATACCACACAAATCTGTTGAAGATCTAGATGGGTTCTGTACCTAGCTAGATAATGGCCAAGTCATTAGAGAATCTATATGTCCGATTAACGGATGACTAGTAAAATGTCTCCCACTGACGCCCTCCTGGACAGCAGATACAAATAAGTTTTGACCATAAAAGATTACAAATAGCAACAGACTTGACAGAATTGGGCTTCAGTCGTGGGTCAGAAGGACTCGGCCAACCGAAGTAGCACGTGCTTAGGTTATAGGTAAAAGGGGTTAAGTGCCTAGTTACTGATTTCGGAGCTCCGTCAATTATTGCATGCAGGAAAGTTCATAATGGGTTGTGGTCTTTGTCAAGAAGGTACATACCAAAAGCTTTCTTATGTTACTTACATTCTATTAAGATTTTTACTTCCTTGCTCGATAGTAACCTACATAAGCGAGTTATTCTAATAACTGTGCATGACGGCTATCTCCTTAAGAAGACATCGCCGCAATTTGGACGTCGATGTTATCTCAAGACCCCTGACAAACACCTGCCTCGTTTGTCGAATGGCTAAGAGGAGTAATATAAATATACCCAAAAGCCTTTGTCCCCCGCCGTCCAACTCCGCTATAATATTCAACCAAAGATCGTTCACGGCGCAGGGTCATGCAAATGCAAACCAATCTGTAATAAAGTGTGAATACATCACTAACATGATCTTCGGAACTCGGAGCTGTTCCGAAGCATGTGGTAGTACCGATACCAAGAAAGTACCTTTGGTCGAATAACAGCCCCAACCTGTTCAAACACGCTCATCCCACTATCGATAGCCAGGCGTGGACTTAGTGCTGAGGACGGATGACCAAAATGATATATAAGGCCAGGAAATTATTTGCCCAACTAGAAGTTAGCACGATACCCGTATCAGATCCAGCTCATCCAACGCTTGCAACTATAAAATGTTTTGTTTCAGAATTCTCGTACCTGGCTTAGTATTACTAGCCCCATTCCTTGGCAACGCTGCTACAACTGGGACGCTGAAAGTTCCAACCTATAATGTTGCCGGACTGCCAGGTATTTTAATCTCAAGAGATCGCACACTAGGTGGTAAGTATTATAAATAGCTACTAAGAACTTACAGATGTGCTATCATCTTCGAATCCATCAGAGAACACACCATACATCTCTGCCCGCCTATCCCTATATCAGCTGATCCATGTCCAAGAGGACTTCAATTATCATGCCGCACTCTATGCCTCTGACTCTTATGCTTATAGAACGCCAACTTCAGGTATCTACTTTCCCCTAGTGGTTTTGTTGTAGTTGGGCTTCACACTCACTCTTCCAATAGGTGGAGTCCCCTCTGGTGATGGCCTTAACATCCTATCTGACTACCCTTACATTGACTTCACACGCACTGCTTGGAATGACTGCAATCTCAATTCCGGTGACTGCCTCACCCCCAAAGGCTTCACTTCTATGCGTGTCAACCTCGGCAGCGGCATCTGGGTTGACGTCTACAACCTCCACACTGACGCCGGTGGCGAATCAGGCGACCTCGCAGCAAGAGCTGGTAATGTTGCCCAGTTAATATCCTATATGAATACCTTTTTAGCCGGAATGCCAGTGGTAGTGATGGGGGATACCAATATGCGATATACGACTACTGGCGATAATATCCGTACGCTTATATCCGGAGGCGGGTTCACAGATGCCTGGGTGAGCAAGTACCGTAGCGGAGCCCTACCAACCATTGGGGCCACTGTGCTTACCTGTGACTTTCCATTTGCCTCAAGCGTCACAGACCAGGCAACCATGATGGCATGCGAAGTCGTCGATAAAATCCTCTTCTGTAGCTCACCAACTCTCACGATCTCACTCGCTACCTTAACCAACGAGCACCGCAGCTTTCTCCACCCTACGAACGGTGGTCCCCTCAGTGATCATTATCCACTCTCTGCAACTTTCTCCTACACGACCTCCTTGCTCCGTCTTTCTGCCGTCGTCGGTGGACCACATGGCGACTTTTTCAACGACGCTCCAACCCTCTTTGCTGCGTCAGCTGCGCCAACTATCACGACTCTCACCATCTCTGGTGGATCACGGGTGGATTCTATCACTGCAGCATACAACACAATATCCAAAATTACGCACGGAGGAAGCGGGGGCACAACAGCAAGTTTGACACTGAGTAGCGCCGAGACGATCACGGAGGTAGAGGCATGTGAAGGCCAAAAAGGCGGCAATACAAGAGTTTTCTATCTAAGAGTCAAGACCAGTGCAGCGAGGGAGATTGCAGTGGGCGCAAAGACTAGTGCATGTACTGTTATGGCACCGCCGGAAGCTGGGATGAGGGTTGTTAGGTTTTGGGGGCGTAGTGGTGATGAGTTAGATCGTCTAGGTGTCGTTTGGGGGAAATAGTTTGGCAGATAAGGGGGTTTGTGCAGATCCATATAACCATCTACTTAGAAGGGATCTTGGTACTACATGTAACTAAAGCCATACTCTGGTCATTAAATATCACTCGATTATAAAAAAATCCCGCTAGCATAATCAACGTATTTTTATCCGTTACGCTCATTGCTTCATTTACTCAAAGCTTCACCTAGAATCTATTCAACCATGTAGTTTCCCTAATGTGGATAAAACTCAAAAAGAGAATCGAGCTGTATATTTTCCCTACGACTTTTACATCCCAAACTATGTAGTAACCCCAAATAAATAACTAAATTAACAAGAAGTCCTGATGTTAGTCGCAATACAATATGTCCCATCAGGTCCAGTCCCAATCGTTGACGGCTCTCCACTAGTAACTCCTTTCTATAACACAAAGTCAGAATCCACACCACTCAAGCACGCAATATTGAGGAACTTACGTATCTAGTGCAGATATCCGGGCCGTTGATACAGCTGTTGGAAATGATGGCAGTATCTCCGTAGTTCGTGTTGATACCGGCCACAACATCACCATCCTTGGCGACAATATTATCGATAATTACGTGCCGTGCTCCGCCGTTCCCGCTGCAGTTACCGCAGCTGCGATACAGCTTTCCGAAGTCGTTTACCTATTTTCAGAGGGCATATTATCAGTTTCTATCCTTGGTGTGACAGCTAAAGCGGATGAGTGAGCAAACAAAGAAGTTCTTAATCGAGAGCGTGCCAAAGCCGTTATGTTGGAAAACTTTATCGGCAGCTCCCTTGGCACCTCCACCGTTGACGTAGGATGTCCCAGAGCTTTGTTTGAATGTTGCGCCGTCTTGATTGGGTTTGTGTCAGCTACTAACTTAGTCAGATTATACTCAGCGATAGAGGGCCAACCTTCACAGACGTCTTCCCACCAGACATTGTTCAATGTACATGTTCCACGGCAATGGACACCTATTTTCCCCAACGATTTAGCACCAATTACTTATGGGAACTTGAGACTGAAACCATACCTTCAGCTTGAGCAGGTCCAATAAAAACGTTCGACAAGGTAGCACCGGCTTCAAGAATAAAGATTGTGTCCGCCTCGCCAGTCTCATCCTGTTCCGCACAGACCTTGGCTATTTCATTTCTTAGCATGGCATTGACCGGGTTGGGGAGAGGGTTTACAACTTACGGTTACGGTCGTAACGCCACATGTTCCCATCGTAACTCCCACCAGCAGAAACTGTGATTGGCGAAGACCTCGAAGTGCTCGCTACTGGCGTCGGGAACACAGTCGTAAGGCCTGTTGGGGTAGATCCAGCAGGAGTGGTGGCGGGGGTGGTTATAGTGGTAGTCTTAGTAGATGAGGTTGCTGGGGCAGTGGTGCTGGTCTTCGTGGTTGAAGTGGTAGAAGCTTTGGTAGTGGTAGTCGTTGATTTGGTCGTGGTGGCGGCAGCACCTTGAATACACTGAGAGTAGAATTCATTGGATGCGACACAGGTCCAGCCGCTTGGGCAAAGCGTTGCACCGGTCCAGTTTGCACCACCGCCTGGACAAAGGTTCAAATTAGTAGGTGGTTTTCCCGGAGAGGGAGAGAAGTGTAGCTGTCATAAGGTATATATCACTCACATTGACCATATTGACCAGCGGTGCTCTGAGCATTGATGGTAAGAGCACCGAGTGAAACGAGAAACAGGGTAGACGAAAGAGAAGGCATTCTTCCTGGCAAATATTCTGGGTTATAGATGCTGGTAGAGACGATACTTGCTACTGCTCTGACAACGAAAGCAAAGTCCAGCGGGTTTCAATTGCATCTTATATGCACACCTGAACAGCTCGCCTCCTCCCATTTCGCACTCAAAACTCTACGAACCCCGAAAGAACTAAAAAAAAGCGGAGGAGATTTCACCGAAAAGGGTCGGAGATTGAACCCGGAGGGGTGTTTCTACATTGATAGTTGTTTTGCCAAGAAGTTCAAAAGCTTCAATTTACGGAGTGCAAAAGTGATGTCCGGGCCTGAGATACAATCAATGGGGCAGTAATTAAGCGAGCAGAGCGTATAGTTTAAGCTCTTGGCTAGGATACTAAAAGGGCGTACACCAGTAGGCCATTAGCATGTTGGTCTCAGAGAATCAGGGTGTTCAAGTTAGACCGAGTGTGATTTAAGTTTTGTAGTTGACAGTTCTTGGTGCCTGCACGCTTAACCTTAATACTATATTCACTCGGAAATTAACCGGGATATATGTATTCTGCACCATTAAACTCCGCATTTGTCAAACCAGACTCTAGGAAAAGCTTACTATACAAAGGCCAGCTTTGCGCGCATAGAACCACCGAATCTTGGCATCCGGATTATCGGATCGTGAAGATACAAGATTCATCACCTGCATGGGAAATAGGTGGGGGTCACAGGCCACTTTGCGGGGGAGTTGGACGATTAGGTTCGGGGCGTGTTTCTTGTACAACAACGTTAAATGTCTCTTCAACTCTATTCTCGGTGTTATTAGGAGCGAAGCCCCACGAGCTATCTGTTTTTAACCAGTATCAGAGGAAACTGACGATGTTGGTAATAGGCGGTAGAGGCCCGTGAAACATATTGGTTTTGCGAAATTGCGGAAAGCCACTAGTCCCATGAAAGCAGAGTATTGGCAGGCGAGTCTAACTCAACGTTAACGGAAGGCAAGGTGAAACCGCCGTAGACCCGGCTAAAGAAATTCCGATAGCGAATACGACCGTACCCCTGGGTAACTCTAGATCTAACCCAAATCACTGGCATGGGTAGCGGTATTTAAGTACTCTACCCATACACCTTTGACATTCGATGTTAAACTAGAATAGGATCCAAAGATTGATCCTGTGTCACACTCAGGTTCCCTAGTTATATGCGACTAGCACCACATGCAACAAGCAAAAAGACTAATTTTATATATATACATTGATTGAGCCGATTTCTCCAAACCCCCTTCTCAAACTGTCAAGCTTACTCACCCCAGAGTCTTAACCCTACCTAATCACAAGCACTGGTAGTAATACGGAGGAGAGACTGCCGTGCAAGTAGAACCACTAGCGCAAGTGGTTGGTCCGGCCCAGCCCACACCGCCACTAAATCATTACATTCGCGAGTCAGTGATAATGCCTCGAAACCCTTAGTTTACACGATGTTACTTACCATTGTCCCCATTTCACTGCCACAGCTGTGGAAGTCGGCGTGGCCGATGACGTCTTAGAAGAAGTGGTCGAGGTAGCTTGAGTAGTCTGTTTAGTAGTGCTTGAAGAAGTTGTGACAGTGACCGTTGAGGTCTTAGTAGAACTTGTGACCAAAGATGTCTTACTTGAGCTTGTAACCGTAGTGGTCTTGCTAGTAGAGCTTGTAACTGATGTCTTACTGGTGCTTGAAGAAGTTGGCGAAGCAGTGGTAGAGCTGGAGCTAGTAGTTGTTGCAGTCTTCCATCCCAAGATTTCGTCCAAGGTAAGAACATATGCAGAGTTGTAGATACGCGTAAGGAAGTCCAGCGAATTTGCAGTACCGTCCTCAACGAAACTGTTCCAGGTAACAAACCAACTCCAGTCGGCGTCATAGAGTTCGAGAAGATCTGGATCAGGAATTGTGCCGACTTCGGTGGTAGCAATGAGTTTCTTGTCTCCGCCGAGGGCAAGGAGAGCATTGTAGGTGGCGCTAACCGGCTACATATCAGACAATCTCATAAGCGACTACGTACTCCCTTAAAATCAACCAATAGGAGCTTGAGGGGATACTAACGCCGTGGTCGCCAGGTGTTGACGGGTAAGAATCGTAGCTGAGAACATCGACTGTGGCATCACCCGGGTACCAATCGGCACTGACAGAGTTCCAAATCCAGATCAAGTTGTTCAATCCGTGGTAGGTAGTAAGTCTGTCGAACATAATTTTATAGAGCTGCTTGCAAGGTTCAGCGCCCTGAGCTCCCCACCAGAACCAACCACCTAGGAAAATAAAACCGTCAGCATATATTACAATTCGGAAATGCAACAGAAATCAAAAACTACCTTCAGCCTCGTGTAAGGGACGCCAAAGAACAGGAATATTGGCGGTTTGTAATCTCTTGAGTTGAACAGCAATCGCATCAATATCACGGATAAGGAGGGTATAGTTCGCATTAGTAGTATCTGCAAGGGCAGTTGCAAGGTTGAAATCGGTGGAATCAGTGTAGAAACCTCTCCACCATTCTTTACCAGTAACATCATAGAGACCAGTCGGAGCATTCCAATCTACGCAAAAATGTGAGCCTAATCTCAATAAAACGGAATATTCAAAGGGGGGAAACTGACGCCAAACAAAAGTGACAATTCCTCCACGCGCATCAAATGCAATGGCATCCTCGACAGCGGTTGAGGTACTTCCATGCTCAACTCTGCTAGGACTGTACTCGATCAAGTCCAATCCAATAATGGCAGGTGTCTTTCCGATATTCGTCTCAACCCATGCCAGACTAGTGGGATCCTGTTGACCAGAAATATACTTCGTGCCATAGTTCTTAACAAGGAAGGACATAAGTGCCTTTGTGGCCGGGGTGGTATTCGGGTTGACCAGAGCAGTGGTAACTTGGTGAGGACCACGGGGAGTAGTCGGAGTGACCAACAAGGCATCAATGAAGTACCTATTTTACTTTCTTAGAAAAAATATATTCATATATGCTAGACTCGGAATCTTACCAGCCCCAGTTGTTCTGGATAGTGATCGTATTTGTCCCAGCATTCAACAGAGCTTGACCAGCACTAACAGTAGTCCAAGTGGCAGTCTCAGGCAGGGATACATCACCACCGGCACCGCCATTAAGAGATACCCTAGTGTACTTTGAGCCAAAAGGCCCAAGGTAAACGATAGCGAGATCATAAAGTTTTGTGGTAGCAGATGTAACAGTGAAGGTGATTTGATCACCATCAGTGTCAAAGCCCTCAACGTAACCAGTGCCTATAATAACAAACGGGTTTCTTTCAGCATACTTTTATGACCATACCAAATATTGAATTGTGTTCAAGAGTACTGCTTACCGGAATATCCTGCAGAGGCGGAAGCAACGGTAACACCAGTAAGGGTCGCATCCTCGGCCTGGTAGGTAACCGTTTGTGCGAAAACCGAAGAGATCAATGAAGCGGCTGCAAGAGAGAGCAAACCAGCTCTCCCCCAGGAGAAAGATCCAGAAAACATCTTATGAACTTCTATAGGCTCCCTAGAACAAAAGCTATGGCTTGATGGATCAAATAGAGTCGTGATTGGGTCCATCTTCCTCTTTATATAAATTCAAATCAATTTTCCATGATCTATACAAGTACCAGAAGAGTTAAAACGAGCCAAACCAGCTCAATAACGTGCTTTGCTTAGCTAGCTTCTTGGATTCTTACAAATTATATTGATATTCTGTTCCTGACGATTAAATTACGGGGCGAGCAATGATTTACGGAGGCCACGGCAAGCGATCCGCAGGAACCCCAAGTTCTAATTCCGTTTTAATGATGTCGGAGCTGAGATGTGTTCAAGGGCAAACAATTATCCGGTCTCGGATTCGGTGAAACGGTGCAAAGTAATGCAGACTATTTCGTAGCTGATTTTGCACGAAGAGATTAGATTCTCCAGAATCACACCGGGTGAAGGGATGAACCATTCATTCTCCATCTCAAAGTTCCTTGGCTTCTTGGCGATTACCTATATAAGTCACCTACTTTACTACCATGGGCAAAATACGACGGAAAGATTAAGGTTATTTTCGCGGTATATACCGATCTCACAGGTACTATCTCGGGATTGTCGGTCCGCAGTGGTTCATCCAATATGTTTAGTAGGTTAAGACAGGGATAAGTTTAACGCCTCGCTCATTACTTCTCTTGGCTATCTAACTTAATAAAGTAGGTAGGGATCCAATGCTGAAAGTCGGAAAACGTCCCGCTGGATAATTCCGTGTTCGCATTGAGCGCGAATACCAACTTCCAGCGAGGTTAATTAAGGCACAAGTGGTCGAGTTACTCCAGGATTCCATAGACGCACGAGATACTCATATCGTGGATTAACCGACTACAAAAGATGGGGTTAGGGCTTTTAAGACTAGCAATACCCTCAGCACTTGCTGATTCTACTCACATCGTCTATACATGTAGGCATGCCTTCTGATTGATTTCGCTAGCTAGTGTACATAAGCACAACCTGGGTTTAAAACATCACACGGTATCTACTTTCAGACCAAGAACTAACTTGCCAAGCTCCAGTACCCAGTTATATCCCAGGCTACGTATCCCTTATCCTAGGCGCAAACCCTAATACAAACTTGATCAACACTCGGAGCAGCCTAGAGCAGAGAAAGCACCTGAATAGCCCCATTCGAGTGTTAGCCAGCCCTTTGTCACTATAGATAGCATATACCATGACTCATATGCCAAAACCCCCCCTCCAGTGCCTTGAAAGCTTATATCCGTGATCTTCAACCAGCCGTAGATCCAAAGTGTACTCCTTAAGTTCATAATTTCTTGTACCTCCTTCCAAGTTAGACCGATCATTGTATTGCTTGTTTAAATAAATGGATATCACTATATAGCTACTCAAGCTCTTCAACTGCTTAGCAATACAAGTGGCATTCTAACTATGCTATAATTCCTATCAGTAACCAGTGAACTGCACTGAGGGATAAATATGTCCAGCAATTATATAGATGGGGTTCCCTGGATAGAGAAACAAATGAAAGAGGGGTTTGCTCTGATTCGTCGTGAGGGTGAATATGGGAACAGCAGAGCAAAAAATATTATTAAACTCTGTAGTGTTTGACCCAAAAGGGCAACGATCGATTCAACACTACACGTAGCTTAAGATTGTTTGACTGATTAAACCTTATTCTCCTCTAATTAGCGTTCTTGTATATATCTCAAAAAAATGACTCTCTCTCGGTTCATTCTCTTTGAAAAACTCTAATCCCTATCACACAAGCGAAACTATGCCATTTTGAGAATAAACTAACTATATTGACTATTTTTATGGACGCTGAAATCCAAAAGAACCACTCCCATATTTTAAACCCTAAATACATCCATAGAAATACATTCGCTCTTCAACGGTCCAGCATTTTTACTCTTCCCACTCCTATCGCCCTCTTCCCTGTGATTTTTTTGCTATTGGCACCTTCTCTTTTTTATATAGCCTCCCATAAGCTCCCTCAAACATAGGCTTCTTTGGCTTCAACTGATTTTCTGGGATCATCAACTTGCGCACCACCTTAAACGCACCAGTTCCAATAGTCATACTCTGGCCAAGGATGATACACTCAGACACACCCTCAACTTCATCTGTCTTCATATGGAACGCCGCGTCAAAGAGATGATCGGTTGTTTTCTCAAACGATGCTAGCTGCAAGACAGAATCACGCATCTTCGCAAGACCGAAACGTGTGATTCCGAGCACTTCGCCCTTGTACGTCATGACATCCCCAAGGAGCTGCATGTGACGTGGATCGATGTCCATACCGTGGGCTGCCATCGTTGCGGAGATTTCGCCAATGATAGATGCTCTTTAGGTATGTTAGTCGAATGAGGTTAATTCTGGAGAAATGGGAGACGCAAACCTAGCAGCCTCAATACCGAGCACATCCCGCATCTCCATGATACTATTACTTGTCGTTTGTGTAGCAATCACGCCCTCTGTGTGCATAACGGACTTCAACCCGTACCCTTCCACCAAGAGATCGTTCTCGCCGTTCTTCTCGTTCTTCTTAACAACCGCACGGGCAGCTTGCGGGTACCCCTTCACAATTACGCCTGGGAGGGCACGCTTCAGATTCTGAACGCGGAGGAATACGTTGGTTTCTGCAGTTGTCTTCTTTCGGTCCTTCTCAGACATCTCGCGGACGTAGATTCGGATGCGGTTGCCAACAACCCGGATATCAGGCTTCGTAATTTTTAATTTCGCCTTAACGAGGGCGTTCAGGATGTCGTCCATAGTGAGCTCAAGCTGGAGCTTATCAATAGTATGGAAATCGACTCGAACAGAAACATAGTTGTCATCCGGTGAGCAAACATCTTCCACGTAATAAATAATCTAACCACGTATTAGCCAGTAACTACTACTTCTCTCTAGCTCAAACAAGAAAACAAACTCACATCCTCCAAATACGTCTTCTCAATTCTCCCCTTCACAATCCTCGCACTTCTTTCATCATCCTTGGTCACCAACTTACATGTGATAATTGGCGTACTGATATTCTTACTCGCGTTGATAATCTCCTTAATACGCGGCACACCAAGGGTAACGTTCATACTCGCGACACCAGCAAAATGGAAAGTCTTCAACGTCATCTGCGTTCCCGGCTCTCCAATACTCTGTGCACCAACTGCACCCACAGCTGAGCCAGGCTCGACCTTTGCACGCTCATATTTAGTTAGACACTGCCGTAAGAACTCACGCAATAAGCGCTCAGAGATCCTCATGATACGGTTAACAGCATTGACGTCCGCGGCAGGGAAGTAAGAGTCGTCAATATCCATATAATCTGCGTCTGGAGTTTCGTCATAGGCGGGTAGATTATAGCGTGTCCGTAGTCCAGCAAGCGCAACAGCCTTTTCACGCATGAACTTGCGCACTGAGACGAAGAATTCTCGCTTCGCTTCATGTTCGTCCATAGTGCGATCATCCACTTCATCATCGCGGATGACATTGCCAAGCAGATCATACCGTACTAGCTTCTCCTCCAGTGGGCACAGGATATCATCTGTCAATTGCACAATTTCCCAAGGATACAGTCCCTGGTCCGTATTGTTGAAGGTCAAATTTTCAGAGTGGTAGAAAGTGCGCTTGAAATTCACCGGCATCGCGTTACCCTCCATATCCACAGGGTCCAAATTATCACCGCCGTACTGGAACTGCACAATACCGCTCGAACTCGTTCTAACAGTCTGATCGTAGCTTGCTGATAAATCCTCCAAACTCTTCATAAGACGACGGGACATGTAACCAGTCTCGGCAGTCTTGACCGCAGTATCAACCAAGCCTTCACGACCCGTCATGGCGTGAAAGATGAATTCTGTGGGCGTAAGTCCAGAAAAGAAACTATTTCGCACGAAACCCTTGGACGGGGGTTGCTTCGAATTCTTCGGAAAGTGCGGAAGTGAGCGATCCTGAAAACCATCCGGAATACGTTTCCCTCCCATAGCCTGTTGCCCGACACACGCCACCATCTGGGAGACATTGATTTTCGAACCTACTCCGTAGGAAAAACATACCCATTAACCTCCATATCCTTCCCCTCAAAAAACAAATTGCGGGACAGGAAGTAAGCTCTCACCTTTACTCCCCGAACACGCCATAATCAGCGGTGCATTATTCCTGCTCAGCTCTGTCATACATATATCACCGACTCTTTCTCTGACGGCATTAAGCACACCAGAAACTTGATTCTCCAGCGTCGTCTCCTCATCGCACCCTGCCTGTTTCTCCAGCTTTCCCTCCTTAAACTTCAAAATTAAATCATCGCACTCAACATACGCCGCCTCAACCAACACATCCTTCTCCTCCCTCAGCTTTGCTCCAGGAAGCACATCATTAATACCAATACTGAACCCTTGGTTTGTGAGCCAACGCGCACAAAGCTTCGCGAGTCGGTTCATCGCCTGCACAGTCTCGTCTGGGCCATAATCACGCAGAATTACATAGAAGAGAGAATCTTTCTTGCCAGATCCAACAGTTGATTTGTCCATGAGACCGCACATAACCTCAGAACCGCGGATTACAAGCCAGCCGTCGTTCGGACACATATCGGGGGCTTCCCCAGGCATTGCTTTAAAGTCTCTGCATTTCGCGTCCAAATTGACCAGCACGTTACTCTTTCTGTTAGGCCGCATTAGGACATTGAAGATCTGTTTTCCTGTCCAGAGCGCCTGAGGTTTTAAGATAGCCGGGGGAGGGAGGTCAATCTGCATATTCCCGTCCACCATGTACATACAGATATGTGCGAACTGGCCGCGGTTGTAGAAGCGGTCTTTTGATGAGAGGAGGTAAGATGCGGTAATGAAGTCTTGAATAGCAGCAATGATAGGTTCGCCGTTACGAGGGGTGCAGAGATTGTTTTTCACACCCATGAGCTCGATAGCCTCCGTGCGTGCTTCTTCGGTCTGTGGAACGTGCAAATTCATTTCGTCGCCGTCAAAATCAGCGTTATACGGATTACAGACACACTCATTGAGGCGGAATGTCTTCCATGGTCGAATTTTCGCCTGTAGAGGTTTACTGTGTCAATTATTGCTACGCAGGGTCCAGGAGAGAAGGAAAAACATACGTAGTGGCTAAGAATCGACAACTTATGCAACGACGGCTGTCGATTAAACAGTACCACATCTCCATCCTCCAAATGTCGCTCTACCACATCTCCCTCTTGCAAATTATCCGCCGACTTCTTCCGGTCAGCAAACTTCAAAAGAATCTTAAAATCGCTGTCTTTCTTGATCACATAATTCGCTCCCGGGTGCATATCCGGTCCATTTTGCACCAGTTGTTGTAGCTTTTTTTTGTTATACCGTGATACTTTCTCGGGATATGTCAAGTTCTTGGCCACCAGTACGGGGACCGCAACTTGATCGATCGATAGGTTGGGATCGGGAGAGATGACGGTCCGTCCAGAGAAATCGACACGTTTACCGCTCAAGTTACCACGAAAGCGCCCTTGTTTTCCTTTCAGCCGTTGGCAGAAGCCGCGGATGGGTTTGAGGTCGCTGTAGGAGCGTTGGAGGGAGGGAAGAGAAGAGTCAATATACATAGCGATTTGAGCTTGAAGATAATCCCAGCGTTCCTATATAGCAATTCGATTAGAACCACCATACTCTAGTTGGAGCAATATGAAATGTACCATTAATGTTAAAATTGGAGTGCCCTCCTGCAGTCCAGCACGGATCAACGAATTCATAAAAATAATCTCCGTCAATTTAACCGTCAGATCGTCCTCATTACTCGCGCTATCTTGCTGCACACTCGGCCGAATGCACACTGGCGGCGCCGGCACATATTGCCAAATAAACATCTCGGGACGCCCCTCGAGAGGGTTCATCCCCAGCAGTTCACAATCCGCAGGGAGAACCTGCCGGAACAGATTTAACACTTTCAGTGGATTCAAGTCGTCCATAGCCTTCTTGACGTGTTTCTCAAGATCATGATTCGCACGCTTCGCCTCCATAAAACTCTTATCGAACTCTATCTTCTCTTCCGGTGGGACTTTCTTCTGTGCTGTAGAGGAATTGAAGGCGCGGAACTTGTCGTGGCAGAGCTTCAGTGGGCCAGTCTTTTTTATGACCCCATTGAGCGCACCACAATGGAAGCAGTTGCGTGTCTTTTTGCACTGTTCGTTGATTTTCTTACAGATCGCGGTCCGGCGGAGATTGTCGATGCCGGGGGAGCGAAGCTGTTTTAAGAATGTTCGACGCATGTTATCATCAAGTAGGACGCGAGCGCAGCATTTACAGATATTCTGGAGCATGGCTATTATAGCTTTGAAGTAACCAATATGGAATGCCGGCAGAGCGAGCTTGACGTGACCGAAGTGCCCGTTACAGTTCTGAAGACCTTCGCCGCAGGTTTCGCAAATACCCGATTTCGAAGATATCCCCTATGGTAATTCTGTCAGTTCATCCTAAAATTCAGACAAATTGCATTCATCAAGAAGAATACAATCGTTGATTAGGGGGTCAGGCGAATCTAGCCCGGTGACTCCCGCCTACTGCCATTGTAGCTCCAACTCGGGATTCCATGCATAACAGCGCTACACGACAGTCCTTCGCCAGCAGGCCTGACCCGTCAGACCCTAATCAAGACCGTACTCGTCCCCTCATAGCTCAGACATACCATTCTAGGATCCAGCGCTCCATTAGACTTTGGCCTCCTCCCACCATCGAACTCGTAGAGCTCACGCGTAGCTACTTCGATAACACCTTGCTTCACGACATCGTTTGGTGACCTAAAAGAAAAAGCCGTAGTTAGGACTCTCATCCAGACACAATCCCACTCTCGGGGATGGAGGCAGAAATTCTGGGTGTGACTCGGACATACATAATTCCAAACTTCACCTGCTTGATCCTCTTCGGCAGGTTATCCACCACCTGCTCTTTCATCCCTTCTCTCGTCGCTGTAGACAGCATGGCAGGCAGATACTCCGTGGTGCTGAGTGTATTTCTTCGAAATGCGAGCAATTAAGGTTTGAGGTGAGTCGAGTAAAATCTTCGCGATTGAGTCAACACCAACAAGCAGAAGCGGGGGAGGATTCAAACCTATACCAGCTCCAGCAGATTAAGTGCTACCGTAAGGACATGAGTATATTGTGAATAGTCGTCGCAGATTTGAGAGAGAAGATGTGTCACAGCCAGGAAAGATTATAGTTGGAGGGGCAAATTCCGCGCGACGTCGGAGTTGACCAATCATCCAAAAAAAACTAGGGCTAGGTTTTGTCAGCAGAGCCTCAATCTTGGCGTTCTAAAACGTCATGTAGATGGTCATGCGCGCACCATATTCCGTGTCGTTCCAGTGTTTAAAATCCCTTGAATTCCATGTTCCTCTAATCCATAAACGTGAGACTTTCTCCTCGTATGTTGAAAGGTTGGGATTCCAGCCTTTGAGACATTGGTGATGCTTGACCAGACAGGGTTACTAATCCCCAATTGGGCTCGAAGCAGATACTTATACCGAGTCAAAAACTGAACTGATGCTTCCGAATGACGGCAAGAACTACTTCCAACAAGATTACAGGAGATGTCGTTCAAGGTTCTGCCTTATCTACACTGACCCAGCACACGTAACTCTTCCAACCTCCTAAGAAAGTTTCACTCCGTAATTCAAAATTATCTAGAGCCCAACTACAGTCGTACTTCGAGATGTCGGATGCAAAGTTTCAGTAGGGCTTCACACGAGATAGCAAGTTATCCAAGATAGCATATCAATTTTGACAAGCAAGAAAGATTACGGTGGAAGGATCCGTACGAGATAGCAAGGTATCTAACATAGCGAGATCCGGCATAGCGAGGTGCGACTGTACACGTACTGGATTGAAGTCTCCATGTATCTCTCATCATTGATAATAGCTCGATAACCCACGCCGCTTGGGTCGCAGCATGCAGCAAGAATACTAATCGGGTACCCCTTTGGTCTATCAAAATTAGCCATTACAATAAATGCACTTGATCCGGGATCGGCTCTCAACAAACAAGTAATGCCAAGCATAGACGCGTACTAACGAGGCGGAGCAACATTGCTCTAGGCCTTGGTTTCGGATGATGGACTTGAAGTTTGGCTTCGGAACGGTTTCAAGAGTGATATTTGAATAAACACCCTAGTTTATGAACTCGGTTCTGCTTGCTCACTACGAACAAATTTAGAAATCTCCAATGCTAATTCATGGAAACTGCGAGGATAAATTCATAACGACACAAACGCCAAGTAAATATAATCTCCACAAAACTGTTAGTCCAGTCAGCTATACACTCCCTCTATATTTCCTAAGAAAGACTAGGCGGGTTGCGAAATCTAGGGTGTTAGAGGTTGGCTAATGGATACGTAGTTCTAGAAAAATGGCACCCGGGTCCATAGTTCACCTCGGAAACGTGCCAGAAAAGAGCGGAATTCATACATACTTAGCCTATCCTTATAGAATGAATGCATGAATAACCGACTTGGAGGACGTGAAAACAGAAAGAAAATACCAGCATGGCACAGAGTGATAATCTATGACCGTGATAACTAGACCCTAGCCTTAATCGTGTTCGGACCTCGAAAGAAGCTAACGGGTCATGGTTATATGCGCTTCACCCCTCTTATTAATTTCATAGTCTATCACATATCACTAGTAGTAAAGCTGGCAAGCAACGCTAAGAAAAACGCGTACGCGGAATCCAGCCCGGAGAAAAGGTTCTTGTCCATCATTTTTAGTGCCTAGCAACGGCAGATGAAATCCGAAATTCAATCGAACCATACCAAGAATAAGAACAGACGATATGGTGGCAGCGGGAAAGTGTTGCAAATAGAAGCCATCTAAGTACTCTACTCTAGAGTACACGCCATGTACTGGCTTCCGTCTTTGAGTAACGTTATAACACTCTTAGGACAAAACCGGCCTGCACACATCCTCAATTCACTATCCGATAAACTGACGGCGAGATTTAGCAATAATTAATACCGAATTTGCGTTAGGAATAACTGCGACGTGATTTTTCATGATTCTAGCCGAGCAATAGCCCTAACCCTAATTATATAGTGGTTCGTGAGTTCCCGGTTGACGGATCCACGGCACAATAGCATAGCCAGTACATCAGGTCAGTTTCGGCAATTTTCCGCCACAGCAGAGAGAGTAAAAGATACCTAACAGGTGAGATGCCAGCTGAGGTCAGATTCCCGGATGCGCAGCAAACACCTACTACCGCCACCCGAGATCCCGAGTTTTTTGGGGTGAAGTTGACATCGATGATGTAGCAAGACTACAAACGAAGGCGATGCATTTGCATGTGACTTTCGGGCCGCTCTCAGGAACCCCTGCTTTTGAGGGAGTGTTCTCCAAAAGTGGTAGCGATCAAGCTTTATCTTGCTGGGAATGACGACTTGGTACTCTAAACTGTGGCTCAGCGCGCCACAGTTAGCGGTCATGGAGAAACCCTCTAATTAGATGCATCCCAGACTTGGAACAAGGGATGGTCTACGCGTCCGACTACCGAGAGATTCAGGATGTCTTCATCATCAAGCCCCCCTCCGAGCCTCCGAGTCCCGCTTGTATGTAGAACGAGCACACTACTATTTTTTCCAACGTCGTCCGTCAAAACATTACAGCTGTCCCGGAAGACAAGCTACACACTATGATTTCGACCTGCAACTCCACGCTCTCTGAAACTCACTGTATGTTCTGACCCCCCTATTAACTTTAGTCGCGTACTATTCTGACCGGAATTCAGGGAATACCGATAACATCGTCGGGAACTTCAGTTTACACACTCTAGGATGGTTGATTTGTGGTGTAGGGGCTTTCCTTTCGTTATGAATTCAAGTGAGCTGAAAGCTGATCTAGAGGAGCGAATATCAATAGGGGTGCGCCATAATAGCCACCGTCATTTCGTTATTCCTTATCTTTCGGCATGCGGGGCATTATACAAAACCCAATGAGCAGCGACAGTGGGTCATTCCGTGTAGATCAATTTCAAGAGTGAGCTGTGAGTTGAACTAATGTTGGGTTGACGATAGTATTATTCGTATTCTGCTCATGGTACCAATTTATGCTATAACTTCATGGCTTTCCTATGTTTGGTACTGGCATGCCATCTATTGGGAAGTTGCGCGGGTAATTAGCCTTTCTCCGTTCCTTGTTCTCCCCAGCTGACGGACATTGAATAGGATTGCTATGAAGCCTTTGCGATCGCGGGTTTCTTCGCGCTGCTGTGCAACTATATTTCTCCTACCCTTCGTGGTCAAAAGAACTTTTTTTCTACTCTCGAAGTCAAGCCGTGGCCTTGGCCATGTGGCAAATTGGCTAAACCGCGCAGCGGGCTGACCTGGTTCAATATCATCTGGATCGGCATATTCCAATATGTATTTATTCGAGTTGCGTGTACAATTATTGCGACAGTGACGCAGGTTGAGGGTGTCTATTGTGAGGAATCCCTAGCACCGAAATATGCGCATATATGGACTATGATGGCCAATATGATCGCCGTCACGATCGCTATGTTCTGCCTCATTGCGTTCTATCTAAATTTAAAGGTCGCGCTAGCAGCAAATAAACCGTTCTTCAAGCTGCTCTGCATCAAACTCGTTATTTTCTTCTCCTTTTGGCAAATGGTTAGCCCTCCCTTCAGCAGCGGCAAGCCCCATCAAGATAAGATGATGAAACTGACAAAGTGTGTAGATGCTTCTTGACCTACTCACTTCCACCAACATCATAAAATCCACAAAATATATGTCTCTTGGTGATATCTCTGTTGGGTTCAACAGTCTCCTAATTTGTTTCGAAATGATAATTTTTGCCATCCTCCATATTTTCGCCTTCACTTGGCGCGAATACGACCGAGGTCCGCATAAAACGACTCCTGTCTTTGCTTCCCTTCTCGACGCGTTCAACCCTTGGGATATTGTTCGCGCGACTGCCCGTGGGACCCGCTGGTTAATGTGTGGCATCACCCGTCGCCGCACCGACGCGGAGAAGGTTCTTGAACGGCAGAAATCTGAAGAGGAATCCGGACTGGTTGGGAACGCTGCGGAGTTTGCTGGTGTAGAGAGCCCACCTCTTGGACACAATGGTGGATTGATGGTTTACCATCCGACACCATCCGACACGGCTGAGGGAGTCAATACACTCAAGGTACAGACTGGTGTATACGGATCCTACCACCCAGAGCCCGTAGAAATGACGAATTCGCCTATTCAGCCCGGACGTCAGCGACCACATGCACCAGCTTCACTTTATAGCCAGCAGGTGGCTAATAATGGATATGGCCATTCGATTGCACCACCGCCACAGGGGCCGCATGGGTATCACGAACGATATAGGGATCAAACACCAAGCCCAGTGGAGAGGCCAGCGCAGCTGCCGTATCCAAGCACGAATTATATGCCGAGTACCCCTAGGCAGGGTGGGATACCAGCCGACTATTTACATAGCCCAACGAGCCCGGTAGTAACAGGGGCGCATAGCCCCATGTTACCGATTGTAGGTGGGCAGAGTGGTGGGGGGCAACAGCAACACCAAAAACACCAACAAGAAGAGTATACGGCATTTAGGCCAACCTAAAATATAATTCTCTAAAGTAACTTGTAAAGTTTCCTTCTGGTCGGTATTTTCCAATATGTCTGTATCTTGTCTTGTGCTTTTGGTGGTAATCTAGGGGTGTAACGGCGATTTGCAATCCTTTAGTATTTCCGCTTTTCTATCTTGTTTTTTTTTTCGGGGTTCCTTATTATGTTCTTATTCTAGATCTTTTATTCTATTTTTTTTCTTGCGCTCGTTCCGATCCTCAATAATTAATAAGAGGTTATTCTGTATTATTCCAATTCTTCTTTTACTCTACGTTGAGCCGGTTCTCCGCCTACGAGAAGTGTAAGGTAGCAGAGATGCCCAGAATCGATGCTGGCTTGCTTTTCTTAATCCCTTTCTGCCACTTTCGTACCACATCCACACTATATGTGTATCTCTCCCTCTCGCTGTTACCGAAAATCTAAGCAGGGCGTACATTTTCTTTTGTAAATATGTACTAATATATCTACTGTATTTTTGATATTATTAAATTTTCGTTATATCGCCACAAGTAGGGGTGCATAGTATAAGAGGGGAGCAGTTTACAGATAATTTTGTGTAAGTAATTTTTGGGATTCAAGCTTTGGGCAGGTTGCGAGCTCCTTGATGCGTTAGCCATCCTTTCGGTTCTCTAATTATCGACTTTTTCATAGCTATAGCCACGGAGATATTCTACCAGGTGAAATATGGTGTCTGTAAGATCTAAAGGTGGTGGTCGTGACCGTGATATTGATTGGGTTCCCTGAAGTGATAAGGATGGTTTTAGTGGTTTGCTGTCCTTTGTCTAGTAGTTAAATTGTATTGATCTAGTGTTGATCATGGACCCAAATCTATCAATACATATATCATAACTAAGGCATTATTTATCCCCACTACTCTTGGAATTTGGGCTTGTAAATATTTATCATTTAAATTTTCGAGAAGAGTCCTAGCCATTCTTTCGGGAGAAAAGGAGCGGCCCTTCAACCGAGAAGCTAGCTACCGATCTCAGCCCCTCAGCTGTTACAAGCTTACAGCTTCCCTGTTTTACCTCTAGTTTTATTGTGTTACGAAATGATAAAATTTAACTTGGAAACTTTTATCCTCCAGACCTTGCTAGCTGACCTTTGGCATTTCGAAAATCGGTGAAATTCTCCTAACGCTGCTAGTTTATTACATGTCTCTTCTAGAGTAAAAGTAGCAGGGTTTAGCTACCGTTTTCGTTGATGTAACTGACATGCGGGTGCTAACATCTAGCTAGAGGAGTAAGAAAAGCACAGAAAAGAACGAGCTATTGAAGAAACAAGGTAGACAAAGAGATTACTTATGTATACTAAACCAGTAAGAAAACAATTTATTAGATTTATAATCACTAATGCAAGGTATGGGTCTGCGAGAAGTAGAGCATTCGTCTCTAACATCCGACGAATGATTAGGATTACTATTAAGATGTAGATCCTTTTAGATACGTACTTCCATTAGTTACCAAAGATATATTACCCATATCACCTCCCCTCAGAGGTATCCAATTCCGAGTGATGTCCTATGATTATTTGCTCCAACTCTTGATGCATCGTCCTGCAGTGGGCCTGTGTAATCACCGGATAAGAGGCCATTGCATATCGAATCGAATTGTCTGCAGTAGATATACGAGGCTTAGTTCCCCGTTATTCACACCTACACTAAAAAGCGGTTTACTGCGTAATACACATACACCAACGAGTCCTCTCAATCAGTATCACTTATATATAGCTGTATACTTTCAAATGCTTGTATATATGTATACTAATTCTATGATCATCAACAAGCAATATTACGCCACTACCTACTCTCACATAATGCATTCGTCTTACTTACGTAGGGTTGATTATGATATGGATAGAATGTATATATATGTCGAACAGAGAAATCCCCAGATGATACTACGATTATGCTATGCACTCTGTTGGGTCCTAGGGATTTCAGAAATCAGGAATCTTCTATAGAATTTAGCCACTTTTCCATCATGTTGTTTTGTAGAATGGAATGATCTTTAGTCGGCTCGCGCGGTTCCTTTCACTTTGGTTGAAGCAACAGGTTGCTTTTTTATGTCCAGACACGGGCATATACCATGCAGACACCACTATCACAAACCCGATCACCCGATTCCACCAAAATTTCCCTGTGCCTCGTGTCCTCAGGCTTATAATATTTATATAAACATAATAGGGTACAGCATTAAATCCACACTTTGTTTTTCTGTCGCCTACGCAAACGTGTGGAGTAGGTATTGGAAGCGGCTACCCGCGCGTAAGGGAAAGCTCATGTTTACCCCCACTGATTGCTAACACGATAAACTCATCGCTGCGACCAACTGGAAAACTGCTATTAGCAGCTTCAGAGATCTCGATGGTAGTGGACATCTCGCTAACACACAAGAATACAATAGGTGTTACATATTATCGTGAAGAGTCTGGGGGATTTGTCAACTTGCTGCATATACTGTCTGATGCTTACGTTGCGCTATTATTTTTTCCAAAGGTGGTTGCACGAAAACTTCAGGACGACATCTCAATCTCTTGCTCTCCGATCCTCTTCACCACCATCACTTTCCTAAAACCTGTTTCCATGAAAAATGGAGAAAAGGAGTTTTTGAGTATAGTTGAAATCTGCCGTAAGCTGCGCACCGTACATTTTCACAAGGCTGAATTAAACCGAGTATCTAGTGAAATGGATAGATATACGGTACCGAACAGAAAGGAAGGACGGAAGTGGTTACCAGTGGTGTCCTGCTTCCTAGGCCTACTACTAGATTCTTTGCAAATTCATGCAGGAGCACGGATACCTGCAGTAGCCAAGATAGATAGGATAAATCCAGAATAATACCCTACATGTGTCGGAGAAGCAAATTTTGGCGAAAGAAAGGCAAATGAAATACCTGGGAATCCTTGCTACAGCTAACAGAAGGTCAAGCGTTGTCCTCAGGATAAATTCCATGGATTATCACTCGATATGCTAAAGGTCCCATGCTATGAGCTAAGCAGCCTGAGCCACGATACCTATTTAAGGAATAAAGATCTCACAAATCCTGTGATGTACTTTTAGGCCACTAGAAACCATCCCACAGATTTTCAACTAATGCACAGTGTTTTTCCATAGCAAACTAGGATATACCAGGTAACAACCAAATCAATTGTAAATTTATCTTAGATGTTTAAGGAAATGTTATAAGGAGTGTTGAGAGCTAGTCCTGTCAGGAAGCGCCCCCTTGAAATTGTACAGAAGTACAGTAATAAACAGAAAGAAGCTTTAACCAAGCAAAATACCAGAACAAGATAAAAAACCGCCCTTCCAGCCAAGACAAAGGAAAAAAGGAGACAAGTACAGTTTTTGATTGTGTAATTTAGAGTATTCACTGCAAAGCGACCTGACGGCGTTTGACCATGACTTGCATATCAATGAGTTCCACAACGAGTGTGAAGTATTCCCTGGGCGCTTTGACCAATTCAAAGTCGTATAGCGTAACCATTTTTGCAATGACCTTGATCATCAGGAAGATCGCAAGATGACGCCCAATGCAGACACGGCCACCAGCACCAAAAGATAACCATCCAGCCTCGATGTAATTTGACATGGTTCTTGGTGCGCCGTCGAGCATCTCAGTTGGGTGGTATCCAAGCCAACGTTCAGGCTTGAACTCAGCTGCATCAGGTCCGAAATAGCCAGTGTCGTAGTTGACGGGCCATGCAGACATTCCAACGACATATCCAGGCGGGACGAAGAATTCGTTGAGTTGACAACCAGCGGGAGGCGACACACGAGATAGTGTAAACCCAACTGAAGGTGCGAGACGGATAGCTTCATTACAGACTGCTTCGAGGTAGGGAATTTTGTTGGATCCACCGTGGTGCAAGAAATCGGAAAATTTGAGGTCACCATCGAGTGTGGACAATTCTTGGCGGACGCGGGCAAGCATTTCAGGGTTCTCAATAAGTTGGTGCATAGCTTTTACCGTCGGATGAGGAGCAACACCGACCGTGCCAGCCCTGGAAAATATCAATATTAGCAAAACTCCGAGGCAGATGGGTGTTATTTCAAGTTACATCAAGTTGAAGAATTGGACAGTTGACCCCTGAACCTTATCTCCACTAGGAAAGTGGCCTCGCATATGGTCCTGTGCTTCATAGAACCTAGCCATAAGGTGTCTGGGAGCCTCAACCCTGACTTCATCAACTCTTTCCTATACGAGAGTATAACGTTAGCCCCTGATTCCCCATCTATGTTTTGCAAGATAATACATACACCCAAAGGCCTTTTCCACTTCTCGGTACCGATGCCCACTCCCGCGTAGTAAAGTTGATCCAAGAAATATACCAAGAGCATTCTACGGATCCATCTAGTCGTAATCATGAGTGCCTGTGGGATTGGCATGAGAACACCAACTACTTGAATGATAACTCTCAAACCAAAAAGCGTATTCCAAAGATCCTTTCCGGCCAGACAAAATCCGGTAGAGAGGTTACAGCAGATCTGAGTAGTCACGTCCCAGGTGTAGAATTCCATCCAACTAGTCATATTGCACACTTTACCAGGCCCCACGATGTGGTTATCCATTCCTTGCACGAATTCATCGAGAGCCTTAAAGAGCCCGTCAGTAAACACGCGATCCAACGAGTATTCTGTCTAATAGTAAACATACCGCATCAAAATTTCCCTCAAGCTTAGTCAAACCAGCTTCAGAATAAAAATGTGACATATATTTCTTCCCCAGTCGAGCCTTCTCCGGCTCACGTTCGAAAATGAAACTAAAATCCTCATTGATGGAACCTGTCTCATAGGCCGGAGCTTTACGGAAGAAAGTCTCGTCCTTCTTATCGTTGGCGAAGCTATAAATTTGGTTCCTGAGGAAAGGGTCTGAGCACGAGATGTCATTTGGCGCGATCCAGACTACCGGTCCATATTTGGCGTGCAAGGCCATAAGTTCGCGATGCCATGTGCGATTGAAAGTGTAGTAGGCTCGGTAGAAATTGGTGTATTTAGCCAGGAATGGTCCTGGGATCCCCTGTTTACGGAGAGGGCTTTTTATGTACTTTTCAGTTTGGCGTGCGAGCAAGTACGCTGAGATGACAGCTGAGATGGCAAGTTTGTGCTCCCATACAACATACAACGAGCCTGCAGCGAAAGCTGCAACTTTTGAGACGAGCATTTTCTCGATCTTGGGTGGCTAGCTTAATGTTTAGTATTAAGACCAACGTTTAATTCGATAGTATTGCTTTCGTCTAGAGTTGATAACGTTATTAGCCAACATTTTACCCGCTCAGGTACGTATTATGGGAAGCTACTTTAGAATGAGTGAAGCAGCCTGCAGCTGTTGTGATAAAAATTCTAAGAGATGGGGTTGTGGTGTTGAGAGGGTAGATGAAGAATGGAGGAAGAGATAGGAGGAAATCCGGCCTTTTTGTGGGTGGAAACCTGAGACAACCCGGTAGACTATAGAAAATCATTGAATTTTCGTCGAGTATTTGAGCTCAGACCTAAATGCTGTTGGTGTTTACTGACACCATCAAAGGGAAAAATCGTCAATAGAATGCTATAGCACTAACTTATATATCTAACTTCTTCCATACATGTAGTACGCTCAATTCCAACCACAACCCTATATTCTATTTTCTTCGACAGAACAACGATAGAACCCATCCACCACGTTTACCAAGATTTTGTTTAATGTCACCATTTTCGCGCAAGACCACGTTCTTACCCACAGGCCAACACGAGGTGCAGGAATCTCCGGCTGGCCAGGAGCTCCTGTGCTGTTCGGAAATCAAAATTAAGTATAACAGTGACCCCCAGTTGGTGCATATTTGAGACATGGCCGTTGAAAGGGCTGGTGATCGGGGGTATCTGAAAAACGTTGAGAGCGAGCCGAGACCCAAGACTTAGGCAAGGAATTCAAGCCTAATGGGTATCTTTTGGCTTCATGCATGCAACTCTTTATTGCTTTTAATGGTAGCACGGCATCAGCCAGGTGGCGTATGTCAACGTTTGACATCTGATTTCAGATGCAGCCCGCTTGATTCCTCCAATGAACAGGAGACGGCAGGGAGAATAATCGTGGAAGCTTCTCAATCGTCTGATTTTCATCTACCCAGGCGCTTGACACCATCCACTCAGAAAGGTGACATTCTAATCGTACGAGTTTCCAGTGCCAGAAACCAAGAAGTCGTTATGCTTTTTTGGTTAGGTTGCCATGTTTTCTGCAAGGTCAAGACACATTTTAGCTATGCAATTCGCTAGCCATCCTTTCCTGGTCGCTAAGGTTACTGAAATTACAAGGGGCTATATATTAAGTAGGTTGAAACTTAAGCTTCTGTCAAGCTTTGCCAATTAAGCGCGGTTCTGCGGCTCTTCTAGAGTGTGTTCTCTCCTGAGACAGGTTTTCCCTACAAGCAGATACGGATACCACCTAAAAAAATCACACATAAATTACCTCGTCTACTCTAATCGAGGTTTTCACTGGAGATAGCTGATTTGGATCGACGATCACTGTCGGTCACTCGAATCTAATAGACATGTTTACGGCAGCAAGCGTGAGGCGCCCTCGCATACCATCCTTGCATTTCAGAAATCAGTATGGAACCTAATATGGAAAACCTATAGGAATATATCCGCAGGCGTGCATTTATGCAATTCTGACAAGCCTACAAATTGGGGTGTGATGAATTAACGCGCTTTGATTACTGTTATCTATTCGTAAAAGAGAACCATAGCACCATAGCACTACACGTGCTCTGGCTAATGGGGGCCGAAGCAATGAACTAAATCTAACATTCATAAAATAATTACCTCAAGGAGTATACCAATAAGCTCGGGAAAGCAGTGGAAACAAGTTTCTCTTCATTTTACTCTACCTTTAGATATATTTCTTATTTCCTCTTCTCAAGAAGTCGCTCCTTGCTAGTTGAATGGTGCCGATCTGAGACCTGTAGCGCGGATGTGATCTGGAGTGGCTAAAAGACTCTGAGCGGCATTGCAGTCCTATTCGAAATTTAAAGTGTACGAGAATTCTTGCGGGCATATTTGTGGCTCGGGTTCCACCGATATCTCCCTGAACCAAGAGGGGATATATTTTCTCCTCGTAGTCTCTTTCATAAACCAAAGAACCCACATACTTATCGCGTATGTACCCAGCCGCACTCACTTCCGGACTCCTTTGATTGGATGTGCGTATACCATGTCCTTAACTTGTACTTGCTATACAGCATAAGAACCGGAAAACGGGGGGGGGAGACTTTCTAATATGCTATAGAATACGTGCCCAATGCTGCAGCATACAAAGCCACAACCCCCCTACTTTCTGGTTCATATCCCGAATGACAAGTACTCGGGTACATTATGGAGAACCTGAAAACAGGGTATCAAGTTGACCAATCAGTAAGCTGATATAGCTAGATCCAGCCAACCAGAAACCCCAACCTGGAACATGCATTTTCAGGTTCTTCATGTGGTATCCGAGTACTAACAAACATGTCACTTCTCCGCCTCTCCATCGTACCAACTCTTCTTTTTCTCGGGCAAGGATTATGGTGATACAAAATCACACCCTGGGGTTCTCGGTTCGGTGACAGTGATCCTATGGTAAGCCTAGGTTTTGACAGCGAAATTGACGGCTTGCTAGCGCTGGGCGGTGGGAATCGTATCCTACAATCCAGCTTGCCGCCGCAAGTGGCTGATTCCGAGCCGCTGCCTAAAAACATTTTCGGAAGCCCCGACAGTACAAAAGTCTTCTATCTCACAAGAGATGATTCACAGATCAGCTGATCAAGGGGCGGAAGGAATAAATCTAAAGTACATGTAATCAATAAATTGTTATGGTCCCTGAAAAGTGGAATTCGTGGGCGTTCTGTTGTGAAATACTCCAACAAAACGCCCAGGAGTACTGATCTGGTGATGTTAATAGAATGTTACAAGGGACTAGACTTGGTATGCGAAAGTGGTTTAGTGCACGCAATAGACGTCACGCTAGTCAGTTAGCCGTCTATATGCTATAGAACATAGCTAATAATGTCTTAAAATTCGCAACTCGCAAAGCTGGGCCATGCAACCTGCAATGATAGGTCTTTTTCGTTACCCAGGAGAGTGCCTACCGGATGTAGCGGCTCCGTAAGGCGTTCTGAGAAGGCGCTCTGGGAAGATGCAAAAAGCCACGTTCTGGGGAAATTGCATTTACCACGTTGCTGAAAAGTCTCAAAATTTGGCGCTTGCAAAGCCTCGAGCTCTAGAAATGTTGATTGTGGAGCAGTCGAATGTGAAGCATCAAGTTCTCCTGTGACCGTGTGGGAATATGCCCTAAAGCTAAATACCTACACCTATTTATTTGATCTACTTTTTATACCACCCAATTCAACCTTAGATCTTATCCCAATAAGCATTCATGTAGCATTACTTGAGCTCTTGCTAGTATGGTTGGGGACACCTTTGACCAGAGGGATTTCGAACCCGCCACTATGAACCGCTCCTCCTCCACCAAAAAAGATCTATTTTCTAAAAGAGCTCTGTTATGGGCCTATATTTCACTCGTTCTGTCATCTAAAGATCTTGGATCTTTTAAATTCCGTTTGGTTGTTGAGTTATTAAACTTGGGTTTAGGGACCAATGTCACTTGTATGGTCAAAATGGAAGAATTGATGCGCGTTACTTGGCATTTTGCACCTATTTTGTACGTATTAGTAAGCCAAATGAATGTCGACCCTCGCGGCTACTGATCTACAACCCGACAGATATGACCCGTCCGGCAATATTTACGCTTTTAGACCATAGCCTCCCTTTAAACAATAGGTGCTGTCGAGCTTGGTTCATGTCGTAATTAATATCTTATTTAGGGACTAAATTAAGATCTGAATCAAGCTTGCGACGATTGTTCTACAATGGCACAGAGAAGCCCATGATTCGCTTTTCCCCTTAACACAGATTAATTGTATCAGAGGGAGAAACGTTTTACCAGCTACGGCCACCGGGACGGAATATCCCGAGACCCCCACACAATCGGTACTTGGGTGGCAGAAACTCACGGACCCATTTCTGCCTGGGGCACGTTGTAAGGCTATATGCCTGTTGAAATCCATGAGTCGATTTGGTTTAAACCCTAAAATCACAAGGGAAATTCAACTATAAGGGATTTTGGCTCGACTCGTCTCGCCACGGGCAAGCAGGCTCGTGCCACCTCGTAAAAAAAGCTTGAGCTTGTCAATAGACTATTCGGCTACGAGGATCCGGCGATCGGTACGTGCGCAATACCTTGTTTGAGCTGTTTGTTTTAATTTACGTTAGTAGAAACTAAATATTTAAGATTGCTGGGTTGTGTTGACTCTACCAAACTCAATTGGGTTTAACTGACGGGAAGCATCTGGGACAAAGAGCACACTTGGGTTGAGTCTGTTAGTTAGCTCGAGACAGTTTGGCTTATGTGACATTGGCCTACGAAGATACCAAGACTAGAGCTTTGGGCTCAGCACTTGGACTGCAACGTACGGGCCGTACCATGTGAAGCTAGTGGGGAAACATGT
The DNA here is from genome assembly GCA_038503075.1 of Gyromitra esculenta. Classification (NCBI taxonomy): domain Eukaryota; kingdom Fungi; phylum Ascomycota; class Pezizomycetes; order Pezizales; family Discinaceae; genus Gyromitra; species Gyromitra esculenta. The sequence goes on from JBCAML010000005.1 coordinate 492,940, forward strand.
ATACGCAGAACGATGGGAAGAGTAAAAGTAACTATAATGAGAGGGAAAAGGGGTGGATACCTAGATCACAGTTAGTCGTTAACCATTGTTGAATTGTCCCCTTTTCAAAGTTGGGTCATTAGTTGCTGCAATCTATCTATCTTGTATTTTGCCTGAGAATCGATCCTTTTAAGAGCCACACTCATGTAGAGAAGGGTTGGGCTAGTTTAGTTAGAGTAAGTATGATGGTTGATCAAGTCTTGAAAGCCCGGGATATATGCAACTCTAGGTGGGGTAATAGCCGTTCCGATTCTCAATAACCAAAGGCAGATTATAAGAATGGAAATAAATCTACATCCTATTATACTGGACAGTTGGTCTAATACTAAATATTATGATTCCAACACAGTTCCAACGGCTGATATGACCCAAGAAACCGTATCACATTTCCGGTCGTGGTGGAAACGAAGACTCTGCGAGAAATATAGTAGACTATTCTATAAGCAGCGGAATGCTTTACGCTTAGGAGAGCTCCTGGAGTGATGCGTGGGACATATCTCAATCCATGTTCCCATTCGTATAGCCATACCCCTCCGACGTAGCTCACAGATAGATAAAGGGATGTAGCTGAGAGATTGCCGGTACGCACCCAGGGGTGGATATTTGTTAACATAGGAAAATTAGTTTATCGGTCTGGCAGAAACGCTCGGTGGCTCTTTTAAGGTGAAACTATCTTAAACTTCTTAGATAGGCAACTCGAGGAGCGGTTCTCTGTGCCCTTAATTCTAAGGGAGATCGATCCGACACCCTGCTATATACGAATTTTGTATCTCCAGGTAGTACTACAATGCATAAACCTCACAGTCCGTCTTTATAAATGTATTGCTGTAAAGGCTCCTCTCTTGCAATTGTCGAAAGGCCCAATTGCGTATACACGAAATCTCAATTCGAATGTCTGGCAGTCCTTTATGTTGTAATCATATAAACTCAAGAGTGTTAGGCGTATAGTAGAATAATAAGCCATAATGTGTCCTAGGAACGTGCGTGGGAGTTTTGGTTCATGAGAGATCACTCGCGAACTATAAACTAACTTTGTATCGTGATCAACAAATCAAACCTCCTTTTATATTTTATGACACTAGAAATATTGAGGTAAAATTGAACACACGTGTAGCTATTTTTTCTCGGATGAAAGCTATGACTTTGAATTTTCGGTGGTACGTGTACTAGGGTAGGGGCGGAGGATCATTCTGCATTTAATTTAAATTTAGATATGACATGTAGATGATAATAAGCTAATAACTAATCCAAAATTTAAGAAGAAAGTACCGTATAATTTCGGGCGATACCCCCGGGGGGATTCTACGGAACCAAGAGGGACTAAAATTTTTGATTGGTGGAAATGGTCTTCAGCCTCATTTATAGGTGCCACCGCCTCCTGGTTGCGCGAGATCCCCCCGGGGGTATCGCCCGAAGCTATACGGTATGTCGGTCTATCTAAAGATATCTATCTCTTGTAGTAATTGGGGGTAGTAAAAACTCCTCAATTTGAGACGGTCGGGTCCCTGGTGTAGGGTTAATAACATATATATACCTCTAATTTTATGTAGTCTTGAAGCTGAGTTGGAGATACATATGCATGCGTAGCTAAAATACATGCCCCGCCTCACTAGTAATTATCGCGCTTTAGATTATATTGTATGTCACAGTTTCTAGATTGTAATTACGCAGTGGCAATTCCTCTAAACCACATATACTCTATAGTAATGTAAAAAAACTCGATTGGTGAGGGTCATGATAGTCATGAATATAGTAGGCAGGATTGTGCTTATAGTAAAGTAGCAGACGACAAGAACTTCGATACTACACTTCATGGCGGCCAAGCTTGACTGAAATAAACCCAGCTGAGAGCTTTGAGTTCAGATCAAAAGCTTCGAGGAGAACTTACAGACATGATTTGTGGACTATCTTGCCTCCAAAGGCTATCAATTCTTAAAAGCAAAACGTACGATAGTGGTAATATATATATATTAATAAGCAAACAGTCTATTTGGCAAAGTGAATCTGTGCGATTGCAAGAGAGCACAAAAAAAGTAAAACTAGTTAGCAAATTAAAGGAGATTGCGATACATAGTAGCAAAAATCATACGATGAAAGAAGCAAGGCTAGTGTTCCACTCATCTAATAGAAATCTAATGGTCGAAAAACGAAAGCACTGTCGACAACATTGTTGGGTAGTTACAAGATTTCGCCCTACTTTCTCGAATTATTTCCCGCCTGGAGGTGGTTTTGGCTTGACGATATCCTTGATATCCTTGAGCTTCTGAACAACCTTAGACCCGACGCGCTTGAGCGTGCTTTTCTTTTTATCACCTTCCTTTTCCCCATCGCCAGGTTCCGTATCCTCAGACCAGCGGCTTACGAGCCGAGGTGGGGGACTGTCAGGAGGTCCAGATTGATTAGTAGCCATGACGAGGAAACTGGTGATTGTTTGTAATTGAGGGTGTTGGAAATGAGTTGCGATAGCTTTATATATTCGTGGGTGGGTGGGGAAAAAAATAAGTAATGTAAAAAGAGTTAGTTTTTATGAGGATTTCTTTGTTTTCAACTTGGGGGTTATGGTATAGACCTACTCACATACCCCCCAACATGAAGTCAGCAGTACAGAAGAGTGCCATCTTGAACATCAGCAAGCTTGTCTTCGAATCTCGGAACCATGGTTCTTAGCTATCATATGTGTCGGGAATATAGATATTGCATCCTAATAGTATGGGGACTCGGCCATTGTAAATCTTTGATAGCCAGACGGGTTTTGGGAGCCTGGCTTTTGAAGTCTTCTTATTGGATAATACTCGATCATAATCCAAAACTCCGACAATACGTACAGCGCTTGCTGTGAGTTCTCGTGTGTATCGATCTTCATTAAATTGTTTGATCAATAAGTGAAGTTATTTACAGTAAACCAAACATTTATATCCGAGTGAGAAATGGTGACGGAAGTGCGCTAGTGCATACGAGTAAAAAATCCACGCCTATATATGCTCTAAGAAAAGAAACTTTTCCTGCTTGCTTTATCTGGAGATTCTTCAACCCATTCCAACTTCAAGCCAATTAGGTGTTTTCGTTTTTTCTTTTTTCTTTTTTCTTTTTATTTTCCTTTTTAGAAAGAAGATACCACACCAACCACCTTCCACGAGTTGATTTCTGTTCCTTCTGTGTAATTGGCTAGGGGAGATATCTTCCTAGAAAGAAAAGAATGAATTCTAAGCCACCAACTATTCTCCGCGGCCCGCGTCCCTAGATATTCCAAGAATTCGGGAACCCCTGAAATAGGCGGCTTTTTCAGGTAGAGTAGGTATATGCTCGTCACATTTTGACGAGTCACACAGGATAATTACGGAAGCTTGATGATGATCAGCTGCAAGGAAACCGTGGATCAGGAACGGATTGAATGCAGGTATAATGAGACATAGCCCCCACGATCCTTATATGATCTTACTTTAGCCCACGGTATGTACCGCATACCTGCCTCACTATTTCACTCAATGTTTGGATGGCTGAGCTGCAATCAGGAGTCAATTAGAGACCATTCAATTTAACCATCACATCTTCTTGAGAGAAAATAAATAAATACATAAGGCAACATACAATGGTAAGGATAGATAAACATGCAATGAAATTAGAAAAAACAAATCCCCATACTTACAAACGCCATCATGGTCAGATATCTATCTCAACATCGTCCGAAGTGTGTCCTTTACCCATATAGTAAATTTAACATTATTCCTTCAATTTCTCAATCAATCCTTCCAGTCGCCTTCGCCTCAAGCTTATCCTTGACCCATGCCTCGGTCCTTTCTAGCGCACGCTCGGGGCGATTCTTGTGTTGTAACAGAAAACCCTGGATCTCGGCGGGAGAGAAAGTCAGATCAGGGACGAACTTCACAAACTCTGCTGTCATTTCCTTTAATTTTTGTTTCTTAGCCAGCGCAGTTTCAACAGTATTTTCCGGTACCCTCTTTTCAGATTCAGATTCAGGCGACGCAGAAGATGGGGGTGGAGTTTTGGTGTCCTTGGGAGAAAATGGCGATGAGGACGAGGAGGAGTAGGAGTAATCTTCAAACATGCGCTCAAATAATCCACCAATGGCGTCCTTTCCGGCCAGCGTAAACTGTATTTTCATATCAACCCTACCCGGCCTGATGAGTGCAGGATCCAGTTTCTCTGGGTGATTTGTGGTAAGAATGAGAATGCGGCCTTCGTGGGATGCAACACCATCGATGGCGTTAAGGAGTCCAGAAAACGAGATTCCCTTTTTGCTTGTATCCGAATCATCTTTCTTGGTTGTCTTATCTCCATCTTCGCTTTTAGTCTCCTCTTTCTTCTGCACCCGCGCAATGCCAACCGTGTCAACGTCTTCTAGAAGCACCACGCACTTTCTAGGTAAACCTTCGAATAGTCCCGCAAGGCCCTCTTCCGTGAGCGACTTGCTTGCTAAACTGAGAACATAAATCTTCAACCCAAATTTCCCCGCAACAGCGAAACTCAAAGAACTCTTCCCTGTACCCGGAGGTCCATGAAGGAGATAGCCGCGTCGGTATGGAATACCACGATCGGCATACCATTTTCGGGTATCGGTCTCAAGGTAGTCCCTAACATCGTCGACGAACATCTCCTTTTGGTTTTCGTCAAGGACGACAGTGGAAAGAGGCCTACTCGGTCTTGCAAGGCAACGAGCCCAATTGGGAGGTTGTCCGAGTTGCGTGCCAACTGTCGGGCGGTATACGACAGTCTTGCTGCGGTCTTTTTCTAAGAAACGAAGTCGAGCTTCACGGAGGAGCTCTTTTAGGAGCCCAGGATCTGTGCCGAATGTAGAAAGTTCGATGGTTTCTTGCGGCCACCAACAATCTTTTCCCTCTTCTAGAACGCGTCTCAGGATCACCATTTTCCCCTGATATCGAAAAATGTGTAACCCTGGCGCTGGGGTGAATTGGAGAGGCGCACGCCTTAACATTTCCCATGAGCTCATATCACTCTTCGGCTCATCGTCATCGTCCGAATTTTCATTCTCCTGCTGCAACGACCCAAACGCCATCCCTGCGACAAAGTATTTTGTCGAGTTCGCAAAATCTTGCTCTGCGATCCAGGCCATCAGGTGATCATACAGTTCGTCCCGCGACCGAATCTGTGCTGTCGCCATCAGGAAGCGGAATATCAGCATCGATAGGAAATCGTACCAGTACTGCCAACTGGCAGCAGCGGCTGTAGTAATCAAAAGGAAAGTCACGATAGAGGGCATCGTGAGGCCGAAGTAGCCGAACAACCCGGCAAGCATGTAATATCCAGGGATTATGGTTTCAATTGCGAACGGAAGTGGGCCAGGGGTCGGCAAGTGGCCATAGGGAACAGTAGTGGAGGCATTGACACCCTCCATGATGTATTAGGTGATCGCGAAACAAATGTTCAATATGTGTGCGGGATGCAATGTCGCAGGACGATGGGCGGAATAATGAGAATGGATAAAGGTTCAGCAGCTTCTTTATAAGTTGCAGGGAGAGACATATTTATCCAAGCTGCATATAATCTTCCACAATTGCTCACATTTTGACCCCGCTGCTCCGTCGCCGCTGGGCGGCGATTTTTAGGATCGTATTTTCAGCTTGCTGCCTGAGGCTTTGGACTGATTTCGGATGCTGCATGCGGGCAGCCTGAAGGTGAAGAATAGTCACCGGCGGTCGTCATAGTACATGACTCCACCAACCGGTGTATTTTGGGGCTGCAGGTTCAGTGCATGTCGCTAGCTTATTTAGCTGCGATAGCTGGTGGGAACCCTGAAAAGATGTATGGCCGTCCGTTTCTGCATTTACGGGCTTGCAGGGTGGACATTCAAATGCTGGCAGTGAGTCATCTTGCAGAAGCGCTTCTGGGAATACAATCAGTAATTCAAAGCTGGAGGCGATAGGTGATGGATATCTAGATTCCACGTCGGCTGAAGCACACCTAAAATGTTGCTGATCGGGCTTCGGAATCAGCAGGAGATCTGGTTGTGAGCAATAGAACATAAACGTTTTGTTTCATCGTAACGTGTAACCAGCGCAAAAATCAGATGTGCGCACAAAGATGGGATGGAAGCTAATTGGTTTGGTGTAAGCCTGCATGCCTGCTGTGTGACAGCTGGGAGTCTCTTTTATCGATAAGCTCCGTGCTGAGCGGTTACCCCGGACAACGCGCGTCTGGTTGACGTGACAAGAGCGAAGTTCAGACCTTGATGTGAGCCCGCTTTGCTGGGTTCGTGCGTCGGCAGATTTCCTCAGTCGAAGCTGCATACCTGCCTACCTACATGTACTTTGTAGCCTCTACAGTACAGTCGCTCTGGGGAACGGCGGACAAGGGTTCGGCTCGGTTCCAGCAGTGAGCTCAACCATTCATGTGAGGTAAAACCATAGTACTTTCCATAAGCTGAGTGGAGGCGAGCAAAAGCAGGTGAATCCAAGGTCTGCAGATAAATTCTATCGCAAATACTAGGAGAGTAGAATCGCAGTTCTTTCAAACCGTATAGTAGCATGTACTCTATATCGGTGAAATCATACTATTTTTAATTGTAATCAAGGGCTGGACTCTTGTTCCTAGGAGCGACTGTACATACATGTACTTGTCATTGATTAGCACGTGGTGCGTTTGGACCGACCTGCTTAAAAAACATATCAAATACCGTATTTTCTCGTAAATAACGAAAACAACTAGACTAGGATTAGTTTAGTAAGGAAAGTATCCGAAGGTTGGGGCCTCAGGCTCTCGGGGCTTTGGCGCATCTCTTCAGTCCTATTTGAAACCCATGGCCAGCATAGATGCCTATAGCTAATGGCACAGTATTGAGACTCGAAGTACCATGTGCCGTCAGCATTAAGGCTCAAGTGCGCCTGTGTGTTGTAGTAGGTACATGTAGTCATCCCTAATCCGGGAACCAGGAACATAATTAACGCCTACGTGGGCGAGGAGATATCGATAAACGCTTTATCTGATACCCGAAATTTCGGTAGGATATATAAAGTATTTGGGGAGATCGCTGCTTCCTGCAGCGCAGCTGGCCACGTGGATGGTAACAAGGTTGAAGCCTTGCACAATTGTTAATGCATAGGTTTAAGCTGCGTCGAGCCGAGGATATGCATGCGTTCAGAAGGACTGGGTCTTGTTACGGGATAAGATAAACAACATCCTCTTGGGGAGGTTAGATGTTGGTGTTCCTAGCTCGAATAGTCATTAAATAGTCAAATTTTCCGAGCCATGAAATCTGAAACGCCGTAAAGTGTGTACATAAGGGCACGAAAGTGACGCATATTTCACTTGGTAACAAGCGTATCGCTGCCGGTTGTCACGATACGACACCCCAAAAATCCCCAAAATCCCGTTAGGGCACATAGCTTCTGATTGTGATGTGCATCACTTTCGTGTACCCTATGTGCATACTAATCAATGACCCTCTGTTATCCGGTAGGGGATTGTTAGTCTTGGTGGTGGCCGCCTTGGGGAGTCTTGGATAAGACGTTCTGCTTATCATACAGATTGAAATTCAATTGTCTAGAAATTTAGTTGGAAACCCCTCGGAAATCAAAAGCAACATCCTGCCACGCTCACTTTATTGGCTAATTGGAACACGTAATGGCATCTAAAAGAGACGTCTAAAAGCCTTCTTGTCTCACTCGTTGTTAGCGCGACTTTCTGTAGGCATATGTGAATGAAGCACCCGTCAATGCCGTTCTAATGGACTACCCTCTTATCCTCTCAAATTTGTGGGAAAGCGATCTTACAACTTCATTGCTTTTGATATTGCTTTTAATGTACGCAAGAGGTTAATCTCTACGGGATTATTGGTGAAGCGGACGGGATTACTAGCGGACGGGATCTAAACGTAGTGGGTCGGAAGAGGGAGCCAGTAAGGCATTTGAAGCGGTCAGCTCGAATATTGAAGGTAAATTGTGGATAGGGAGAGGTGCTTTGAGTGGATGAGTACTGAAAATTTCGTTATTGACGTTCGAAGTGGAACCAGGTTAGGAATGCTGTACTCATTCCCAGTCACATGAACCGGAAAACAGGGAAGTGTGGCTTTGTATGCTACGGAAGTGGCTTCGTATAACATGTAGCCTAAGAATGGTGTTGCGGCATATGGTCGCATCCCCCTGTTTTCTAGTTCATATGACCAGGAACAAGTAGAGCGGGGTCACGTCATGTCAGCTGCCTACGAAACTGACTAAGCTGTGCATTATATATCACAGCCAATCCCTAGGCCTAGTAATCGTGTAATAAGTTGAAGTAATATTTAAGGTAAGTGTGAATTTAAATAAATTGTATCCCTCATATCTAGATAGTATATATGTATGGGCATCTTAATCAGTTTATAAATGTCTAGGGGTCCTTGAAGCTAGCACAAGGAGCTTTTATATCAAAGGCCCAATAACTAGATCCATGAGAACAGCAGACGATCGAATTGTCCCCTGTTTTGCCTTTCCCCCAACTACATGTATTTAGGAAACCTAAGGGCTGAATGTTCCAAATGAAATAACCAATCAATCAATCATTTAGGAAACGAACTTCATAAACTATCACTCGATTTAAATTATCATGACAAGCTTCCTAATCACTGTCTGAGTACGAAAGAAGATGGTAGAAAGTTACTTGTATAGCCATGAGCTTTCACAGAGCCGAGTCTGCCGATTGAGTAATTATATCTTGTTCTCCAGTTTTTACGTTATCTTCAGCTTCAAAACCAGTCTACTGTACCCATGCTGGTTTGATATCATAGCTTATATTCTAAATGAGTTACGACGATTTGAATACCTCAGTGATATTTGCCTCTAAGCTCCGATATCCAGTTGTTATTGCTAAAAGCCGGAAAACTTGGACTAATTTTGGCGAGCCGGTTGTGAAACCTCAAAGTGGATTTCTCAAAACGGTCACATGCGTTTCCGCAGACACGCCCTCAAACGAAAGCGGGGACTAGGTTAATTGAAAAAGGAACCGGGCCAATAAAGAAGGGTTTTATACTATCAAATCAAGTCGGGTTCTTTTGTTTTCATTTTGGGTAACTACTTCACTGATGATGCACTGTATGCACCGAGGTTTGAATATAATAGTTATTACTGAATCTAATTATTTTCGATAGATACGTATACTACGTGTAGGTAGACATAAACCATCGTCATTCATCACTCGATATACAAATCTTTCATATTCCCTCTTATTAAGCCAGAGCCGCTGAAGTACCATCATATGCCGGCTTCTTGGCGAAGTTCTCATCCCAGATCAAAGCAGCACCTTGTCCAGAGAAGACTCCCGGAACCCACGAGTATTTGTCGGAAACGCCCCAAGTAGTAACACCGACACAGTTAGGAACCTTGATGCAAGCTGAGGTTGCGGTCTGGTAGTTATCTTTTTGGTTCTGCAACAGGGTTGCATTTACCGGCAGTGTCATCCTAATATCCAGCTCGGTAAGGGCAACCTTCAGCCCAGTGGAGGCGAGAGTGGCGAGCGGCTGGTGCATGTAAGGGATGGCTGAGTTGTTGAGGATTAGATGAGCTTGGGAACCGATACCATCGATGGGGACGCCATCAGCGATAAGCTGCTGAACGAGGGAAACAATGGCGTTGACCTTGCCACCAGCGTAATCAAGATTGTAATCGTTGATGAAGAGCAGTGCAGTGGGGTCAGCTTTCTTGGCGGCGCGGAAGGCAATTTCAACAAAGGAAGGTCCAAGGACATTGTAGAAAACGGAAGATCTCCAGGTTCCGTCATCATTGAAGATTTCGTTTACGACATCCTGCGAGAAGTCAGCATTGTATTTGAGTAGCTTTTGTGGATCTTTGTGGATTCTGCTTACCCAGTGGTGGATCTTGCCCTTGTAACGGCCGGCTACGTTGGCGATATGATTCTCAATGACCGACGTTAACTCAACAGGGTCAGTGATTGCGGAAACCCCTAAATCATATGTTTAGCAAACTCAAAGTTACATGTAATGTATTTATGCTCCAGGAAGCTTACACGCTGGCAACTGGCTGTGCCAAACTAAAGTATGACCTCTGATCAATTTCCCGTGAGTCTGGGCCCAGTCAACCAAGAAGTCGGCACCGTCCATAGTGAAAACACCCCGAACATCTAAAAGAATTAGTTTATTTCTTACTCAAGTACACTATGTAAGGAAACTTACTCTCAGTCGATTCCCACTTCATGCTGTTTTCTGGGGTAACCTGGCCATACTCTGCAATGACAATGGCTTCATATGCAGGGTCGCTCAGGGTATTCTTGTCAGTACAAGTACCGAAGTAATCCCTTCCCTTGGCCTTTATTTGTGCATCTAATGATGTTCCAGTAGGCGTTGGTTGTGCCGATGAAGATGAAGACGTGCTTGACGAAGCCGGTGACGTGGTCGATGAAATCGACGTGGTGTTTGGGGGCTTTACAGAAGACGTGCTCGAGGGCTTCACGGAGGTTGAAGTCTTTTTGGTGCTTGATGGCCTATCATGGCCAGGAACACACTGGGAATACCATTTGCTGTACCACTGGCAATGATATCCGCTAGTACAAGTGGTCGGTCCCTTATATGTGATTCCAGCACCTGTTATCATTAATAACTGTACTGATACTGAAGTTTCAATCTTAACAGGTGTGCGAGGGATTTACATTGACGCCAGGGTGCTTGTTGGGCGGCGGCGAACTGAGTTGCTGCGGCAAGGAGAGCAAGAAATTCAAGACGAAGAACAACCATGACTGCAGTTAAGCAATTAAGCACGAAGACTGTGTGAAGAAAGATACTGGAATCCTGGAACTTGGTTCTGGTCGTCCTGCCTATTGGGGGGCGCTCAGCCATGAGTATTTATACAAAGTTCCCTCTGGATTTCCGGGTTGGTTCATCCCAGGGAAAACTATTCTTCCTGATTGCTCCCGGTTGTTTTGATAAGGAGCTGGTTATTGGGATTTTTGCGTGGGGCTAATATGAAAAATCAATGGAGTAGTACCTATATGCCCCAGATTTGCCGCCGCACGGTTTTTGGTCCCGCTTCGCCGTTGCTGGGCCGGGAACAGAAATTTCACCCAATATGTATAATACATAGACTCTCCCGTCCCCTATAGCTACTGTCTTGGCTGCTGGGGACCGCAGGAGCAAGCTGTTAATATAGGGCTGGGCACAGGCCTGGGAGTAATGCATACACATTAAAATTTGCTAAATGCAGCACGCACAACAGACAATTCCAAAATACGGGCTACCGTGCATCATTCTAGATTGCCGGCTTTTCGTTGGCCTACAAATTTAGCCGGCCATCTCTTGTTACCGTTTTCCCGGGGAAGAGTATATCCGGGGTAGGAGACATTGCAATTGTGGGGTAAATCTCGGTTACACAGCTTTATTTATTGTTTGCGGAGGATCAGATAAGGTACTGTACTGGTATCAAGGGGGTTGGATGTGAACTCAGGACCGGGTTTCTTCACGAGAACACATGGCCAGGACATCCATTTAACCGGAATTTTTAATTCTCCTAACTAGACTCCCGAAGATATGGTCGTGGCGAATATCAGGCTGTGTGATTGAGGATTTGGGTTGGCAATGCGTGAAGTGGAGCACGAAGCCCATATATACGAGCCCAAGACTTAAATAAACTATATAGATATATATTAGCTCGACGTCATTTTAGGCATCTTCACTCTGTGGAGATGCCTAGCTTGTGCCCATACCAGGTATTTTATCCACGCGGGCTTTTAGATTTTGGCCCCAAGACTTAGCTCTAGGGAAGTCGAAAGTCTATTAACAATTTCGTGTCACTCGCTACCAAGCCCGATATCGCTCGACATCATCTCCCCGTGGTTAGTTAAACTGCCCCTAATTTACACACTCAAGATAGAATACCACCCTCTCACTCTTTGGAGGCTCAAAAGATGTGGTATATGTGTCTATTCCATCTAGCTAGGCACGACCAGACATAACTTCAATCTAAAGGGCTGGCTTGGTACAATCTAGAAGATGAGTGTTAGTTCATCATGTATATGTCACTCAAAGCCTCTAGGTTGTGGTAAAGGCTTTTGAGAAGATTTTGCTCGAAATCGCCACTATTCTTGGCTAACTAACCCTCACGTAAAACGCCAGCCCAGCCCTCTTCCACGTGCACATGGCTGACCTATAGCGGGTATTATGTACGGAGAAATTTGGGGAGAAGAACGTGGCGAGCTAAAAATCTGGTACGTACTTCGCCTATCTTCGAGTACGATTTCGATCTAGCGAAATATGCAGGCATTCAGGCTGTTAAATCTCTTGTTAGGTTCCGCTTTTCGCTCACTTTTAGAAAGGCTTTGGATTGCGGGATTGGCTAGATGGGATGCCATAGCGGTCTCTTCCCTAGTGACTATGGATCCACTAATAGGGTAATTACCACGGCGTAGCAGCATCTTCTGGCCAGCCTTTTGAGATAGCTTATATGCCTGTGGGCTAAGGACTCGCAGAAGTAAAAGTTAAAGAGAAATTTGGGGGTGGGGCTGTATCTTTTGATATCTTGGGAGGACTTATCTTGTTGCGGGTATATGACCTCGTGACGGCATGTTCTTAGTTTGAAAGACTCACAACTTTGCACTGCGGAAATTTCCAGTTCTGGTTGCGTTATCTGTGGGATTGGTGTTGCAGCGCCGCTTGGGGGTAGCTTGGGCTTGATAAAGATGAATCGCCCTCCTCCCCCTGAACCTAACATATCTCCTCCCTATTATGGTTTTCTTCGCGTTGATTGGCCTATGCTGTATATATATAAGTAATCTTTTTGGCGGCCTTTGAGTGGTCTATGGATCATCTAATAATTGATTCACTGATTATCACTCGAATTCACTCAAAACAAACTCCATTCTATACACGACCTATTCTAGGAGCTTTCTCGTCTCAATTGGGCTCACGAAACTTTTTGAAGTAGAATACATGTTCGATACACAAAATACGATGGAATTTCGTATTTATTTTCTATAACTATAGACTAGTTTAATTAAAAGTATTAAGGAAATTAAGCTTAACGTTAACAGTTGCCTTACATGCACCAAGAGGGAAGAATGAAGTGTAAACCAGATGAGTACTTTACGGGCTAAGAAAAGAGACTTTTATCTGACGCGTGAATATACCATCGTTACGTGAATAACTGACATTAGAACCAGAGGTTGATCGAGGGAGTCTTAGATCTAAATAAGGGACGCGAGGGCAACACAGCCAACGTTGACAACGCCACTCTATAATGATCATGGGGTTCAGTACTGTAAAACACAAGATCAAACCGATAGACAGCGGAGCTTACCTGAGAAGTCGTGCTCTGGCAACAAGCCGCCTTTGCGTCGCAAGCCTTGTTGACCGGTACCTGAACTGAAAGCAAAAGCTTTATTAGCATCACACCACAGGTAATCAAACGGTACTGGATTTATTGCAAACTCACTTCCAATAATCGGGATGTTGATAGGCGTGCACTGAATGCCCAAATCACCGCTTCCGAACACGGCTCCGATAAGCCCGGCGTTGGTGGTATCACCCTTCTTGTCGACTTTGTTGCAGCAGTTGAGCTGGGCATTACCGCAGGTTACTTCGGCTTGCTTAAGGGTGTAGTCGCCCCTTATCGTACCGCTGTTGGCAGCACCGTTTTTGGCGTCTTGACCATCGTTACCAACGTTTTGGTTACCTTCGCCATCGCTACCCGAGGAAATGACTTGGGCGAGGGGAGATGAGGAGACGGTAAGAACAAAGATGAAGACGGCAAGAATGTTTTGGACAAGCATTTTGGAGGGTTGTGGTTGATTTGAGCTTTCGAGAGAGCAAGACGAGTTGTTGGGGGTGGGTGGTGGATGCTTGTAATTTATAGAGATGATGTAGATGAGAAGCGTTACTGAAGGATAGAGGAAACGTCGAGTTAAATAGAGATTTTGGTAGCTCTTTTTATCCAGGAGTCGTTTTGATTTTTTTCCCTACGTATACTGATTCTAACCCGATATGCCCAACTGCCAAAAACCCACGTACTCCTGCCTTGCTACTTCGGTGATCATTACCATCGGAAAGTAGATCTGCGAATTCCTTCGATCGTCAGCCCAACTGAACATACTTTTTATTTGAAATCTTTCTAGCGCCCTAGTAGCATGTGGTCCAAATGGCTTCGATATTCTGCTGGGAGGACCTGCATAAAAACTATTAGCGTTCAACCCCTAGCTAGGTCTTCCGAACCCCCAGGCTTTGGCTCTTTCTTGCCTCTGGCATCAAAGCGTTACACTCTCTCCTGTTGAGTTACAAAAGAGGAACGTACTCAAGGACTCTGAGTTTACTAGTAAGCCCTGAAAAATTTCCTCTGCTCGATCATGCAAACATTAACATTCACTCCACAAACCTCTTGCTAAACTGCCTAGTCTAAATACCCTCGACAACTCGACGCATGTAGAGTTAGAGGCAAAATACTGACTGTCGAAGGATAATACCTCCTAGATGCAGGGCTAGGTTTGGCTTATTAGATGTCAGATGTCCCAGTGCCTGCAGTTGGATTTGTGTACCCTTGCTTCGTTTCAATCCGGATACAACGTATCGGAACCGGAAAAATGTTTTAAAACTCGTTAAATGCACCTGCATTTTAACGCATGGCATATTGGCGGAGCTCGCTTGCGATGGGATTTTTATTTGAGACGGCTAGACATCTCGTGAGATTATGGGATGATACTGATTTAGTACTGTACAATAAGTGGAGTTGGCGCTATTGCCAATCACTTCTCCTTACCTATTCATGCGAGTGCCGTTCTTAGATACACGAGGCGAGACCACTGTAAATGCCAATTACAGAGACGGGAGTGACGATAGTAGGTGTTGATTGGGACGAATATTAGACGGCCGGCTCAGTAGTAAGGGATACATGTATCGATAGGTTCGCCTAGTTCCAACCTGAAAAGCTAAGCAGATTAATAAACAAGTGATTGTGATTAATTTCGAATGCATACTCCACACGTATATACTAATCGTCAACTTAGTAGCCACCCCCCAGCCAGTAGACAGTATCGCCCAACTATCTAAAAGGACACCCGCCTTTGCTCCCTACCCCCATCATCCTAATATTTTCCGCCTCTTTCACTACTTTCTCTCTACCCTTTCCACTAAATCCCTTCGGTCCCACGCTCGCGATTTCATACCCACCTGCCATATACCGTTCCTCCCCAACAACCGGCCATCCCCCAATCCTCGCGATCCAGGCCCAAGGCCCATACTGATTCCAGAAAGTCGGAGCGACATACCACGGCTCAGTACCCATTATATGAGAGTTATAGAGGCCAGTTTTCGGGTTCGGGCTCTCGCACAGATTTTCGACACGCGTTATACGGGGAAGCGCCAGATGACGAAGGAGGAATTTACGGGTGCCAAGGACCGCAGTGAGAATATACGGGATTGTCCAGTGAGGTTTCGGGAACCTGCATGAGGCGACATTCGTTCATCATATCAGCTGCTATGATGTCGATTTAGAGTTATAGGAAGGTTGTACACGTACATCATGGCAGTATGCAACCGCTCGTCCAGAATCCCATAGATGCACTGCGTCCCAAAGCGCTTTACTGGTCCGCGCGGGACCCAGTAGAGAAGTAGTTCGATGGACTGGAGCGCTACTTGGTTGTTGATTGCAGTCGGGACCATGTTGACTTTTTCGAATTCCTCAGAGAACTCGACCATCGCTTCCCATGTTTTCGGTATCGTCTCGGGCGGAATATTCATGCGGATCCCGATCTCGGTCCAGAACTTCCACATGGCGGCCTTTTCGAGCTGTGTGGGCTGGCGCCACTCATAGCGGGAAATAAAGTGGATGGGCTGCGTGGCGAAGAGAAGAAGCGTATAGAGAGTATCGGAGGGCCGGATCGATGGATATTGCGAGTGGATGAAGTTCATGCCTGAAATTTAGGTAAGGCTGTTGAGCGCGCCCCCCCCCCCAGAAGCTCTCGGCAGGGGGACTTACGTGCCAATGCGAGGGATGCTCGCTCCGAGTCCAAAGGCCATCGTATGAACTCGGCTACTAGGATTTTGGTGTCCACATAGCGTTTTGGAGCGGGCTCCGGGTCTATAAACTGGCGGGTCCCCAAGAGGATTTTCGAGATTGAAGGGATGGCGTAGGTCTTGAGCAATGTTTATTATTACGTAGCACATAAGAATAGAAGGCCAAAGGGGGCCAGCAAAGCGAACCCTAAAAAGCGCAAACTCCAATGCAGTTTCAAAGAACTTTGGGAATTCGAGCACCACCATATTCAGCATAATTTCCTGCGCATCAGACAGACAGATCTTTTCATAGATCTCTGCCGTTGTGAGGTTCTCATAGCCAAGGGATCTGGTGAGTTTCTCGGTGCGCCGATTGCGAAGGAACTTCACCAGACAGAGATATGGAGTCGCTGTGAGGGCGAAGAGGTATTTGAACATGGCGGAGAGGCTGGCTGCTAGGTGGCAGAGAAGAGAGAGTCGTGAATACTTAAGTGAATTAAGATCTCTGGGGACGGGTTGGTTTGTGTTATCTATGTAGCTAGGTGTTCTTGAGTACATACGATTCCTTGATCCTCACAGTATGCAATCCGACCCCAACTGGGCCCCAGAAGCACTGTTTCGTTGACCTATCTGTTCGTACATGAGGACACACACCTAATACTGTAGACTAAATATGACTTAGGAAGTATGGGCGGCTTTCTGCAATTGTACGGGGCGTCAGGCTTAACTGGCATAGCGGCGGAGAAGCCTTCTCTTGGCGAACATGTGTGAATTTCATTATAGATGCTGGTCTTTGTATGGACATCCCCGGCCTGATGGCTGAACCGGTTAGTTAGCTGACAAGGGGCTGGTTGGCCCAATCTGTAGACAGAGTTTTAGGGTCTCATTCTTGTTGCGCCCATATCCGCCAACTAACCAGTTCTACCACCAGGCCGGGAACGACTGTATGATCAAAACAGATACCCTTCAAAGCCCGCCAACTCAAAGTTATAAGCTTCCTGATACAATACCCGTAGATCACCCAAAACCAACAGCCAACTTGAACCAGAAAAACGCTCCAAGTAGAAAGGTTTCAAGCAGACTTCCCCGCCAATCAGTATGCCAGGGCGGGTTGGGGGGGGATGTTTGGTCGTAACTTGTTATTCCTTTTGCAGTGTTTGAGACCGATAATCCCTGTTGGCCAGGCAGGCCACAGCAGTCTGAGATTCCTTCAACTTTAGCTATAGTACTAGATCCTAGCCAGACATATTTATATAGCTGGCGAATTGTCACGATTGATTCCCCTAAAGCAGATATCATAAATTAACTAAAAACAAACTCACATCAACTCTACTGTTAGGAGGGACCTGGAGACCGTGACCACTCACTGCTGGAGAGAGTATAAGAATTTGGTTGGAACTGAACCTAACTATAAGTCAAGATCCTTGGCGCCTCTGCGGCCTTTCAACCACTGGCAGCCACGGGAATATGTAACACCTGGCCACGAAGGTAAGAATCGGAAAAGCTTAATCCCTGGAGACATTTCAAAAGGAATCCACGATGCATGGAGAACTAGCGACCCCGCAGCAAGCCGGGCCTCTGCTGGCTGTCTCAGACGGGAGGGGAATGTGGCGATTGCACGGACGCAATTCAGCCTTGCAGATGCGCGGCAGGGGTTGTTTTGGCTGGAGGGAAATATCACGCAGAGAGCAGAGCCAGCCTGAACGTGTAGTAGAAAATACCTGCGTATGTATGTTGGCTGTTTAGATATCACGCAAACTAGTATTGTCGCACTAATCTCACAGTACCTAGTATATATATACATACCTAATAAACGTTTAAATAGAATCCAGAGGTCAGCCATTCCCTTCCCTTCCCTTACCTGTTCCTTCTAGCACAAACGCCACCAGCCAGCCAGCCAGCCAGCCAGCTATAACCGCAATATCAAAACCAGCAATACAGAATACGCCGCAACACTAATCACAGAGACCAACGCAACAACCTACCCCCTCCCTCCCTCCACAGTCAACATCATCAACATCATCATCATCATCCATTTTTTCCACTCTCTCCCAGCCCACGAGGCGCAAAAACTCACATTCCCACTAGTCCTGAACTCCTTCCCCTGCGCCTCCCGAAAAAACTGCCGATTCCCCGAATCCCGTCGCAGCAAACCAATAACCAGGACCGAAGCGCCAAAGACCGCAAAGAGCGCGCCGATAGAGTAGAACTCGTGCGTGAACACCTTCAGGATCACCAGAGCGAACGAGAACTGCGATAGTGCTGTCCGGAGGTATGCTCCTTCGAACGTGCGTTGTGCGGCCCGTATCTCGATGAGTTCGGCTTGCGTGAGGAGTGCGGACTTGGCCCGGTGGGCTCGGAGGGTGTAGCGGTCGCTATGCTGCGGGAGGGAGGGAGGGAGGGGGTAATTAGCTAAGGTTGTAAGTACTGTTTTTTGTGGGGAGCTGGGTGGGAGAGGAATACCTCAAACATGGCGGGAAGGGGGGGGGAGGCAAGGTAATGGGTGATTCGCAGATAGTAATGTGAATGGCAAAGAGGGTAGGATTTAATTTCGTGAATGCTGTTGGCAGCCTGGGATGATATTGTACAGTGAGTGGGGAGAGAAAGGGGAATGCAGATGCGTGTCAATGACTAGGCTTGATTAGGTGGCTTTAAGCTGTGTTAAGCGGCTGCGTTGTCGTATATATACTTGTTCTGGTATATGTAGGCCTCCGGCTCTCAGCTTAGCGAGGCTACTTCATGGAGTTCTTGAAGTGATTGGGGAAATATCTAGATCTCAATAGTTGTAAGCCGCCTTGGAGCCCACACATGGGCGGTGCGCAACAACGCTTGCAACACCTTAAAGCGCAGTGGTGCTGAACCATAGACTATCTGTCGCTCTCTCTGCAGAAGAGTAGTGTCTGAGTGGACTCTTAGGTTTCGATAAAGCGTTCGCTGGCTTTGGGGTGGAGCTGCTTCTACCTATGACTTTGAGCATCGTAGGGGATTAGAGATAGTAATAGGTAGGCTGAAAATAACAGTAAAAATTACAAGAGTGGCTAGCCTTGATCTCCAATACCTTTAATACTAGTAAGTTCTTACCAGCCGTCCTCCACTAACGAGGAAACAGAAGACTTGCAATTGTTCAAAAAATCGAGTGATAGTCCATGAATTAAATTAACTCCCATACCGCAAACACAGTATCCAATAGCCAGAGGACCAGTCCACGCCCTCTCTGGGGAGGGCTAGAAGAGGACGGTAGAACAAAGCGACAGACTGCACCTAGGCCTACTACTAATGCCCTTTCCGCCTGTTTCTGCAACCGTGCCAATCCATCTCCCCATAAAGCAACCGTGCGGGTAGTTGGAACGTTTATATCAGACAGAAATCCGCCGTCCAAAATGATCCATTTTCATAGAAGTAGAGACAGGCCTACCTAGACGCTATTATGGCCTTCCAGGGAAGCAACTCGGGGGACAAAACCGTGAGATCTCTTGCGTTGAAGAAAGTCCTTTCACGAAACCGGAATATAGATGAGATTCAATGCTGGATCGGGTCCTAGAAGTAATAGTGCAGCGTTCCAGTAACAACCGTCCCTGAGAAACGGGACTGAGGAATGAATTGATGTCGATGAGGATCCAGCCTGGCTGTGGATATGAAATGTGGCGGTATTTTCCACCACTGAGGACTGTTTTGCCAAAGCAGGCGCTGGGTAGAGTGTATGCTACAATGTAGCTGCGGTAGGCATATATATGGTACTGGAGGCAGTGATTCTCGGAATTCCCGGATTGCTGCCATTGAAGTTGGGATTTCAGTATGGGGGAACGAGATATTAGCCGTTTCTATAGACTTGATATAGCTACTGAGCAGCCGGAGAAGTTTATGTGCAGTAGTAGGATGAAAGGATACGTATATTGGCGCGGGTCATCTGAGAGTGATGAGAATAGAGAATACAGAATGGGGGTCCATTGACACGTCGATCCTGCTTGCAAATCTCAACAATCGCGGGGGGGAGAAGCTACAGTTACTGCCATGCAGGTTTCTCGCATCAGTCTCCACACTGTTGACCGGTGGCTGATTAATAGCCCAGATAAACAATATCTACATGCCAGACAGCACAAAAGACCTGCTGAACAATTGCACGCGCAGATTGCCCCCGATAAGGGAGCGGGCCGAGGTACCAATTTGGGGCCCAGTGACTGGCAAGCAGCATCCCGGTGCCTGTCAAGCTTAAGCAGAACCCGGAGTTCCATATCCTACCCCTCCATCATTGGCCTTCTCGAAGGATTTCCCACCCCTTCCGTCGTACGGTTGGCCCCTTTCTGATTCTGTTGGGGCAGAGACCCAGGGATTGCGGAATCCGATTCTTCCGGGTTCTCTGCGATGGGTTACTATTCAGCTATGGGACGGCCTCTGGGGGAGAGGGTTGAGAGTGCATTATATATTATATAATTGTATCGGTGAGGGCTCGGCAGGACGGTGGAGATAAAAATGGAGATAGCGAGCCGAAGCCCCTAATCGATAGCCGTCGCCTTGAGTGGAATCCTCTCCCTTCTCCGTGTCTTCTCCATTCTCCTCTGTCTTCTCCGTGTCTTCTCCGTGTCTTCTCCATTCTCCCTCCATCCCCTCTGGGCACTTCACGATACTTCACGATACTCCTCGACAATATCACCACAGCCTCGGTGTCAGCAGCAATTCTTGGTTCGCTCACAAACCTAGTCTTGGCGCGTCTGAGCCGCATTCTGCCCAACCACGGCTTTCTGCAGCATCTCTTTTCCCACCATGAACTCGTCGCAAATCCCCTCCGCAGACACAACTGCAGACTCGTTCGTCATGGCGGTGCTCAGCAAGCTCTCGACGGGCCTTCTCCAGGCCACGGCCAGCGGGCCACCGAGCTGGAGCACGATATTCAAGATTCTGTTTCTGACGCTGGCGTTGGTGAACATCAAGAACGTGCCATTAACGTGGCATGTAAGTGCTCCCATCCCTCCTCCCTCCTCCCTCCCCACTAACTCTGCAGCAGTTCCGATTCTACCGCTCCCTCTTCCACCACCTAATCCGTCTCCGCTCCCACCACCCGACGCCCGCCCACCTCTTCTCCCCCATCTCCAGCACCTCCCGGTCCCCGCTCTACGAGTGCGATCTCAACCTGCACAAGTCCAACTCGACCTACTTCTCCGACCTGGACATCGCGCGGACGCACCTGATCTGCCACCTGATCAAGCGCTCGCTGCGCACCCGGCGCTCGCTGTACGTCGCCCTCGGCGGCGTCACCTGTCTGTTCCGCCGCGAGATCAAGCCGTTCGAAAAGTACGAGATTGTGAACCGCGTGCTCGGCTGGGACGCCAAGTGGGTCTGGGTCGTGTCGCATTTCGTCAGCATCCACCCGGACCCCAAGACCGCGCAGAAGAAGATCTTTGCTAGCGCCCTGAGCAAATATGTTTTTAAGATGGGACGCGTCACCGTGAAGCCGGAGGAGATCTTTATGGAGTGTCGGCTGCTGCCGGAGAGGCCGGAGGGGGTTTTGGTGTCGACTGCGACTGAGGTGAATGGGAATGGGAATGGGAATGGGAATGGAGTAACGAAGGTTAATGGGACGACGAAGGCTAATGGGACGACGAAGGCTAATGGGACGACGAAGGCTAATGGGACGACGAAGGCTAATGGGGCGGCAAAGGCCTCGGAGGAGGAGCTGCTGAAGCGGCTGGATGCTGCGTCGCTGCTGGAGGACAAGGCAGACGAGTACTGGACCTGGGACCGCGTGGAGGCCGAACGGCAGCGTGGGTGTGAGGTTGCGCAGTATATGCTTGGGCTTGACAAACTGGAGGGGGAGATCCGGACCGGCGAGGAGGAAGGACTGACGAAGATTGGGCGCTTCTATTAGAATAGACGATAAATTGGGGGGGGGAGAGGGGTTTTCTTCATCCTTTCTTTCGTTTCCTGGAGTATGTTCTGGATAGAGGTCACCTTTCTATTTTTTTTTTGTTATATCCAATGTTCTAGATACCGAGGATATCGTAATCGAGGGGAGTATGGTGATATCCATAGATAGACACTTGTACAGGATCTGTATAGGGTAGAGCTCTTTTTATTTTTCCTTTTGTAGGACGGATGGAGCTTGGATGTAATGAGTTTCTAGCTGTAACCCTAGAACTGCTCTTTTGGATGAGACATTGGCTCTGATGGTTTCCCTGTCCTACCCTACTTGATTGCTTCACGAATACAAGACTATGCACACGGCCCACTGGCACTCATCCAATCTACCACCAGCCTGCTAAAAAAAAATCACGCGATATCACTCGATTAGGTAACAGTTTCAAGCTCCCTTGACCAGAACCGTAAAAAAAATATCAAGTATAAACAGAAGAAAAATAGAAAAAAACACCAATCCCCTCTCCCAACACCATCGAATCTAGATCTTAGTAACACCCCTCCAAGGAAAATAAAATAAAAAAACACCCTATAACCCCACCCCCCGGGCTTCATCCGTGTAAACCCCCATCTAAGTACTCGAATCCGAACCCGACCCCAAACTCGACCCCGAGTCCGCCGCCGAACCCGCACCGGCGCCTACGGTCGAGACACAGTATCGCAGCGCATCACGGGCACACGAGTGGTCGCCTGGCTGGCACTGTGAGTACTGGGCTGAACTGGGGGAGGTTAGCATTCGTGTATATGCGAAGAGGAGGAGGAAGAGGAAGAGGAAGAGGAAGTGGGACTAGGGACTGGGTTCTTACTAGCACTGCCGCATTGGTGTGTCCTGTGCGTGTACGAGCGCCATCACGGCGATGAAGAAAGCGACTGTGACACCGAACTGCATTTTGGCTGTAGTAGTTGTAGTTTGGTATTTCGTCCGAGATATAGATTTGATGGTGGGGGGGGGGTTAACGGGTGGTGGTAATGATGGTTGTAGTGGGGGGGGAGGTGGGGAGGTTGCAGTAGTTATATAAAAATCTGTTCCGAGCACTTGCTGCTTTTTATATACATCTCTACTACGCTGATTTTTCAGCTCCAAACCCAATAGTATTCTACACCATTGCCAAGAGTGCCACGACACGCAGAGCGGACCGTACTGATCCGGACGAGTCAGCCCTCTTTAAAGGCAGTGCTGATGTAAGATATTGATCCCCCGCCTTGCATGGTGGGTGGCTCAAGGGGGGGCAGCTCGTGTTGACAGCGCTATCTAGCTGGGGATTATTTAACTTGGGTTCTGCTCTGGAGGGGTTATGGGAGGGGTTTTGCTGGCTGATTGGGTGGCTGGGTGGTCGGCGGTGCCAAAACCGTGCATAGATCGACGTGAATAGTAAACATCGAGCAAGTAGCGCTGGGACGAGTGAGTTGGAGTTCCCTATATATAAAATCCTTGTGGGTACAGATAGATATTTAGAGAGGAAGAAAAACCCTATATGGGGAACGTGAATGGATGGTTTTGATAACGGTTTTCAATGCCTTGAGACGACTTTGAAACTGCCAGTTAGCCGTCCACAGACTTGGTCGAACCCTCAGAGTTCAAAATCGCTCATTTGGGAGGATGATCTTGTCGGAGAGAGGCCATGCGAGGGGCTGGCCAGTGTGACGGAGTGGGGATACAGTTATTACAGAAAGTGGTAATTGAGATACATCTGCACGGTGATTAGAATATTCCCAACTGCAGAGTGTCTCGGGGTTTGTTGAAATACAGATCAGCTATTCCACGGGGACTCAGTGATCCGAATCATGGGTTATCACCCGTGCTCTACAAATTCAATCCGAATAGTTGGAATTGGTGTTTAGGCATGGCAGCGCCAGGGTCAATGATCGTCTACTGGGCCTGGGGTTCGGACACCGGCCGCGCCCGGGGAATGTTAGGCGAGTGCAGGGCCTGAGTCCCGAATCCCGGGGCCCCACCCGGGCTGGGCGGATGCCCCTCGTCGTTTAGACACTCCGCCAACCGTGTACCTACCTCCTTCTGGATCTCCTCCAATAAACATCAAGTGTTCTACCTCTACAGAGATGGCGCCCAGAAAGATCATAATCGATACCGACCCTGGGCAAGTGGCTTGCTTGAACCAATTTACACTGTGCATTCGTAGCTGACCCCGGGACAGGGTGGACGATGTGTTTGCGCTCCTCCTTGCGCTCTCTGCGTCGGAGGAGGAGCTGGAGGTCTTGCTGATTTCGCTGACCTTTGGGAATATCGATCTTGAGAAGTTGGTGTTCACCTGCTCGTTAATACCTGCTTCCATGGCTGATGGCCGACCTCGAACAGCTGCCTGCACAACACGATATCTATGTTCCACATCCTGGAGCTGGATCGTAAATGGCGCCTCAAAAACGGCCTCCCCACCGGATATCGCAGTCTCGAGAAATTCAAGCCCATAGTTGCAATTGGCGCCGACAAACCGTTGGAGGAGCAAGCCGTGTTTGCAGACTACTTTCACGGCCTCGATGGCCTGGGAAACGTCCATACGATTGTATATCAAACCCCACCAGGGAGCCATTAGCTAGAGCTGAGGGAGAGTACTAATACCTCCCAGGCACCCCATTTCGAACCCACCGAGACCTGGCGCCACCTATTCCAGTCCTCCCCCGAGCTCCTCCAGCCCGAGGATGCCGTCCCACCAAACTTCATCCCGACCGCAGTGCCAGCACATAGGAAGATTCTCCAGCTTCTGCGCGAGAACGAGCCAGACACAATCACGATTGTCGCCGTGGGCCCACTGACGAACCTCGCGAACGCCGCGGAAGAAGACGTCGCGACCTTCCTCCGCGCCAAGGAAGTCGTCATAATGGGCGGCGCGATCGACATCGAAGGCAACGTGACCCCGGCCGCCGAGTTTAACCATTTCGCGTGTTCGTGGTCCGCGGCCCGCATCTACGCCCTCACCTCGCCGAACCCTGCCTCCACCCTCCCGCCGTCGCCCTCGAAGAAGTGGAAGCCGCATCCCCCCGCAGCCCTGTGGCGCACGCTCAACCTTACGGTGTTCCCGCTCGACGTGACGTCGCAGCATCTCCTGTCTGCGGCGGAATTCGAGTCCCTGGCGGACCCACTGGCTGCGAAGGGCTCCCCGCTCGCGGGGTGGCTCAAGGTGCTTGCCACCTCTACGTTCGGGAAGATGAAGGATATTTACCTGGAATCTGCAGCGTTGTTGGCGGAAGGGCGGAAGCTGCATACGAATGATCTGAGTCTGCATGATCCGCTGTGTGTATGGTATCTGCTCTCGTTGCTGAGGGGCGATACGTGGACTGCGATCGAGGATCGAGATATACGTATCGAGACGACGGGACAGTGGACACGTGGGATGTGTATAGTCGATAGACGCGGGAAGAGGGTGGAGGAGAATCTGCTGGAGGGTGTCAAGATGGGGGATGTGGGGGTGTGGCTGCATAAGGGACATGGGAATAGAGTGAGGCAGGTCGTGAGGAGTCCAGAGGGTCATGGGCTGGGGTTTGCGATAGAGATGTTGAAGAGGGTTTTGGTGCAGGAGTAGGAGTGGGAGAGGCAGAGGTAGAGCTGGAGGGCTGTGGGGTATGTGGCTGAGTTTAGCTTTTTTTTAGATGGCAATGACTGCACAGCTAGTCGGAGGCAGTGCCTCATTCTTTGCCTAAAAGAAAACTATTCCATTATCTTGTATCAAGTCTAGTCACACGATAGAGTTTTAGAAACTAAATGTGAGGTGTGAGGTTTTTTTTTTAGCGGAAGCATAAATGAGGTTATGCTAGTTTTTCTATAACTTATATAGATGACTATGATCTCGGTAGCATTATCTGTTTTTCGGTGAGCTCGTAATTTTGTCGTGTTATAGATGGGGCTAAAGCTAGGGAATATAAAGGGTAGAGGACGCAGATTCGATATAACGATAAAGACGATAGTTGAAGAATAATTGATACTGCCTGGGGAGAGAGCATCAAGATGGCACAGACCTCACATTATTTCTAGGTGACCCCATAGAGTAGAAAACCTCATCATCCCATCTTCACACCCTTGTTTCCAACACATAGTACAGTACAATCACCCATAAGAGTGCTCTCTACAGGAATATTCAGCTGATAAGAATGCGAGTGACGGGACCGAGATATCTTGTATGGATATCTGGGACAAAAGTGGGGTAAAAATTGTCACGAGATACTCCCTCCACGGTATCAAGCAAAAGGGCACGGGTACTGGCACTCCTATGCCCTTCCCCAAATTCCCCATCACTACATCTAGGGGCCTGCTCTCCTGGTGTTAATATCTTGGCGCATACTTGGCAAAGAATATTCGCTCTATAAAAATACTATGGCTGGTCCCGACTTGATTCTTGCAGGGCGATCGTACACATAAGCATACTATACAGGTAGAATATCAGAAAACCAACTGCAAGCAAGTATTTCAACCGGCTATATATAGACAATACTATTAATTTATTTAATCGTACATGTTTTTAACGAGCTAGCTATATTTATGAAACATTCCCTAGAGGCGGTAGGTAGAACAGTCTATAAGAGCTGACATATATGTCAGAAGGAGAAGGAAGAGGAGGATCTCCACCCAACCTATATATATATAAAAAGGCCCGTTGCCATAGCAGCTTATTTAAGCATTTACTTCAAGCGCAAGTGCACGCTCACGGTTCTTGTCGCGCCATAACATTATGCAGATGCGAAGCTCCACCATTTGCAGACCATAGCAGCCGTCTCCATAACTCTCCTTGGCGCTCTCCCAATCTTCGGCAGC
This sequence comes from Gyromitra esculenta, assembly GCA_038503075.1. NCBI lineage: Eukaryota > Fungi > Ascomycota > Pezizomycetes > Pezizales > Discinaceae > Gyromitra > Gyromitra esculenta. Next base: position 519,594 of record JBCAML010000005.1, read on the forward strand.
TATACCCAGGACCGTTCTCTCCATTTCCTCACACAAGGCTTCCAGGTTTTCGTACGCGATGGAGCATTGCTCGTTAAGTCTACGTTGTTTAGGGAGATCCACAGCTGCAGACGTCCTGCAGCTCTCCCTCCAGCACTCCTTCCATAGCACCGCATTTCCTACTCGACAAGCAATGTATTTCGCGACTAATATGCCGATAGGTTCTAGCTTCTCTTCATTGGTGAGCGAATCATACGTTTCTTGGTATCTATCGATGAAGCCTTGGCCGAAAGCGTTCTCTCTTTTTTCAGTTTCAATTCTCTAGATAGAAAAAGAGATATCTTTTAAGAAACGTGTAATATATCTAGATCTATGACACATAAAACCTATATACTATACACCCACGATATCATTAAACTGTGATATCATCAATGAACTGTTTAACAAGTGCCTAATTAAGTTAGCCAAACTCTCCCTAAACACCTGTCATTTCTTCTATATATAAAAAAAGCATACCTGCATATCCTTTGCAGCTTCCTGCCCAGTTTCCAAAACCTCCTCATGATTCGCCTTCCCTATTGCCATAACCTTATCCAAATCCTCTGGATTTGTCTGCTCCACCAAGATTGAATCCCCCCTAGGGCCTGGCTCTATCACAGCGCAATTCGTCACTAAGCTCATAGCCAAAACCCTAAGCCCACAGTGTCTCGCAACGATTATCTCTGGTACTGTCGACATTCCGACCACATCTGCGCCCATAAGCCGCAACATCCTACACTCTGCTCGAGTCTCAAACGATGGGCCAGAAACAAAGACATATACACCCTCATGGAGTTTCCGGTGTGGTGCTACATTGGGCAGCTTCTTATACGAGAGATGGATCACCCTGCGGAGCTGCAAGTCGTACGCGTCAGAGAGAGATGGGAAGCGGGTCCCGTAGTCCTCCTCGTTAGAGCCACGCAACGGGTGTGCGCCTGCGAGTCCGGGAAAGTTGATGTGGTCGTTCAACACCATGATATCACCGACTGAGAACTCTGGGTTGAGCCCTCCAGCCGCGTTGGTGACGACAACGGTTGTGATACCGAGGATCTTCATGACGCGGGTAGGAAAGGTGACTTTCTCGATTGAGTGGCCCTCAAAGAAGCTATTCGGTACAATCGGATCAGTGCTATGGGTAAGGCTCAGGCAGGATATAGTAAGACGGACTGGATTCTCCCTACCATCATCACGACAGGTGTTTGCTTCTCTCCGAGTAGACCGAAGACGAATTTACCAGCGTGTCCCTGCACGGTCGAACGTGCGAAGTGAGGGATATCCCCATAGCTGATCTCGAACTGTGGCGCTGAGGATTTCGGGTGCAGTGTTGCTGCAAGACCCCCAAGGCCGGAGCCACAAATTATGCCAACTCGAGGGTGCTTTAATTCCTTGGGAAGCTGGGCGCGGATGTAGTTTGCTGACTCTGTTGCGAGGGAGAAGATGGTTTCAGTGCGTGGGGGAATCTCAGCCATTTTAGGTGGTTTTTTGGGGGGGTGGAGCTTTGGAAGGGAAGAGAGAGATGGTAGTAGCTTTGGTAGTGGTTCTCGAGGCTTTATCGTTTAAGGGAACGCGGAATTCGCCGTCAGCCCCACCTTCGTGTCGCTACACCCCGCGTCTCGTACCACGCTGGAGCCCAGGGTCCACAATTCAAATCGCGAATATCAAAAAAAGCCACAACACGTAAATACCCTCTAAACCACCCTATTGCAGCCAAGTCATCTGCAGTTCATCGATTTATCGTGTAAACACCATCTATTAGCCACATTTTATATCCGCTACAGACACTCTCCAGCCAACTCAATTAGCTTCAAAAACCCATCCCCACTCAACTCTTTCTGCTTCAATCCCAATCCCACAACCAGCATACGTCCTTCCTCCTTCCTCCGTATCGCTAAAACGCTGGCAAGTTGCACTGCAATCGTCTGTCCAAGTGCTTCCCGCTCGGGCACTGTCCCACCAAGAAGCGTAGTGGGTGTCAAGTGCGAAAGAGGAAGGAGACCGGTTTCGCCATCTAGAGACTTGCCTTCGAGAAGGCCAGGATGATGGGTATCCAAGGGCACATGGAACTATAGTATCACTAATGTTAGCAAGTAAATTCTAGAGAGAAGGGAATAGGAGAGTGGAATGTGGGGTCAACCCATTGAGCTAAGCGTCCATCCTGTGTGAGAGTTATGATGATCTTATCAGCGAAGGAGATGACGCTACAATCCGTGGGAATCCCACTGATTATGCGAGCGGCCTGCTTGGTTGCTGCCGGGAAGGGGGACTCCAATACAGCGTCCATTGTGTTGATGAGTGGAAGGTAAATTGGAGATTTTTCGTTTGGTGGAGTAGGAGCTGCGGCTCAGTTGCTGTCTGCTTTGGTGAGGTCTTGAAGACGGAAATTGCCGCGCAGCTGTTCCAGCGAAGTACCCCCACCCCCCAAAGAGCTAATAGCATACCCAACATTTTGAGTTACAACATTCCGTTTAGCTGCTTTGCCTTCTAAATCAAGCCGAGTTTAGCCAGGTATCCATCGAGGAGAAAGCAATTTCAGGGTTTAGGTATAGGCTTAAAAGACATGGCTGGACCCCTAACTCCTAGCCGTGGACCGCAAAAAAACCATGTTGGAGTTTTGGACCACGATCGAGTATTATTTGAGCTTAGGATACCGAGCAAGATACAAGCAAAGCAAGTGCTATATGTACAAGAGATTGACCAATAGAAAACTCCCCAAACCCGGGTCTTCCAAAGCCCGTCTAGCTATCAAAGATCTACAGGGGCTAAGACTTGAGTACCATTAGGGTGCAATATCAATAGTTTTAACAAACTATGCCAAAGAGCGGGCGAGTGATGCAATGTGATACAAATTTATTTAACTTATAGGGTTACCACGATCATTGAAGGCGATTCTCGAGTATATTTTATTAGAAGGCTTAAACTTGGCAAACGCAATAAATATCCACCCCACGCCTCTTGAATCTCCATGTTCGACTAGCTTTTGCTAGCCCAGGCCCCCTCCTTCCTCTCCCCCCGAACATCCTTCTCCCACTCTATACCTGATGCCTTCTAATTTGTCATAAATCTATACATCAGCCGCTGTACTAAGAATAACACCCAAAACACGGCGTACTCACCAACCACAATATCATGCGCAGAAGCAGGCTTGAGTCCATCCTCGAAACATCCTTCCCAAATGGGAGCCTACCTCTACAATCCCTCTTGCATGAAATACTTCTCCTCGAACATGAACTTCGGGACATCAAGGAAGGAGCCACGTGCACCTGGCAGCCCTTCGAGTGGGTAGAGAGCAGCTATAGCAGAGCCAAGACGCTACAAGCCCGTTATTGGCGTTTCAGTCAAAAGCTGTCGGCCTGGGACGAGACTTTTGCGAAGGAGAAATCGAGAAGGCTGAGCTTGCTCTATCACCGGAGGGTCAATAGTTTGTGTGGATACCGGAATGCCCTAGGATATCAGCTTAATGAGGCCCATGTGCCTAGAGAGTGAAATTTTGATTATCGGGGATGGATTGGAACCGCCAGATTATCCATATCCGAGAATACTCAAACCTCTATAAATAGAAGGATGTATAAATTTAGATTAGTTTTGGTCAATTTATGATGTTTGCGTAGAATTCGTGAATTCGTAGTGTTAACGGGGATGATAGACGGCGACGACGATAATGGTATTTATCAGCAAAGATCGTTTTGCCTTAATTAAATGCTCCAGGAAATATATATATTCAGCCCAAGTGACAATAATCTAGCTGCTAAAGGTCGTAGTTGGGTTATCTAGAGGGGTGAAGGTTTGGACTTGAACTACTCTAGCATCAGACATTGATACGCCTGGAGAAGAAACCCCTGCCCTTGCCCCAGAGTGTGACCTTTTGTTGGCTAGATAAACTTATAACTCTTCTTCTGTCTTTTTTACTTCCATTAGGAAGGCTCTACATAACCATCTGTAAACCACTAGAATAGTCAAGTCTGTGGTGCCGTCACTCAAGCTCCACCGCCAGTAATAATAAAAACCATTCTATTGTCATTTCATAGTATCCCTACACGCTGAGAATCTGGCTTTTTATTGTATGCCTAACCAGCTCTTGTATCCTCACTCTAGAGTATGCTCTCTCTGACTGGGAGTGCCTTAATCTTTCTAGGTCTACTACCTATCAACTCCCTCACTAAACTATATTGTTTCTACTCCCTTTCACATCGCATCCCACCTTCTGTTTAGTAGTAGTAAGAATGACCCACAAGCGTAAGGAATATAATTTTGGATGATCGTTTTTTTTTCCGCCTGATACAGTAAGTGCATGATATATTTTAGAGTCAAGGAATACAAATAACTAATAAATCAACCAAATATCGCGCCCTCAATATGCTAGGATCGTAACATAATTCCCGGAGAGTAATCGCGTCGCCGGAGTTAATATAGATACCGTGTTCAACGTTTGCTGAGTGAGAGCGCGGAGCTCAGAACACATAAGAGTTAGACGACGTAGGCTGTAATATGAACTGAAATACCCAGGGTAACTGCAGCATCAGACGTCATTCGGCCGTCATAGTGACAGATATTTGTGCAACTTTTAGACGTAGACTTCAGAAGGCCGTACCCTAGGGGCTAAAGGCGATGAGAGGGCAAAGGAAGGCTTCACTCGAGGCACCGTCTGTATATCTACTAATTTATGAAATAGAGCGATAAACAGTAGTAAGCAGCAACAAACACTCGAATGGCAATCAGAGACAAACGGGCGTTTTCAACGGGAAACAAATTGGAATACTTTTCATGCATTAAACCGAGATCCCAAAGAAAGGCATTAACTATCCATCTATCCACAAACCCGACCCTCTTTCTTTTTGCTACAAGACATCAACTCATAAAGTAATTTTGACAAAAAAGTACGACAAAAACAGAAGGAAATCTAACAATTATCTATACTCTACTCCGAATCGCTAACCTCAGAAACTTGGACTGTGGTCCCCGCCTTCTTCTCTTTCGACTCTCTGACCACCTTCTGTTCCAAAGGTACGGGAGGGACCCCGAGACCGTTCCTGTTGCGAAAGAATACAACACCCTTGCCTTCACCCTCAGCACCGGCAGAGGGCTCAACGAACTGGCACCAACGAGCAGATCTCCACAAGGCAGCGATAAATCCAAGAGAACCATTCTCAGTATCAGAGCGGTAATGCTTCCCCATGACTTTTTTGATGGCCTCAGTGGCTTCGTCGGCTTTGTAGAATGGGATCGTGGAGACGAAGTGATGAGCAACGTGGGTCTCAATGATACCGTGGAGGAGGTGGCGGCCGATGAATCCAAACTCACGATCAATGGTTGCAGCGGCACCACGAGTGTACGTCCAGGTTTCGGGGTGATAATGGGGAAGCGAAGGGTCGGTGTGTTGAAGGAAGGTAATAGCGACTAGTGGGCGCGTTAGTAAAAAGAATGCACGGAGGCATCAAGAGAAGTATGGAAAAGCTTACCGAGCCAGTGGTTAACCCAGATATATGGCAGACCGTACCAGAGGAAGACGTTAAGTGCACCGAAAGCTTGGACAGCTTGGTATAGGAAATACATGGTGACAGCGATACCGATATCAGACATGATAATCCACTTGGCGTCTTTGGCCTCATACAAGGGAGAGCGGGGGTCGAAGTGGTTCACGTTTCCTCCGAAGCCGTTGGCCTTTCCAATACCACGGCCCTCAGACTGGCGTTCGTGAAAGTTGTGGCCAGTAACGTTGCTGATCAAGTACATAGGCCATCCGAAAAGTTGTTGGGAAATCAAGTGGATAAGGGTTGCAATAGGAGTTTCCTCCATGAGCTCAGAAACATCATGACCAATTCCCCCAGCATAGCGGCGCGAATACTCTTCCCTCGACTTAGGAACAAAGACCATATCTCTCTCGAGATGACCAGTAGCCTTGTGATGCTTTCCATGCGAGATCTTCCATGACCAGAAGGGCACCAACAACGATGAATGCAAAACCCACCCAACGGTATCATTCACCATCTTGCTCGGTGAAAATGCTCCGTGTCCGCACTCGTGCGCAAGGACCCATATTCCAGTCCCAAAAAGGCCCTGAAGGAATGCATATGTACCGTACGCAGCTACGCGAGTTGCAACATGTTGCTCAGCCAAAGCAGGGAGAACATAGAACTTGAATGCGGAGAAATTGCTGGCAATCAATACGAGATCCCTGAGCACATAACCCATTGAGCGAACGGTTGATCGCTCGAAACAGTGCTTGGGGATGGCATCGTGGATCTGCTTGATGGTGAAATCCGGGATCTCGAACTCGTTGCCATAGAGATCTAGTAAAGGCTTCCCATTCGAAGCCTTTTCAGACATCGACGAGAGGGAGGTGGATGAGGAAGAAACCGAGGGGGCTTTCGATGTTGATGCTGAATTGGCCGAAAGAGGAGTTGATGATTGGGAGATGGAAGACTTGCGAGTCCTAGAGCGTGTAGCCATTGTGAAGAAATTGATAAACTATGGATGCTTAACTGATGGAACAATTGTTAGCCACGATGTTATTCGAGGTGAGCTTTGACAGTCTTAAGAGACCTTGCACACTCGGCGAAAGGAAAGGTTTACCTCTTATTGCTCCACACGTGTTATCGAGTCGTCGGTCTTTTTAGGTCGTTCAATTGCTGCTGGGCTTGAGGTATAGATAACAGAAAGTGGTGGTGTAGTCTAATCAACAGCACAAAGAAAGAGAAGAGAGGAGAGAAAGGAGGAGGAAAAGGGACGGAATTACTCTAAGAAAAAAAGGGAGAAAGAGACAAAACTGTTGACTCGGCTGTCTAGACCTTAACCCTAGGCACTCCTGTGTTTTTTTTTTTTTGCTGGGCCGTCTGTGCTTTCATCAGGGGAGGATGACAGGAGAGGCTGAGTGTTGTTGAATCTCCAGATCTACCTACTGCTCTACTTCTAACTACCGGGGTGGGTCTGGTCTCTTTCGCCTCGATGGTCGCCTCTCTCCTCTTTTTTCTTCTCCTACCCCTCTTGCCTCCAGAGCTGCTCTACATCATACTCTACGGGTTTAAAGCAGTGGATATCCCACGGGAACACATTTAGCAATTGTTTGCATTGCCTTCAGCTTGAAACGTGCAGAAGCCAGGCACCCCCACAACCACTCTTGAGGTATCTGTAGCCTGTCGTGTTCGCTATTATTATCGGCTTGCTCTCCCCTTTCTAGAAGTGCAACAATTTCCTCCGAGTGCATTCCTGGATGGCCTGAGCTACATCAGATTTGCCGGCGAAGGGATATTGTAGAACACAGGTGCAAAAAGAGCGAAAAAATAATTTGATGGACCAAAAAATCTTTTCCGCTTTCCATCTCAGATCGGCAATACTAATGCAGGGACAGGCTGGCGGAAACGAGCCAACCAGAAAAGGCAAGATGACCTTCAACCCTAAAGAAGCTTTAGCGGCTCCCTGTCCTGGTTTTCGGTGGTTTCGGTGGGAAATGGTTCGTCCTCCAGCCCAGATTAGAATTTGTTGAGGAGGGACAACCAATTCACCTCGCCAGACTGAGCTGTGCCGAACAAACGACTGATTTTTTGCTTTTTGCTTTTTTTTTTAAAGGAAGCTATTGGTGCTCACTCAGCTGAGAAGGAACATGGTTTTTATTCACTCAGCTACGATTGGATTGTTATTTACAACTTGAGCTCCTTTCAACAGAGAACAGATCTCCTCCTGCTCGGAAGGGTGAGGCTCGGCGATACTCTGTTCGATTGCAAGATAAGGTTTTTCCCAGGGTGCATCCCTGTAACCCCAACAAATCATCATCGCCGTTGGCCCGGCCCGCTTCATATCGATAAAGGCAAATCCGGAGGTTTCTTGACTCCAAGACTTCCGAGGAAGGAAGCGGAATAGAAGGCTCGAAGGCTCACGGAAGGTTTAGGGGTTGAGTTTTCTAGCGCGCTCGCTTCGCTTGGCAGGAGTGGCTTGGCTTTTCTGGTCGAAGTTCTCCTCTTGGAACATGTGAGGAAACCTATTGGTTTCTTTTTCGGTGTATCGATATCCGATGTTCGATGAATTGCGACATTAGCTGACCTGTATGTATCAGCCAAGTATGTTCTCAGGTCATACAAAAAGTGCAAATCAGAAATCATATGAAATGCTCTCATTTGCACGTCGATTCCCCCCAAAGAAAAAATGTCGATTGGAAGGCCTGATCATTTTTTTCCATCCCGTACTCTACTTCCATGGGGTCCTTAAGCGAGAGAACGGGGCATTGTTCAAACAGCACTACTGGTTTCCTTGTAGATTAAACCTTTACTGGTAATCTAATGGCATGTGAAACCCATGCAAGCTTTTCCCGAAATCACTTTCGTTGGGAGCAACTCCGCAGCAGGCTACCAAACAAATTATTCCTTGAAGGCGACCAAGCTGGGTGGTAGTTACTCTACACGTATGAACCACATGTGATATTTACCCCCATAAAAAAGGGCTTCAACACCGGATTTCAACAGCAATCGGATTGGGTGATTATTGTGTTTCCCGGGTCTCCGGATAAACAGACTGCTACAATTGAGTTTAGAGAAGTGGGGCCTTTCTTGGGTTGTGTAGCTTATGCTTATATCACTAACTTAATAACCCTTTTAGAGTATTTAGACAGTGGGTTGCATCATATAGCATTGCCTTGTCGATGCTCGGCAGAGCATGCTTTTGAAATGTGTTGATATCAGGGTCTTGCATGTGCCATCTAAGTTGCTGAGATCCAATTTACATGTGCGATTCCCTGTGATTCTAGATTCCTCGAGTGATATGCGGTGAGATTGAGGGGACCGGAAGAGATTTGCTTGTGGCGATGAAGCACTACATATTGAATGGTTCTTTCAGCGATATTTCTACCCAGTCAAATGAGCTTTGGGAAGAGAAGTTGTTGGCAAAATCATATTACGTCACCACGATCAGTAGGGTGAATGGGGTGATAATGGATGCCTCACTGTGAGGCTTACAATAGCAGGCACTTTAAGAGCAATATGATGAAGCAAATATGTCTTATTGCGAAAGATATGGTGAAACCGGGGGCAGATCGGATGATGGTGTGATAAATTTAATGAAGATTGTGCTTCGTACGGGATGGAATGCTTATGACGGAATAATTGGGCTTTAGTTCCTCCCCCTCCGAGCGAGTGTGAGATTAAGATCATCATAATATGCCACTTTGCTAGCTCCGAAAGAAGGTGGGCTGGTCTTGCCGAGTGACCCCTTGTGCAGCACTTGTGATACTGTATCATGTAACTTTAACCTCCTTTAACGTCTACTTGTCCTCTGATCCCCTCGCAAAGCAGTCATCCGGAAAAATATTTTACTTCATCGATTTAACTACTCTTTTTACAACATACACCAACGGATACGTACTTGCAGGGCACATGCCCATGAGACATGAGCTATAGGCAAGATTGATGTGGCTTATTCGGTGAACAAAATTCTGAGAAAGGGGGATTTTCTTTTCCGCTCATTAGAAGGTATTTATGAGTGATTAATTAATCCATCGTGTCTCTTAAGAAAATCCTCCACGTCATAAAAACAGCTAACGAAATGGAGAAGATACAATTTCAAATAAGCTAGTCACCAATTTCCCGCCTGCAATTGCTCCCTTATACATCGCTGAAATACTCCCTCAAGCTTAAAGTTTATTAGATTTCGTCCTTCTTAAGTACCCAGTAAATTGAACGAACTCTAGTTTTTCTATAGACTTCACACGAGAAACGCTAGGTTATTGATGATAAGCTGGAAACCTTTAGGCGTCGTTAGCTAACTCACTAGTCACCAAGGGTAACAGAATCATCGAGTCCCCTATCCTAACATGCAGCGTTGAATTCTCAAGTGTTTGTTTATGTCAGCCATCACTTCATTCACTCCTTGAACATTCAGCCTCCACTGGTTTATCATCCCTCCGACTGTCGGCAAATATTAAGGGATAATATTAAAAAGCGAAAGCTTACAGAAAAACTAACGCTTTTCAGGAAAAAAGAGTCATTGAGGATTCACAGCTCCCAGTATTTCTAATGCTTCTAAGTTATTGACATGAGTACAAGCGTTAGTTATGAATAGTTTGAGCAACTTATGTATATGGCTGATAGTATTTAGAATAGAATTGCGCAACTATGCTATTTCCCGTACACGTCGCATGCTTGATTCGGGTTTAGAGGGAGCCCTATTGCAAATTATGTCTCCCTAGCTGGATTCATTGACGCTCATATATATGCGATCACTCGTCTCCTTCCAGGCTTATTTACAAACGCTCAACCGAACCAAAATGAATCCCATCTTGAGCAATACAAGATTCAATCTTTCCTGCAAATACCGCCATAATTGCCAAATTTAGGGCAACCAACTAACTGGAGCTTTGGTGAGACCTATTTACGGAGTATATTGGCAAGGTTAACTTGAGTTTTCAGAGTATCTTGCCGTTTAGCATGCACCATATTTTGAAGTGTTTAAGTACCGAAATCAACTGCAAATATCCTCCTTCCCAGCCCCAGGTTATTTTCTTTTTTCAGCTGCCCCTTATTCAACAGCCGACCATTGCAACAGCCCGATCCTCATCGACGAGAATTTGGTCCGCTGTGTGCGTCCCGCGGAATAATTCGCTTAGAGAATAATTCACTGGAATGAAATAATAGTATGCTAAGTAACCCCTTAGCCAGTATAAAAACCTTATTGCTCCTTGCCATTGGCGATTAAACCTGCATTTCTACGCATGCTTAATGCTACCACAATCCGCGAAGAATTTATGACATGTCTTCGAGCTTTGCAGACGAACAAAGCAAATCTGGTCCTTCTAGAGACGCATGTCCACGATTTCCGGCTCGATCCATCGATACGCCTTGGTTTGGTGGGGTGGATGTGAAACAAATCGATGGCCGAATATCTCGCCTTGGCAGCTCTCAAGTTACTGGTGCAGCCCCTCGCCAGAACCACATTCCAATTCCCCAATCACGTCCTCCTCCACCGCCGCGAACAGAATATTTGTCTCTCAGGCCTCCTTCTCTCAAGCGCGAGTGGACTAGGTTTCCTCGCTCGCGTACTGTCGATCTAGAGATTTCGGAGTTTAGAGCGCGGCACACAATCTCGAAGCCGCAATATCAATTTGGAAATCACTCGCAGCCGAATATCTCTCACAGCCTACCACAAGCTAATAGCGCGGAGGGTTATCGTGATGGGGGAAGTGAGGTCAATCGCGAAAGGAAGCGTGATAGGCTGAAGGCACTCCCATCCAAGCTTGTACGAAGTATCAAAACCTGACTGCAAAGGCTAGGTTCAGTAACAAGGCTTGAGTCTCATATAACGATTTATTTCGGCCTTATATTTTTATCATAGTATGTCACTTGGCTAGCGTGTAGATACGAAGTAAAAGTCCTAATAATTGCATTAATAATCAATAATTACTTGGAATAAGGTCTTAGGAACAGGAGCTGTAAGGAAATATGTAACTAAACAGGACCCTTAAATTGGTAGCAGGTTTATTTTAGTATATAGTGGGCATTACCCGTGTGCAGAGACAATAAAGATGTTGAACCGCGCTTGTGTGTATAGAAAGGAAGAAAGGGGGGAGCTGTTAGAGGTAGGTTAAATTTAAAGGAACTCAGTGATCTTGTTGCAGGAATCAAGCACTTCGGGGTTCATCAATCATCCACTACCAAGATAATGCGCCTAATGCCAGAGTCCGAGGCACCAAAACTATCTGCTCTGTTGTCGCTATTACTACCATTTGTATCTAAGGATAGAATAAATGTGTGGGACAAACGTTTTGAAAAAAAAAATATAAGTGCTCTGACTCGGAGTTGAACCGAGGATCTCAGCATTACTAGTGCTGCGCCTTACCAACTTGGCCACCAGAGCGTTGAGGTTCCAGATATTTTTGATAATGTCAGCATCCGGGCGAAGTACTAACCGAGAAGCCGGCAATCGCTCACAGCTAATCACTCGCTGAACCTAAGTTAATTCTCACTCAAAATCATTATCTCTCTAGAAACAAGACTACGGGCTTTATTCCTAACTTAAAAATGGATCGATTTGCTGTGCGGGTTTTATTATAGTTGTATGCGTGAATTTCCGCTTGGGCGTACAATATGTCACGGTTCGCGACGTTATTTCTTGAGCAATGCCTTTTCGATCAACCACATCTACTCGTGATATGGGTTATATCATGTTTAGACGGAATAAAGATTCGCCTAACCAATGTCTGCATCCGGGAATAACTTCAGTGATTTGTTTATAAGGATGCCCAGTGATGAGTGGGCTGAAAGTTACTTAGAATCGATGCTTCTTTTATAATCAATGCAGGGATTTATCAAGAGCACGAAAACGACACAGAGTTGTAAGTTATCATAGCTTGTGGGAATAGTTCATGTGATTTTCACATGAATAAGATTTCCTGATAGCCGCGGCTTCGCTCCGCGGCTAAGTGAGTAGTAGGGATTGAGATGTGGAGACGGTACGGAAGGGCTATCCGCTCTACGATAAAGCCGAAAAAAGCCCGACGATGAGTGAGATTCGTAACTTCTCCACATTTCAAATCATGGTGCTACTACTTATGCATAATTCTATGTACTCTGCTCTGCTCGACTTGGTTTCTTGCATAGAATTGTTATTAGCTAGAGCCCACTTTCACTAGTTAGCCAAAGTCGCTAGAGATGGTACCCTACAATTTATATATAAATCAGGTAAAGATCACCTTTAGCATGGGCATCGCTAGTTTTAGTTTCTACTTATGTCGGCGACATTTCATTAGTGGCTAGATGATGAAGTTAGTGTATCATCTGACCTACATATAGAGCGGCGTGGGTAACCTAGACAAAAGCTGGCACATGGGACATTTGTTAAGACTGGAGAATACAGTCACGCCGTAAACTTGAGACCTGGCAGATATCTTGGAGACGTATAAAATTCCTCCATCAGCCCACCTATCATTTTTATTTCTCCTTGTTAACTGTAAGCTCTGTTTAGCATATCTATCTTGATACCAATTGAAGCCCACACGAAGAGTCAGCGAAAATGCCAGCCTCTTCAGCAAGCGATCGCCTTGGTCAGATCTCTGAAGCTATGGCGCCTCAAATGCGCCTGGACAAAAATTCATGCTTACTACCACGACGGAAGGACCTTCCACAAGTCCCTGGAGCTCCTGAGGGTGCCGCTTGGTTTTGGGGTCGAGAAGATAATGTGAAAATAGTTGATCTAGGTCAAGTACCGAGGCGATACTGACTGAGATACCAGCTCGGAAGGATAAACCTCTTAACACCCGCCAGAGTTAAAGAAGCAACAAAAGAGGTGAAAAGCGGGGAAGTTATCCCACTCAAGTTAGAAAAACCCAATTGAGCAATATCTGACTCTGTATGCTGATTAAAGAGTAGCCTTGAATTGAGCGAGTTCAAACCTACATGCTTTGCTCGAGACCAATTCCAACACACTATTAGAGACCTTGGTGGCATGGGATTAGCTTTCGATGATCTCTATACTCTGAACACACAAAGTAGTACACAATGGGATGGCTTACGTCACGTACGAGCCCGTGATTTGTGGATGATTAGCGCTAGTACTAATCGATTCGTCGAGAAACTAGATGTCGCACATAGCATCAGGCACTTTCTACAACGGCGTAAGTTACCCCCCAACTCCGTTTCTTCTCACTCTTGATCCTTATACCCCTAAAAGGCCAAAGCTTCCGATTTCCAAGGCCCTAGCGCTTCCTCCAAATGCGGTATCCAAGCTTGGGCTCAGCATGGTGTAGTTGCCCGCGGTATCCTCCTTGACTTTGCCTTATATGCCGAGACACATAACATCACCTTCGACCATTACAGTAACAATAAGATTACATATGAAACACTCGTCCAGGTGGGCAAGTCGCAAGGTATTGATATTAGACCGGAGATTCAGGGTGGAGATATTAAAATCGGCGATATCCTGCTTGTGAGGTCTGGCTTTTTAAAGAACTATAGGAGTATTGGGGATGATGAGAGGGCTAAGAAACATACTGGAGAGCACAAGTTTGGTCCAGATGACGGGCAGAGATATGGCGGCATTGACCAAAGTGAAGAGATTTTAGATTGGTTGGTAGCAGCCCATCCGGAATCGTGGGATGGTGGTTACGTGTGAATGGACTAATTTGATGAATTGGATAGGTTACATGATTGCTACTTCGCTGGCGTAGCTGGAGATATGCCTTCCTTCGAAGCTTGGCCGAGTGAAAAAGGTATGCTGAATATGCTACATTACCGATTGCAGATCCTCTCGTATATCTTTCTAAATTATATCTTTAGAATACTATCTTCACGAGTATCTGCTGGCTTTATGGGGTTGCCCCATAGGCGAATTATGGGACTTGGATAAACTAGCCGAGAAATGCAGTCAACAGAGGCGATGGACGTTCTTACTAACTAGTTCTCCCACTAATGTTGAGGGTACGTATATAGCCTTCGTGGGGGTCGCCTGCTTGCTAACAGTTTGTGATATCTGTAGGTGGAGTTGGGTCTCATGCGAACGCTATGGCTATACTTTAGGTACTGAAAGTCTCTAGTTTGGGCTATAATCTGCAGCCCATTGAAGGATCAAGTATGCACAACCGAGATTAGATAGGATGCCAACTCTATAGCCATTCTGCGATACACATGGGATGAATTCATCAATTTTAATTTTCGCAATTTCAGCTTGATATTTATGACTGTCTAATCCGTTTTATGGACATCAAATCGCAACCGCCCTGAAACCAATGTTATTTTCTGGTGAGACTTCACGGCCTGAGATATCTCAACAATTTTTTTATGCCTTTCCATTCCTCAGATAGTCAGCAGCTACAGAAAGGGTTGTCTTTTGGGGGATACAATTTGAGTGACTTTTAATCCCGCCTAGACTATGGGAAACCTGTACTAGGGCTTACTCGAGATTAGAAACGTTTCAATATGGTGGCACGTCTTGTTCCCACCTTGTCATAGATATTTAAAGTTGTATTTTCTATACCTACATGTATCTACCAAGGATGGTTTGATAAAACCAGCCCTTCTACAGTATTTAAGGCCACAGCTAATGGATCATCCGAGAAACAAAAACCATTGACCTAATACTATCTTAAGGTCGGCGCATATCTCTTACTGCTAGCCTATATGAGAATTTTCGGTTGTAGCTAGTACTCCTATCCGTACTCCCTATAGCTGCTCATGAGCGCCCTCACGACGATCACAAAATGTCACTCGAGAATTTGTGAACGCGTAGCCGAACACCCCCTAATATCTGAAGGAATATATAATGCGATGGGCTAAGGACCTCAATCTCACGAATCAGTTTAAGTACAATCGAGTCGTGGCAATTCAAAATTTAAACCCTACAGGGAACAACGTCTAACGCGAAATTATCCACATCTGTGAAAACCAGGGACTGAGTTGTTCTGTAACACCATCGCTAGAACGTAATCGTATTCCAACAGTCGGGTTTATCTCGTACTCCTAAACCCAACAACTCGGACCCCGTGAATTATATTCTAGAAGCACAAGCGCACAGATATCTTACAGCTGTCGGGGGCCCATCGTAATTAAGCATGGGAAATTCCGTACGCGTTCCGTTATGCTGACTTTCAATATGGCGAGAGGTAATTCGATGAGCCTGGATATAGAGTAGGGTTGGAGTTCCTCCGGCCGTCGGTTGCATCCGGGAAATAGGAATCTAGGCGATAACCGCTCGGCAGGATGATTTCGCGAGACAGCCCGTGCACCACGGACCGCTGTCTCTCTCAAACGGACGGCGTTTGAGGCTACCAACGCTGCCTGCGCCGGGGCCGGATAAACTCCCCCGCCGGATATCCACGTTTTTAGGTGTTAGTAGGGATTCCGACTACCGAGCGTTGCAGCGCTGCTAAACTGGAGACATCTTAGAGAAGTATCATAGCACGCGGGCTGTATAGTGGCGTTTAATTAATCCGATTAGGTATTGTTTCGAGAGTTGGATTAACCCCCCCCAGTTCGAACATGCAAGCCCTGGGTAGAAGTTTTTTTCCTGATAGCTAAGCGATAACTGAACCGCACCCTTTAGTAAAATTAGTTACAGCTAGCTGAAGCTGGTGGTGGGGGCGGTTATGAGGCTTCGTGAAGTGTGAATAGTTGCTCCAAACTAAGGGTCCGTGGTCCGTGGTGACTTGATATAAAGATCCTGTTCTCCTGGTATTCAGAGTTCTTTCTTCAACTTCATCAACCATTGCTCTCGCTCTCGTTCTTTTTTCTTTATTTGCTTTCTAAACCGGCTAGGCCGTTCTTTCCTTTACATTTCACATTCTTTCAGAGCAGTGCTCTCAGATTATCTACACTTTCATTCATTGAACACTTGCTTTTCTACTGCAAATACTTCTTTTTCAAGAACTCAGAAACCAATACTATATCCAAGATGAAGACCTTCGCCTCTATCGCTCTTGCCCTCTCCGGCATTATCGCCAGCGTCTCCGCTCATGGAGTCATTGTTTCCCCTCCCCGCCGTGCCCCAGGCGCCGAGATGTCTGCAGTCTGTGGCCAGACAATCTACAACAACCAAAACTCCGACAACGCCGGTCCCGTGCAACTCCTCCTCCAGAGCGCCAGCTCAATCGTTGATATCGACGCTTGCAACCTGTGGCTATGCAAGGGCTACCAATTTGCCGACAACACTGCCCAAGTGCAGACCTACAGCTTGGGCCAGACCATTGATATGAAAGTCAACATCATTGCTCCCCATACCGGATACGCCAATGTCTCCATTGTCGATACCAAGACCAACAGTGTCAAGGGCTCGTTTCTGAGGAGCTGGGATGTGTATGCTTCTACCGCTACTGGAGTCACGGCCGACGAGACCAGTTTTAGCGTCACTATTCCTACGGACTTGACTGGGTGTACTACTACTGGAGGTATATTATACACTTCGTCCCTGCTGGCAGCAGCGTTAGAGAGGGGGATGAATGCTGATTTTAAATAGAATGTGTTATTCAGTGGTTTTGGTATGCTCCTCCTGGTGTCGACCAGACTTATGAGGGTTGTGTCGACTTTGTCATTGGTGATGGCGCCCCGGCTGCTACTACCTCTGCCGCCGTCACCTCGGCCACTGTTGTCCCTACTTCGACTGTTGTCCCTACAACTTCTGATGTTATTCCGACTACCTCTGCTGCTGAAGTTCCAACAACTACAGCCGTTGAGGTTCCAACCACCACAGCTGCCGAAGTCCCCACAACCTCAGCTGTCGAGGCTCCAACCACCACAGCTGTAGAGATCCCAACTACGTCCGCTGTAGAGGTCCCCACCACCACCGCAGCACCCACCGTCGTTAAAACCTCCACCAAAGCACCTACATCAACCATCAAGCCCACCACCTCCATCAAGTCCACCAAGCCCACCACCACCGCGATCCCCACGACCCTCATTACCCGCACCCGCACCTCCACATCTGTCTCTGCCACCACCTCTGCCGCTGCTGCTCCTGGAGGCTGCTCCACCACCTCAGAGGCATACAACAAGTGTCTCGATGACGCAAACTTATGCATGCGTAACGCACAGCCAAAGAACGGAGGGCCGGCGGATTTCTCGGTTTGTGATAATGCGTGGGCTGCTTGTAAGATGTGTTAGGGTTACTAGTTAGGGAGGGTTTTCTGTTTCTGTTTCTGTTGTAGAATATTATTTATTGTTTAGTTTTTATATAGCCGTGCTTGCACGGTCGCGGTGTTTGTAGAAGAAGAAGGGAGGATCTCCTTGAGGGAGACACTGGAGGAGATGCTAGGGTGAGGGAGGGGTGGGTTAATTAGAAGAAAAAATACGATGGGTATCGTCAAAAGTTTTTGTTTTCGTGTTTAGTTGCCTCTTGTTGAAAGAAAGGTTGTAGCTCGAAGGGGGGCGTGAGACTGAAACTCTATAGTTCCCTTGGTGGGATGGTAACAAGACGTCTCTACACCCGAGCTGTTGGGATGGACATAATCATATAATGTCACTCGGTTACGAGAATCAATCGTGTTAATTTGTTCTGCCATCTCGTGTATTCCCATAGCTAGCTATTGGGTTTGGAAAACTAGTTTTGCGACGTAAGTCCCCATTGTGCCCTGGAGTTCATGATCAATGTAGCTCAAAGGCGTAATACAATCCTCCGCGTGGGAGAATTTAGTTATCGCCTCGAATGGTATCTTCAAGCGTTTTTCCAGCGTCGTGTCTAGCCCGTGCACCTAGGCATACCCCCAAGCATTCGACCTGACAGTATATCAGGTGACTGAGTTAAAATCAATGAATTTCTACTAACATGAAGAGTGTATTGGTTAACGTAACTGTCTACTGAGCAGTAATCAAAAAAAAAAAAGTGATAGATTCCTGGATTGATAGCAGCTGCAGGGTTCACATGGCGGGAACTCCAACCTAGGCACAATACGATGCCAATATTCCCTCCAAACCCCTATGCATCACCCAGTCCGCCGTCCCAGAAACAGCTGCAATTCCGTTGCTAGCAACAGTACTATGGCCAGTTCATGCCGCTTCGTTGGGAACTGACAACACACCACCGATTGACGCCCATAGCACAGCAGCACTCTATTTCCCCTCTCTATTTGCATGATCCCAGCGCAGCATGCATAAATTACTCCCCAAGGTCTGGACAGAAAAAGGGTCGCTAATGTACGAGATTTAGTCGGCGAGTAGTAGTAATCTGTACCCCAAATAAACAGCATACCGACGTAAATAGTTGACGCGGGTAAAATGGTAGAGTTGGAATATGAAACATCTTCGTAAATCGAATCGCTACTAGTCACCGCATAAACCCCAAGTGATCGGTTATCCGGAGGAATATGGGAGCGATTACAACTTGCACGATTACTACGGTATGTGTAGCCTAGTGGACCAAGAACGTACTCCCAGGACCACAGCAGCTGCAGGTACCAACAGCTGTTAGTGGCGTCTATTCTTCCCTGACCTGATACCTGCCGCGGTAAACTTAGGGGGGGTAACTCGTGTCTGCTGGTAAAATTCAATGGGTAAGGCACTTTATGTTTATAGTGGCTCGATATTAAATAAACCCCACCGAGGAGATCCGAGTGTTCGATACGGACGGAGCTCGGAAGGTGCCGCGCGGCAATAACAGCTACTGTTATAGCCCTAAACCAGGTCCTCCTGCTGGTCCTCCTAGTAAATTAAAAATATCCCGGGAAATGGTGGTGGGCAAACAATTTCAAGGCACGGACCTCAGGGATGGGGGAGGGGGGATTTGTATCAGATCTGGGATAAATACTATTCAGACATATTTAGAGTAGACTTGCAAGGGTTTTTTTTTTGACAGCGCTGGCTGACGCAACGTGGACGGCTCGCTACCGGAATATTCTGCTATTCCTGCTACTATTCCGCTGGAGATGAGAGAAATTAAAGTCTCGATGCAGGGTGCCAAGGACTGAAACCTCGGGGTAATGACTACCTAGACAGCCTACACCACGACCCCAAGACCCTGGGTCCACGATGCTGCATGCAATAAACATGAGAGAGGCAAGGTATATTCGAGGTATTAGGAGGGGGATAGGTTTTTCCGCTCTTACGCGAACTGCCAACTGGAGGTTAGTGAAACCAGCCAAGTTAATTCTCCGTGTCGAACGGCAGAGCACTCTAGAAGCAAATCTTCAGTTTTCCCCGAATAGGTATTGGTATTGCAACTTGGAGGAATCCGTGCGCTGTAGGCTATTGCTATATAAGATGTCCTGCTTCACCGCCTCTAGCTTTTCTTCCCCATCGATCCATCGACCATCACTCACTCGCAAGAACTTTCAGTTCCTTTCTCTTCCTTTCTCTTCGTTCTCAGTGGCTTGACGCCCTCCATTCACTCTCATTCCATTCATACAGACCTAGTGTCTCTTACCAGCTTCAACCAGCACCTTACAGTCATCCCTTTTTTTATATACTCCTTTTCACACCTACTACCGCAATGAAGACCTCAATCCTCGCAACCCTTGGCTCCGTCGCCCTTGCAGCAGCCCACGGCATTGTCCAAAACCTCATCGTCGACTCCGAAGAGTACACCGGCTACCTCGTGTACCAGGACCCCTACAAGTCCCCCGTCCCCGAACGCATCGTATGGGCCTTCCCCACAGCCGGCAACGGCCCCGTCACCGACCTCACCACCTCGGACATAACCTGCAACATCGGCGCGACCGCAGCACAACTCAGTGCCCCAGCCGCCGCCGGCTCCGAGATCAGCTTCTTCTGGACGGTGTGGCCTGAGTCCCACAAGGGGCCCGTCATGACGTATCTTGCCAACTGCAACGGCGACTGCAAAACCGCCGACGCCACCAAGCTGAGCTACTTCAAGATCGACGAGAAGGGCCTCAACGCGGACGGGACCTGGGCGAGCGACGACCTCATTGCCAATAACAACAGCTGGACCGTCACCATTCCGAGCGATATCCTCGCGGGACAGTATTTGGTCCGCCACGAGCTGCTGGCGCTCCACAGCGCGGGCACGGCTGGCGGCGCCCAGTTTTATCCCATGTGTGCGAACTTGGAGATTACGGGTGGAGGGTCGGCGGCGCCGGAGGGTGTCAGCTTCCCCGGTGCTTATAAGGCGGACGATGCGGGTATTTTGGTGAATATTTATGGGACGCTCACGAGCTATGTGATTCCGGGACCGGCGGTTTATAGTGGAGCTGGATCAGGCGCATCGGCGACAACGAAGGCTGCTGCTACTACTGCGGCGGCGACCAGTGTGGCTGCTACTTCAGCGGTCGAGACTTCAGCGGTCGAGACTTCAGCGGTCGAGACGGCTGTTCCTGTTACTTCTGCTGCGGCCCCGACTACCTCTGCTGTGGCTCCCACTACCTCTGCTATCGCGGTCCCGACTACCTCCGCGGCGGTCACTGTCCCCACCACCTCCACGATCGTCAAGGTGCCGACATCCACTGCCAAAGTCTCCACCGCAGTCCCAACAACCTTGGTGACCCGCACCCGCACCTCGACGGCAGCGGCAGCAGCAACAACAGCCCCCGCAGCTCCATCCGGCGGATGCTCCACCACGTCCGAGGCATACAACAAGTGTCTCGACTCTGTCAACAGCTGTATCCGGAATGCGCAGTCCAAGAACGGCGGAGCGGTGGATTTCACCGCGTGTGATGCTGAGAGGAGTGCCTGCAAGATGTGTTAGTGGACTCGTATAAAAAGTATTTGTAATATTTCCATAGCAGACATGTGTCGCCTGTGTTTGTGTTTGTGTGTGTTTGTAAAATATACCATCTGATCGATATATATATATATATATATATAAACCAATTTTCTCTCTCACGATCCAATAACCCAACCCGTGCAAAAAAAAACATAAAATCCATTTCAATTAAAACCCATGACATAGAATACCACACATCACACCGGCGCCTCATTAACGCCCTTCATCTCCTCTCCCCACCAGTCCATAAACAGCCTGATCCTCTCGCCTCTGTCTTTCGCCAGTCTGATGCCCTCGACGGTCTTCATGCCCTTCTGCAGCTTCACCAGCTTGTCGTCAAAGTGGTCCATCACCGCGCCCATGCCGCCCTTCTTGCGCTTCGCGGCGCCGTACGTGAACGCGCGCCCGATCCCTACCGCCCCGATGGCGTCCAACCGGTCCGCGTCCTGCACGATCGGCAGTTCCGGGTGCAGGACGCACAGCTTTGCGACGGCGTCTGGATTCGCTTGTTCGTGCGAGTAGGACACGTTGCTGACGAGGAGCTGCACGAGGGCGGCGCGCGCCGGGTCACAGCCGGCGGAGATGAGGAACTCTTCGGCGCGGCCGAGGGCGGAGGGGGGCGAGTCGGAGCGGGAGCGAGGGGAGGAGGAATGGGAGGATGGGGGGGAGTCGATTGGGGGGGAGGGGTGGGTGTACTTTTTGTCGCCGACGTCGTGGAGCAGGGCGGTCAGCACGGTGATTGTGTGGTCTGGGGGCTTGAAGGGGGAGAGCTTGAGGGTGGCGGCGTGGATCTGCTCGGCGAGGGTCAGGACGCGCAGGACGTGGGCGTAGTCGTGGGACGAGTCGAATTTGGACATGTACTCTTTCACGAAGACGTGGGTTGCGAGGATGAGGGTGGGGTCGTCGATGTAGGAGGACATTGTGGGGGGGTGTGGGGGGGTGGATTTGATGGCGATGGGACCTGCTGTGGGTGTTAATAGGCTTGACGGATGGGTGTTCTATTGGAGAGCAGAGAGCAGAGAACAGAGAGATCTGTTTACCTTCAGAGGGAATGCAGTGCAGCAGAATGGAAGCAGCAGAAGATGTGGACAGTGGATGTGAACTGTGAGCTGATAGATGTCCAATGATCACTGCATCCGGCAATGATCGTCCGGCGGTCAAACGATTCTCTGCTTGCTGGCTGAAATCCTCTCAATTGCATTCTGTTCCTCTGGATTGCATTCTGTTCCTCGAATTGCATTCTATTGCACTGCATCCCGATTCCTCTCTGCTGGATTCCCCTGCTGGTGTTTCTCTATCCCCTCGTCCGCTCTATTCGCTCGTCCCTTAATTGCTGCTGCTTATCTGTGGGGAACCTGGCCGTACCCCGGAATGGTGGATGTCCATTGAAATCTCCATATCCAGTCTCTGCATCCAGTCTCTGCATCCCCAGTATTTTTATATCCCAGTCTCTGCATCCCCAATCTCCACATCCAGCTCTGCATCCCCAGTACCCCCCAGTACCCCATTCACCCCATTCACCCCGTCCCCCCATATCCCCAGCCTGTAATACCAATCCCACCGACGTCACCACAGGCTTCCTCTGGCTATTCTGCTGTCCATAATGTCGCGAGCAATCTGTCAGTCCACTCCACCTTGACCACAGAAATCCGAATCAGCAATAAACAGCCAAATCCCCATACCCCTAATGTCGCTACCCGCCCTCCCGTCCCCCGTTCTCGCAGCGATCGTCGCCCGCGGCCAGCTCGATCTCCCCGACATCGCCGCTCTCCGGCTCGTCTCCCGCGCCCACCATGCTGCCTTCACCTCGCGGGACGTCGCAGTCTTTCTCCTGCGCCATTTCTTCCCTTTCGCGCCGTACGATGTGGGACGGGAGGCCGAGGCTTTCAGCTCGCTGTGCCGCCGGCTGTACCGGCTGAGATACGAAAAGTGGACCTTGGACTGGGAAGTCTCCTTGCCCAACAGCACCGACACCAGCACCGACCCCGACGCCGCGTTCCCGCCCGACGGCTTCCGCCTCTTTGACGCCGACTCCGACGAAGGCTACTTCCTCACCGCCTTCGCCGACCCCGACAACCCCGAGTCCACGCTGATCTGCGTCCGCAACCTCCTCGCCGCCCAAGACGTGACCGTCTCCGTCCCGCACCAAGACCTCACCAGCATCTCCATGGCCGCCGGCAAAGTCCTGCTAACCTACACCACCCCCGCCGCATCCTCGATCCTGATCCTGACCGACTGCCGCACGGCCACCCACCGCACCCTCTGGTCCGCCTCCCTCACCACCCCGATCTTCCCCGGCCACCACCACCACCACCACCCCGGCCACCTGACGCCGCCGCACGGCCATAGAGCCCTGCAGCCCGTCTTCAACTCCCACTACACCGCCTTCCTAAACCACCTCACCCCGTCCTCGACCCTGCACGTCCTGCGCTTCACCTCCACAGCCCTGCATCCATGCAGCCTGCGCATCTCGCCCTCGAGCATCCTCTCCTTCACTCCAGACACCGCCGGAACCCACCTGCTGGTGTGCGAGCGCTTCCACCACCACCACAACCTCCACCGCGTGGTCCTCATCTGCGGGCACACCGGCGCCTCCATCTGCGCGTTCCACCCCGCGGTCTCCCCGCAGTTCCACGCCTTCCCTGCGCGGGACCTGCACGCGCAGATCTCGCCCGCCGGGGAGGAAGTCGTCGTGTGGACTTCGGTGCGGAGCGCGGAGTACCGCGCGGGGCTGCTGGGACAGCTTATGGTGTTTTCGATCGCGGACGGGAAGGCGGAGGCGAAGGCGAAGATGCGGTATTTTGGGGGCGCTGGGACTACTGGTGGTGGTGGTGGGGGTGGGACTGGCGAGTCGTGGTTTTGCGGCGCGTTGGGCGTGGGCGTGGTCGTGGGCATGGGCGGTGCGCAGGTCGTGGGCTTTGGAGGAGGACTGAATCTGGATTTGGAGCACGCGGGGAGCGGCGAGTGGGTTAATGTTTGGAACTTTAGACCGGTGCGCTGGAGGGCTGCGGGGAGGTGGGTTGGTGCCAGATGGGTGGTTAGGGAAGCATGCAAGGGGGAGGAGGTGGTGGTTGGGGTTATGAGGATTGCGGATGTCGAGGGCGGTGAGGGCTGGGGGATGAGTAGGGGGAGCGGGGTGAGTGACGGCAGAGGGAGTTTGGGGGGTGACCATGAGCAGGTTCAGGTTGATGCTAGGGAGCTGGCCATGAGGTTGGCGAAAATGGAGAAAGAACGGGAAGGGGGGAAGAAGAAGGGGTGGAGGGAGAAGCTGTTGTCTGTGTGGAGGTAGGGCTGAATTTGGTGGGATAGACGGTGGAGTTTTTCTTCCTTGTCTGATAAGGCGGGCTCTTGTTTCTTAATTCTGCATTGGGTGGCTATTTTGTGCATGATACCATTGGCGTATTTCAGTGGGCTGATAATAGAACAAGATTATCTAGCACTATGTGTGCTCTGGTTAGGGTAGTCTAAATTAAAGACAGTTCATGGCATATTGTTTTGGTTTCAACAGGTTTGTCAATATCGTGGTTGTAGATTTGTCTTAGAGATATATTGGGTCTCTACTCTTGAATTATCCACCGAGCACTACAGGAGTTCTATCACAGATCTCTTGCGTGTAGTTGTCTCGACGCGATTAAGCGAGTGATATTACATGAATATATCTATAGGAGGAGAGGACATGCATGAAGAGAACCCTAGACGACATGTAAATTCTTTGCTGTATTCTCGCAGTGATTATAGCGCGCCATGGCGTAGCCTAAGTCAACTAAACAATGAGGGAGTATCGTGGAAAAATCAAACCTCCCGATGGTACATATCTATGCCAGAAAAATCGAGCTGCATCCAGATCCTGGTACGGGCGACCACAAAGTCACTTACATATCAAACGCATGCTGACAGATGGGAAGGAACATCTCATACAGGCCCCAGTGACAAAAGCTACATCTTGGAGCAGGGGTGGGGATCCTTCTCTGGGAGGCACCAACACATACGATATTGGAGTGATTCGAACTCGATCCTTCGCCCCTCCAAATAAACCCAACTGTGACCTTTAGTCACTAGGCTATTCTCATTTGGGCTGGACATAGATATTTCTTAAATATTGTTAAGGCAACTCTTCCCCTAAAACTATAAGTTGTCCATTTTCCCTTCTAGGTATCAACATCAACATCACGCTACCGTAGAGTTTATGGCCTATCCTTCGAACTGTCAGCTTGGCTAGAATTCATCGCATTGAGCTTAGTCCCCCTATGAAGATTTTACTTGATCGTGATTTCTAACTAAAGTTAGTGTTCTAAATTTCAGTTTAGGTTAGCAGGCTAGGGAACAAGAATATATATAGCTGCACTTAAAGAATACTTATCATAGGAGTACTTTACGGCCATTAAATCTTCTCTGTGAGTTGTGGCGAGTATATCGCTCTCCAAAGATATAGATCCATGTATCTTCTTAAAGGGCAAAAGCTTCGCTATAGAATACCTCTTCGTAGGCATTGTCGCCGTCGAAATCATCTTGAGGCGACTAAATTAACGAACCTTGGCCGGAACTACCTTTTTATAAGACTATGAAGATATTCGAGCACTTTCCAGCTTGCATTATAAACACACCCTACTAGCCACCAACCTACAGGAGGGACACTATTGTACCCTTGAATCCTTATTTGCACATCAGCTCAAGTTCCCCGCTTTTCTAAACCAATATAGTATTCCGCAAAGTCCCCCCTATCACCGTGGAAACCTACTATAGAGTCCAAAGGCTGTCATTGGGGTCAGCCATGGCGTGGAAATATTGATCAATATATATCTAAGATAATATATAACAGGCAAAATAGAAACAATAGGGCCCTTGGTTCTTGATTACTGACAGATGCCGAACCTTAAAGCTAGTATAGCAAAGATCTTCAAGTCCAGCGACAACGTTCTAGACCTAGCATAGCAGTCTATCTTCTAGTCTGGTTTCAGGGGCTCGTCGTGGAGCCCTTGGCAAGTAGGAAGCTGCTTTGGGCTAGAAAACTGCCTTCTTACACTAAAAAGTAGCGGAATTTAGTGATAAAATGGATATCTACAAAGCGAACAGCGCTCCAAGTATATGGTCAGTATAATTGGATAATGTTAAAGACCTGGAAAAGCACATTAGACTAAACGGGGAGACGGTCTCGACCAAGCTGAATGATAAACAAAAAATCTAAAGTCACACAAGACAACTCTACGGATAGGAAGGTGTTAAAAGACTCCCCTGGTGCTTAACATAAGCAAGAACTTGATAGATATATCTCCCGTTAGCGTGTTCCATCTTCCACGTTTTTCATTTATCGGTTCGTCGCCCCGGGATGATTGTCAGAATATCTCATTCGGGATCTGTCCCGAGCACGTGTAGAAACAGTTGCAGCTATGATATACGGTGCGTTTGTCGGGAATGCAAATTGCAGAGATATTAGATGACGTACGCATTCCAAATTGACACAACCATTAGAAACCAGCCCTTTGGATTTCTAGACGTTGCTTGAGCCAACGCGTAGTCTGGCTGTAGTCTTCGGTGCTAGGCTATATATGATCTTGATTGTGCGCTGGCAACGTTCTGCCATATGGACATGGTATTCAAAAATTTGTAGAATAAAGATGAGTGCCAAGTGGTGCTCAGCAATGAAAATAATACTATCACTGTATTTAACAGCATGGATTCCGGCGGGGAAGGCTCAAGCCACTCCCGGTGCCGAGCCCGGCTGTTTCAGCCAAGGGGAGATCGTCAATTTACTCAGTACAAGTAGTCTATCTTAATCACGTACGCAAGCATCACGGATTGTTCAAGATGACTGCTATTTAGATCCCCAAGCTTAGTTTGTGGTGTTTCCCAATCTAAGTAGTCGAGAACTTCTGCAAAAAATAACGACATTCGCAAGATCTAGAAAACGTCTACCGAATTAGATGCACGAGCTTGATCTAACCAAAAGGTCGTAGACAGCCCCTCAGTTAACAGAGGTTTACTAGGTAGCTGAAATGCCAAGTTCATTTGGCTATAATATCGGCTTCTAACAGTGGGGATTCCGAATCCCGGACCTGCAATTCTTACCCCTACATCATTTTACGGAAGATTTGGCCGAAAACACCGCAACTAGCGTACCCCACATAACTTTAAGTGGACTAAAATCCTTGAAAATCAAAAACACTTTACGTTTCACTAGTTATCTCCGCAATACCGCAAAAAAAATCTTGGTTTAGATATTGTTGGCTAATAAATTTTCAGTGCATCGTGATCAATCCTTCCCAATATACTCCGAGGTTTATAGGTTTTCTGGGCCGGTAACCTTACCGCATGCCCGCGATTTTTAACGCTTTGGGCTATCATTTATTCTAAAGTCTATGTCGAAGTTACCAAATGTGGTTAAACGATGATCAGTTCTCTGCTGGGTGAATGATCGCTGGTCGTGGGAATTAATCAACGCCCAAATCCGAAAATAAGCTACATGGGAGTACCGGATTGAAGGATTTGCAATAATTGTCGGGATACATGTGCTTACCCTCAGGGAAACAGTAATTTAACAGCTAAGGGAAATCAGTATATAAACATCCGCCTTCGCCCCGACTCTCTGAATCACCATCCTCACTCTCCACATCATTCCTTTACAGTACTACGATCCTTCTCACTCATTTTCAAGCAATCTAGACCAACTCAAGAATATCAGTCATGAAGCCCGCAGCTCTTCTTGCTTTGGCCTCCCTCTTTGCTACTCAGGCAACAGCCCATACCACGCTCCAATGGTTCTGGACTAATGCTTCAACTTCGACTCAAACATGTGTCCGTCAGCCGCCCAACAACAATCCTGTTCAGGATGTCACTAGCAAAGATATGGCTTGTAACGTCAACGGTGGTGTTCCAGCTTCAAGCGTCTGTGCAGTCACTGCCGGAGATACTGTGATTCACGAATGGCATCATACCAACAGAGCTCAGGCAGCCACCGATTCTGATGACCCGATTGCTGCGAGGTATAAGGTTCCCAGGGTCCTTAAATGTCCTTCCGTTTACTAAAGCGCTTCGTACAGTCACAAGGGACCAATCATCACATACTTGGCCAAAGTCACAGATGCAGGAACTGTCACCGACGTTAACTCTCTAGATTGGTTTAAGATTGCTCAGGATGGTTTGAGCGGAGGTGTTTGGGCTGTTGACAAATTTTACGCAGCCAAGACAGGAAAATGGAGTGTAAGCTATCCGTGAAGACTAACCTCAAACCCATTACTTTTCACTGACAGCATCAACTTTTTTTTCTCCTCAGGTTACCATCCCCAAGAACATCCCCAACGGTGATTATCTCCTGCGTGGAGAAATTATCGCGCTTCACTCTGCCGGCTCTTACCCGGGTGCACAACTCTATATCGGCTGTGTGCAGATAAGAGTTACCGGTGCTACCGGTGGAACACCTTCGCCAACAGCTAAATTTCCAGGTAAGTTTAGCTTTAGCAATTAATACTGTATTTGATTAAAACTAATATTTCTAGGCGCTTACAAATCGACTGATCCTGGTATCACGGTCAATATCTACTCTGGAATTACCACCTACACTATCCCTGGTCGTAAGTACTCCGATAAACTCTTATCTCGTTGTGCATGAAGCTAATAGTCCATGTTTGCAGCTGCTGTTTTCTCTAGTACATCTTCCAAGGCGAAGAAGTGGATTGCTTAAGTAGTCGGATGAGCAGTGAGTTGGTGTAAAGGTGTGGGCGTACGGGTGCCGGATCTATCATTGGTGGAATTTGGTTTATGTAAATAGGGCTAGCTGGGCAATGTTGTTGTATATTATTTTAAAAATGCAGAAAGCGCTTGAGAATCCGGCAAAACTTCCCGATTCGCAATCATATAATATCACTCGTTTTTTGAACATTTCTCGTTACTCTAAAAACATCGAAATCAATTTCTATCAAAGATTTGCATTGTATACATACATATATGTAGATGTAACTCCTATCAAGATACATGTAGTTACATGTACTAATAAGCTCTTAGTCAGTCGCCTACTTCAATAGACCAGAGTGAACTAAGCTTGTCATACAAAGTACTCTGGAAAGCACCCTAACCACATAAACCATGCCCTTAGCTTGCTACAAGCAGGAATACAAAGCCTATGTGTCAATTCTATGGGGTTGGAGAATCTCATTAGAAATAACGCTAGTTATTCTAAAATCACCGTTGTGAATAACCTTGTTTCCACGTGGAACGCGCATCCATCACCGTAAACTTTTAATTTCCTCCTAACATCGCAGATTTACAAGCAAGCTTTCGTCTTCCAGCAATCAATCCTATCTAAATCAACAATGGCAGCTGCATATCGTGTTGTTGACCGCACACACGCGCCTCTTACGGCTCCACTCGAAGACCCAAATCCCAGTACTGCCCACCTCAAGATTCACTGGCCGAGTTCCTTCCAGCGTCTCCAAGAAACTACCCTTCAGTCAAATTTTCATACAGGAACAGATTATTCCAATGCGAAAGCCCATGGTTCTAAGTTAGGGACCGATAACTTACTAGTTCTCAATGTTTACAAGTTTGGCGCCTTCTTCGCTGGAAATTATCGACATAGAACTTGCTAACATTATTTCTTCGTTAGAACAGCTGATCATTCACCCAGCTGGGGTTTGGGCCCGTCTCCCCTATCCCCTCTTTATCTGTTTTATCCAGTTCTTCACCCAGCAGACAGGTCTCTCCCAAGGCCACCAAAATCAATCTCACTTCCTAGTGCAAGCGCGATTTTTTCTCCCAATAAGGATAGAGGGATCCTTGCTGATAGTATCTCCACCCGCCCGAACTTGATTCAGTTCTTCTTGGATCGTAAAGATTTTTCAACAAACGCCTCGTCGACTATGGTTTGTGTGCGGTTCCTGGAAGAGTTTGTCGAGTGGCGCTTGATATCCAAGCCCCAGATCACCGTCGAGACCAAGGACGAAAGGGCCCCCAACAGCCAGGAGGACTCTGCGGATGGAAATTCATCGAATTTTTTTAAAACAAGATCTCTTTTCAACCGTCTGGCCATTAAGAAGGCTTCATCTGCAAACAGTCTTCAACAGAGATTTCCGAACTCTACTTCCCCATCGACTCCTACGAAGGGACACGCGAGACAGTCGTCTGTTTCATTGGGTAAAACTACCGCCACTAATCAACCTCGAGATATGCCCGCAGCTCACATATTCCTCACCCCTACGATTCGTCCTGTCGATCAGCGCCGCTCTAAACCGTTGGTAAATTTATTCACCAGTTTTGTGAGTGACCTTGGAGCTGGATTGCTGCCGATGTACACTACTCTCGAAGAGGTAGCTGGCCAAGTGGGGATAGAAGTATTCTTTTCTCCAGGTACAGTCAAGAAGACTTATTGGTGGGTTTGGGAAGACACCAGCTGGAGAGTTGTTTTTGACTCTGCTGAGAAGACGTCGTTTAAAAAGGGTATGAAGGCGGTAAAGGAACGAAAAAGTGACAAAGCAGACACTCCCAACGAAGTCTCACGGAGCGGGCGCTCACTTGCGAGAAGAGACACGGAAGGGGAAGCAAGCGAGAGGAACCTTAAATCGGAGCCGACAAGCCCGGGCTTAAGGAGCCCTTTTAAACGCTCTAATTCTAATCTAAAACGGTCTAGGAGCTCGTCGTTGGTAACATGCGGAACTGTCAAGGTAGTTCTAGGTTTCTTCTTGCCCCAAGTGAGCGATAATTAACAACTTCATCATAGTTATATTCTGCTGATCAACTAGAGCCTGTGGCGTCCGTTGATTTTTGTACCGGCCAAATGTGGATTGTGAAAAACATGCTACTAAACACTATTGATATCGCTGTAGCCATTATGTTTGCTGTCGTCAATCTCGAGAGAGCCGTTGAAGAGGAACATGAGCAAAAGAAGTAGGGAATACCAAAAGGCATTAAATGCTTGATCATTCTCTACACCCTTACCTAATACAAATCGTATGGTAATTTTAGGGTGCTGTAGCCTAGACGAAGGCGAGACCCTTTCGTTTGTTCTAGAGGAATTTGATATCTTTCTTCCTTTTGGAATTCATAACGGTTCAATTGGGTGTTGTATTTCTGGTTCGTGTGCGTATTTTTGTGATCCATTTGAGTAAACGAATTAAAAGTTTCTTGACTTAATAGAGTAAGCGTGGTGTTTTGGGTCATGTGTGTTGTGCGGATATTTTGTGTTACTGCTTTCGTGTTTCTGCGGTTTTGTGTTTTTGCGTTAGTGTGATTTTGTGTTTTGCGCAAGAGTACCATAATTATAACCCACGGGTTTCATATACCGATTGAATAACAAACAACAAACAACTTAATAGAGTAAGCAGAATTTGTGACATCCAAGCTGTCCCAAAGATTTACTACAAAAACTACATGTGTTCGCGCTATATCTATCTATCTATCTATTTACATGTGTTTACGCTTACAAGCTTGCGTTGAAACGTGTGAGGCTCTATGACGCGTAAATTTTATGCCAATGCCAATGAGGAGATATCCATCTCCAACCCAGTTATGAACCAAGTGTAAGACAATTAGCCGCGAGATAGTTTTGGTCCTGATAGTTTTGTTTTGTTACCTGTGTGACATAGTGGCTCCTGGGATATTATCGATACAAGGATTGACCACCAGCTAGCCATACAACCAGCTCTGGTGGCCAAGTTGGTAAGGCGCAGCACTAGTAATGCTGAGATCCTCGGTTCAACTCCGAGTCAGAGCACGTTCCTTTTTGAATATTTTTGGCTCTTGGTTTTGACATTGGCATACATGTAGCTACATGCAAGTCAATCGAACTCGGTGCACACATATTTATCAGCGCGTTATGCTCCAGGCTGATGGCAACCCGGACGATCTCAAAATTAACACATAGATGTGGCATCAGAAATGTTCTCCTTGACAGAAGTAAGATAACGCAATTCTCCATAGGCCTCCCTAATTACATTATCATTTCCAGTTAATAGAATCCTGATCATGATTTATGAGGCAGGGAAGAGACATAGATTATCATACGAGGCGAAATATATCACAGCGTGCCCATACCAAATAGGGCTCTGTCTAGAGGGCGTACTAGAAATAACTCAACTTTTGAAACCATCAGAAAATAAGTAAATCCAACACACTCTCATTTGTAATACCCTTTCACCAAGGTGACCACAAAGAAGACGCCAGCGCTTCAGCAATAATATTTCCAATCCCAACCCGAAGAGTGAAAGATATACCCTATGTTACATGTAGTCCCCATGAGAGGGGGTCCAAAAAGAAATGCGACAAACCCGGATTGAACGGGTGACCTTCAGATGACACCCCGGATAAGACTTCAGTCTGACGCTCTCCCAACTGAGCTATTATCGCGTCGCATGTAGTTGGCTTTAAAAAAGCGGTTGAAAAAACGACATTTATTCTTGGCAAGAGGCTAGACAGAACTTGTGAATTTAGAGTTAGGGGTTTTTTTTTCTTAAGAGCTAGCTACACACTAAAAGATCTAGGTTTATTTTGCGGGTCTAGTAGGGTTGAAGTTGAGGCCTAGAGTTTGGAGTGGGGATGCTTTTCTCCTTGGTTAGAGAATTGATTGGACGGTTCTCAAAAGCTCTTGACAAATTTTACGAGGGTCAACAGTCCATATAAGCGCAGAAGTTGATAAAATCTTCATCGGATGGATACTAAATATATAGATACTTATTTCTTTCAATGGCATCTGGTTTCATCTGCAGTTCCTTGTAAGAGATTGATAAAAGCTCGATTTCTAGAGGATACTACACCACAGCAGAAGCCTTGGTAATTCGTCCAAAGTTCTGCTAGCTGTACCATCACTTTGAAGCCAAATTTACTCTCATCATACGTATTCAAAACGTATCCATTTTGACTGCAAGAATTCTTGAAGAACCCTTTCTACTCACACATATTCGTAACCACGAAAACTCAGCGAACCCTATCTCCACCAGCAGTGAAGCTATCCAGCATCTTATCAAACAAACGATCGATATCACTCTGGATATTCCTGTCCTCCACCTCCTGCTCCGTTTTCGTCCCACAATTCTTCCAATCCTCAGAGGTTTCCGCCTTCTCACGGTCGATGAACGCTTGCGAGTAGCCGAGCTTCCACCTCGCAGCGTGCTGTATAAGGCGCTTCAAGTCGCCGCGGACCAAGCTGTCGGTGATCATGTACTGACATAGTCCACAGAGCATCAGGTCACAGTTCTTGCAGGCGTGAAGCTCGAAGGGGGCAACGTCATCGCAAGCCATGCAGAAAGAAGTAGCTTCTGGTTTCTCGACGAGGACGAACTTCAAGTGGGGGAGTCTGTGGAGGTACAATCTGTAGGCGAGTGAATCGGGTTTGAAGTCGGGTGACCAAGCGGCGTCAACGGGGGATGTGCAGGGACGGGAGACCATATCGATGGTTCTCGGGGGAGCTCTGCGGTCAGGATTAAGGCCCCGTGAAGCAAGATTATATACGAAGGATGGAAGCTTTGTGGAGGGGTATGGTGCTCTGATTTGGAGTGGGGGCATCCTTTTGTGTGGTCTAGGAACTTGATCGTATTAGGATGTACCCCTCCATTGCTGTTGCCATGTTGGGCCGGTATATTGGAGTTACGTGTGCATCTAGCCATTCTATTTAACTGGAGGGTTAGGCAATTACATGAATCGGATGCGTGTATGAAATATCTATCTATCTATTTATTAATTACATGAATCTTAATTCTCCGAGTGATAGTCGGTGATTCATTCCTTGTAGTTTCATCATTTTACGCAATACGGAATTCCGAAACGGCTTTTCTCGGAACTACGTGACGAGATTTAATTTAACTCGGAGGTTCCAATAATCTTCCGTCAGAAAGACCTCTTGCTTTCCGTAGCCATAAGGCTAAAGGCTATCTTGTTTTTGAGGCCTGTATGCGTATATTTACGCCCATCCTAAGTTTTCTAGTGGTTGTAAGTCTCCTATAAGATATCTCCAGAACTTTAGAGAAAGCAACCCAGAATTTGAACACTGCAATATAAAACCGGATACCTACATGTTAAAATTTGAAGGTCGTGAAGGTGCATACATGTATCAATGGTTATTGGCTGCAGGCCGTGCTTCACCCCAGAGGTGCAGGAACTTCATGAGCCACAATAGCCAATCCAAGCTGAGTATATTACCCCACACCAACCGCTTTTGGGATCAATTCCCATCTGCAAGAGCGGTCCGACCCATGGTCTCATGTTACCCTCGGTGGACCCATCGCCTCCACAGCTTTATGACAGCTAGCTAAATACCTGGAAACCCAACTACGCGACATCGCCACAATTTCTTGAAAAGAGCCGCTATATCGCAGCTAGATATCTCGTCCATATCTCGAGCTCTGGGAATTATCACCGCTTGGTCGAGAGCTTGGGCTACAGCTACCTTGTTTTTGCTACCCAGGGATCAGATGTTCACAATTCTGCTTAGTGCCATCGGGGTCGTTATTTTCGTTGTCCGTATCTGGGATACGCTTGGATTATGTTGCTCGTAAATACCCTACTTCTTAGACTTCCTGGGCTTCTCTAATTACAACCCTCATACCTAGCGGCTGCTGGAACACACGCTCTCCGACACCCTCCCGTCATCAACATTACCAGGCAATTTAGTCCTTTCCAAAACAACTAGAATACGTTTTGCTAACCTTTCTCAAGCCTGATCTTGAGCGCGGCCTCATACGAAATCATGTTCCCGCGAATTTCAACACCTTCCGTGTCCCTCAACAACAAAACCCTCCTCCCATACGGGTAATTAAAAAGCCAGCACCAGCAGTTTACAATCCCTCTGTACGGGCTCCCGTAGG
This sequence comes from Gyromitra esculenta, assembly GCA_038503075.1. Taxonomy (NCBI): domain Eukaryota; kingdom Fungi; phylum Ascomycota; class Pezizomycetes; order Pezizales; family Discinaceae; genus Gyromitra; species Gyromitra esculenta. The sequence continues at coordinate 554,516 of JBCAML010000005.1, forward strand.
CCCAGCACCACCAGCGCTCTTACATCCTCCACGCGACAATATAAATGCAGCCCTATTGGTCGTTAAAAAAGAATCACCTGCTAGTAGAACATGCTTCATCTGCTACGATACCGTTGTTCAATACCAGTCCACGTCTATTCTCAGAGGTCCATGTGGCGATCACTGGTACTGTAAATCCTGTCTAGCTACACTATTCACAAGAGCAATTAAAGATGAATCCCTTTTCCCACCATCGTGTTGTCGTAAACCATGGCAACATGATACAGCACTCCTGAGTGTTCTTTTCTCAACAAGCCAGGCATTTGCGTTCCAAGCGAAGGTGAGGGAGTATAGGATACCTGCGGCGAAGCGGGTGTACTGTTCGCTGAGTAAATGCGGACGGCTCCTATTAGATGCTGAGTCGGGTAAGAAAGACCTGTGGTGTACGCACTGTGGGAAAGATACATGTGCGATGTGTAGACAAGGCACGCACCAAGGACCTTGCAAAGATACGTTAGAAAAAGAAATGCAGATGATGAAGGCCCTGGCGAAAATAGAGGGATGGTCATGGTGTGGACAGTGTGGGAGGTGTATTGAGTTGATAGGAGGATGTAATAGTATAATTTGCAAGTATGTCTACCCCTCTCCCTGCGGAAGTAGAAAAGTTAGGGGCCCGTGCTGATGGTTTAAAGATGCAATTTTAAATTCTGCTATATCTGTGGATTGAAGTGGAAAACTTGCAATTGCACACGCGAAACGCCACGTCCCGGTCTCTTGGGCGAACGCTTACGGAAGCGCCAGGCTCTTCGAGAAGCAATAATCTCCCAGAGAGCATTAGCTAAAAACGCGTCTAACGCGTCTAACACCCCCGTTTCGCCCTCTGGTTCCTCCCAGAACCTCCAGAGCATACAAACACGAGTAGTTATGCGACCGCAGCTTCCGGCTAGGGTTGTGGGGATTCCTACGTCGATACCAGTAGTACCAATAGTTCCAGTAGTGCCGACAGGGCCAAGTAATTTTCGGGATGGGCAAAAAGGAAGGGGGAAGGGGAAGGGGAGAGAGGTGCAGTGGAGAATAAAAAATGCTCCTAGTGGTTCAAATGCTGCCCCAAGCATACCTGCGGGAGCGGCCCGCTGTAAGGTGCATAAGTGGCGGAAGCTGCAGCGGTCAGGGACTTGCGAAGGCTGTCGGAACACTATGTCACAATTTATTATGAATTGCCGAGTTTGTGAGACGGATGCGTGTTTGAGATGCATCCACTAATCTGGCGTTTTGGAGAGCGACTCGAAGTTGATCAAATTGTTTTTGGAATGAAGGTATCTTATGTTTGCTTATATGATGGACGGGAGGGATGATGGTTATTTGAGGTTCTTTTTCCTATCTAGTCTTACTTATTGGTATTCCCACATTTTCTGTGGCAGATTTGATGTTCCCCCAAGAGGCAGCAGCTGTCGTTTCGTATTTCACAGGTTCAGCTTAATAGCTAAACCATACCTATCTTCAAGAAGAAAGCAAAGCGCCAAATACGGCCTCGTGTTACATCGCGTGTCCGATACTTTATTTTGATTTTAACTATACAGGCATTTGGTTGTCGTCTGATAAAAATATCATCAGTTATCACTCGAGCACGGGTAGGATCTCCTCACTAGGCCCAAGAATTGTTGGGATGCAGGCAACAACCGATGAAATCCTGTGATGTTAAAAACATGCTTACTCTTAATAAATTTCAGTTGCCATGATTCTATGACATGTAGACATACGTAGCGGTAAAAGACAAGAGGCCAGTTCCTCTTTCGCATATGCAACCCTGCGGCTGAACTCGAAGGAAAAGGATTAATGGGCATCCATCGGATGGATAGAGCCACAGACATGTTCAGTTTCAAGATGTCGACAGAAGTATTGATGCGCTTTTGCATAGTGTATATTTATTGGATTTGACGTTTGGATCGTACACATCAAGCTTAGGTCTAACAATCGTAAATATCCGCCACCGGCTGAAGCGGGCTTGCTTGCTTGCTTATTATGTCTTTCCAGTGATGGGCACCTGCCATTTGATTGGCATGATATGTTGGCAGTCCCTGTTTGTGGATTGGACGACGCGTTGAAGAGGTGCAGGGAGAAGAACGATACGTGGACATAAAGTTGCGACTGTGGATGGTAAGCGAAGCTGAACCAATGGAATGCTTGGTGACGCAAACATGACTAAAGCCTCGTGTGGCTCAATCATGTGGCTTCTCCACGGGAATTCCATTGTGACCAGATGTCCCCGGAAGCTTGGATATCTCACCCCCTACAATTAATCCTCCTCTCTCTATTCCCTTCTTTCCTCCCTTGTCTTCTCCGATACCATCCATCCAGCTTCTCTCTACCGTATCCTCTACCTTAATAGCTCAGCCCCCCGAGTTCCTCTCTCCAGCTATACAAGCTTATCTCGAAAGAAATGATGTCCGTCAACGGTGGTGGCGGGTCCGCTACTCACTGGCATAATGGAACCAACGGTCACATGGGCTCAAAGAAGGATATCAGTGAAGAGGACTACAAGACTTACGAGCACGGTGTGCAGGTTATCGATGAGAATAAGGAGTTTACGTATGTTCAATTTCTTGTTGCTTTCAACGGATACAGGCCCCCCTTTTCAGGAGGGAAACCACCGGTTATCCGTCAGTTATTCGCGGAATCTTATTTCTAACGGGACATTGCAGACCTAATCTCCCAACTTACCTCACGATCCAGAACCTGATCAGTGCTGGCTTCAACTACCATGTTGTCGCTGTATTCGGTTCGCAATCGACAGGGAAATCAACCCTGCTCAATCATCTCTTCGGAACCCACTTCTCGGTCATGGACGAGGCAGCCCGGAGGCAGACGACAAAGGGGATCTGGATGTCGAGAGCGATCGACGAGAAGGATCATAAACAGCTAGTGCCGAATCGGGAAGGCGGAATGACGAATAATATCTTGGTTATGGATGTGGAGGGTACTGATGGAAGGGAGAGAGGTGAAGACCAGGATTTTGAACGAAAAAGTGCACTGTTTGCGTTGGCTACCAGTGAGGTTTTGGTGGGTGCTTCTTTTTCCATTGGTTTAATGAGATGGCATAATGGGCATCACAGGAAAAGGAATCTGGTTGGCCATGTTTCAAGTTGCATTGACTGACATTTATTCAATTACAAGATCGTCAATATCTGGGAACATCAAGTTGGTTTGTATCAGGGAGCCAACATGGGCCTACTGAAGACTGTGTTTGAAGTCAATCTGGGATTGTTTTTGAAGGATCGAAGGTATGTCGCCATCTACTATTTTCGTCATCTCTCATATCAATGGTATTCTGATGTTTGCCCAGTACTACCCACCGATCTCTACTGTTCTTCGTAATCCGTGACCACATCGGTCATACACCACTTGCTGCTCTTACCTCCACCCTTATGGCAGATCTGAACCAGATTTGGTCTTCACTTTCCAAACCCGCCGGTCTTGAAGATTCAAAAATTACCGACTTTTTCGATTTCGAGTTCGCCGCACTCCCACACAAAATCCTCCAGCCCGAAAAATTCTTGGAGGAGACCAAGAACCTTCGGAGGCGATTCCGAGAAGGTACACCTCCGGATGTCGAAGTTCTGAGCGATGGCTCCCCTGCCAAAGACGAGAGCAGCGGGGTGTTCCTGCCGGCCTATCACAGACGGATACCTGCAGATGGATTCCCTCTTTACGCCGAGGGTGTGTGGGAACAAATTGTTACCAATAAGGATCTGGATTTACCTTCGCAACAGGAGCTGTTGGCACAGTTCCGATGCGATGAGATTGCGGCTTCATGTACTGCTGGCTTCAATGAAATAATCGGGCCATTCGAAGACTCGGCCAAGACTGGTAAAGCACTTGAGGGGCTTGGTGATGCGATGAAGAAGGCGCTTGGGGAGGCAATGGGAGGGTTTGAAGAAGCCGGTGGAAGATACCATAAGGGTGTTTTTGTTAGGAAGAGGGACGAGCTAAGAACCAGTCTTGAGGGACGCCTAAGAGTTTTGGTGATTGGCCAGTTCGGCGCGTTGTCCAAGAAGGCTCTACAAGACTTTACAGAAGAAATTACGGGGATCTTGAAGAAAGCGAACTCCACCGCTCACGCGGGGACTGCCAACTATGACTTTGCCGTTGTGGTCGACCAAACCAGGAGCAAAGTTGTAGAAAAATTCATCGCCGAGGCCTCTGAGTGCTTCATCCCTGGCCCCACAGCAGAGTGGTCAAATTATGAGGGTCAACTTGAGAGTCTGCAGAAAGATCTTGACGAAGTCGCAGCACGCCTAAGAGGGGAGGAGATGAAGCGTCTTGTGTCGCGGCTCGAGAGGGCTATCAGATCAAAACTTTCGGAGCCCATCGAGCTAGAGTTCAGGCGGATGGAGGATAATTCCAAGGAAAACGGAGGTCTGTGGGATCGTGTTTGGAACGTTTGGACTGGTGTGGTCGGAGAGGGTGTGGAGGGGTTTCTGAACAGAGCTGTCAGCTTCAATGCGACAGAGAAGGAGAGGGAAATCGGTGCATGGAGGTTGAAAAAGAAGGCTTGGGGAGTACTAAAAGCAAAAATTGATGAGGAGGTAATGGAAGGAAATTTACTGCTGAAGTTGAGGGAAAAGTAAGTTTCCTTTCACCATTGGCTTATATTTCTTCTGCTCGTTTTAAAGTGCGGTTATTGACATCGCGAAGTTTCGAAGATCGCTTCCGCTACGATGAACATGGTGTTCCTCGCGTTTGGAAACCCACGGACGACATCGAAGGATCGTACACGACTGCTCGGGAAGCCACACTCAAACTCATTCCTCTCGTATCTCACATCCTTCTCACTTCCACTGGTGCTGAACCAGACCTTGAAAATTTTCTCGGCGCCCCACCAGCCGACTTCGAGGAAGACCTTGAAGAGATGGGACCCGCCAAGGGCGAATTCGAAGTCATCTCCGAGGCGAAACAGGTCGATATGGCAATACGGTTCAAGCGCATGGCTGATGCGGTATATGTTGAAGCCAAGAGAAGCACTATTAGCAGTGTGGCGCAGATTCCTCTGTATTTTTATGGGTTGCTATTAGCGCTGGGGTGGAACGAGATCTGGGCGGTGTTGAGGAGTCCAATCTATTTTATCTTCTTGCTGGCGGCTTGTGGGGTTGCGTATATTGTGTATACGCTTAATCTGTGGGGGCCGATTGCAAGGGTGGGGAATGCGATGAGTCAGCAAGCTCTGGATATTGGAAAGGTTTGTTTGATTCTTAGATTTCGGTCTAATACTATTAGGTGATAAAATGCTAATCGGTGCAAAAGGAACGACTCCGCGACTTCCTCCAAGTTCAGAATGGCAGTGCAACTCCTGTAGCCTTTGCGGGTAGAACAAATAAGACAAGGGGATACGACGACGACGATTCCGATGCTATCAGTCTACAGACACTAGATGGCGAGGGAAGAAGGAGAACTGGATTGGGAGTAAAACGAGAGAGTGATGATGAGTAGATCCGTGTTATCTTTCGGTCATTTTGCGAAGTTTTCCCGATATCCTTTCCACTTTCACCAATCAACCGCAACACCAAGTGTAGTTGAGCGGGGTAAGGTGCCGAGAGAGAGGCGAGCCCAGCTGTTCATTAAAGGATAGCTTTTTTGTTTGAATATTACTTTTAGTTCTTTTTTTATATTTGTTGATTGCTAGCAGGTCGAGAAATGGGGTTTGGAGTAGGTGGAGCATGGAAGAGACGGTCGCCGTTAATTGTTATAAGTGTATTAGTTTTATTGTATTGGTTTCACCAGAGAGTGTGCTGTGTACTTTTTGTGCGTGGTTATATCCTGTTGGACATGGTTGTATTTGTTTTTTCCGGTTTGTTTTTTTTGTTCTGTGGTTTGTTTTTTATGGAGAGGATTGTTAATAGATGGCATACAGTGAATGGAGTGAAAAGTTTAGTTTTGTATCAAGCTACTTGACCTTGAACGTGGCGGCGATTTATGGCGATCTGCCAATAGCGAACCACGAGTGATCAAATCATGACTAATCACTCGGCTGTGTTATTTACAGGCTCCCGATAGAAATCACTGAACCCTTGGATATCTACGACCAGTACGTAGGGCAGATACATGTGGCTATATATCGCAGGAGTTGTATACTAACGGGTGAGCACGGGGTACATGTAGGGTAATTATGAATTACCCGCCTGTCGTGGCACCTCGGCTCAGTGCCTTTTGTTTCTCACCAGGGCCAGGGCTGCTGATATGCTATTTCCTAGATTCAATCTAAAAGATGCAGCTCTCGCTGTCCCTAAAGCCGAGAGAATTGCTAAAAATTAACTGCAAAAGACGCCATCTTTTGTCCGCGGTTGATAGAATGAGACCTTCTTAAACTAGGCATGAAAAAAGCTTAGCCGGCAGAAAATAATAATCACGACACGATCCTAAACCAAGGCTCTAACTGTGTAAATCCCCCGACAACCCGAGGGCCTGAAAATATCGACAACAGCCTGTGTAGCCCTGCGTCCGGGGTACCTTCCCGGGGCCCGGATGTTGGTACCTGAATTGCTCCGAGAGACGAAGGGAAGCGTTCCCTATAAGAGCCTGTCTATGCTTTTGCTTAGTTTCGTTTTGCTATCAACGGTTTATATCAGATAAGCTCACGAAAGATGAAGTTGCTTTCGTTTTCCGTCAGTGTGCTGTTTTTGGTGTCGTCGGGCTTTACAGCGGCGCAGGAGAAATTCCCGCAGGTTGGATATTCGACGCTGAATGGAGGGACTACTGGGGGAACTGGAGGGACTGTGACTACTGTTACGAATTCGTCGGGTTTGATTGCTGCTTTGAAGGTTTGTTTGTTTTTCCGCCGTGTATGCATTTGGGGGGACGGGGGTTTATAGCTAATGTTGGGTTTAGGGCGATGCCAAAAAAATAGTTTATTTCAGCGTCCCAATCACACTCACTGCACGCCCTAAAATAGGAAGCAATACCTCGCTGATTGGCGTTGGTACAAACGCCCTCATAACCGGTAAGGGACTGGATGTTTCTGCTGTCTCGAACGTCATCATCCGGAACATCGCTACGAAGAAGATTATTGGCAACGACGGCATCTCGGTGAAGAACTCGAAGAACGTGTGGATTGATCATTGCGATTTTTCGTCGGATTTGCTGTATGGGTTTGACTACTATGACGGGTTGGTTGATGTGACGAGCGGGTCGGATTATGTTACGATTTCTTACAACTACTTCCATAACCATTATAAGGTATATTCCTAACCCCCACCCCTCCCACCCCCCCAAAGCGTATTTTGGGGAGCAGGGGGAAGCTAATAGGGGGGTGGTAGACATCACTCGTTGGCGGAGACCCGGACGCCACGGGCGAGACTTATCACATCACGTATCACCACAACTTTTGGGAAAATCTATCTACCCGTACACCTGGTTTGTTGTATCCCACCGCTTGCAGTATATATATATATATGCTCTATACAGACCCCAACTGTGTTAACACGGTTACACAGCCCTTCGTTTCAGCTTCGCTCATATCTTCAGCAACTACTACAAAGACGTGTTCGCGCAAGGGATCCACACCCGCTCCGGCGCACAGGCGCTGATCGAGTACAACGTCTTCCGCAACGTAACAGAAGCCATCTCAACATACGGAAAAGTCATTCCGCAGGACTCGCCAAATACTTCGCCGGATGGCGATTACGAGCCGAATGGATATGCGAATGAGCGGAGTGAGTAGAAGAATATTAGCCTAAGCATGTGGAGAGCAGGAGTACTGACTACCGGGGGGTGGTGGTTGATAGATAATGATTTTGGCACGTCGCCGAAGAACATTACGAATGTCGGGAGCTTGACGACTGTGCTGTATACGTATACGGTGACGCCGCTGGCGGATGTTATTACGGTGGTGCTGAGGGATGTTGGGTTGGGGAAGATTTAGAGAGGGTGTGACTGGATGATTTCAATGCTTTACTAGATGTTACGCAATCAAGGTCTCTAATGGATCTATGCCTTCAGCGTATGTGGTGCTGGGGTAGTGATTTAACTCTTGCACCAGTATCGATGCCGTAGTTTGCTTTTCCAGGAGATGGCGCCACAGTTCGCGATTGGGGTTCTCTAATTTGGTATGGGATGCGGTACATTGCTCTATACTATTAAAATTTACCCTGCTATATTCTAGTCTCGATGATTGGATCTGATTGGAAAGATACAATACATCAGTGATACTCATGCGTGAGTTAGAGCCTGTTATGTGTTTAATTTGTAGGTTCTCCAGCCAAGTAGGTGCCCTTCACACCTCGAGCTCTAGCTATAGTTACATATAATAGTCTAAAGTAAGTTGTACTAACACAGTAGATTAATTAACTTTGAGATTTTAGATACTCGTATCGAAATCAATCTTTCGCCAGATCAGACACAAGAAGTACGAGTTCATACACCATACTAGCTTCACTGAGCTGTTGATTGCAGTCTACAAGTGCGAAAACAATTCCAATTAGACGAATGTGTCGAGTGAGATCCAGTGCAAAAATCACCCCCGAGTTGAACAAAAAAAATCAGGTAGCCCCAAAGAGTTTTTTTTTTCAAATAATATAATATAAAAATATAAACAATAGCACGCATGCGCTAGTTTTGGTTTTCCTTCCCGCAGGGAGTATAATAATATAAAATAGATAAGTAATAAATAACAAATCCGCACAACCCCCCCCCCCCAAACATCACCACCACACCACCCCTCTATTTTAGAGCCTCAAACTCGCTGCCCCTACTAATTTTAACAGGAAGCTGGAGAAGGAACGTTCTTGCAGGCAGTAGACTTCTTTCCGCCAGTGACGGATACACCAGACCAGGTCCAACCAGAGCATGCACCGCTGGCACACAGGATATAGATATCGGTACCCGAAGACGCAACAGTGCCGGTAACGTTCTTGATAGTCAGGCCCGTGATTGGGACACCAGCAGTGGGGCTAGAAAGAAAGAAAAAAAGCAATGTTAATTAGCTAAGCCTAAAATGACGAAGAGGAAGGAAGGGTGTTATTAATATAACTTACGTTCCAGTAGGGCTACCATTCTCATAGTCCTGTTCGATGACGATGCCATACTTGGTGATATTCTTAAGCGTGATACCGGAGTATGTAACGCCCTTGACGGTGCCAGTAGCATCGTAGACGGTCTTGATGCGTACACCGTTCTGCGAGTCGACGATGGTAGAGTCGGAGATGGTGACGGTGTCGACGTCGTTATCGGAGCGTCCGCCAACAGAACCGATCGAGATCCCGTGCCCGCCTGAGCAGTATCCGTTCTTGAAGATGATGTTGGTGCCAGAGTTGACGGCGAGACAGTCGTCTTGGTTGTAGACGGTGGCACCGTCGATAGTGATGGAGTCGGAGGAGCCAACGTCGAAGGCGTCGGTGTTGTGGCCGAGCGAGGTACCGTCCTTATTATCGATCGTGATCGTCTTGAGTGTCAAGCCGGTGGCGCTGTTGATGCTGAAGCCCTGGACCGGGGTGTTCTTGAGGGTGACGCCAGTGATAGTGGAGCTATCAAGACTGTGGGCGTAGAAGAACTTGGGCTATATACATTGGATTAGTGGTTGATCGTTTTTTTTTTTGGCAGTTTGATATAGGGGGGAGACATACCTTAGTCTTACCACCATTGCTGCCTTCGCCGTCCCACCATCTGGCACCATCGCCATCCAAAACAGAGCCGGAGGCTCCCACAACAGTAATCTTAGTTCCGCTGACGGAGACCAGAGGACCGGCCCACTCTTTATACCCGAAGGTAATAGTACCCTTGAAGGTCAAGGTGGTGCCAGAAAGAAGGCCGGTCAAATCGAGGGTGTCACCAGCAGGGACGGCGACGCTGTCGATGATCAAGGCGGTGCAGACTTTCTTTGCGGCAGCAACATTGGCATAATCGGTGACGGTGCAAGAAGTAGCACGGGCGTCAAGGACGGGGGCCGCAGAGGCAAGACCGAAAAAGGCAGTAAGAGCCACCAGGGCAGATTCAGTGAAATACATGTTTGACGAGTTGTGGAAGATTGAGTTGAACGGCTAGAGCGTTTGTAAAGAATGGAATATATAAAGGGTGGAGACTGAGCTGAGCAGATGTAAAGAATGCAGGATGAGTGAGGACTGGCTTCTGAAAAGACTGGGCGAGCCTTTGAGGTTTATATACGGTGTAGAGCCTAGGACTCTGCGCGCACAGCACTCTAATGCTGGGGACGTGGGTAGCAAAGCGGAGATTTCCAGTACTGGGCCTGAATCTGTGACAGTAGCCAGCACGACAGTTGGTACTTCGGGTACCAAGCGCGGGTTTCCCCTACGCTACTCTACTGGACAGTACTGCAGTACCACTGGGCTAATTGCTGGCTCGGATTAATTCAGCGCCAAGTGGATTAGGCCCAGGAATCCGCAGCCGATCCCCGGAGCTACAGTCGGTTACAGATTGAGCAGGGCTGTCAGAATCGGCAATCCGGAAGCGAGCACAGCAGGCACTGCGTCAAAGCTTAACCATTTCCCATCGATATCTAATCCCAGCATGAAACCCCTTCGAGATGAACTGCCCACGCACGCTCTCGGAGCCTGGGACAAATCCTCACGAGAGACATCGTGTCCCCCCATGCACTCAGCCTGGATACCGTATATTAAAAATGCTTGAATCAAGTCCGTATAGTACCTGTTATATTGAGGACCACCTTCGAGATATTAACTGCATCACCCGACAATTCAACAGTTGGGATATATCGCCACCCCGCTGACATGTCCGTCCAAGTAATACTAATACAGTTCGTCGTATGCTGTGCTTGCTTCTACAAATTCTCTCATTGATATTATTTATGTAGAACATGTACGCACTTCGGGCAAATCCTTCAAATCACCGAATGTTTGACGCGTTGGTTTAGGGAGATTCTGTGCTCGGTTGGTTCAAGACACCGAATAAGTAATCCCGAGAATTATATGGCTTGATGGTAGATCTAGAGGCATAGGGCATCACTCGGATGCTGTAGTCCACCCCTCTACTTATGTCGCTGGATTACTATTGAAAAAAAACTAGCCTACCGCAGCCTGTCTCGCTGGGTGATTTTCAGTGGGCAGGATTAACCCCGTAAAACGGAAAGCAATAGCAATCTAGCGACATGAGTACGCTGAAGCTCGCTGAGATATTTCTTAACAAAAACCACTCCCATATCTAGCATCCAACCATCCGATACATACAAATTGTGATAAAATAAGTATGGGTTTTCGCAGCGAAGCTTCCCCGAGACGACACTTCGCCATTTGAGCTAAACCTAGGGTTGCACTAGTCGTCACGATGTAACAGTACATAGAGTAAATACGACCAGTAAAAGTATCAGCTCACAGACAAAAAAAACAAAACACCTTACGGTCTATACGCCGTTAATATATCAGTCCTCGATTCCACTTAGTCCCAGATAAATCCGCGGCTGGGCGGATCGTCTTGCCAAGAAAAATACCGAACACCGAACTAGGGTTCCACCAGATCGAGACAGTCCGGAACAATTATTATGTATTTTTCCTTAGTGCGGGGGATGAGAGATATTTCTTTTTATCGGGGGAGGGTTTTCCCGTGCGTGTCCTGTGCTTATTGATGTTTACGAGTGAAATTGGACTGGGATGTGGGGGGGGTGGCCCTTCCTCTCGGTATCATCCGCGAGCACTCGATGCGGGTTTGGCCTAAATTTACTAATGGGCTGGCAGTTCTCATTCCGCGGAGGGCATTGTCTGTGCTTTGTAAAGTGGTAATATATTGTATAGGGGTGTAATAAAGTGATGTATATGTGAAGTGTTGACCACCCGAGCCTCGTGGGGTTTTGGCAAGGGTAGCTATTCTAGTCCTTGGGTATTAGTCGCGTCGTATATATCTGCAGGTTCTACTTCGGGGTTGTATATATAGTATGCTTGTATACGGTCGTAATTACCATACGCGGGATGCACAACATGGGATGAACTGTTCTGTGTTCAAGTACCAAAATCTGTGCATCGATATACATACATGTAGTCCAAAGCCGAACCTTCGCCCTAATGCCGTGCCGTATCAGGTGTTTTCAATAGTATGTTAGGGTTAACACCTAGTTATCCACGGCCTAGCAGGAAACGCTCGATGTCTAGTAGGTATACACACCACACAACCTACAACCATTGTATTTTATACCCCTCCAGTGTAGCCCACGCCAGTATTTCGTTCTATATTTCCCTCGACACAAACGTCGTGCTCTAAAAACCATTCGCCAGTCTCGTTTGTATCGTATAGCGCAATACTACATAGAAATCGTACTACTCGAGCTAGTTAGTTATAAAAGCGCAATAATAGCGTGATGCTCTCGTCACTTATTCCTTTTACCACTGAGATTTTCAAAAATAAAAAATAAACAACACTAAACCCAATACAGACAGCATGATCGAAACCTACTGGAACGAGGATGGGAAACTTTATTACTACGATCATATAACTAGACGAACGCAGTGGGATAGACCCGAGGGATATCAGATACCGCATAGTGTAAGAAACCAGCTAACATATCCCAGTGGGAAGATTGAACTAATACTGGAGCGGGCTGCATATAGAGTATAGCAAATCATCCATGGTCCGCTTTCTCGGATCTTGACGGTAAGCCGTATTGGTAGGATTTCTCCATCGATGATAGCTATTCCTACTCTGTTTGGTGGCGACGAAATTTAATGCGAGGGTAAACTTGTAGGAGAAATGCCGTCAACAAATCCGTGGTTTGGAAAATGCCAGAGGTCTTTAGGGAGGCTATATACACGGCCGTGCAGCAAAACGTTGGGACCCCTTGCCGTCACAATCCTCCCTTTCTGGCGGAGACCCCGGCCTATGATCAGTAAGTTAGCAGGAATGAGCAGAATGCATTCGAGATGATACTAATTTACCAATGAAAAGGGAGGCTTTAGATGTAGCTGAGAACGACCTCCTTGAGTATACCCTTCGACTGTCCTTGGAGGAGCATGGTAATAAATCAGGTCTAGGGAAAGGGAAAGGGAAAGCAAACCAATCGATAAAAGACAGAGAACGACGAGGCAGAGAAAAGAATGTCCTCTTAACCAATGTACCTACCGCTAAAGTACCTCTTAATATCCCCAACGGCGTCCCGGGTAGATGTGCTGCCTGTTTTGACAAGACTACAGTTAGCAAGGTGCCCTGCGGGTGTAAGTACTGTCAAAACTGCCTCGCAGTTATCTTCATGCAAGCTTTGGAAGAAGACAAATTCTCCCAGCCCCGCTGCTGTGGGCGGATGCTGCCCATGGACCTAGTCATTCCTATCCTTAAGCAGATCGGGGTTGATACAGCAGCAACCGAAGTAACGCCAACGCCAGCGAAAGGGAAAGCTGAAGCCGAAAGTAATAAAGGCAAAGCAAGATCTAAAGGCAAGAGCAAGAATACGTTAGCGGAAGGCCCGAATGCTAATGCACAGGTAACGGATCGTGTGGACTGTCTCATCTGCATGGACACCTTTGACGAGAAAGACGCTATCAAGACACCCTGTCAGCACCACTACTGCCGAGACTGTATGAAGCGACATTTCATAGAAGCGACGAGAAACGAAAGTCTATATCCGCCCAAATGCTGCGATAAAGACATACCGATCATGGTAGCCAATGCCGTCCTCAACGCCCAAGAGCACACTGAATTCACGAAGAAAGGGATCGAATTCCGGACGAACGATAGGCTCTACTGCTCATATAAACGCTGTTCTGCGTTCATCCATCCAGCGCGGATAAGCAATGATGTTGGTGTGTGTGGTCAGTGTCGGCAGAGGACATGCATCTTCTGCAAAGGACCATACCATAGGGGTGATTGTCCAAACGACAAAGGTACCCAGGAAATACTTAAATTGGCCCAGAAGAGTGGGTGGAGAAGGTGCTATAGCTGTAAGGTTATGGTAGAGCTGGATAAGGGATGCAATCATATCACATGCGGGTAAGTGTCTGGGTGTACATGTTGAATATCCTCTGGGAGAAAAGTACTGACTATTGAACACAGTTGCGGTGCACAATTCTGTTATATGTGTGGCGCTAAGTGGCGAACATGCGGCTGCCAGCTTTGGCAACAGGAGAACCTTGAAGAGTTGTATGGGCCTGGCGGAAATGGATATGTGCCTGATGAGAATGAATATGGCCCAGCAGCGGACAGAGATCCACACCCCCACTTTGCACCAGTGAGGCCTGGCTGGATCTATGATTATTGATGCTGTGGCGGCTTCTTCCCCCCTTAAACTGGGCGATAGGATAGCGTGAAAGGGTATTGGTGGAAGGATAGAGAACGGTTTAGTTATTTTCGTTTATCTTTTTCGTTTTTGGACGACTTGTCGCCAATAGAGCATTGTCGCCAGGCTCGTTATAGTAATTTAAAGTAGGAAAGGACTTGGGACTTGAAAAGTCATGTGGTTGAACTGTTCAGATATAATTAGATTTAAGTGAACAATAATTTCTCTAAGTATATCAAATGCTTCTAATTCTCTTCGATCTATATTCATAAAAACTCTACCTGGAGAACATCGTACCTTAGGGCATTTTTATCCTTCCCAACGATACACTTCTCTAATGCTTATTTCCATTCATTTACCACACTTCCTGTGTCATCAAATATATTTAGCGAGGCTCACTACCAAAGCCCATAATCACCAACACCCCAGCACAGGCACAGAGCTGGGTTAGTTGGTCTGCCCTCTTAGCCCACATTATGTATAGACACATTAATATAGTGGAGTCTCGATAGTGGTATACGGTTGGGAATGGGAAATGGTATGCTGGTGGCGAGATACGCTTCTAGAGAATGGAGTCTTGGCGCCAATTTGCCATAAATTTATCATTGGGAATATTGAACAATATGTCACTATCAAGAATATGCCACTATCGGGTATGCTACTATCGAGACCCCACCGTATAGGAATTTCTAGACTCTTAACAGCAAATAAACATCGCATACAATTCTATATGCGTAGTGGTTTTGCGAACAAAGGTAATGATCGTCAGTGCGCTTCTTGAAACCGTTTAGTTACTCGGTGTTTGGCTGGGCATCACTGCTTTACCATAAAATCACCAATTATTAGATGTCTCACACTTCCCTAAACATCAGATGATCCGATTTGGCACTCGTATTCCAAAACAATAAAGTATATCTGCTAGCCTCAAAATCTCGATTGATGTCGAGATTTGGCGCTTCTTGGCGTGCGATCCGGCATCAGTTATCGGGATCTTATCCATAAGAGCTTCGAATCTGCAGAATTATCGCGGTGCGGTTCACTGGATTGAGAAAACTCTCCGAAGGCCTCTGTTACCTTACATAGAATAGGCAGCAGTAGATGGCTAGATATCAAAACCAAAAAACCACTTTGCTAGAGCTGGTTTCGTGGTGGTAGCTATTTGCTACTCGGGTTTTACTAGATGCTACATAGCAACAGCCAACCTCAACTCCATGGATATCTTGGCATAAGGGACCGCATATTGGCGATATATATAGAGCCGCGACTTGAAGGAGGTGAAATTAAAGATCTCATCTCTAGAAGAAATGCGTGGGGGCTAAAGTTAGTTTGACATCATAAGTGCCTGAGAATCCCAAAGAGCACATCACAATCTATTGCTATATGAGGTATCCGAAACCGAAGTAGCAGCAAGCCGAAGATAGAACATAATACGCTCCCGTACGATAAAAAGTCTTGTCTCCGAAAGCCAAGACCTGCATTCGGAGATCCGAAGCCTCGGGATTGCATGGAGAACCATGTTCTGCGGTCATCCGGCGCAGCGAATCACACCAAATCACTCTCCCCCCTTAAAACCCCCCTTGCCTGCACATGCGACAGAATATCCGATTTCTATTCAGAATTTTTTAGTTGATCATGTCCGTATCGAGCAGCCAAGACATTTAAAACTGGAAATATTGGATTCGTTACTCCACGTTCTCGTCTTGGAGCCTTTTGGTTACTCTACCCCTTGTAAATATTCTAACTCACGGTATCGAGTGGACTCAGGAATCGGCCTTAAGCACCCAATTTGGCTCCGTAGAATGGTTTGGAGGTACTATTGATAATAACAGTATCTGGATCCCTGTGTTAGTCGGATCATAACCAATAGAGCGAGTAGTAAAGAGTCAAAAGAGTCGGTATATAACATCCAGCTTGTAACCCCCATTCTCGTCTAGAAAAACATTGACCACCACCACCATCAGCAGCCAGCCAGCCAGCACCCAAACCCCCGTCCTCTACTGGACTTTGCTCTAGTTTCTCAATCCTACTCAGCCATATAGAACCATCCCCAAAAAAACCGCCAAAATGACATTCACCGAAATCGCCAAAGTCGCCCTATGGAGCATCCGCCTCTTCCAACTCACCTTCGCAGTAATCCTGATGGGAACCCTAAGCTATATAATCGATGAATACCGCGAATTCAGCCGAAGCGGCGAACCTCCCCGCGAGGTCCTAGCCCCAGAAATCTTCGTACGTGCCCATCCCTCCCTCCTATCCCTCCCTCCAATCATTTCCCCTCCCCCCACCTACATCCCTCAACACAATCTAACAATCCAACAACATACACAGTCAATCCTATCAATCCCCTTCACAACATTCGGAATCTTCGCCGTCTTCTTCTTCGGATACTACTCGCAGCTGGCCACCGCGGCCCTCGACTTCAGCATGTGGATCGGATACCTCGCCTGCGCCGGCCTGCTCCGCCACAACTACCAGAGCGGCGACGGCGGCGGCGGCAAGAAGAACCCGCTCGAGATGTCGTTGAATGCGATTCGAAGGTCGCATGGCGCTAGAGGCCATCAGAGTGTTTATAAACATATCGTGGGACTGGTCTCGGGGTTGGTGGTTCTTCAGATGTAGGTTTTTGATCCACCTTATTTATTTATCTATTCCCCCCCCTTTTTTTTGGGGGGGGAGGAGGTGGAGGTGGAGGAAGGTGGAGGAAGGTGGCTAATAGGGATGAGAGAGGGTGATAGTATTTTATATTTCTTCTCGACTATTCTCGCTGTGTTTGTGGCGAGAGGTGCTAGGACTGCTCCATGGGCTACTGCTCCGGTGGGTGCTGAGCGCTCTCGGTTCTCGTTCTCGAGGAACTCGGGGGCGTCGAGTGAGAAACGGGCTATTCCTTCTAGTGCCGTTTAGGTGATTTCCGGCTCTCCAGAAGATATTACAACTCTGCTCTCTGGGAGTGGAAAAAAGCACGCTCGGGTTATGGTCATCTTGATATAGATCGAACCGTTATCGCTATGTTTCTTTTGTTTTTTTATTTAAATTCTTGGTGGGAGAGGCGCTTTAATAACTGTCTTATTTCCTTCTTGAATTGGTTTGGATTGGGTAGAATATGGATGGAGGGCTTGAACTGTAGTTAAAGCAGATACGAATACCTATGAGATGCGGAGATGCTATGATCATGACATGAAAGAGGAGCAACGATTACATGTAGCTAACTCTGAATGTTCACCATCAAAAAAAGCGAACCCGTGCCCTTCCTACTACCCATAATATCTAAGTATCCATCACAAGGATCTAAAAGCCCTAACTAACCCAAACCCTTACATCCCTAAATGTATCTACAAACATCAACCCTACCAAAAACCAAAAACCAAAAACCACCAAATGCAGCATAAACGCCTTAAATACCAGCCCCACCACCCATATCCCACCTCCTGCTTCCCCATCACTCATCCCTCTTTACTCCTCACTTACTCCACCCCTTCCCCGGCTCCAACCACCCCCCATCCTCATCCACTACCCCCGCCTTTGTATAATCCCCATCAGCCCCATTCCCATACCATCCAACACGTACGTAAACCTTCTCCCACCCCTCACCCCTCCTAGTCCTATTCCAAGTCATCTCCCCCACCAATCCACCAACCCTAGCTCTCTCTACATCATTGATGAGTACACTAGCTCCCACCTCCCACCCATTCGTCTTGTCTGCCTCCCACATGAATGTTACGTTACTGCTTCCAATCTGCGGCGGGAGTAGCGTAGGGATGGTGGAATAATATAGTCCATCGCCCCGTAGCGACTCTGGTGTTTCCACGATTCCGGCAAATCCCCAACGTGCAGCACCATTGATGAAGAGGCCGAGTAGGAGGCCGGAACAGACGATAGAGACGCGGTTGCGTAGTTTAGTTCCTGGTAGGAGGAGGAGCGCAAGGATGTAGTGGTGAATGCGAAGGCTACAGCCTGGTATAGCGCCGAGGAAGCCTAGTGATGCGCCGAGTGTTGCATAGAGGGCTAGGAACTTGGGTAGGCGGGCTTCGAGACGGAAGTAGTGCGCTTGGAAGAGGATGAGGGCGATGAGGATTAGGATGATTATTATGAGTGCGGTTATGGCGCCGGGTTGCTGTTTTAGGTCGCGCGCGGTGAGACGGTTGATTGGGATGTGGGGGTCGAGGGTTATGTTAGTTAGGGCGCCGACCCAGAGCCCGCCGACCCAGAAGATGGTTTTTTCGATTGTGGCACTGGCGGTGAGGGAGAGGGTGTACAGGAGGACATGCTTGTAGAGGACGTAGACTATGAAGCAGGCTGGAAGGAAACGGGATAGGGCGAGGGAGATGAGGTTGTATGGGTTTGAAGAAGTTGGGGGGTCAGAACCCATGGCGACGTGGAAGAAGACCCCGGTGAAACACGAACCGACCAAGATAATGGGTGAAGTTGTGAAGAGCGATATCAATGTTGTAAACACCAACGACACCGCCAACAAGCCCCACCGTAAATCCGAACAATGCGATGTCGAAACTCCCGGTAGAAAAGTAAACGACGACGGAAACCCAGCATCGAAGCTGAACGACGATATCCCATTCCGCTTACTAGCCGGGAAATCATGATTCTCCCCAATCATAGAGAAAACCCCACAGCCCCCATACTTATCAGATACCAACCCAGCGTGAATCGCAGCCCCGCAAATAAACGAGTCTGCACGGTACACAGAATGCTCCACTCCAGGCGACGATGTGTTATCCGCAGGACCACCAATAATGAACGGCCTATACACAACACTCTGATCACCCACAGTCCACGGATTTAAGACCCGCGTCCCAGCACACTGCGCTGGACATCGAAACGCCATCGTGGAGTTTGTAAATGGCTGACAGGCACTCCCATCTAACCCACATCCATTGTTCTTCGACCTAGATGACAAGATTCAGCCCCAGGTTACAAGAATGGAGACATAGGGTTAAAATACCAAAGAGATGCAGAGCAACTAAGAATATAGGGATCCTGCCCCCCAACCCGGCTCCTAAACCGCGAGTTGTGCACAACACTAACGAACGCCGTTAACCATAGGAACCAGAACAGCAATAGCAGTCCTAGTCGCCATTTCTTCTGCTTCAGTGGACCACGACGTAGTAGCTGTGCTGGCAGACGCTGTAATTCCGGGAACAACGGTTTGAACGTGACATCCTGCGGCGGGATAGGGCCTTTGATCCAATGCCATATGCGCTTATGGAGATCTGTTTTGGAACCTGATGCAGTGGGGGATAGTGGGGTCTCGACGGTGTCGTCTGCTGGCGGGATAGTAGAGACAGGCGAATCGGGACGGTCATCGATAGCGACGGTGGGAGCTGAAGCTGGAGTAGCGGGAGACATTGTTCATGAGAATCCTTTTTCCCTCCTCCCCCGTGCTAAAGACGAGGTGGTTTGTTTGATGAAGTGGACAAGGCTGAAGTGGAAGCTAACTGGAGCCCATGAGAACTGGCGCTTGGATAAAGCGCCAGACGGCTAAACCAAACCCCACACCCACAGCAAACTCGCTTATGCTGGAGCATATCTGCAATTCCCTGGTTTGGGGGGCAATCGCGCAGGTCGGATCTCGCCAATAAATCCCCGAAGGGCCAAAGGATACCTGTTTTCTGCTTGAAACGAAGATGTCCCGGCGATCGATAAGAGGTGGGCCGGGTCGAGTGGTGGAGATCACCTGGGGAATTACCTAATGTGACCGATAGCAGTACAAACCCAAGACTATAGCTTGACCAAGCTCGGCCATCACAACTGTAATAACTTCATTTCCAGAGCTGCCCAGCTACAACACCTTTTTGCTAATTGCCAGTTTAAACACATTCCAACATAAGTACATGTTATAGTGCACTCCGAGATATATTTCGTAGAACAATCTCCATCTCAGGATAGCCTTTTTCTCGTCTAACATGATCATGAATTATTATAGCTCGAGTAACCAGAGTATACCACCTATAGACAGTACCAGTTAAACGACATGAACAAATATACCGGGTAAATACTCCCCTATAACTTTTCAAGATCGAATCAGTCCTTAGAAATAGTCTTATGCTATCTCAAATCATGGAGAATCACCACGAGCTCGCGGAACTGTTCTTCGAGTCAGTGTGGGGGTTTCACATCTACATTAGTGCGTCAGTCCACACAGGAGAATCACTGGAGCTAGTATCGCCGTATTCAAGTATAAAGGCTTGAGCCTGTCTAGTTTACTGTGAGAAATGAAGTGACTAGTGCATATTCTGCGAGAACAAGAACCTACAAAAAGCAAATATTACTTTTGTTAATCTCCAATCCCAACCTGCATAACTACATGTCGTATCCCTCCAACAAAAGGTATAAAAATAGCCGCAATTATAGCCTATATCTCCATTTAATCGTCACCACAACGTTCATCGATAGCTAGAGATGAAAAGTCTCATTAGATTTAAGCATCATGTCCAACATAGCAAACCCGGTCAAAACGCCCTAGATATACGTTTATCCAGCCATCTAAAACTCCGTCTCTGGACCAAGAAACCCCAGATCTAATAGACAGGAAAGGAAAAGAAATCTACATTTCAATCTTTAGCATCTTTGTAATGCTTCGCCATAAGCTCCTGTACAACTCCTCTATAATCTCTTGGTGTATAAGTCCCGAACCACTCTGCGAACCAACTACTTTTCCTCCGCGCCTCCAGCCCCAGATCCGCTAACAGTGTATCGAAATACTAGATCGTTAGCATCAAAATCTCGCCTACTCGACATAACGGAAAAACTCACAGGCATAAACTCAAAAGTAATATTTGCAGTCTTCTCCCCCAAGTTCAAATACCTTCTCCTTCCCCATATTCCCGTCTCAGCAACCTCCTTCTCCATCCACTCCCTAGTCTCCACACCATTCCTTCCTTTCTCCCTCAAATCGATCTTCCCATCCAGATACGCCACTGCCCACAATGCTTGTAACTCAGCCATCATTCCTGTTGCACTCGTATGTACCATACCCACAAATACTATATTATTATCGCCTCTCGCCGCCATGGCTGGGGGTGCGATGAGACGATAGAGCCGGTAAGGGGTGTGGGTTCGCGGGATTACACGATACGGCGGCGGTGAAGCAAGGAGAGGGAAGCTGGAGAGAACCAGTCTGTTGGCGTCACCTTCAAGAGAGGCCCAGTGACGCCGGGTGGACTCAGGGACCAGAGAAAGCGATACAGGGACACCAGTGTCGAGTGCAAGTTCTGTATCAACAGCAGCAAGTGGTGATCCATTCCGTATCCAGCCCGTGCCCCAGATGTGAGCATCCGGCTCAAAGGTGGTTCCATTAGAAAGAGTTACAGTGGATCCAGAGATGGAGACGATTTCAGCACGGTGGACTGTAATAGGTGCGTCGACGGGATGTATATAGGACCAAAAATTGGTCTGGGAGATGACACCGGTTGGAGTGGAGCCAGACCAGAAAGGTCCAAGTTCGCCCAGATCTGGGATAAGCTTTCGGCCATTATCAGAGGTGTAGAGGCCGTGTTTCTTCCATAAAATATTGGTGAGTGTCCTCCAATAGAACTTTACTAGGCCCCTCCCGAAACTAGTGCTGTGAAGAAGCTGCGATATAAACGTGTTACGATTATATATACACGGGCTGAAAGCATTAAAAATGCGTTTTGGCGCGAGCAATGCAGAAGTTGTCCCAAGCGATTTAGCAGTAAACATTGCTGCAACTCCTTGCCCTGTTGTTCTAGCAATCCAGTCCACCTTCTTCCCAGCAGCGGCACACATGTATGCTGCGTCAAAAGCACTCTTCGAGCCACCATATATGGTTACATGGTTCACTTCAGGACTCTCGAGGAAATCTTGTCGTTCTCCAAGATCCGCACAGTGGATCAATTCCATTCTAGGGTCCTCCACAGGTATACCTGTTGGCGTGAACGGCGTCGAGGTTAGGCCCGTAGCCATGATGAGCTTCTCGCAGCGTTCCTCTTCTATTGTTCCGTTGTCTCTAACTACCTCCACCAGCCATTCCCTGGTGTCCCTATCCCTTGTAATAGTAGTGACCTTCGAGTCGTACTGAATCCGTTTATAAAGGTCGTACTTGTCCGCCAATTGGTGCAGATACTCTGCGACATCTTCTCCGCGGATATATTTTTCCGCCGTGGGGGTCCCGTTCTTAAGTGGGCAGGAGGAAATCTCGAGAGCACCAATACTGTTGTGAGTTATCATACCACGGTAAACTCGGGTGCGTGACCATGTTCCGCCCAAAGTAGAAGAGGACTCGAGGATTAGGAGAGAGTGAGTAGGGTGGATTGAAAGGTAAGTTTGAGCAGCGATGAGGCCGAACCAACCTGTGGAAGGGTTAGCAATCAGCAACAGTATTGGGATATGAAGAGCAGCCAGAAAAAAAGAAAAAAAGAAGAGAAACAAAACATACCAGCACCAACAACAATGACTTTTGGCATGCTTTCTCGGTGAACTGATCAAGATAGAAGATGGAGACAGTAAAAGAACTGCAGACAATCGAGGGGATAGGTTGCTCCAAACAGAGGAGCAGAAAAGCAAGGAGACAGAGGCCTGGAGGGGAGAGGGAAGACAGGTGACCGCCCAACTTAAGGTTGCTAAGACTCAGGTTCCGTGTTCCACTTCTGCGCTTGATCAACGTTCTATTGCTGGCGCGAAGCCAGGTGCCGCACATGCATACATGTATCTAGCTCGACGTTGGCAATGTGTTCCTTCGAGCACCATGCCGGTTGATTTTCCATGATGCTTGAAGCTTGCCTGTATATAATATCCAGGAACGGCCATCTCAAAAGGGGAAGATGCGTTCGGTTATTTTCTCGTGGTGCCATGTTGACAGGCCCGCTACCGTTTGTTTGCCAATAAAGTTTATACGAACAACAATCCCCAAGTCTCGTCCTCTAAGACTCCTATTTAGCCTCAGACGCAATCCTCACCCGAAGTTACCCAACTCGGGGTTCAAAGGTGCATGTAGATACAGCAACCACCCTTCTCCCATTCCAGATACCAGTTGTGCGTACCCCTTCCGTGCCTAAGTAATCGCCAGTCCATCGATAGCGCTCACCGCAATAAATCTCCTACCGCTAGCTCTCCGAAGCTTCCTGGGTAGCAGTTCTAGCTGAATGCGTCTATCCATCTCTAGCTTCATCACAACTTCATCCACCCACCGCGCGCTAACATGATACAGAAAAAGATAGTGAATTTTATTATCACCCAGCCACGCATGTATATACGAGCTAAAGTAAAAGTAAAAGTAAAAGTAAAAGTAAAAAAGCCCACCCATACCCGCCAAACGCGGCCTTCTAGAAATAACAATCTTCCGTGGTCCCGCGTAAGAAGCAGAAGCAGAGAAGCAAACCCACGGGTATACACCAAAAACCCAAAGTATCACCTAAAAATAACCCCCATCCCATCTCCGTAAATATCGAAAATAGCCTGCATAAACTATCGCCTTCGATCTTCACCTCATCCACCAGAAACACTACCACTGCAGAAAGCTATAAAACTACGACAATTTTATAGAAGGCTGAGTCCAGAAACGTCATCCCGCAAAGGCAGCCACGTCGAGAGTCCGGAACCAGCTTCTCGAGCGTAATGGGTGAATCCAACAATACGTCATGCGCAAGGCAGCAGTATCAGATGAACATCAAGCGAAACTGGTTGGTGGGACCCCCACCCCACCCCACCCTTACTGGACACAAAACCGTTGGTGTGACGATAACCATTATCGTTGAGAAGAAAGCCTTGCAGCCTCCCGCCGAACGTTAGAAAGCGAGTGACGAATAGTGTAACCACAGGGCTCGCTCTGGAAGCGATAAAGGGGTAACCCAGAATTTCGAGGCGAATCAAGATGGAGGCTTTCTCGTCATGTGATTGGGTCTTGGTTTTATGGCGGTGTTGAAGTGTTAGAACTTAAAGCTAAGGAGTGCACAGAGAGGGATGATAAGGATCGTACCCTTTGCTATTATGATTCGATATTCTGCATCTACGTTTCTTGATCGCTGCTTGTACCGCGCTCTATTTGTCTTGACGTTTAATACTAAAAAATGCAAATACTAAATTTGGTAACTTCAAAGAAAAGTGGGCAATAACGTGAACAACATGTCATTTTCTATGACTCTACAGTTATATTTACCATCCCAGTCAGCTACACCGTTCAGGTTACTTCTCCTACAAAACTTCTATCTCGCTACTCTACTCTGCCCACACCTCAAGACCTAACAACAAAATATCTTTACATACAAAACTCGGAACAGGTTTGTAGACGATTAAGCTTACTAGCGCTTACGAAATATCCTCTGCTCTCTACATTCCAAGATTATTCATCATAATTGCGATTAGTTAAAGGATTAGACCAGGATCTAGGGTCCCTGAAATGAGGATCTATCAAACCAGTCATCTGTCCGTGCGTATCGCATGGATGATTCCATAAATCGAACCATGTTAGCATATCTTGATCAGTAAAAATTACTTAGCATCATTTATTTGACTGTTCGGGCTGCTGCTCCTTGTAAGTATGGGGTTCTTTCTAGCGGCTTGGGTTGTACGAGTGATAGGTGATGATGAACTGGCTAATCGCTAGAGAGTAAGGCTTGTCATCCTGCCTTAGTTACTAGGATTGTAGGAAAAGGATAGCAGACGTATCTGGAGCCTTGGTAATGAACGTGCTGGCATAGGCGGGCTTCTGCATTCACGTTCTTGCGTGGGATTTTGGGCGTTAGGCTTGCCGCACATTTGCTATCGGGAGGAAGTTATCCATTCTCATTGTTAATGTTGGCTTCGCCATACTAGATATATGTGCCCATTAGTTATAGAGGAGTGGTGTCTTTATCTGCGAAGAGGTTCTTTAATAATAGGGTTTAAAGTGATGTGTCTAGTTCTCTTAAATTTTACATGTAGCTTTACGTGATGTTAATGTAAAGAGCGATTCTTGTGAGATTATAGTCTGGAGGTTTATTGCGCATTTATTTCATACGAGTATATCTCCATTGTCTTATAACGGCATGCACGTGGCTGCGATATGGAAATTAAAGGCAAGGAAAAGTTAACGGAGAGTAAAGTTATCCCAAGTCTGATATCCCAGCCTATTCCTTGGTCATGATACAATACAGTAAATGAAAATAAGAAAATTTCCCACGACGGCCAGATCCCAAACTCTCCCCCTTAACCAAACTCCAAACTCCAAATCCAAAACTCCAAAACTCCAAATCCCAAAATCAATATGTTGCTGCCTTCTTCCTCCCAAACACTCGAACCCCACCTTCTAGAGGCCGATCCTCACTTGCTTGACCATGCTCACTTGGATGCACTATTACCCCTCCCTCTTCTCCCTCTCTTGGCGCCGCGCCTGCCCCAACCATCTCCACTTCCTCAGCCCAAATCCCCCCCGCCTCTTCATCTCTAAGCTCCGTCATATTCGTATCAACCCCACTATCACCCTTCGTTCTCGCAGCTTTTTTCCTCCGCTTCTCCATATAACTACCCACCCAATTCTGTTTACTCTTCCCGAACCACTTCCTCCTAACCAGGTTCCTTAGCACCGGCAAGCAGAATGCAATACTAGCTGTCGAGACCTCGGCCGTCGTCCACACTTTTATGATCTCGATCTTGTAGACGGCGCCCGCGTCATCCTGAACCTGCCGGTACGCGCGGTAGATAAAGACCCATCTAAGGATCGATGCGACTGTTGATGCGAAGCCGACGAGGAAGACGAATGTGAGGGCGAATCCCTCGCGTCGCTTCAGTTGCATGGAGTTTAGTACGAGGAGTGGGAGAGCCATGACTGGATGCGTTGGTAGGGGGTTAGTAACTGTAACGCACACAGGTATTGTAGGCTTGCAAGGTGCGGATCGGCTTACTTAGCAAATCTGTTGCGACGTTGGTGTAAGTGTTAGCTGTTAAACTAGGTACGGATCTAAAGGTAGTGCAGTTGTGAGGTCCTGATGTCCCTGGAAAGAAAGAGGATAAAAGGTCAGCTATCGTGTATAACTCCTTCTGCGTTGTGGGGGGGGGTTAGTACAGTTGGTCTGTATAGGTAGGCAATATAATCCATGGAGTAGGATATTAGAGACGAATGTCATCATGGTGAATACGCTGGTGCAATAGAGTGCGATCCGGACTTTTGTATGTAATGATGGAATCAATCTATAGTACGTTGCCAGGAACGCAGATTTCACAAGCCACAGCGCAGTAACGTAAGCAAAACCGCCGATAAAATGAAGCTATATGTTTTTCCCGTAAGCATTAGCTCTCTTTATGAAATCCTTGGGGGGTAGCTCTTAGTTAGCCCGTACCTTGTGCCCCTTCGACCTTATCGGCGGGGGTAAACCAACAGGGTGTTTCTCCCAAGCCAGAAGCTCAATCCTTGTCTTCGTTGAGAACGCGATCCAGGTTACGAGGATGATTGTGCTCAAGGTAATAGAGGTGTTCGCCCATATGTCTGACTTCTCGAGAGCTCTCCGCAAGTTCCATTGATGGTATAGTCGTAGTCCTAGGAACACTAATACTGCTGAGGCAGAGAAAATGTCATAAATGATTCGCGATATTAGCACGTTTAGCATCTCGACAAGCAACACTGAGCTAGCTGGTCTTGATGCCCGTGTACTTTATGTAACTGGCTTGGTGGCAGCCTTCAAGCTGTTTAAATTTTCGGCCTAAGGGCTTGTTCATCGAGGCAGACAATACAACTATGGTGTATAGCGCGGGATGCCGTATTTCTCTTTGTAAAACAGATTTTCAATCCGCAGCCGCCAAACGTCCATATACTTATAACCAAAGTCTGCCAGATGACTTTACTCTTCCCTATCGAGTGACCGTACCCATCATGCCTTAACAGTCATAGGGGACGTAACATGGGAGGTGTGCGAAAACAGCGTGCGGCCGGATATATCGCCCAATAATAAATTGATCCAAACCGGAGAGCAAAACAAGGACAGTTTTCTCTATCCCCTAAAGCTCCCAAAACCATAGCCTTGCACTTTGAAGGCGTGCATTTACGTTATTCATTTAGCTAGGGGTGACAAAGCATAAACTGAATAAGTCTATCTCGAGCACTGCCTAGTCTTCTACTCGGTTCCTATGCAGAATTTGAGAAACAAGCATACGGGAAATCCCGCGAGGCCATGCAACGGGCCCTCGGGAACGAAATAGAGGAAGGGGAAAAAAAAGCAATTTCAGCAATTTATAGTATTGCCTTGCTTCGATAGCCGTTTCCAGCTAAAGCGGGGCTCAGAGACAACCGTGGACGGACATATTTCGGCACCAGCCTTGTGAAGCCAAAATAAACGCCTTGATGGGGCGAGAGAAGTAATTTAATTGACCAACGCACTGAAGGCCAGCATCACAGGTATCTGTATCGTTGATGTTATGCAAGAGAGACCTCAACTTTGTACATGCAATATTAGTGCAATTACATCGTGTTGGATCTAAGGGTAGTCCCGTCGAACTAGGTAGTAGTTGAGAAGTTATTACATGCAGGGCCAAATGTATTTAAGGAATTCAATACTAGCCACTAAAAATCTATCACCAAATACAGTTTACTATAGTAGACAAGTGAAAGTAGGAGCGTTCAAACCCACAGCACAGCTCTTTGTTTGGTATAGGGTTATGGCACAGCAAGTGTTGATTCCTATCGCGCTAGCTACACTCACCTCTAATATACACATGCATATAGTTTAGACCTTTGCATGTCTGACGAAATTTACTTAACTGAATCATGTAATAAGTATCTCAGCGAATCAGAATTTACACTTAATAAAGTGGAGACCAATTGGGTAACACATCGCCAGTTCAGCCCTAACCCTTAGTCTTGAGAGTTTGCGGGACAGGAAGCTCCTACATCAACGGGAGCTTCAGTCCTTTTGGTGCGGGATCTTTCGCTCAACTCATCTCTCACCCCTCATATCAACAACCAGGAGCTCTCCTATCGCCCCCGAATCCATAACAAGCAAGCTTATCCGATAGCATTATCTATGAATCTGCACCTGGGACAGACTTACTCCTTGATAATGTCTAACAAGTATGTTCACGCAAGTCTTGCGGCTCAGTTCCCCACATGCACAACTAAATGCGCTTGCAAGTTTGGCTGCGCATTCGGCAAAATAGTCCCATATATGACTTTACTCTGGAGAATCTGTACCCCAAAATCTAGCAGAATATAACTAGACCTAACCTCTGATAGATCTCTATGGTCATATATCCGTCAAAAGAGGCTATTTCCAAGCAAACCCCCGTGTCGAAAAGAACCACCTAAACTCTAAAGGATTTCTGCACGCTACGGTTAGCACCTGTTTAATTGATTGGATGGATTCCATGGTGACTGCATCTTACGGCTTGGAAAAAACTGGATCGGGTAAGGATATCCACGCTACCTATATATCAACGGCAGAAGGAGGGGACGAGCTTATTGTCATAGGACAGAGTTCAAGGGTGGGAAGGACGTTGGCGTTTTTAACCGCTAATATCTCGAAGGTTCTTCCTAATGGGGAGACACAGGTGGTAGCCACAGGAACAAACATCAAAAGTATTAAGAGCTGAGCGAACGATAGATCACAAAAATTAAAATAGAACACGCAAACATTTTCAAAACTTAGGATACTTACCTACCTGTGGGATTATATATTTGGTCCAGTTGAAATGTTGGTTCTACGCCACCTTCTTAAGATCCTACCAACGTAACTACGTCCCTATTCTACAACACTTATCAGTAGCCAAGTTTAAGGGGTATAATAGACTTACAATTTATTACAGGTGTTTAGTGGATACTAGCTGTTACTTGCAAAAGACGGGAAGGCGACAGTTAATGTAACTCAGAACACACATCAGCAGGCACCAACAGCTTCTCAGAGTACTGGCCGTTTTCGGCGCGCGCTAAGACCTAACCTAATACTCTATCCAACCAAAACTCAACCATCTTTATAGACTCCTGGGTGGAAGTGAGATTACGCTTTTTCACACGATTAACCAGTCAACCAAACCGTAATACCTGCCATTTCAAGTGTTTCGCGCAGGGATATGGCCTCCCTCAGCCTGGTTTCGTCCAGCGCCAATGTATCAAACGACAGCCTCCTGTTTTAGTTACTACCTCCTGAACTTCCTTCTGTTCGTATACATATAGCACTGGCAAAAAAAAACTCACCACCTTCAAAAAAATAATTATCCTCATCCTCATATTTACACATCTCCAGAAATACCCCCTCCCACAAACCTTTCCAAAAAAGATAACTAATTCCATTCCATCCAACCTTCATTTTATCCTAAATCCAACACAACAAGCCCCCCACACAAATATGTGCGACGATCTAATAGCCCACCACCACCGCATCTCATCCCCTTCCCACATCCCGCTCTCCAACTCCCCCACCTGGTTCACCACGCAAAGCTACACCGACCGCTCCCTCAACCGAACCTGGCTCTTCCTTTCCGCGGGGACGACGATCGACCGCATCAATTTCCCAAAATTCTTTGAAATCAACCCGAAATGGAGCATATACTCCTTCGACAAGCGGGTCCTGCGCATATTCGACGACTCCGACAGCGCCGAGATGGTGTACGAGATGCGCTTATCCAATCCTCCCCCCTCCCCCGCTATTCCCGCAGACGGGCGGCGCTCGGCGACGAAATGGCTCGATGGTCTCAAGGTGGTCGAAGACGGAGCATGGTTCCGACAACAGCACCCGCAGCGGGCGACGCTGGCGGACGAAGAGGACGTGCTGAGCCTGATCGACCCCGTCTCGGGGAGCAGACTCGGGTTCGTTACGTTCCTGGGGGACACGACGCGGCTGCTGGTGTCGGAGGTCGCGGTGGCCGAGAGCTATCAGCGCTCGTACCGCGAGCGGGAGATTGAGCGGAGGTTGTTGACGACGGTTGTTGAGATTGCGGCGCAGTCGAGACTGAAGGTGTGGATTACGGCGAGGGCGGAGGATACGGAGAATTTGGGGGTGTATTTTGAGATGGGGTTCGTGGTTAATAGAACCATGTGGGTTTTGGAAAAGAATGGTGTGAAGGGGGAGGAGGAGGCTGAGAAGAAGTCGACATGGAAATTGGGGAACTGGGAGGGTGGGATGGTGGGGTGGAAGGAGCAGTGGGCGGCTGCGCTGGATAGGATCATGGCTGGACAGGCGTGATCAGATCGTAGCATTTAAAATATATATTCAAGTTAGAGCTGTTAGTTGGGCGTTATATTGTTTAAGCTTACCTTGATGGTAAGTAAATGTGGGACCGGAATGTATAATATATAGGTAGTCATGTTCCAGTAGCTAGATGCTCCAAATAACCCAATCTTTATTTGATCTAATCAACCTATATATATATCCGATATCCTCAATTTTGTAGATCGACCAAGCCTACCCCACCCCTTAGGCCGTAGGCCTCTTCATTTTCGGAAGAAGGAGCCACAGAACCGCCATTCCAGCCAGCAGCCCGACCAACATTGGCTGCAATACCTTAACCCCTGCCTTCGCGGCAATCGCACCCGTCATGAATGGGAAAGCCGCAGAGCCAGCTTGTCCCATCGTTGCCGAAAAACCTATATTAATAAAAATTAGCCAAGTAGTTAAGTACCAACTCTCAAACCCTCAAACCAAACAACTTACTAATCGCCGCCACATGCAACTCCCTGGGCAATAGTTTCGTCGCCACCGAAATACCCTATAGTATCCACCATATATATATATATCAGCAACCCCCCCTCCCTCCCCTCCCCAGGAACTCAGCCCGAATTCAAAAACATACCGTAGGAAACAACGGCCCCAAGAAAAACCCCAGAAAACTAATCATCACCGCATTCGCAATGATATTCGGCACAAACCAAAATATCAGCTGCACGATAAGGGACAGGATGACGTAGAGCATCACCATTCGCCGTTCGCCGAACCGGTGGGTGATGTCCGCCAGGAATATTCTGCCCAGGGTTAGGCCGCCCCAGAAGCCGGATGCTACGTAGCCTACTTGGGAGGCCTTTCCGCCGCGGACGCGGATGAGGAATTCAACGACCCAGCCTGTGGACGTGTGTTTGGGTTAATTTTATGGTTTTTTGGTTTTTGAAGGGACGGGGGTTTTTTTTGGGGGGGGGGTAACTTACCACCAGCAGTGACTTCTGTGCCGACATATAGGAAGAAGAATAAACTCAATGTAATAACAGTTCTCTGAGACAGCGCTTTCTTCAAATCCCTGGTTGCAGATTCTTTAGCTGACGCGGTGCCTTTAAGATCTCCTCTGAACGCCCAGCATATCAAGGCAAAGTTTATAGCTGCGATCCCAAGGGCGACAATGTAGAAGTAGTTCCAGTACGGGGTTTTAGACGCGATGAGGGTGGCGATGAGAGGCGATACAAGAGCGCCTGCGCCGTATAGCGAATGGAGTAGTCCGAGCCAGCGATGGGAGTTGTTGACGTTTGCTACGAAAACGTTGGCTTGGGAGTCCTGGTAGGCCATGCCTAAACCACAGATGAAGAAGGCACATACGAAAAGCGGGTATGGCGGTTTCTGAGGGTGGGGTTGGACTATATCAGCAAAGGATTTCAAACACGGGTAGAAACTGAGTGAATACCCAAAACATAAGGCAATAAGCCATCATTTGTAGAAAAGACCCAAGGACAAAGACGCCCCCCATACCAATGCGCGCTGTAAGATGCACATTGGTGAACGCAGCGACAAACCAGCCAGCGAAATTCGTCAGGTATCTAGAAAACGGTCAGCACATAAACTCTCGCCATGTCCTCTATCCCAAGAAATCAACCAACACTAATGCTATAAAAAGAAGACCAATATTATACGCAGGCTGCAAATGTGGAATCAATGCTCCAGTACTCGCATCGCTCAGACCTCCTAGAAATAAGGCAAAATTGGCACTGAAGAGCTTCCCTTTCACCTCTGAAACATTCTGCCTCTCAAAGACCGTAGCACCCTCTGGTGGCTGATCTGTAGGCGAATTCTCTTCATCCCCGCCTATATCCTGACCTGAGGGGGAGCGGCTAGGCCCCGCACGATGTGAGCCATAGTCTCTAATATGAATTGGCGGGAGTTTCGATCTTATAGAGGAGTTTGAGGACGTTTGCTCTTCGAGTTCAATCGAGTATGAGCTTGTGCCGGCCGGGCCTGATGTGACTGTGCGAGATGTCATGATTTCAGCGAATGTTATACTAACCATCCTAGTGCTGCACTACTCTACTGGAAAGACGTAGGAACTGGCCATTGAAGAGCAGACTTCACTCCAATAAATACGGACACTGGAGTTGATCACGGGGATTCAAGCTTACCATGCAGGTTGCAGCCGGCCGGAGATCGATGCCGCCGTTTTCAAGGATCTCAGGCAATTTGGGCAAGCGGGGAGTGTCGGGACAGAGCACTAGGCCCTGTGTGTTGATGGCTTCCCCGCTGATTGAAGGCTACATGTACATACAATATTATCAGCATGGGCTCTTGACTTGATGGTGTTGTCGCTGTGCTGCAGCTCTGCATCCGTGCCAAAACCTGCGCTGGGTATAGATCTCTGGGGCACAGAAGGCCGTCAGTGTGCCAGGCTTAATCTGGGTCTGCACTGATGTCGGCGGGCTCCGAACTGCTTTTTGGCCAGTAACATTGCAGCGAGCCCCAGCAGGAGAATACTAGCGGGGTAATTGTTTCTCAGAAGGCAAGACTACGTTACAGGCTGCTGTAGCTATCTAGAGTACAGTGTCCACTGGATGTGAAAATGGCTCTGGTAAACACGAGCAGACATTTCTAGTGCGTCAGGAACGCTGCCCTGCATGCAGTCCACTGTATCTACTCTACTCCAGTAATATTCAATGGCGCAACCCCGGAAACCTGCCATCATCCAGACCCTCGGAACACGTGGAGTTGGGAAACAAAACACCCGCTGCACAGGGGCGCGGGGTCACGGCCACCCATGCATAGGATGTCCGGCGCGAGAGCCGGCGCACCAGGCCAGGCCAGGCCACGCGGGGATTCGGGATCCATTGAGAAGACGGAATACGAGATACACATATGTTGATCAATTGAAATCGTCAGAGCCATAGAAGTGTATTCAAAAAATATGTACCTCAGTATTTCACACAGTACTCCCGCTGAGAGAAGAGAAAAAAAAACCCCAGACCTTTAAGACCCTCTAAGCAAAACAATTAATAATACTTCCTACCGTCATGTCCGGATCTTCGTCGCAATCCTCTCTAGTTGTTCAAAGTGTCTCTGCACTTCCTCATCCTCAAGCTCGCTGTCAGAATCAATTGGCAAATCGGGCAGCTCTCTGTTCAAGTCAAACTGCGAATCCCACCGAGTAAGCATTCGAGCAGAAGCTACCAATACGGCTAGACGAAATAAGCTTATAATTACCTTGGATCCCTTTGTAATCCGAAAAATATCTGCTAGTTTGGCCGCAGCAGTATGGTTTGTCATTTGGATGTCCGGCCGGCCTAGATATGCCCGCGTACCAGTCGAGATATCTGCTATCCGACTCCATTCATTCATGCCAAAGTCGGCAATACCGGTCTCGACGTTCAGTCGGACGTAGTTCTCTTTCTTAACCCCCGTCCGATGCAACCCCTCCAGAAGCTCCTGGTGGATCTCTTCGCAGTCCATTACCTTTGCGATGTGCTTTTCTTTAGCTTCGACGAATTTCCCCAGTGGGGATGCTGCGATGATGGCGGATTTCTCCTTCTTGGTCTCTTCCCCGCAGCCCTTCCCACTTCCTACGGATATAAGAAGGCCCACTTCCCTCCCGGGCCATTCGTGAACTAATGCTTCTTCTAGAACTTGGGCAACCGGGCTATATCTCCCGGAGCCCTCATCCAAGAAGTTACTCTGTCCGATTTGTATCCCCTTGAAGGCTGGGGAGGTAGCGCATGTTGCCCGACCAGCTTCCCAGATTGCGCAATTGGGAGAAGGCGATGTTCCGTGGGCCGAGTCGTATGTCCGAAGGAGTGCCGGCGACGTCGTGTCGTCCGAACCTTTATATACCGCCGTCACAAATCTGTAAGGATTTAAACCTCTGTTAGCCCAAGCCATATCTTGAACCTGGGGCATATCCATAAATCCGTATGTATACCCACGTTTTGCACCTCCTAAGCCGCGAGTCGAACAGCAGAGTATTTTCATTCCCCCAAGAGTTCCCCGTCGTCTTCCAGCTATTCCGGCTCCCCTGCGACGAACCGCTCCAAGAGTTGAACGTGCTCGTCCTGCGGATCTGCGCCGACTGGCTCTTCGGGTCGATATACAGGTTGACGGTGTCCTCCTCGTCCCCCACCGTAGACCCCCTCACCACCTCTTTGATCACGTCCTCCAGTCGCGACGCCTTGAAGAGCGTTTTCCGGTACGGCAGGCCCGCTATCGTTTTATCGGTTTCAAACACCTTCTTCGTCATCCTTACATAGATCTCTTTGCACGCCTCCAGATCGAGCCTCAGTCTCCCCAGCAGCAGAGCGATAAGTCTGACCCACACACACACACGATCGCGATTAGCTATTAAGCCCCCCCTCCTCTTGCTCCTCCCACAACCTTAATTCCAAGCGAACACGGGAACACACCCACCAGTTCCAGTCCCCCCTATCAAATCAAAATGATCGCATGGCTTCGGAATCTCCTCGAGCCTGGGCGCCCGCCCATGCATCTCCACAAACAGCTTGAGCATGAGCTCCTGCAGAATCATAATCATGCTGTACCCCCTAACTCCTCCACCATCTGTAAATCAAATCGCGACATCAGCTATAGCTATAACCCAAACCAAACCAAACCAAACCAAACCAAAATAAATAAATAAATAAAATAAAATAAAAAGGTAGGGAGCTCGGACGGAAGCTTAAGTAAGGGCCTGGGCTTACTTACCAAGGGAGAGAAGCCGAAGCGGTGGTTTTCGCTGGTTCATTTGCGCGTACATTCTGGCGGTGTTTGATTGCATCGATAGCGGCGGCGGCGGTGGTGGTGGTGGTGACTTTAGTGGGAAATCGGTCATAGGTACTAGTTTAGCAGTAGGTCTTTAAATTTCCTCTTCCTCTTCTTCTTCTCGTCCTCCTTCTGCTACGTATACAGCCGTCTGTTTACTAGCAGCCCCATCAAGAAAGAAAGAAAGAATTCGAAAGAAAGAAAGGAAAAGGAAAAAAAAACTGCAATGTATCGACTCTAATCTTTTTTTTCGCAGACGAGGTGATTGGGGGATGATCATGATATATTTAGAGTCTTTTGCGTCTTACAGCCGCCGGGTTATGGAACACCTGCCCTGTTCGGCTCATTTTGCATGGGGGGGGGACCGGTGAAGCGCCATGATATGGTGGTCACCGGCATCGCATCGGAGGTGGGGCTCTCGGGATATCTGGATTCTTACCGCGAGACACCCACTTTGGTCTGCGAGTGCCTCATATATACATACTGCCGCTTAAGCTTCTTACATATAAAATGCTTTCCAGCGGGTAGGGCGATTAGGGCGAGTAGGTTGCGCTCGCCTCCTCTAGCGGGCGTGTTGAGCTCCTTGGCTATCTAGCTAGATGTCGCGATAGTTCTTGCGAGAGAGGGAGGATTCTTGCGAGTAAGCTTCTTGGCGGGTAGGTAGAGCAGGTAGGCAAAGCCAATTGCGGTAATTGTAATTGCAGGGTCAACATGGATATTCGAGGACGTGCTGTAGCACAACATCCGTGTGTGTATACAGATAACCCAAATACACTCTATTCTACAGTAGCATTGTCTGTTGATGACAAAGTACCTGTTGTATAACATCCGGTGCCGCCGACATGGTATTAATCAGAAAACCGTGCTTGTATCGCGATTGTTTGGGGGGGGTGATCGAGAGCGAAACTGGCTTGAGAGCTGCTGCCTTCTGCTGGGGGAAACAACCCCCCTCCGAGGATGAGAAGGCTTCGCAATATCGTAACGCATGATGGGGGCCGTAAAATAAAGGAACAGAAAAGGGACGCAGGCTCGGAGATTGATACGTTCGTGTCCATAGGATGGATTTCGTAAACATACATCTAAGCACTTGGATTGAGCCGCAGCAACTGATACGAGAGGGTGCTAAGTTAGGTAGTATATTAGAGCATCACACAGTAGATTGTAGGGTAAAATACTGATACGTGCGGAGCTTCAGCTACCTGCCTAGCCATAGTCTTACTTGTATTACCTTCTCCTCCTCTCTCTCCTCCCCGTGAAACTAGCGCGCCCACGATATCAATGATACAATCTTAAGTTCCAAAACGCGAAAGGCACAGCTAGCAGGACAGGAATATCTCCCCAATCAACAGCTGATTCAAGGCTAAAGACGGACCCCAAACCAATCTATCTTTTTTTTTTTTTTTTCGTAAGCTTAGCATTCTCCTGAATAGGCATTTACGGATAGAGCACTTTCCACCGACAGCCAACTTCCAGCCTAGAGTTTCTTCTGGTACGCAGATATTAATCATCTTACTACCAAATACTTCCCTTTCCGGCAAAACTCCCTTGAGCGACTGACTAGCAGCTCAATGCCGAGGCGGCGAGGACCTTAACGGGCTTGAAATGTAGCCATTCTTAAAGAGTAACCGCCCCCCTACCATTCCAGTCGCACAAGTTCCTGCACATGCCAACAGCGTGACACGAGCAAGCTCGGGGCGTACCAGCGTGCACAACTCTATACGAACCTCAAAAAGGATCCATTGCTCTACTCATGCAAGGTGAGAGTTAAGCTTTAAGGCGGGGCCGAGGGATGGGATCTGATGTTTTCGTCTGTTATTGGTTGGAGGTAAGTTTAGTTAGTCACTTACGACATGCAGCAGCTACCGTGCAGCCTACGATAGAACTGTGGCAGCTCAGGATCTAAAGCTTTTATTGGTCTTCCGGGGGGTTCGTCGGAAAGGGTTTGACAGTGGTATTGGCTGCTTGGGCGTTCGCTTACCCTCGTTTTTCTGCAGTAATTCTACCAGAGGCTGTACGTGTACATAGGATGGGATAGTCGTTATGCAGAGTAATTGCTTTATGTGGATATATATATATATACTTAGAGTTCACTGCCCGATGACACTCGTTCATCCCACCTTTTTCTTGCATCGGGGGGGCTGTAGCTGGTGTAATACTCTTCCCCGAGTTAAGCCAATCCTCAAAGAACATTAAACTCAGAGTGCATCGGAGCCCCCCCTTCCCCGAAACCTCAGATCAACGTCTATGGGCTTGGCCTTGGGTCCCTCCAATGCGATTTTCGGAGGCCAGGGCTAGGTGGGAAACTGATTCAGACGTTGAAATAAGGAGTGGCAAATACTACGTACGATCGAGCATGGGGGGAAGGGTTCCGGTGAGATGTGGGCATTGTTGATATGCTAGCAAATGATTTACCCAGGCACAAGGGATGAGAGATCATTCGATTGAAATCGGCACATGTATTTCTGGAATAGGCATTTTACCTCATGCATGTGTATCTTAAGCTTAATCCCAAGATACGCCAACCAGCCCATTGTAATCCATAACATCGAATCTCGGTTCCGAGCATATCCTTACTCCTGGAGTGTAGGTAATTTGCATTAATATTGTATACACCTGATTGGGAGTTCCTCCCAGCAACACCCTCAAAACGCAATAGTTAACCGTTGCCCCAGATCAGTCACTACCCCATAGAGGGGGCAAAGGAAAAGGAACACCCGCAATCTAAGCAAAACTATTATCAGCCTAGTGCATTCGATAAAAGACCCGGCATTAGCCCTCAGCCCCGGGATAGCGGGAAGTATCACCAACTACGGGTAGCGAATTAATTACACAGTCCAAACATGAGGTTCAAAAAAAAACAAGGTTTATAGATATCCGGGGTCAAACGAAACAAAAACGGCTGCTCCTACCCTGGTAAGCACGTTCTCCGCGACTGTCCTAAGGTATATGCGATTAGTTTGGAGGCGCAGCCAGCACGCAAAGTAAGCATGGAAATACAACATGTGCAGATCAGGTACTTTCTGCACATAATTTTGTTCTTGAGCCCAGTACGGTTGGACGGATTTGGGCAATAGGTCGTTGATTACTCAAATTTGGTAGTATCTAGATCTGAATTCACCAGCCACCACCACTGGTTGACCTACACGATTTGAAACCTCTCCCATCATTTCTACCTCTCCAAGACCACTTTTACAAAAATATTAGTTAGTTAGTTCACTATTATCTACGTGGCATTGGGAGGGGAGGTTTTTTTTTGAAAAAGATCCTCGCCGGATGCACAGCCGAATCTAAATGCATGGACGAATTAGGAAGAGCGCCCCCTTTTAAATTTTTGTTTTGGAGATCATTCCGACCCATAGGTTAGGCCGGCTGCTTGCTAACATACCCTGTCTATTAGAACCTCTCCTGACTAATAATCCCCTAGACGTAATACAGCCAGTAACCAGAAAAAACTCAAAACTCAATATTCAAAGAAATATCCGCAGCTCGTTTAGTGCTGGTTACATTAAGAGCTAGATGTGTAGATCTTGTGTGTCTATAGTTTACGGGTAATCAATTTCCCCAGAGGGTAGGAGGCTACTGGAGTAGTTATCAACTAATCAGAGACATCAGTCAGTTTGTAGAGGGTCCAAGAGTTTAGTGGAATCGGTATATATATCGGGCAAGACCCTCCGAGAATTTTACAGCAAGCCATTCAAGTCGAGTCGATTTGATTTCCAAACCTTCTCCCCCCCCCGTGGCCATGCTTTCAACCATCTTTCTTGCTGTGCTCGCTGTGAGCTCTGTAAACGCTGTCAAGAAACCTGTTAATCCTGGATATGACGTCGAAAAGGTGAAACAGCAGATGATCGCGTTGGCAGCCCACAGCTGGGAATGGGGCACCGCTGCGGAGGCACTTTTGGAACTGGAAAGCCCGGAGCTATCGGTTTTCGGCTCCAATCCGTTCCCTGTACCCA
This sequence comes from Gyromitra esculenta, assembly GCA_038503075.1. Lineage (NCBI taxonomy): Eukaryota > Fungi > Ascomycota > Pezizomycetes > Pezizales > Discinaceae > Gyromitra > Gyromitra esculenta. The sequence goes on from JBCAML010000005.1 coordinate 593,536, forward strand.
GCCATCCCACTGCATCCTCTTTGGACTATGCGCGGCCGCACATATATCTGAATGGATCATATCTGGTTCAGGATGATGGTAGGTTATAGGAATCAAATTTTTTGAATTCCCTTTAGATATTGTTTGGTGTACTAATAGTTCTGCACACAGGTGCGATCGGTGACCCTGCATCGCTTGGAGTCTCTGCTTTGCTCATTGGAAAAACGGAGAAAGCATATCTGGATGCTGCCGAAAGGCAGAAAGACTACATCTTCAAAGCACCAAGATGGCCAAACGGCGCTATAAGCCACAGGATTGAAGTAGCAGAGCTATGGTAAGTGTCTGTGCATATACTACCCGATGCATTATATATCACACCTAAATAGACATCTATACTCACGATTCTTTCTAAAAAATATAGGGCCGATTTTATCTATATGGCGCCGCCTTTCCTCGCATACTACGGCGTCTATATGAATAACGAAACGGTTCTCCGTGAGTCTGTCCGACAGATCGGACTCTACAGAGAAGTTCTCAAGAAGGACTCCGGAATCTGGACACACATCGTAGGCCCCAACTCAGCTGATCCCGGATCGTGGTCGACTGGAAACGGATGGGCGGCCGCCGGTATCACGAGAGTTCTAGCAACAGTCATGAAGGCGCCTATCTCAAGGGGATGGACCACGGAAATCAACCAATTGAAGAGCTATGCCAAAGAGATTCTCGATGCAGCAATGACTATTGGCCTGGTGAGTGATAAAAAGACATCCCCCCCCCTCAAAGCCCCCACAGCCTATAGATTTCTAGATAAATTGGTTAACTAAACATCGATCATTTTGATCCTCTAGAAAGAAAACGGTCTCCTCCGTAACTACGTCGACGATGCAAGTTGGTTCGGAGAAGTTTCTGGAACAACGTTGCTAGCGGCTACAGCCTACCGTCTGCATGTCATTGACCCCGTCATGTTCGGCACAAAGTATCGGGATTGGGCAGATGCGGGCAGAAACGCTATTGCTGTCTGCGTTGATGTAAATGGCATCCTCGGCCCAGCGATCAATCCCCTGTGGTGGGGCGACAGGAATCCGGTTTATACTGGAAGTCCGGAGGGAAATTCGTTCGCAGTGATTTTGGCCGCAGCATATAGAGACTGTGTGCAGTGTGGAAAATGCACGTAGTATATTAGCCTGGTCTGAACGATTTAATTTCCAGTGGCAAATTTTCTGTCAACCACACGGACTTTTTGGGGTTTATCGCATGTTTAGACGTTTGTGGATAATTAATATACATACGTAATATGAGAAAGAAAAAATTAGTTGGAAAATGGAAAATTCGAGTTTACACATCGAGCAGATGAGCCGTGGAAACTTTTTCAATAAATACAATTGTAACTTTCCTACAAAATAGGCGGCTACAGAGCATTGCTAAGTAGTTTCCTATTTAGAAATACTTAGCATGGACTATTGTGGTCTAGCCATAAGACAACTCAGAGATGATCTACTGATTAGGGGCTCTAATACTTTAGTAAGTAATCAACATCCACTTTAGGAAATGCAGCTGACCAGAGTGCCAGAAAAGGCGTTGCCTACCTGCTGTTTACTCCCCAAGTAGCACAAAAGGCAGTTCTCGAACCCTAGTCTTCGGTAAATTATAAAGGTAAGAAGGGACATATATGCATCATAAGTTGAGAAAGTATATCATGTGTATCCACGATATGGAAAATGCTAACTCGCAAATAGTTTGTCGACTAGTTGGAGTTTAATAGGCCTATGCCTAAGAAAGTTCCTTGTTTGAAATTCTCAACTAAGCTACACAGCTATAGCTATAGTCTAGGGTCAACCCCTCAACTCTTCGGTGCGATACTTGAATCCCGGCCTATTAATCTCAAGTATACACTACCGCCAGAGATCGAGCTAAATAAGCCAAAAAAACAAACCCAAAACACGATTCCCCCCGGAAGAAAAAGTAAAAATAAAAAAACACCGAACTACAATTACAATAATAAGAAAGCAAATACCCATTGATCAGGCAGTTAGTTAACCACACAGTCTTTCGCCATACATGTCCCATCCAAATCCGCGCCACTAGCTCAATTCTCAAGTCTTCTTGCTCCAAAACATTATCTTCTCTCCAAGGGTCTTCTTCTTAGCAAATTGATCCCTGACCCTTGCTTCCCAGCTCTCCTGTCTTACGCTGGTCACTGGAGGGATAAAATTCTCAAGGTCAGGAAGCACTCCCGGCGATCCACGATTATGTCTGGTACCGTCTGGCGCGAATGCTGGCGTGTAGGGCGTAACGTCCTCCATGTAAGCTTGTGATCGAGGCCGTCGTCGTATCAGTTGCCGTTTACACCATTTCCGTAGCGGGATAGCAATGGCGTAACAAACGATCGGAACAGTAACAACGAGGAACGCAAGGACGAAGAAAGCGTAATTTCTTCTCCACCTATTTCCAATTTTTTTTAAATTAGCTCCACCATCGCTAGTAGAAGGAAGAAAAGAAGTAATAGAGCTCGAGGGAGGGGAGAGAGGGGGGGGGGGGAATGTTTACCAATCTCGAACTTTGATAGCTTGGGCCTCAGCGTCCGCCTCTGAGTTGCTTTCTTCTACATCGCTACTGTTTATACTGTTTGCTGTACTCGTCGTATCGTTCCCAGCCGTTGTTGAATTAGAGATTTGATCATTCCCGCCGCCACCACAAATCGCCTTCATCCAAGTATCAACTCTTGCTTCTCCAGTTTTGTCCGTGCAAGATTCACCACACCCAACCCATCCAGTCGCCGTCCACCCCAGGAACCTACTCGTGCAGAAGCACTTCACTTGCTCCGGCCCCGGGGTCGGACAGTCGTATTGCGCATTGTAGAGTGCCGTACACCCGTATGCGCACGTCGGCAGGCCCGATGTTTCGTTGAAGACTAGAAGTTCCGCCTGGGCCAGAGTCGTTGCGAATAGAAGTAGAAACAGGAGAAGTTTCATAGCTGGCTAGCTGGGTCGTTCATTCCGCGACGTGAGAAAAAGGCGGGACGGGGTGGGGGAGAAAGGGGAACAAGAGGCGAGAATAAGAGAGAAGGGGGTTAAGATGTACATGAGAAAGTTACGGACCTGGGCATCGCTGTATTGCATCTGGCAGGCCATTGGAAATGTTTCTGGCAGCTGAGGGTGGGGCCGAAAATAGACAGTGTATCCCTACCCCATCTCGCGACCTGCAAATCACCGTTGCCTGTCTCCTGGTTTTCTTGGGAAACTTTATTTTCCTTTTTATTGGTGGGGGCTGGAGCAAGGAAAGCGCTCGCCCATCGCCCACGGGTGAGACATGAGATTGATTGGCTCGGAATAACTGCGTCTCGCGAGAACCCAAACCTCCCCCGCCAAGTGGAGTAGCGGAGTAGGGAACATGCCGGAAAAATCTCCACAATCCTCAGCTTTTTTGCCTGAAGATTTATCGTGATGGCCTGGGAATGCCTATTGGTAGAGTGATAGCTATCGGAGATAGAATCTTGGCCAAAGCTCAGTCTCTTCAGGCATGTCCTTGCCCGTTTGTTTGTGTACGCTTTTAGGTAACGTTACGACTTAGCTCTGTGCTTCGCGAATAGATAGTCAGGATAGCCTTTAGGTTGATGAAGGCTGCGTAATAGTGGTGCTATCTAATCGAGCGAGAGATATTACTGGGCCAAGTTCGAGAATACACTGAGAGCTTGGGTCTCGGGGCCCGGAGGTAACTCCTGTCCAAGGAAAAAACACAAAAGGAAAAATATCCATTAGTTCAATAATAGGTGATCATGAAGAAGAGAACAACAAATTCCGTGAACCCTTTCCCATATCTATCGCTCAGATTAGTACTTCCTATGCGGGAACTCTCAAGGATATCTATCGCATATCCCTGTTAAGCTTGCAGTTTTCTACCAAGAATCTCCTACTCTATAGTTAGTACAATTCGCGATTCTCCTCACAACCAAATTCTCCCCCTTATCGCTTCCATTTTCTCCTATATTTCGAGTACTATCCAGCCTCTAGAGAGCTCCAAGGCAGATAATGATAGCGCTAGCCCGACCCGCATAGCCTTCAATCATTTTTACAACTGAGTAAGCTCAAAGCGAGTGATATCTGGAGATTCATGGATCTAGACCACCTCTTTCGTTTCTTCATGCAAGCCCACACAACCAACGCCTTTCAACCCCAACCAAATATAATTCCCAGCGTGACTCAGGCTACTGAGTGGACATGATGATTGTACCCCCGAACAGATATCTTGCCGCATGACTGCTGTCGCTAGCCCCATCCCCAAAGACCCTCAGACATTTCTATTAAAATTGCCCCGCTGCGCCGCCGTGTTAGACTAAAATTAGCATTAACCGCATACCGCCCGGGCCTGCCTCAAACAAAACTCACCTTAGTAATGGTCCAGGTCGCTAGACCCTAGCCAACGACGAAGAAGTAGTTCCCTCTACCACCGAAACTAACCCCAGCCCTACTATAGCCCTTCTACTAAACCTACCAAACGCACCATCCCTTATACCCGAACCAACCTAAGCCCAAACCTGCCACAGAAAAGGTCTAGCTAAACACCAAAGATCCTCCCACCACACGCAAAAACATCGAGCTGGAAAAACCCACTATGAAGCGCGCGGATTGGGCAGCAGCAAACCGGTCGACACCAAAAAAAAAACATTGTGTCACCAGCCAACGGCTCACTGATGCTGAACTGGACGAAACTGATGATGAGTTAGGACACAAAATAGGATACTAGCTATGAGAGTGAAACGGGAGGAGAGGGAGGAGGGAAAAAGCAGGAGACCAATCAGGATTAAGATCGAGCTTGGTATCGCGGTAAATGGTGCTCCTAGCATATTGGGGAGGACAGGTGCTTAGCTTAAATAGCGTAGAAGGGGGAGGGGAGTATAGGAATGGTTTTATGGATAGGAGGTATATCCAGGGTATGAAATTGGGGGTTGAGCCTGGAGGGAGTGGATGGGGTGGATGGTATGAAGAAGGGAGGTGAGGATCACTACGGGATTTATTTGGATGCTGTAGAAAGTGGGGAGGAGGGAAATGGGGAGGAGGATATGTATTAGATAGGGACATTGGGGAAGGGTGTAAGTGACTGGTGGCCGATACATAAATGTAGTAGTACTTGTGATCGAGGCTTTTAGTTTGGGATGATAGCTATATGTATTGATAAAGGGCTAGCACTATCATTCGTACTCACTAATCGACCATAATCCGGATATCTGTGGTCGCTCTCAAGATTCTAACAAAACACGAATACTTGAATGCCCTGCACATCAACACCTCAAAGCACCTTTACATCCGTGACGTGACCTTAAAGATTCTACCTGGCGAGTGACATTTCATGAACTTTCCTCTGCCCCATCCATCACTCGCACTGGTATCACTACCTCACACCGACAAAGCCACCAACTAGCAAGCACTACTAAGTAACCGAATAATAAGTATATTGCATCAACTATTAATAAGCTCCAGCAACCAAATGATCCAACGCTGACATCAACACTCCTACCTCACTAAAGGAGAAATCATCCAAAAGAAACACAATTAAAACAACCACTCCATTCATCAACCCCAAGCAAAACCAAAAGTCCTATATATAAAAAAGAAAAGAAGAAAAAACCATGAACCACACCACCCGAATCGTCCACCCCCCAGTCCGTCCTCTCCTCCGCCCCTACATCCGCCCCTCCAAATGGCACCACTGCACCCAAACAACCCACAACAACCCCCGTCCACCCCCATCTGACCAAATAAACCATAAACACGCCCCTCCCCCACGGCCAGCAAAAGAGAGTGTGCCGTACTGGGAAGACATGTCTTCAGCAGTCGGCAAACATCCAGCAGCTCCTTCACCCCCGCCAAAAGAACAGTCGCCGCTGTCAGGGCATATTGAGAATGTACAGATTAATATTGCACCGGGGGTGAAGCTGCGGTCGCATCATCAGGGACAGATTATAGGGGGATTGTTGGATTTGCTGGCGGGGGAACCGGAGAAGGATGTCTTGAGCTTTTGGAGGGATGATGTGGTGTTGGTTAATCCGATTGTTGAAGCACAGGGAAGGAGGGAAGTAGTGGCTTATTGGGTGAGTGTTATTTTTCCCTTTCGAGTGGAGGGTTGGGGATTGGATGAGGGGCGAGTATTTAGGGACCTTAGTGGCTAATTGGGTACTGGCAGTATGTGTACCGTGACGCTTTCGCTGCTATCAAAACTAAACACCATGAGGTTGTTCGGGCCGAGGGGAGCGAGCTGGATTTGGATGTGGAAAGGGAATTTAAATTTGGTGGGACATTTGGAAAGGGGACTAGAGGGTGGGAAGTTAAGTCGAAGGTGAAAGTTCAGATGGATGATGAAGGGCGGATAAAAAGGGTTGAGGACTGTTGGGCTAGAGTGATATGGTTTCCAAAGGTAGGCTTCTTCGTCAGGAATGGGAAAGAAAGAATGGCTGACTTGGAGTATAGTTTTTGAGAAGGATAACGGGGTTGATGCTGAGAAGAGCTGCAAAATTGCGTGAAAGGTCAGAAAAGTTGAAAGGCTAGGGCTAGGTTATGAAGGCAATGGCGTCGAGCTGCAAGTCGTATGTACATAGCATCGTTAAGCTGTAATAATATACATTGGTTGAAAGGTTGCTTAGAGCATCAAGCTCTGGTTCGTGGGCTGTTTGGATGGTTTTAAATCATCACGAATTGTCCGCGGAGCCAATAAATAGCAGCCACAGCAACCATTCCAGTGACAACTGATGGGGACATTAACCCCCCCAATGTGGGAGGGAGATGATTTCTCTGTACGCTGGAAGTATTAATTTTCCCGACGCACTCCGTTCGAAATGGACAGCAAGCTATGTTATTGCTATCGTCGAACACACAGACTTGGTCCAAGGTACAGCAAGCATCTGGACGGCTAACCACAGCACAGTTGTGATACATAGCAGGGCACACAGCTCTGGCTGTACTATTTGAGAGTGTATCCGCAGCAGTCCCTGTCACTGTCGCCGTCGCCGTCGCCGTCGAGGCAGCCGTGGCTGGGACAGTTGGGATGAAGACGCCTGAGACGGTTGTTTGGCAGGCTGTGGGGTGGAGGATGAGGGCAACGACAAGCAGCAGCAGCAACGGGTAGAGAGGCGGGCGGTACATAGCTGACGTTGCTGATGATGCTATTAACTGAGAGATATGCGGAAGCGCAGAATATATGGCGGCTGATAGCTGGGCAGATCGATAGCAGGGCAACTCGAGTTGCTAGGAGGATCACGTCAACAAACAACGAGGAAATGCCAGCCCAGGCAACCGGCAAAGCTAGCCCCCGCAGCGATGCCCTGCATGGTTGCCGTCACCCCTAACCCTGATTATCACGTGCACTTCAATGTTCATTGTTTGTTTGTTCATGAGCTTCCCCAGCAACAAGTCATGCAGTCGCCAGCTTCAACCAGCACGCCATGTCTGGCCCTGAGATCGCGGTTCCTCTCACTTATTACGGCCGGTACCTATTCGCCCATTCGCCTACCTACAGCCGCTGGGTTCGTCTCACTTCGAAGGATATCCACACTGCCCTGCACCACCGTGCTGGCTTCGAAGGGCAGGATATCTGGTTCTACCTGAACCACCCCATCCGCTGGATTCGCATCGTTGGAGTAGTGGTTGCCTACGATGACCTGGAGACCAGGCGTGTTATCACACGTATATACCCCGCTCCTGACCTAATGCTAGAGAGAGGCTAATATTCTCACAGTAGATGACGGGTCTGGCCACCAAATCGACCTCATTTCCTGGAAGACCCCACAGCCTGGCGCAAACCCCCAGAAATTCACGCTCGCAGACCTGACTGGCGTCGAGCTCCACTCTGTTATTAAAGCCAAAGGCAGTGTCAACGAGTTCTGGGGGAAACGGCAGATACTACTGAAGCGCGTTACGGTACTCCGTGACACGAATGATGAGGTGGCAGCATGGGCTGAGACGACAAAGTTTAAGAAGGATATATTGTGCAAGCCATGGGTCGTCAGTGACGAAGTCGTGGCGGAGGAGAAAAGGAAGCTAACGATGAATGCGGAGGATGAAGCGAAACGGAAAGAGAAGAAACGGAGGAGGCTAGAGAAGGAGAAGAGGGCTCAAAGGAAGGAAAATGAAAGGGAAATGAGAAAGATGGGGAAAGAAAATATACTGTGGGATAACTTGGTGGAGAAAGCGCAAAGCGAGGGGGAACAGACAAAGGCAAAACGAAAGACAGAAGCCCCAGAGGTCCTCTCGCCGAAACGCAAGAGATTTTCTGCTTCTGTGGAGCCAGTAGCCACATCTGGTATAAGCTATATCGGTCGTCGAAGGCGTCCTGGCCATAAGCCTCCTCCTCCACCCCTACCTTCACCTCCACTGCCGCCTCCACTACCACTATCCCTAGTATCACCTCTTGCCAGAGATCCCTCTCCAGAGCGTGAAGAACCCACCCAAGCCACCATCAGCAGCTTTAAAGGACGTTGTAGAACTACTCCTACTCCTACATTTAAATATACACCTTCACTATTGCCCGACCATGAACCAATACCGGAAGCCCTGCCAGAATCATCACACCAGATTCCACCACCTTCAGAAATTAAATTTTTCGGCCGTCGGCGGGCCCCCCAAGCAAAAATACCACAGGTACAGCCACAAGTTGAAACTAACGCACTCGGCATCCCCATCCTGAACACAGACCCGGAAAACACCTCTGCGCGCCCGCGCCGTAGACAGACTTCGAATCCCCCAGCAGATACACTAGCATCCCAAACGCTAGCACTAGAACCAACACCAAGCCCAGCCAACGTAAGAGCTTCCTCCTTCGTTGGCCGCCGCAGAGCCCCGAGACCGTTGGCAGACACTCTAATACCCAACGCCTCTCTTGCATCTACTGAATTTCCGCCCGAAATATCGCATCGCGAGCGCTGGAATGTTATGGAAGCAAGGAAAGAAGCAGAGGCTCTGGCGCTTTCAACACTACAGAGTTCTTTGCCACTAGATGAATTTGTGGATCTATCTAGGGGATATAGTACAGATTACAATGAGTACAGGGGAACGCAGGAAGAGACGGCTACATACCCGGAACCTGTAGAGCAGGAACCGATAAAAAAGTCTACGTATCGCGGAAAGCGGAGAAGCGAAAAACGGGAAATCGAAGCGACGGCACCAGAATCAGACCATATCCCGCCCTCTATACCGGTTGGCTCTGAAGTAGAAAAAACCCCACGTCGAAATTACTGGAGACCCGGAAACCTATCGGACCTCTCATTCGAGCTCCCAGATACAATATCGACCTTCGTACCAACTCCACCCCTACAGGAAACTCCAAACCATATTCGCCAGAGGGGCGAGAGACCATTGGCTATTTCGTTCGAGCTTCCTGGTACAATATCGACGTTCGTTCCTACCCCATCTCCAGAAGTTACTTCCTCGTTTCGTGGCCGGAGGAGAAATGGGAAGTCGCTCTCTTTTCGGTCTGATAATGTTTCACCTTCTCCGTTTGTACCGCCGTCGGGGAACCCGTCGCAGTTGTCGGGATCTTCTTTTCGTAGGTGGTAGGGTTAATGGGGGATTATGTTTTGCTATGGGGTTCGGGATTTGAGGTTTGAGGTTTGAGATTTATATATTATCAGGTGTTTAGATAGGTGGAATGCGTATGGGTATCCTTTTTTATTGCAGTTTATGATTTCCTTTCGGGGTTTGTTTAAATTTGTTTATAGTTTAGCTTACGTTAGTATGAATGTACGCGTAATTCTTGCACGTTAAAACATGGGAATTAAATGATTTTTGCTATAATGAAGGCCATCTGATCATATTTGATGCGGCTGGATATTGCATGAAAAACGGGGTGGATTTGCTACCGTTACCGTATTGCTAAGAAATGTGAGCTTAATTCTAGAGGACCACCGTATTTACCATAGTAATCCAGATTCCTCCAGCATTTTTATTTTATTTTAGAATACCGTACGTATGCAGTATCAATTGACTACATCCGCCTTTTTTGGTACTGTAGCGACAGCACTATTTCAGACGAGAATCTCATGAAATGTCACTCGGCTATACCCCTCTCTGCCCTGGCAGAATATATGGCTTTTAGACCTCGTCCGACTCTGATCGACCCATAGCCACGCAGCCCTTAGCCCTAGCCACACATTATCAGGTAGTTTTATTGGAGGACAGGGGGGTAGCATAAATTGGGGCATGAAGGGTTCACGTATCGGTATAGAAACGGCCATCATTTGTTTCTATAACGACAACACGCACTATTGGGGTTGAAGCACTCCTAGCGGCTACCGGCGTAAAAGTTATGTATGTAGAGAGAGAGAGAGAGACTTGGGAAATATTTGCCAGGAGCCAGGTATAGTACAATTGCCCCATCCTATAACCTGGTAGAAAAAAAAATAAAACACTCTGACTCTGTGTAGCGGTGGTCCCAGCATATAATCGATTGGAAAAAAGGCCAACGCAGATGAGTACTATATATTGGCTCTCGTTAAGAGGTCGGCTTCACACCAGACTATAGGATAAGAGTACAGTCAGCTCCGCAAATCATATCCTTATAGGGGAGCTGTTCTTACAGGAACTACCAGCTGCAGCTGTCGGGGCTGAGTTCCGTCTTCTCATAAGGCGAACATTCTTAAAGTTGGTATTCTTATAGGGCAATTGTACTGTATATAGAGCCCGGAGTCTCTCCCGGCCGAGCCCTCAGCCAACCAAGCCTTGATATCCGTCCTGCAACATGTACGGACGGATCAGATTTTTGAGGGCCCGAACGCACCCAACGAAGAATAAACAAATACAAGGTCCTAATGCGGATGCTATCTGAGTGGACGGTATTTGAAGTAATAGTAAATTAGTTCAAAGCGTAATTTTATATTGATATATGATCTGTCGATTTCAAGCATGCGCAGATAATTTGTTTCATATCCTCCTCTTCCCTCTCTCCTCGATGCACAATACTACGGAACAGCTTCGATAAAAAACCCGTCTTTCGGAAATCTTATCTGCAGCTGAGGATCACATCTGAAGAAGAAAAAAAAACACATATTTCGAAAAAACTAAGTGCGTCTAGACCTAGCCGTAAACGAATAAACAAACAAACAAACAGACCTGACCGCATAGCTGCATCTGCTTAATAGCTACGTCCGATATACTTATGTATTTATTTATTCATTCGGTTAGGCTCTATACACGCCAAGGATAAGCCAATGAGATAAATCTACTATAGAGACCGGCTCGATCATCACTTATGCGTTCTTCCAAGCTGCGTGTACTAGGACTGAGCTGAGGTATTTTCGTCGCAGCTCCGCGGGCATCTTCACCTCTACGTTCTAAGCCCTAAAACAACACATGATATTCCCGGCACAAGAAATCTTGGTGTTTAACTTTGTTCAACCTCGGAAGAGCTGCGAGACGTTCGGACAGCCTACAGGTACGGAAATGCGGCACGAAGCACTGGAGAAACCACAAGACCACGAGAATAAACCTCAAGCTCAATACCGATAGGATCCGGTAACAAAGATAGGCACTCGCCTAGCAGGCCCGATCTCTGTCCGCATCTGTCCTCTAGATTCTTCCCTCGATTTCGTCATCCGGTCAGATTATGCATATTTGGCTGTAGTAATAGGTATATCTTACGAGGGGCGTGTATTTGTCTTTCCCAGGTATCTATGAATGCCTACGTTGTGAGCTAAGTCTTGTTAGTTGTAAGCACTTCACGCTCACCATGCTAGCTCTCTTGTGCACCCTTAACCAATGGACTATATTGTTAATATAGTAGTCAACAACCCTAGTATCATTGGTGGCAACATGACAGACACACACGTGTGTAATACTGCATCAACCGGAGAGCGGGGGAGTGCTAAGGGTTTGAAATAATAAGTAGAAAAATACCCAACTTGTATGCAGTCCCTAACTTAAGCTGAGCTTTTTTATGTAATAGTAAGTGGTAGAAACGCTGATGCCAAAATTTTCACAAGATTCTCCAGGCACGCTTTTTGGGGGGCGTTCTAGTGCGATTTTCATTCTCCCGATTTATTGCACCTAAGCTTTAACATAGTAGTTTCGAGTGATTATTTGTGAAAAAAAAACCCTACCTGAATGCAGGGAATCAACCAGAATAAGCGATCAGAAACAATGTAAACCGCCCCCACTGTTAGGATATAATTCCCTATATTATAATTAACGGAGACTAGACGCAGAGCTAATCGAAAACAACTCCGCTGCCACGATAGGTGCACTTAGTGCAATTGGCGGTTGGCTAATGTATTGATCGACTAGGTTGCCAGGCGGCCCTAGCCTAGCCAGTGAACCTGGGCTTTTACCCTAATAGAGTCGTACACTACGAACGAAGAAACCGTATTGTACGTTCCTAGAACCCAAAACCCCTTAATATTCAGGCCTATAAGCCTTTACTTAGCTATATCAATTATCCCATGCCAGTGGGCAGCTAAGCAGCCGAGTCTAACGCTCCATCTCTTCGTTTCTGGGTTAGGGTTTTTTGAAACGGGTAATCATTAGTCAGATAGAGCAGCCAATCAAATCAAACAGCGAACTAGTATGAAAATCCGAATATCAGGTTACAGCTGAATGCGAGGTCCAAGTCTAGGCAGGAAAGTTTCTTCGACTTCTAAAAGGAAGAAAACTCCTGAGATGTGGGTTAAATGATGGTTGGGTGTCGTTGTAGTAACATCATACAGCCTTCGCTTTATCATTCCGTCATTCATCACACCTTTCCGAGCAACCCACAAAAACTAGTAGCCCCTATCGATTGAGGTCGCACTTTGATTACACCGTCAGCTATAAAGTCGCACAGTGATTCCCTTCCTACTAGTGCTTCCTAGCCACCAGCACCATGTTTTAGCCGGAAAGTGCCAACAATCCATCTCTCAAAGTACATAACAACTCCAAACATTCAAGTATGCACACACTAATGCAGTTTCTAAGGCGCAAGCTTTCTTTTTTTTCTCTCGAGGCGGGCTGCGATTGGTAACGCGCTGGGCCTAGGGAATTCTGGTCGAGAATCCTAAATTTTACTATCACCGCGCTTCCTTCCCTTAGAATTCCACTTCCTGCCGGTGCTGGTTGTTATTTTCACTGCCTCTAGCGGTTCCATCGTTTTACGGGGGAAAATTAGTGGTTTTGATGACATTGTCGGTTTTGAGTAGGGGCGTACTTTACCTCTGTAGCCATTGTGAATCATCCGTTCCAGCCCCAAAACATTCTCCAGTACTCTGATTGAAAGAACAGGGCAAGTTGATTGCCAACATTATGCAGGGAAAGTACGATATGACAACTTGATGCTCAAAACGCAGATCTTCCTTCTCCTCTTTCATCACGATTGGCCAAGCGCGATCCAGGTTTATGGCAGGCGTCGGCACATATAACATAATAATCTGCTAGACCTGTCTCTTTTTGGCAGAACAGTAATTTGGGTGGGGGTTTTGTTGCTCTGTGCCTAGTTAGAAGGTTATATAAGGGGGTGGTTACTCTCTCGAAGCAATGATACAAGCTTTCACAGCCATCCTTAGCACCCCCACCTTTAGTCAAGAGAAACATAAACCAGAGCCCCCCTCTACGCCTTGCCCACACATAATGGCTTCTCCTGAAAGACGCGATATTGAATTCAAGACCTTCGACGGCCTGACCCTCCGCGGCTGGTTCTATCCAGCTGTAAGCAAGCTTGAAAAGTCACCCGCAATTATCATCGCTCACGGAGTAAGTATTGGTTCCCTTGTGTATACACCTCTATGCTTCAATTTGACTCATTATTTTGGTAATCAGTGGTCCTGCATAAAAGAAATGCAACTTGATCTCGTTGCCGCCAGATTCCAAGAAAACGGCATCTCATCCCTTGTCTATGACCACCGAAACACTGGTGCAAGTGATGGTCTCCCTCGCAATGAAATAAACGGGAACCAGCAAGCCGAAGACTATCACGAAGCCGTTACTCTCCTCACTACCCTCCCTGAAGTCGACACTTCTAAGATCATTGCATGGGGCTACAGTCTCGCTGGTGGCCATGCATTCCAGGCCGCCGCGATTGACCGTCGTATCAAAGCCGTGGTCACCGTCGCTCCCCACCTCACCCCTATTAAAGGAGTCCGCGCAATGTCTAAATCTGTTCGCTCCAAGCTGGATGCAGTGGTTTTTGCGGATCGAGCAGCCAGGATAAAGGGTGAAGAAATAGCGTATGCTCCTGTTGTTTCGGAGGATCCTTCTATACCTGCGTTTATGCCCATGCCTGAGGCAGCGGAGTGGGCTCTCGGTTTGCAGAAGACGAAGGCGCCGAGCTGGGAGAACAGGTATACGGTACAGAGCTTGTTCTACATCCGCACCCACAATCCCGCTGGGTTTATCGACGCACTCAGTCCTACACCTTGGTTGATGGTTCAAGGTGATGATGATAAGTTGTGTACGCCGGAAAACAACCTCGATGTATATCACCAGGCGAAGGAGCCAAAGGAGCTGGCTATCTATGTAGGTAACCATTTTAGTCCGTTTACTGGAGATGTTTTTGAGGAGATCATGACCATCCAAATTGAGTTTCTTAAGAGACGTTTGAGGTTTTAGATAGTTGTATTTAGAAGAGTTTCTGGGGGGCTTTACCTGTCGTATATGAAGGCCTCAGGTCAATAGTAAACCGTGCTCTTGGCTCATATAATATCACTCGTGACCGATTATGAGGTTCTGCTAATTGCTCTGCATCACAGTAAAGTACTTACTAAAAAGAAAGCTAGATACTATCTCGAACCAAGCTTCGACGCTCGATGCCAAGACTCGTACCGGTGCCCCACACAGCCCCATGGACCCAACCACAACTAAGGTATTAAAAATAATTGTCATGGAAAAGTTGCCTAGGAGGCAGGACTAGACGACCAAAACGGTCGTTTATACCTCCAATAGCTTGAATTTTTCTCCATAGTAGGTACACCACACACGTGCCAGCTCCAGCAGACGTAGATTCCAATCGTAACAGCTAGTTAGCTAGCTAGGTACTCACACATAGGCCAAAGGCCATATATAACTCACATTCCACCTCACACCATATTCTATCTATACTTACATGTAATATACAAGGTATCATCCTCCCCATCCTTATAATCGCTTCAAACACTCGCACACGTATGCATAAGCTATAGATATCAGCTCCCATAAGTTATCATACTACCTTCGCGTACCGCCAAGGTCAGCCCGATCCCATTCCACCGATAGTTATAGCTATAACTATTATAGAGTACAGCAAAAACAGTTGGCTTCATAACCAAAACGTACTCCTTTCTACCCCAATCATAAATTGAGCCACAGAATTAAGATAAAATACGAAATGAATCCCTAGCCAGACTCATATTCCCCCGCGACTATTGAAACCCAATATCATAAGCTCTGGACAATGGGGTGCGTTGTGTTGCTATGTGTCTTGATTGCAATATCATGACAAAAGTCGGCTGTGCCTTTGACAACTCATATATAATATCATAAAATTTCTGCGCACCAACCTACGAGGATTAAGCTAGTAGCGATGCATTTCCAAGGCGTATGTCCACATCAAAGACAACACCAGACCCTAGCAAAAAGGGGTTAATCTGATTTTCAAGATTGCAAAAATCGTTGACTACTGACTACCAGTAGGTCTAGATTAGTCTTTGCCGATAGTCTCACTTGATCCCAGCCTCACGAAGGACATGGCAGTGGGTTAAATCACAAAAAATCACTCATTGATGAGCGTCAGAACTCAATCTTGTGAACTTAGACTAGATTCTAAAACTAATGTCTTGGTAAGCCAAGCTCGGCGGAACTAATGTCGTTTGACTCCCACAGTACCCTTAGCCTAGTACATTGTGCCAAACACCTCTCGTTTTGGTGTAAAAATAGCTCAATGCGATCGTTCTAGAATCTTCAACATTTGCACGATCCTCCTATCGCGCGGGAAATAAAATAAAAAAGTTAGTCCAGTTTGATTATTCAGTAATGAGTCAAGGTTTTGTCTTGTCTCATCTATGCTATGCACAAATCCCTCAGGCGGTGCCCGCGGAAGATCCGATCATGGCACGGTTCTTCGTCCGACTTGTAAGACATACCTTTGGTTGGGGGGTGAACGTTTGTTACATTTGAGGTGACGTTTAATATGTCGCAACACATCCGAGAGTCGCAACATCCGAGAGCCGTTCAAGCCCACATGGAGGATGAAACTCGGGCCGAGTGCTGACTCTAGACGGCTGTGCCATTATGGGTCGATATGATTCACTCCATAATCGATTGAAAATAGGTTTATGTTTATGCGCCCAAATTTAGGGAAGAATGTTTGATTCTGAGTTTAACTCAGTCGTGGCTTTGCAAAAAGGGGAAGCTCAGAAGAGACAAGTCGATTTCAAGATATCAGCTCAAAAAGGTATCTACACAGGTATTATTTTTTTCCCCCACGGGAGAGATACATCGTGAATCCCCTGAAATAACGCCACCTATGTCCCTGAATCCTATCATGCAGGTACTTTGGATGATTGAAAAGCAATAATCTAGATCTCTCCAAGATTTCAAACCGGGCTTGCCAACGAAACATTGTATTCCTAGATTTGCCCGGCGTTATTATAACTGGACTAGACTTTGATATACTCAATACATAGGAGTGAGATAATTTCGTACTCAGGCCAGGCCCAAAACACTGGAACGATGAGTACGCCCGAGAACCTCATCTCCCCCTGTTCGTCTCATCCCAATACTACAATCCTGTCCCGAGTGTTTGTTGATATCGTAACCCCGGGCATTGGTACCATTCGGAAAATCTGGTAACACGGAGAACCCCGGTCTCCCGTATAAACAAAAGCAAATCTGATAGAACTGCACATATTCCCATCGGAGCTGAACTAGCAGCCCAGTTCTCGGTGAAATACCCATAATCGGCTCCAAGGCGTATGTGCTTTTTGTACAGAAGAATGCCAGCTGGTGGTTTACCACATTCGAGGACAGGCTTGATCTCCTAGCCACCATCGGCCAGCTCCGGGGGACAGGTGTGATACCTGCCAAGGTGAGGCGAGCAACCTGCAGCTATAGAGCACGTCTCAGAATATTAATAGGTGGGTAATCGCGTTCCCCGGTTTTGTGAGAAAGCCTCGTTTTTCTTTTCCCCCATCATCCCGGGTATTCGTGTCCGCGCAGGACTAAAAGAGTATCGATCAACGCTGAATCAGCAAAAAAAATCCCCTTGCATGGGTGACTATCGAGACTAGGGAGATGTTCCTGCATAGAAACTTCATAGATGCGCCATTGTTTCGACCGTGAAATTTCACAAATCACGTGCACCTGGAGGCAAACAGACTGATAGGAACAGGGTTGCACGCTAGCTAGTGTTTTATCAAGCGATTGTGAAAATCATGTCTCAATAGGATCTTCGACTATTACGCTCGAGAGGTTAAATTTGCACTAAGGGGATCGCGATCAGGGGGACGAAGATTGCAGTCATAAATCGTAAGTCCACTAAAAGTACTACTACTGAAAGTAAATAGGATACAAATCAAAAGAATTTCTTCCCAAATCTATACATTCCGGATAATTTATGCACCACCAACCTGTAATTTGCCAAAAATTTTCTCCCGATACGCCTTGTCCCATGAAAGATCTAAGAAAAACTGAGGAAACCCCCTCCTCTCACCCTGAAACCTGCACGAAATTCCCTAAAAAGATAATCTGAAAAGAAATGAAGAGGAGATCTGGGTTCATCGACCCCACTCCGCTTCGTCATCCCCGCAAAGAACCTCTTGTTTCTCGATGACATGGTGACAACTTCTAGGCCATCCCGGTCTAGCGTGCGGAATTAACGGACCACTGAAAGGTCCTAACGGAACGGACATCATCTTCTCATCACATCCGTTACATTTGACGTGTTGGCATTCGCTCCATGTGCAGATGTTTGTTTCTCCTTGCTTCACTGTCATCGGACCGTTGTCGCACTTGCAACACCGCCAACGTGCAGGCATAGTGTATTGATGGATTTTAGGATGAAACTGGTTTGAAGGGTTTGACTCGGCTTTCGATTGGATGCAAAGCTTCGGTTTTTGGGTGCGATGAAGTAGTGACTGCTAACAGCGACAAGGATTAGCCTGGAACTTTAAGGTATCGTGGGCGGGAAGAAGTTACTAGCTAGCTAGAGGAATCGTCTAGTGAAGAAATTCGTACGGCGTCTGTTGAAGAATTTGTTTTAGACTAGAAATTACAGTTCAATTTAGCAACCTGTCTCTTGTTACTGACAGTGCGTAGAGAGAGGAGAATAAATACAGGAGGAGCAAAACTTAGTGAAGATGGTTTCTGTAGAAAGAGCTTGATATAATGCACGCTATGTAGCGAGGTGGAGCAAAGATACCGGTATAAAAAGGGATGCTGATATAAATTAGGTTGAATGAGAAGGAAAATAGGTGGGGAGGTACCCTTCATTTATATTAGTAGGCTTTTGCCCAAAGCCAGGCTGCTGGAGTAAGTGAAACAGGCTTATTCTCTCCTGTTAAGGCCGCAAGGCGGAGTTTTTCATGTCCGCGCACTCATGGTTGCTTGTTTGGCCCCGCGACCCCTCTCTCTCCAGGCAAAGATTTACTTACAGTCAGTAAACCCGGAGAAAACATAGGGGACCGGACCCCTTTCAACTAGAGCTTAGTCGAGAGCCACACAGTGAAACAATTTTACGAACAACGCGTTTCTCACCACATAACAGAACAGACCGATAATTCAATCAATTATGGGTTCGTACCGTTTCCCAAACACACCTCGATATTGGATGCCTTTGACACTCCCAGGCACCGAGATATGACGAAGCCTCGCATGAACCTGAAATGGGCAAGGTAGGTAGGGAATCGAGAAATTCGAGTGGTGTGGAGTTAAAAATACGACATCTGGGGGAGTGAGTGGGGGGGGCGTACAATACCGGTAGAGCGCGGACCACTGGACTGGAAAAGTCACTCAGCCAGCCTTCCCTGCAGATAGCATTTAACTTCAAACACAGCCAAATGAGGTATAGCGACCGGATGGATTGCTCTAGTCCCTTTAAGTGACCTGATCAAGGATTTCTCATCGTCTAGGCATTCCTTGGTTTGCTGGTTAGAGAATTGTGTTTGGGGTGAAGATGGGGATGCAGTTCATTTTGAAATCGATATTTCATGGATTTTAGGGGCAGCAGAAAATTTCAAGAGGGAACTGTGCTTCACCCAGGAGCACGGGTTACTCACTTCCCGAATGTGCTGCTTCATTCCGAGATTTCTAACTTACGATATCTCGCCTAGGAAAGAGTCACGCCGCGGCATTGACTATCCACGTACGTATATTCGAGTGTTCGTTTGTTCAAGATCAGCTTATCTTGGGACGTTGGTATTTCGAGTAAAGCGCGACCGAAATCAATCTCTCTTTCAAGCCCTTCATGCACGATGATAACTACTCATGTGACCTGAAAGTCCCCGCGGGATTGGATCACAATCTTCAAATTGATAGCTGATCGAACGTCGCCTTTTCTTGCGTGGATCATGTTCCGTGGCTTGATTGGACGAGGACGAGATGAGAAGTAGTCCTGATGTACCGGTCGGTTATCATACTGTCAAAAGGTAGCGTACCACCATGTTTGTAGGCTCGAAATTGCAAGTCCAACCGCTTCCCGTCAATCGCTAGTTCTGAAAAATTCACCTAACTACATGTCTATCTGACGTGTAGCTCCCATGGTTGTACTGCACAGCACGCATTGTCCTCCAGCATTTACTGTACATGCCTGGCTTTCGTCCGGTCTTTAGCACCAAAGGATTGAATGAAAATTCAGAAACAACCTCACCCTCCTTCCAGAGGAAGGCCCACGTGTGCAGAACGGGGGATCTGCGGGTAATCGGGTAATCGAAGCCCTGGCGGAAAATTTGAAGAATTTCGTCTCGGAGGTGATGCATTGCCTATTCGTTTGAGTTCATCAGCTGAGAATGTGAGAGCGTCTACGTGCATAGATCAAAGCCCTTCTTCATTTTTTTTTTGTTTTTATTGCATTTTTATTTTAAATATCCGATGAAGACTTGTGCCCTGCCTGTCGCTTATATTTCCTCCGTAACCCTAATCGTAACTATTAGGCCCTTCTTTGAATGGGAGCCGAGGGATCACTAGATTTCTAAGTTCTCCACTAAAGTTAGTTTTGGTTTGGAGATTTAGAGTTGTGAAAACGAGGATAAGTACTATCGATAGGTGTTGTTGTACTCGGTTGACTATTGGATCTGTCAGAGTCCCTTTTTGGATCCACTCATCCCGGTTTGTAGAGTAATTCTGATCTAATATCATAAGAGCCTATTTATTTAGCCTTCGGAACCTCCCTAGGGCATCCTTGCTGTAGCTTACCGATGCGAATTATATAACCCTATACCAAAGCCTGCACCTATCTTGTTCGGTCTATATTTCTAAACCATGATCCCGAGTTTTCTATACGAATGCGCCCGGTTTTCAATATGAGGTACTATTGGGTGAAGCACATCTCGCGGGATATGAAAAGACTGAGTGTTGCACGCAAACAGATGTTGATCAACGTCCCACCATGCAAGGCAGTAAAGTGAACACTTAATACCTCGCAAATTTTATGAACGTTGAATAGCATTAGTAGCTCCCTTCCAATGCTTCCCTAGAGGCAAACTATGTCTTCTATAGAGCTCCAAGCCTGCCGAAGTAGATCTGTAGGCTAGTATATATTTTTGAGGGTTTGCTGCTATGAAGCTAGGACAGATTCGAGAGGTATCTCGGATGTCAGTGAAAGCTCTCTAATGCCCATAAGCATAACTTTGCTATAGCTATAAATGCTAAACCAAGAGGTTGATGTAAGTTTCCCCTCAATTCGCTACCAAATCCAAATACCTAGAGGAAGATACGCACAGGCCAGCGTAGGTACATACATGCGCACCGCTTTTTTTTCTTTTCTTTTCTTTTCTCGGGATGGATGTCTGCAATGTGCATACCGGGTGGACCATCATTCCTCATATGCATATCCGATATGGGTTATTCTATGTTTTGATAGAGATCACCTACAGGGACCCGTGACAATTGGCGACGACTAGGATATCTAAACGTCGAGAGTACCAGGTCAAGGCCGGTAAGTAGGTCAAGCCTCCGAAAGTGTAATTTTGCTGGAAGGAACTGATACGTTTTGAGCATCTGGCGTCTTCAACCCAGCAGTTCGGTTTGTTGGCATATGACGTACAATGTGAATCAAATGACCACCGGCACCAGAATTTGAAGCCATACATATGAAACTCTGCACAAGCATTATGGCCTTTGGAACTACATATGTAGTTTTTTTTTGCATATACGTCACTTGGGAACTAACAGTTTTCTTTCTTTCCAGAAACATAGTATATGTCTCGGTCAGTAATCAGCTTCCGGAAATTGCCTTTAGGAGCGTGGAACATCAGCCTTTTTCCACGTGCACGTCATCTGTGCTTTACGTCCGAACCGAGCCCATTTTTACGTGTAACTTATACAACTGTTCTCCTCAGTGCGTGCTGGATCAGCCTAAATCGCAATCTGCTCTCTATTCAAGACCGGAAATAGTTAGTAGGAGACCAACTGCCTGGCCTTAAGAGGTATCTGTGATTAGGGCTGGGGCCTGGTGACAGCATGCATAGGGCGAGATATTTAGTAATGCTATTGGTGGAGGCTTGAATGGCTAGGTCTTAGAGACGCTTGGGCGAGTATGAGTAATGTAGATACATGTAATTGGGCTAGGCCTAATCTATAGGTATAAATAACCTCACGAGAGATCTTGAAGGAAGTGGGTAGTCCTACCGCGCTTATGGCGCTTAACCCGGCTTTCCTCTGGATTCTATTGTGAAATATGCGTATGCAGTTCATGGATCGGACGTCTCATTAGACAGTGACCAACTGACTGGCCAGGTTCGGTACGGCTCCACAATTGGTATCACATGGCAAAAATCAGTCGACAGTCCCGGGGAAAACCTAAGGCACGATAATCAACCTATAACTGCAGGGGAGAGATTTAAACCCATTCAACTCACCTAGAAATCATTCCACTCCACCGCAGAAAATCGTCCCAAGATGCACCCTTCTATGCATGTAAGATATAGTTTCAGATTCGACTAGCATACATGTATTAATAGCAATGGCTTTTAGGAGGAAATAAATTAGATAGGTCCTACATATAAAACTATAATCAAACATAAGGCATAATAGATATAAGTATACGAAGTGCGCATGGCGATGCTTGTACATGGGAAAGTTTATCTCGCCACATGAAGATGGGTTTGATACAAGCACACAATATCTGCTTCTAGGGATATATGTTTATATTGAGGAATTTTGGGTCATTCAATGTCATCTTTCCAATGAAAAACAGAGGCAAGTAGACAGATTCTAGCAGTAAGCAAAATCAAAATGATGTGGTAAGAAATCTAGACAAAAAACAAACAAGTAGAAACAGATCCGCGGAAAAAAGAAAGCTCGCTTGCGGAACCAAAAATTCGCCAAGGGATAATGGATCACCAGTAATACAAGAGTAATATCTATAATAAAAAACAGGTGTAGAAGACAAAAGGGACATCAAAGGAGCAATGAAAATAAACCACTGAAAGCCAAGCGCTATCATGGAAAGAGAAAAAGCAAATACGAATGAGTTGTGTTATTCCCGCTTGTCGCACCGTGCCACCATCTACCCCATCAGAAAAAACTCCGAAACCCCCAAAAGCTTCAATTTCCCGTTTGCATCCAAAATAGGATGTTTTAGCGAGAAAGCACCAGTGTAACCACATAAGTACCCATGTTGACATCAGCATCCTAGGGTGTCCTAGACGTCCCAAACCTCTGATAATAATAAACCATCAAGTCCGATCTCCCACAGTAGATTTTGCCTGAGCGATAAACGATTGATCATGGACGAACGTTGGTCTGAGAGATTGGTGTGAAAATTCGCGGGATTGATTGATCAAGGTTGGTTCGAATGAAGCTGTTGGAAAGTGCTCTGAATCAGAAAGTGCTGGTGAAAAAAACGGGCCACAGTCTGGGTTGTTTGATGGCCAGATTGTTGGTTCTACCGTCAGAATAGGCAAATATGTCATAGGCGGAGTTGAGCCGCAGGGTAAGAGGAGTTGGTTGGCAAAGCCAACTCCAGTTTGGTGCTCCTCCAATGTGTGCGCTCTCCTGTAATTAGGAATGTGACCGCAGTTGGCACAACCAACATCAATTGATGGGTTATGGGGACCGAAGTTACATTTGGGCTTCAAGATGGGGGACGTTAGAATTTTGGTACAGATACTAAGAATAATACAAGGGTGACTTACACAATACCATCCGTCCCTCGTGAACACTCCAGAAGATTGGATGTTGATCATCTTTGATTGACTGACCATGGTTTAAAGTGCTTGTAGTATATGAAAATGGTGAAATCACTTAATAGTACTGTAGAAAATATGATGAGGTAGCAGATGCTTAGCAGAGGTTTATGAAGTGGATATTTGCTAGCTTTTAAGGTGATGGTATGAATACTGGATGTATTGGCTTCCTGGAATGGGTATCTCTTACATCGCCGAACTCATCCTTTATATATTTTTGCAAAGAGGGTATCCGGGAGGAGAAGCCCAGTGATTTGTGAGGCGTAGGGGAGTCAGTATTCGGAGAAAGAAAAAGCATAGGTAGAGAGTTCTGTATCCAAGCCTCTGGATGTAAGGCGAGTTTCCTTAGAACAGGAAAACCCAAAAATCATTCTCAAGGTTCATGGGCTAATGTAAGGCCATGACGAAGTCTGTGAACAAGGTTTGTCTGCACTAGACAACGATGAATCGCTTTGTGCTCCCATTACAAGTCCAACTTTTCCTCTATCAGTGGCATAGCCATGGATGGACTTCGCACTGCAGAGAAGAGGTCTTATGACACAAGAGGAGGGTTTCAAGGCTCTCAAGTACCGATTTCAATAGTTTATGTTGCGGCATAGAGCGGCCTGCTTCGGAACTCTTAGTAGACTTTAGGTAGAACTTCTAAGTTAGTATACTAGCCTGTAGGAAGGAGCCCCGGCAATCCTGGTACTGTATGCATTAACACAAAGAGCCTCTTGGGGGCTTGTTGCTCGCAGTGAAGGAGTCATCTAAAGGATAGATAATATACTGAATGCCATAGGCGGATGTTGTCCTGTCCTATCCTATCCTATCGCCCCGCAGAGGAAACAATGAACTCGTGAGTCGCTGTTGCAATTAAACAATTGTCGGTAGTTGGACAAAGCAATGACCGCAGTAGTAGTTCACCTTTGGTGTCAGTTGACGAGTCCGGGTCCCTGCAGAGAACACATCGTGGTAGCCGGTAGTGCGAGGCGAGGGCAACCACTCCTTGGTGCGTTTTACGTACCAAATACAAGAGCTTCCAGGTAGGCCTCGCCGCCTTATCAGGAACCATCTAGAACAAGTCTGTGCTGAAGAAAAAAACTGAGGAATAGGCAACAAACCCCAAGTAATGGATTTCAAATGAGATGAGCCGCGATGAGGGGGCGTCATTCTGATTGTTTAGGGCTCAATTCGCGTGTTGTATGCTGTATGCTGCTGTGCACTATTCCTCGACCTAGCCCAAGAGCCGCAATTTCTTGGCGTTACCAAAAACGCTCACCTACATCTCATACTTGAAAAGTCAGCACTTGTGATTCTACGCACAGGAAAGACTTTCGCCTCCTGTTAGCCCAACCACCTAATTTCGACGCGGCTCTGAGCGTCCAATCCAAGTAACTGAGTGAGGGCTTAGCTGAAAGCGAGCGAGTCCTTTGGCATAGAGCGCATCCTGCGACTAGACATTGAGTGAGCATTCAAGTTCAATAGCTTGCGCGCTTCTTTGTCCCCATGGCCAGTCAAACTGCCTGCAAGTATCAAATTGCCACTTTTGTGCGCATAAAAGTACTGTGTTGAACAGCTGGTCTAACTGGAGAATCAGCACCCGCAACGCTAAGAATTACTGATCTAGAATTCGAGATATCGTCCCAGTCTGCCTATCCATAATTCTACCTGGACTATCAATACCGATTTTGAAAGCCAAATTTACTAGTCTGTGACGCCTCGGGGGTTCTGCGATTTGCCGGTTGTAACCGATATTGAGTTCCATGCTTGGCTGGTGCTTCTAGGGTTTCTAAAGCGACTTGTGAGGTTGACTGACTTGTCAGTCTTAGAGAGTATAGATCGATTGCGCCGTGCACATGGTGAGTCATGGCTACTGGATAGGCAAATGTGTACATACCGGGCCCATACACCATACACATCCTGAGACTGCTGTAGGATTACCAGCAGATCAAACGCGTTGACATCTCGTTTCGTCAACCTGCTACACAAGGTAGTGTATGTAGAAGAACTACAAACGGCAACTGGGGTATCGGAAATTCTTATCTTGCCAACCCTGGTCATGGGTGACGAAGTCCTAGAAAAGTCGCAACGCGTACATGCGAATAGAAGTTTTTGAACATTAGGTTGCAAATCGATAAAAATTCATTGGTCACTTTTTTTTTTTTTTTTGTATCTCACAGCTGGATGCCTAGGTTCTATGAATGACGGTAGTACATGCGTAATCGAGTAATATATACCATAGGTTGCCTCTTTTGGAGAGAGCCGAGTCTCCCAACGCGTCGGTTTGTCTGCTCCTCTGACTCGCCTTAAATTGACTGTGCGTTTTCTAGATGGACACAGGTGACATAGAAAGCGTTGTGAGCCTTGCGAATCATTGGAATTCGACGTTCTTAGTATCTTCTTGGTGGAGTGAATGTGTTCGATTGATTACGGCGGATCCCGATGGTATTCGCGACCCCAGCCCAAGGACAATAAACGTTATAACGAAATATTCCTTTCGCCCAGTCTTCGGATACAAGGCTGCTATTTGGGTTTCTGTTAGCGGTAAAACTTGAGATACTCTACTGTAAGAGTATTGACTTTGTGCCTTGGGAGCATAAAATGGGAGGCTGGTCCTACACGTTGTGTCATTAAGAAACATGGTTTAATAACTCAACTTACCTCGACGCTTTTTATAAGAGTTAGAGCTCCGCTGTTGCACTTGAATCGTGATGTTTTCTTTATCCCAGAATCTTGCGAAGGAGACTCCCATCTCCTTTTTATACTTAAACATATTTGCCATTGATACGGTTGGCTTTTATAAGCCCCTTTACTCATCTGACTGGAACTGCTCTACTGACCACAGGCGGGGCATCCTCAGGCCGACGGAGAGTTCCAACTTCGCGTGGCGTCTTGAAATGAGTCGAGATCCCCAGAAACTCGGTAACTAAGGCATCCGTTTTCGGTAAACTTTGGGTACGGTTGCGGCTCTAGGGCATATCAAGGGGTCGCATTAAAGTTACGGTGACTCCCGCCAACCAGGCACCTCAACCATCAAAACTCTAATGTGATGGTTTTAAGAAGGCAAAGTGAATTACTCCTGGCTCGAGTCTTCTGGGCTCCTCTTTAAGTGAAGGTTCGCTCAACTGATAGTTCATAGTCGAGAGACCATGGCTTCGAATTTGGTCAGCCGCGCCGGTTTCTAAATCGACCCGTGCTACCTTCCTCGAGTTGGACGAAGTCCAAAAGTAGAGCCCGGCGCATTTTTAGCTGTCTTCATACGCATGTTTCAACGGTGTCTCGTTAAGACTTCGACTTATAGCGAAAATTAGGTAAAGTGTTGGGAGCACACGTGGTTATATGTTTGTTTTTAATATAAGCTTTCTCCAAATAACTAGTCAGCAGACACTAGCAAGGAGGAGTGCTCTTCTAAGTTTCTAGGAAACGTGGTATTGGGTTTAAATAGATGGCAAACCAGATGAATGGATTAGATGGAGTGCGTGGCTCATGGTACCCTTGAATAAGCCAGGTTTATCATTCAACCAAGGCAAAATCTGATCAGGCCAAATAGTATCTTAAAATGTTGCAATGTGATATGGTAAAACTTTTAATGTGTTTAGACCATGTTTCAGTAGGATCTATTGGAAACCTTGTGTAATTAGATTCCGTTTACCTCATATTTGCGATGCCACAATAGTTACTGATTCGGCGGATCGTTATCTGAAACGGAAGTCGCGGCCGTGACAGGGATAAACTATGTTTTTACTGTCTCGGTAGCGAGGTGGTTAGTATCATAGATTTTATTGGCTTCTTAGAGAACTTGTGCTCAGGATAACTAACCAATACCTAAGTGCGACCGACTCTAGACGCCAAAAACACGCCCGAATTACCATAGTATTAAGCATTTCATCTAGTAAACGTCAGCAAGTTGTATACAGTAAATCATCTATGCTCAGTATATGTTGTAACAGAACTATATGTCACGAAATATCACTCGGTTAATATATTACTATCGTGCTACGCGGTTAGTTAATTTAAACACTCTAAGGAACGTGTTTAAGCACTAAAAATAAGACATCTGGAGGGTATATGTTTGAACGCTCTTAGACTGGATCAGTTGTGCGGGCGAGTTTCCTTGGGTTTCCTAGATCGGGTCTTTGATTTTACATGAGTTATCTCATCAGGCTTTTTATAATCATTAGAGATTTCGTCTCCTATATCTCTAGATTAAAGTGCCCTTTAAATTTATTGGAGGGTGGAAGTCCTGGTTGTATAAATACAAGTTCTCTCGGAACCTCACAGAAAACTAGAGGGAAGTTGATTTTCAGTCAGTCAGTATATTTACTCTCGTTGATATCTTTTGTCCCGATCAGACTAGCTTTATTATACATTTTAGGTAGACCTCACGTACCTTTTTTCGAAAAAAGTCGTAATTTATTCATATAAGAATCGGGATTTGTTACCAAAACTGTTAGCTCGGATCCGGATAGGATTCATCCGAAGCAGAGGGAAAAACCTGCAAGATATAAAAGGCGCATGTAGCTACGCCAAATAAAATCACTATAAATGCGTATCATCAGTATTCTTATTAGGGGATTGCCATTGTCACATCAAAATTCGAGAAGCAATGAGTTAAGTCGTGAGCTCTGGGTGGGAAAAATGTTCATAAGAGGATCCTGATGGGAACGAATCACGTATTCGCCGGCGCCTGGTATCCACCAACGATCCTCTAACGCCCTTACCCTTATATTTTTACTGTAAAAGGAAACGATATCCATCGTACAAACCTTGGAGAGAGAGTGTGTGTTTGGGCTTGAAAAGGGGGAATGAAAAAACGGCCCAGCTCCTTAAAACAATATTCATTGTACATTGTATTAGAGAAATGGGAAGAAAAGTGGTAACAGTTCCCTCCAAGTATCCCTTTTCCAAGTAACGGACTCAAGGTAAGACATGAAGTTGCAACTGAAGTACACTAGGAATAGAAAACGCATTAGAAGGAAAGAATTGCGAACTACTGTTTTGATTTTTTTGCTCGGCCATTGGTAAAAAAACGCAAACCGGAAGAAACTTGCTGTGTCCATCGAGATTTAGAACACTTACTAAACATCCCCTGGCCTAAATTTCACAACCTAGGCAATCCAAACCCTCCAACAATCTCCAAATCTGAACAGACTTCAATTTCCCAGCCAGTTCCCGCTCTCGCTCGAGGGTATCACTGGTCTTAGCCCATGCAACCACGTTCCGTTTCTGCCTGGCAGACAGTATATGCTTTGGGTCTGCTGCAAGTGTGATTATTCGCACCCAAATGTCCTCCGGGAGGTTTCCTGGGAGCTCCTTTGACTTTTTCAGCTGGGGTACCTCTATCTCGGAAACTCTAGCGGAGAGAGGAGAGACACTTTGAGTTAGACTCAATGGGTCTGTTGTATCTTTTTCCGGTGCAAAATCGCCAATCTGTGAAAAGTTTGGCTCATTCCATGCCGGTGGGCCATCGGCGTGCGGATGCTGGTGAAGGTTTACATTTTGTGGATAATTGAGAGAAATTACCGGTAATCCGGAGGATAACGCATTCATGGAACCTAGCCCAGGCTTTATTGGTGAGTTATAATGAAAATTGCGTCTAGAAAATGATAAGTACTCGATCCCGACATTTTCCTTGTCGAAAAGTATCGTTCTGCTTGTAGCCAGCATTCGCAAGGCCGTTCCCCAGAGCTCAACAGAACCTATCCCTGAATCTTTTAATAGTGTACCCTGAATCTTGCTTCGGGCTCTCTCTAGTTCAACAATCATCCCGCTCCCGCAATTTGTATAGGGTGAATTGGCGGTATATGGAGATGATAAACTCTCCCTTCTAGACCTCAACGGTGTTGATGGAGCACTAGAAGCATCCGATATCTGTCTACCTCTGGCGAATATTGTTGTCAGAGATAATGCCGCATCTCGTATGTTTTCCGCTAGCTCGAGGACCTTAAGGCCCATGGGTGTAAACTGGTCATTTTTCTGGTAGACAATACCAGAACACCCCGAGAAGTGATCGTAACGGTCCAGAATCTCAGCTTGAAATCCAGGGCGGGTGGGAGGAAGGTAACGAAGGAGGCGATCTGGAGTTGGATGGATGGGGAGGACATAAGAGAGGAAGAGCGCTGCTTTATCCGAGAGCGCTGTTTTAGAAATGATTAAATAAGGAATTGACCTTAGCCCATGAATCTCTGCAATCCCAGAGCCAAGGGACGTCGAGGGCGATAAAGTAGACGAGCGACGATCCTCTATGCAGGCAATAGATTTGTTAGTACATCCTCTTTAGTGTGCATCCAAATACTACGTACCACTGTAAGACCTGACAGACTTTGTTGGGGTCGAATAAAGACTCGGTGTGGGCTCTAAGAATTCTCGATGAGCAGAAAAGCCCAAGGGCTGGAACTGTGAAGACAGCGTGACATCTGTCTCATCCAAACCATCCTCCTCAAAGTCCGTCTCATATTCTTCATCAGAACTCTCTGTAACTACGGATCCTGCTGCTCGAGGCAGAATCAGTGGGGATTCCCGTGCATAGACATTCAAGAATATCTCGATCCCTCGATCACCAAGTGAATTTTCAGAAATATCTAGCCTTCGAAGGCTGCAGACCTATCTTAAGCATCAGAAACTGTTTGTATCAGTTAGTTGGACGAAGAGATTGATACATCTCTGAATCCAACTAAAAAGTTCTCCCAAATCTCTGCATCCTCCTCTGTACAGATCTGAATACCATTGCATCGTAAGTCCAAATCCTTCAAATCCTTACTTGCCAACCTGATAACTTTTGTGAGATGCCTTAGACCAAAGATAGTGAGGTTATTTTCAGATAAATTAAGTTCATCAAGCTTTGTACTGCCAGAATCGAGGCCTTTTGTGAGACCTTCGCAAGCAAGCTTTAAACCTTCATCACAAAGAGACTTTCCTTGCAGGTTGAGTTCGATGTGTGGGTCTTTCTGGAAACGAGTCGGTTTTGCTGCTTGAACAATGTACTTGAGGACATCTCGTTTGACTGCTGCACCAAGTTTTTCCCCGCTAATTTTGCGCTAAAGGACGGTTAAAACTCGAACGAACAGCAGAAGCAGCGGAATATACTCACATTTGTGTAATTTAATTTCCCCATTTCTAGCAGAATAGGTGCTGATGATTAGGATTGTCTTCCTCAGGATAGAAGCCAAGGGTTTGTTTCGGTTTGACGACAAAGAAATTTTCTTTAAACGACCAGCGAGACTCTCTTTGGAGAGCACCTATCAAGAAGGCCGCTGGAATAACCAGCTTGTTTGAACCAAACTCTCTCTAGATCTTATATGTCTAGCTGAGGTAGATGAGTGAGTGAAGTATTAACGTTAGTAGTGGGTGAACGTCAGAAATGACGAAGATGGATGGCGGGAGATGCGAAGCAAGGATGTTACAAACCCTCATTTGTTTGGGTACCTTGGTGTGCAGGAAGGGATTACGAGTAGATCCAAAGAACGCAAACGGAACTCTAGCTTTGCAAGGGGTTGAGAGAAAATAGAATAATCCGATTTCAGTGCCATTTATGTATTACGGCTTTGTACCACTACATGTAGTTTCTATTTTAGATGGATCCATGATTTTATATACATGTATCTGCCGTTATACTTGCGACGAGGCTGGCTTCACGTGGAGCGTGACATTTCTTACAACATAATACGGTTAGGCTGACAATACGGGAAGAAATCACTTATTCTTTTTTTCTTTTTTCTTTTCTAGGATGCTTTTTTTCCGCCGTGGATAGTAACTTCAGGGTATCTTTATTCACCCTCAAGGCCTAAGGAGAAGATGATTTTAGTGCAATTTTCGGTACCTTGTCAATTACATACCCCTTCATTCTTGCTGATGGTATGCTTTTCCGGAATGTTTGCCTCGTAAACGGTATCTATCAATTTAGGGCACTGAAGCCACGCTGTCGCTGCTGCAAAGGGCCGTCTTTACGGCTTAATGATGGCCACGCGGGAAGATATGGTAAGAAAAAGATATAGAAGGGATCGGATGCACATGGGGGATACATGTATCTAGGGTTGCTGATTGGTATCCTGCCTGGCGTTTAGGTTCCATGGTTCAGAGCTGTCAACTACGGGTTCCGCTAGCTTGACAGGGATCTACTCACGTGGGACATAGGGCTCAGATGAGGGTTTCCCCACAAAATAATAATCATCGAGTGGAGAGATCCCTGGAAGAGATATATAGCCGAAATAGTACAGCACCTGAAGATCTATCCAAATGTCCCAAAGAACCCCACATTCGTCCTTCCCCCGCTCATATCGCTTGGCTGGACTTTTTCTTCTCGTGATCACAGCAAGTGTTAGTCTATGAAACTTCGTTCGTCAGTCAAAACTCACCTATCTATCATAGGGAACTCATACCTGAGTAGAGGCCTTGGTTCATCCTATCTCCATCCGTTAGTTTGCAGTAAAGCAGAGTCATGGCAGATCTGTTTCCTCCATTTCTTCCATCCCCTAGCTCGCTACCACTAGCAGCCGCTCCCTCCGTGGGCTCCTCAGCAGAAAACTCTCCACCAGCAGCAGCTACGAGGCCCTCGCCTTCTCCTCGCCTCCGTCGTGAGCAGCGAAAAGTTCTACATCCTCTAGCCGATGAATCCGACGATGGATATTCTCCACATCCTTCTATTTATGAAGCCTCTCCGGTTGCTTCTGACGACGAGAGCCCTGATGATAAAGAGCCGCTTTGTGATTCGTACGACTCGACAAAGCAAGGATCCACTGAGCTCCCTGACTCGGAGCAGTCTGGAAGTTCTGAACAGACAGGGAGAAGCAGAAATTTCTCGCGATTTTCAGCCCTCTCTATGATGGAAACTATTGCAGAGCAGAAGAGCATCGCCAGTGTTCGTGAAGAAATGCTAGATGGAGGAGCATATTCTCCACTACAACAAGATGATGAATCTGGAGATGATCAATATTACTATGATTACGCCAGTCCTACTCAACCGTTGCATCCAGTTATGTCAGCCTCTGCCCCAAACCTTGGTGGTGGGTTTCCCATCCCTATCTCTCCATGTGCTTCGCCACACGTATGTATGCCTGACAATTGAGCTTAGCAGGGCTACCATATCCTTCTTCATCTGAGCACCCCACATCAGCTCCTACAGCCAACACGTTTTTCTTACGTGGGTTATCATCACCTCGTTCATTTCCTCCTCACCAGCCTACCTTCCGCCCCGCCCTGTCAATGAATAGATCATATGGAACTCTTTCTGCACATCCATTCCATCGTGCTCCACTCCTCGCTACTGCTATAGATCCGTATATAGAAAATCAGCGTACCCCCGACTCACTGGAAAGTCCCGTAGCCAGGAGTCGATCCGGTAGTCTTAGGGATATGGGGATATGGGGAAAGCTTTGCAGAGGATTCTGTCTCGTCTGCTGCTGTGTTAGCATAAGTGAGGATGATCAACACCACAGTCGGACTGCGGTGTAGGATCTAGACCTCCTCAACGGCCGAAAATTCTTCCATACCACATCGTCATCACAGACTAAAGTGGGTGGGCATGTTATTACGAAGTACGTTATGACGATTAATGGCCGACGTTTAATATTAATGAATGACGGGAGGCTAATTATTTATCTGGGTAACCGTTCTATCTTTTTACTCATACTTTATGTTTTCTGTTTCTCGTCTCTGTTTCATCGTTTTAGTCTATTTTATTTTTTGGGCGGATCGTCAGTAAATACTTGTTTTTGTTCCATTGGGATCTCATTATTCTTATTTTGGGGTATGAACTTTGGAAGGGCGGAAAACAGTTCGGGTTTTTTTTCGTTGCACGAGCGACGGTAAATACTGGTGTGTTATGGACACTAATAGCTCAAAGATTATTGTTCAGATGTGGAACTTTTGTAGTCTCCAGGTCTCATTTTTTGTTTACTACACTTTATTAAGTATAAATGGGCGGTCTTCTCTCTTATTTATTCTTCTACAGGTCTAAGTATCCGAGCTAACATCAAGAGGCACTTATTGACTCTCTTCAGTAGTTAATAATTCTTACTCGATAATTTTTTTGGTATATCTTGGTCGATCAGAAATAAAACGAATGGCGGTATATCACTTCTGAGAAGCAAGAGGCACTGGCGAAGAAAATGTTTTATCTTCACTCCGTTTGTAGCATATGTAATGACACCCTCTACTTTCACCCGTAGTTCTCTTTTTTTTTTCTGCCTCCCCACCGCCGGTAGCTTTCACTTGGTGCCGGCACATTCTCAATAGCCCATATTAAAACTATTAGTATTGCATCCTGTTACAGAGGACTCTGCTCTAGTAGATCTTTGGTAGCCAGGCGAGTTTTGGGAACCCGGCTTTTAATACTCGATCGTGGTCCAAAACTCCGGAAGAAGAGAAAGAACGGGAGGGAAGGATATGGGAATGTGGAGATATTGAAATGGGGTAGTATGGGAGTAGTTGATCATAGTGTGACTATCTTTCCAAAGGTACGACGCTGACGAAAAGCACGCAGGTCATGCGAGGACAAAGAGAGAGAAGGTGAAGAACGGGTAGGAGAACGTGATGTTTATGGGAGTTTTTGGCATGTTAGTGTTCCGTTGTGTTTTTGGTTTTGGTTTTGAACCCTTTTAGACTTTAAGGGCCCATAACCTAAGAGTTGAATGTGCCGAATGAAAAAATAAATAAATAGTCCAAACCTCCGACAACCCAATTCAATATCAACCCGAGTGATATCTTATGGATTTAAATAATATTAGTTACGATGGCTGACATGCGACTAAGTCCTCGAAGCCTAATACTACCAAAGTGACTAAATTAAACACTTCTGTAGGATTGATTGCTGTTATAACTAAAAAGGGCTATAATTACGAAAAAAAGTATACACTTCCAGCCAAGTAGCGGTAGCGCAGCGGTTTAAGCTCTGTGCTAGATCACCGCACTTGACCAGACGCCAAACAAGCTCGAAACTCATCAAAAGTTTCTAGAGGAGAGGTGTGCCTATAACATGTCGACCTTTTATTGCAGAGACATAGCTATATTTTTTATAGATAACCAAAACAGCCTAGGGCGAGTACTCAACCACAAAGTTCGACATCAAACCCTATATACAGACTTGAATCTGGCGGCGCTGTAGATACAAATGGTAGGTCTGTTCGTTTGTTGTTGTTAGGCTCACTGCCAGCGTTAGTGCGTTGTTTGATAGAGTTGACGTTTCTAGTTTTTTTGATTACAGTCCATCTATTACCTAAACTAAGTGAGAGTCTAGCACCTCGGCAACTCGGCAGCCACAAAGCAGCCCAAAGGCCCTGAACTCTTAGTTACACTAGTAAATTCCTTATAGAGTTAGGCTTGATATCGAAAGAGTAGCCTCAATTTTGTCAGGGACGGTGATTATCTTGTTCTAGTAGTAAATAGCTGATGAGCTGAGAGATGATTTTAGCATAAGACGTTTTTTATGGCTGAGTGATTCATCTTGTTAGTAGATCTAGTAGCCCACGGGGTCCTCCGATCAGGCTATAATTACATTTGAACTTAAGTTGAACCGGAGCTTTTTCAGATAATTAGGGTCACTACATTTATTTCCAAACAAACCCCGGAGACAGCTGCTACGCAGCTGTCCAAAGCTAAGTTCTATTTAAGTATATGTATTGTCGCACGCCAAGAAGATCCTTTTTGTTGGTAAAGTATCAGAAGTCACGAGATTTGGGAGAGTGTCATCAGATAGTCATTTAAACCCCTAAAAAAAACTATGGCTAACTACATATACATACACAAATCAGTATCTGCTGTCAAGATAGAAATTATTATTACAATACAACACCGTTGTCATGCTTCCATCACGCAGCCCCACCATGTCACTCTTAAATTACATCTACAGTACAGTAAGATAGCACCACTACCCCGGCCCCCCAGACATCACACAATGAAAGATAACCCACTAAATACGTTATCGAAAGCCCCAAAAAAAAAGCCTGAATTAACCAGCGACCATACCAAAACCAAAGAACCAAAGGGAAAACCGGTACATGCAAACCATGCAAACAGTGCATTGATACGCAAGGCTGACAAAGCGACCAAATCCCAACAGAAACCACAACCGACAGGGAAAGCGAAAAGAGAACCCAATTAGAAAACCAAACAAGCATTCTAGCTAGCGAAACCGAAACCTTATTCAACCCAGCTCAGGCTCACCTTCGCCTCCACCGATGAACCTCACCAAACCCGACCGCCGCGCCTTTATATAACAGTAGACTCGAAACTCCCCTCCCCATTACTCCTACATAATTCCTTAACCTTCAAATTTCCACGACATACCTCCTGCATATCTATGTATATCCATACTTCTCGCAGAAACATGCTCATACGAAACCACCACAGGGTACCTTACTGTAAGGCTGCAAGCTGCGGGTACGTACGAGCTCACATTACAACGACCCATGGAACACGAACAAGGGGGGAAGTATTGAAGGAAGAAGAAATTAAATAGCCATCGAGTCACATGGCTATTTTTTTCTCCTGCGTGCAATATATCTGCAGCAGCCGCACTTCTCTTTCTTTTCCACTGGATCCCTATTACTTGGTTGTTGTGCCTGAATACTGATACTCCGAGTGCTATCTCATGACTGACTGAGCGTTTCCAACACCACACCACACCACCTCCCCTGAAAACATCCCCATAGTATGCAAAAAAAAAGAATATGAATAACATAAGACTTACCAGCATCCAGGGCATGCAGAATGGTTGGGCCACGATTTGACACTTTTTCCCGCATAGACATTTCGAAACACATCAGCGCAGGCAAGCAGGGTTCACTCGGCTATTTCGCTTGCTGGGTTGCTTGTTCGCGCAGTCAGTCGTTCATTGCCAAAACATACATTTTGTCACATCATGAATTGGAGTAGAAAGTTGCACCCCTCGTTCAGCCTGGCCAGCGGGGGTGGTGCAGTCTAGCTACTTTTCGCCAGTTAAGTACCCCTCAAGCTCAAGCGCCGGACCCCCGCTAGCCACCCAATCACACGTCATCACTCCTCTCTCAAGTCACTCCTCCACTCCGCTGCACTCTGAGTGATAACACAAGCATATTACGAGGAAGAAGAAGCAATGGACCTGCAAAGGTCTCAATTCCCCTCATCTATCATCACTACTGCATTCACTTCCCCATTCTTTGACATCAAGACTTAATTGACATGCACATGATGAATAAAGCAATAATCCTCATTCAGCCCACATCGTAATACCCACACGCACATCTGACTTTCATCGCTTGTTCCAACCCACAGATAAACCTACTTAAAGTTCGTCTTACCTGCAGCGAACAAAAGAAAACAGCACTGGGGGATGAAAAAAGCAAAAGAAAGAAAGCGAAAGAGGGTCCGAGTGGGCGGATAGAAAAAAGAAATTATCGTTACGACCTATGACGCCGCCCCTTTCCCCACCTCTTCCAGAAAGAAAGAAAGAAATCACAAGAAAAAAGCAAAAGTCAAGAGCATGAGTGCAGAGTTAGTGCAGATTAGAGGAATACCAGTAAACGAGAGAAGGCCAATCCATAAAAGTAACACCATAAAAAAAACAAACGACAGGACCACTCCAGGAGACCTTATAGAATACATGTGAAGGAAAAAAAAGGAAACCACATTGAAAATCATGAGAGATGTTAGCAGGGGAACACATCCCCAAAAAAACAAAGTTCTGCGCCTTTTAGTTATAGAATTCAAAAAAACTTCCATGCTCCCCCTCATGCACAAGTGGCTTCCCGCCTCTCCCGCACGTCCACACCTTTCAGTTTGATCTCCCCTTTGTCCCCATCTTCTGTGAGCTTGACCTAACCAAAGACGGAATTCCACTTCGTCGCTTCATGTTGGCCAGCGGCTCATTCAAACCTCTATTCAAGGTCACACTCAACTTGGTTGCCTTCACCGCCGCAGCAGTATTTCCCTGTTTTGGGATATTAACATTGATACTTCCAACCGCATGTGGCGCGACCTGCCGTCGTAAAGTGGCTCTGTCAGAATTAAAATTGTCTCCCAAATTGAGACTCTCCCAACCTCCTTCACGCGCAAAGCAGCTTGCAGTTGAGCTAACGACCGAATTGCTCCCCGAATTGAAGCTCTCCCAGCTCCCTTTATGCGCGAGATGCCTCACAGCAGCTGCACTAGCGGCTAAATCGCTATTGGGCGTATAAGGTGGCGTAATAAGGTTATAGCCGACCGGCGGGGTAGTTAACGCCCGGGCCCTTACAGGAAGTCCGCGCGCGACAGTGGTCCTGACCGGGATGGCGACAGTGTTCACTTTTTTGTTCATACTGTATCCGCTAACGTGTTTCTGAACATTATAAGTAAGATCGCGACTGACGTGTTTCCTTTGAGTACCAGTATGGTTTCTATTGCCACTACCCCCAGAGCCATACCCCAACCGGTTGCGTGTGTCCCGCATGTTCGTGATATCACCGAAGGCTTGTTCGTTTTGTGCCGCAGCCGTAGTCTGTCCGCTTCGGAATTTGAAGCTCCTATGTTGATCGGACTTTGAGCTTGTAGTTTCCATGCTGCGTTTATTTGTTGATGCTACCTCAAGGGCATTCACTGGATTGGCTACTCGTTCATGGGCACCTTCGTTGAGACTAGTGGATTTCGTTTGTTCATCAATTTCTGTCGGCAATACCATACTCATGCAGTAATTAGCATCGTCACCGGTATCATCCTCATTGCTATTGAACTCCCCAGCCCCCTCCGGTGATACCGATTCTGGGGTAGGCGGCATAGCATTTCTTCCCATTTCCAGATCTCGAGATATCTTGTCTCGCTCCTTGTTCTTGTATTCCATCATTTCCCTTCTTGGGCTCACTCTCCGGGTTGGACTAATTCTCCGTCCCGGTGTGAACACGCCTGCAAGCTTCTGAACTCCAGTGAGATCCCAGTTATTCCCTGGATTAGCAAGTGTCTCCATAGCCTGCAAATTTTTATCGTGATCGGAAGGCAACGGCTCATCGTCCTCGGAGTATGCTTCCAAATCGTTGTTCTGGCTACGATACATACTCGCAAAGCTGCTTTCGCTCAACATACTAAGTTGTAGGGAAGCGATGCTAAATGTCGGGGACGGTGGGCCATCATCTCCATCACTCATAACGGATGTACACCTACTCATAAATTCGGAAGGGGCCAGAGATGCGCGGACTGGCGCGTGGCCCCTATCGCCTGAGAGAAATGCAGTCTTCACCAAACTTATATCATTATGAGCAACGGAACGAGGCGTCTTAAGGTCGATAATATTAGAGTTGGCGGAAAAGTAGGTCGACCCAGGCTCATCATAAAATGGAGTACTTAAACTTGTAGGATATGTCCGGTAAGTGAACGGCGATACCCTAATCGGATCCAACCCCTGTGCAGAGTCATTATTAGGACCTTCCACTCCACCTGGCACAGTTCCCTGCTCACTAAACCCTGGTTGATTTACGGAGGAGTAGTTGTACGTAGCGTCACACTTAGCAGCGTCGTCTTGAAGCGTGCCAATTATTTTTACCGCATCATCTAAAGCTTTTTCGCGTTCTTGAAGTGCTTCACGGAGCTGACTGTTAGCGCGAGTGAGTTCGTCGGCACGAGCGTTGGCACGGGTAAGTTGAGTTTGGAGATACGACAATTCCGTTTCAGTTTTCGACGCTTTTTGGCGGAGATGGAAGAGGCTTAACTTCAAGTCGAAGTTTTGCTTTTTAATAGTACAGATGAACTACCGCCGTCATTCAACCATCGTCAGCCTCTTTCAAACATAAATAAACGAAAAGTAAATAATTAGATGAAACGAATTTTTCAAAAAATGAGCTGAAAGCAAACCTGATCCATTTCTCTGACTCCCATCCCCTCAATTCTCCTGTCGATATTCCTATCCCATCGATTGCTCTTTGCAGTTGAGCCAGGCCTAGTCAACGAATATTGCGCAGTAGATTTCAGAGTACTTCCTTCAGATATAGATAGTGTTTGATGTTCGTCCGACAATAGCTGTGTTCTGCCCTTTTTTGCCTCAGCTCTTGCTTCATTAAGCTGCTTCCTCTGCTGTTGTAGGCGCTTCAGAAGCAGCGGTGATGATACGTCTACTACTGAGACGCGCTCCAGGGGACGTGCAGCAGCAGAGCCAGGAGCGTGGCTATTGGTTGAGGATATCTCCATCGATATGATGATGGTCTCTGATGATGGAATGGCTGGTTAGTTGGCTGTGTGGAAGATGGTGATGGGGTGGGGAAGGCAAGCAGCGGCCTGTGGAGGGGTGGGTGGTGGAGAGAGGATGAGTGGGTGGTAGAGGGAACCATGGAAATATTAATGATAGTAATAGTAACAGTCGTATGTAGTAGTAGCGGGATTGGAGGAGCCATTGAATTTTGGATTGGAACCGTTCACTGATTCGTAGCAGCGGGAGCAGGCTAACAGAGGGAGCTAGTGTCCTAGCGTAACTCTGGGACTAAGATGCTAAGATGCTAGATGGAAGCGTTGGTATATCATACTCTGCTCCACCTCCACCCAATGGAGGGATGAGAGGCATAGGGCTGGACTCAATGAGATAAGGCAAAAGAACAGTTGGTTGCTGCATGGGATGTGCTCCGTGTGTTGCATACATACATCTAGAAATCACAGGCAGACAAGCGGGCACTTCAATCATGCATACATGTACTATGACGGTGGGGGGCCGTCTGTTTGCCAAATCGTCTGATTGTCGTTGTCCAGGTAACATACGCCAACGATCTAATCTGATCTGACCTGGTTGATTAGATCTTGTCTGTAGAAAAATGTCAGATTAGATAACGGGAGACGGTGATCTTCCCCCCTGGTGCGATTGATGGCTTTCTAGACGATTCGACTCCTCAAGCTCTCTTCTTCTTTAAAGAACGTCCCCCTTTTAATTCCTTTCCCCGCTTTCCCGTCCATCTCGCTTCTTTCATTAAACTTCACCGCTTCTCTCAGGCATCTCTATCAGGTACGTGAGCTCTTTCCGTTTTCTCGAAATGTCCATCTGTCCTCATCTCAGCCCGGTTACTTCCGTTGCTGGGAAGAACGCTGCCTTTCTCGCTCTGTCCACTGAGAATCACTCGCTCTGTCCCACCTGGTGTCTCTCACCCGCTAACGTTCGTTTCTACCTAAAAAAAAAAGGGCAGTCTATTTAGAACTTTTCAATCAATCGTACATATATTTAAATAAACTCTTCACAATGGTTCTTCACAACCCCAATAACTGGCACTGGGTCAACAAGGACGCTCGCGAATGGGCTCAAAAATACTTCAACGACAAGCTCACGGTCCTTTCCGTTAGCCAGGGTGATGTGTCTGCAAAAATTGATAAAGTCTTGAGCGTGGAGGGTGATGTTGACGTCTCCCAGAGAAAGGGAAAGGTCATTACTCTGTTCGATGTCAAACTCCGTCTCGAGTTTTCTGGTACGTTCAATTAGTTAGCTGTGAGCTAGTTGGTATCATGAACAGTGGAACTTATATACACGAATTATGTTTCATGGCAGGCAAAACATCTAGCGGGGATGACGCTTCTGGTAGCATTACCGTCCCCGAAGTTGCCCATGACACCGAGGAGGATGAATACGTCGTAGGTTCCTCAATTGCCTTTTTGATGCTAAGACATACATCATAGCTAACTTACACGCCCCAAGTTCGAAATCGATGTCTATTCTGACAATAAGGAAAAACAAGCCGTTCGCGATCTTGTCCGCACGCAACTCGTGCCTCAACTCCGCAGAGCCCTCTACGGATTCTCCGCCGACCTCATTACTGAACATGGCAAAGACATCCAACACGCACCTAGCTCTGCCCCAACAACCCCCAAACCTGCTACTGCCTCCTCTTCTTCATCTCCCGCTCCAGCTTTGGGCTCCACCAAAACTGAGCAAGGAAAAGCTACCGCGAGCTCTAGCCGGTTGGTTAATACTCTTACCATCACAGATGATATCGAGTTTCAAACTTCAGCCGAACAGCTGTATTCAGTCTTTGTAGACCCACAAAGAGTCGCAGCATTCACCCGGTCACCGCCGCAGAACTTTGAGCCAAAGGAGGGCGGTAAATTTAGTTTGTTTGGGGGCAATGTTGAGGGAGTATTTAAAGTACTGGAGACGAGCAGGAAGATTGTGCAGTCGTGGAGGTTGGGAGGCTGGCCGAAGGGTAAGTCACACAAAATCACTCACTACATGTTTTACCTTTACTAGTGCAACAGAAGAGAAGTTACAGACATGCTAAACAAAAACTCTTAATCTCCTGCGGGATATCACGAGTAAAACAGGACACTACTCAACCCTTACCCTTGTTTTTGACCAAGGTAGTGATAGCACCACCCTCCGACTCACATGGGATGGTGTACCAGTCGGCGAGGAAGAGGTCACAAAGCGGAACTTTGGCGAGTATTATGTCAAGAGCATCAAGCAAACTTTCGGGTACAGTACCTCCCTTCCTCGTCGCCCTCGCCCTTCTTATCCCCTTTCTATGAAGCATATGAACCCCGCTATATCATTTCCTCCGTCTGCTGTTACTGTACAACCTGATTCTGCGTTTCTATTTGGGGTCAAAATTGTGGCGCTGGTTTGTATGCCAATTGTTGCGGTGTTGCTTGTGCCAATAGCGAAAAAAGCACTGAATGTGTAATTTGTCAGGAGCTTTTTTCTCTATTTTACTTTTTATTTTACCTTTATTTTTATGTATGAGGCATGTTTTTGTTTATATGGGGACCATAAGCGGGTGAGAAAAGTTGAGAACAGAGGCGGGGGAGGTAATGTAATACTGCAACGTTGTGGTGGAGAGAGAGAGAGAGAGGATGGGGGGCGGAGAACACGGCTACGTTTGACCAACCACTAACGTACTCTCCGCGTTATCTGGAAACAGTTTCGGTACCGTCCTGTAATACCCGTTTCATAAGCAAAGAGAAAAAAAGTTAAGCGAGACGATTTGCACGACGAAGAGAAAGACCGGAACAGGATCGTATATTTTCCCTATGGTATGGGCCGGCAAGGTAGGGGAGGGGCGAAGGGGGAACGATGGGGAAGATACCGGGAATGCATGATATCGGCTGTGGCTTTAACGGTGTGGAATGCGAGTTCTCGGTACACAATTCATGGCAATGGCAGGGTTTATTGGTTTTTAATAGAAAAAAATCTAAATCTTAGAGAACTTTCAGCCTTTTCATCATGCTGCTGCAGCATCTACTTCTTGCAAGATGCGATTACAAAATTAATCTTACTGCAGGTAGCGATAAAATTAACTATGCCGTACCTGCGTGATCACCCCCAAAACCCAAGCTCAAGCAAAAGATATTATGGGGCGAGATGCGATCTTGGTGCAAAGTCGACTGCATATGTCTCAGAGATCCGGCTGAGTCGTGTTCTTGTGCTCCCGTCATAGTCGGGTCACTCGGATATGTGTTAATGCTGCAAGGGCTGGATCGCTTCTTTTTTTCGCTCTCGCTTGCGGCTGTCACAGTAAGCCTGCTTCAAAGCCTCACCATCGCAACCACCACGTCCCTTCTTCAAAGCTAAGCATACATGTGGTGAGAACGTTAACGCAGGAATGTTAATGGAAGACGTGGAATGCACAGAAGGCCGCAACGTAGTAAAACCCCGCCCCGTGCTTGTGTCGTAGAAATAGTTTATCTGCAAGATATGACTATCATTTCTGCGGACGTTTTTTTTTCTCTTCAATGTAGGGTACTCTGTATCACCGTTTTGTAATATGTAGGGTCGGTCGATTTGGTTCACTCAGGTAAAAGGCCCAAGGCAGGACAAAACTTAGCTCCCTTCCCCCCCTGCATTGCCACTGCCTCGCAGTGAATACAGGAATTTAAGCTTTTTTAGCCTTTCGTTGCGATGAAGATGAGGTGAGGTGAGGTGATGATGCTTGTGCCTCCTATGCTAGCTGCGAGGAGAGAGGCGCATTGTTCGCGCTCGACATGGGGGGATGGGAGTTCAAGGGGTGGCTTAGACAATTATTAAAAATTAAAAATTAAAAAAAAAGCTGAAAATTTTATAATTTGCCATTCGGTAAAACCCAAAATAGATAGTTGACGGAAATGAGATGAATTTGGGGGGAGGGGGAGGGGAGAAGTAATAAAATATTGACAAGTTAGGTCTGGCAACGAGACCAAATAAAATAATAATTAAATATTTATTTAATAGCTGGCTAGCCCATCGGAGGTTTTTATTTAATTTCTTTTTTCGCTCTGGGTTTAGTTTCAGATCAGACGAACTTGATCCACACCCCCTTCCCCCTCCATTGCAATTATTGCGCAAGATGACTCGAGACGCGTTTTTATTTTCATCGTGAGTTTCCATCAGTGGCGTTTCGTTTCGTTTCGGGAAATTAGAGTTAGCCACTCAGCTATCGCGTGTGCTATTTGCGGGCGGCAGTGATTTGATTGGATCACGCTCTACACGCTCAGCTGTTCTAAACAAATAAAATCAGGCTTGTGCTTTCCTCAATGGGCACCAGGGAAAATGAGAATAATTAGAAAAACCATCTAATTCTAGCTGGAAGTAAAGAACGAACGATGTAAGGTTAGTTGGTAAAACTGATCTTTTTTTGGAATCCTCTTTTTTGTGGAGATTTCCAGATAAACAAATCTTAGCTTGTAGTCGCTTGATTGGACACGGTGGTTAAACATCGCGATCTTCTACCCTTCTTATCATTAATATCCATTTGACGCGACAAACAAAATGAAGCCCCCCGAAGATATGGGAATAATTAGAAGAGATCATTCGAAAAGAACGGGTGGATGCAAGGTTGGAAAGCTGACGATTTTCAATGTTTTCCTGGGGAAATTCCAGCCGCCATCAAGGTGGTAAACTACTAGTAAAGTCACAGTTGTAATTTCGAAGTTTCATCTCCTTCTCAACACGCGTACTCTAAAGCTGAAGACGGGTCTCCAACGATCGTCACTCACTCGACCCGGAGTAGCGCCGGAGAGAATAATCTAGAGGGTTTACAATTTCTGCTGCCAAAGGCAGCCTTTAAGGCACAGACCGGTGAAGCTCAGGGTAGTCACAAACATTCGTTTCGTTTCGTTTCGGGTGCCATTTACTGTGACTCGGCCTTGCCTTCTCTACTAAGGTGGATTATGCGATTCATGATAGTAATTGTGGCGCTTAGTTGCTTGCGGTTTGTTGTTGTCGTCATATCATCAGGCGAGATTAACTTGGCTTTTTTTCTTCCTTTTTTTCTACCGTGCTTTCTTTGCTTGAATTTACTTCGTCCGTGCTCAGACGTCATCATAGTCCACATTATCATTGCTTCCTTTCTTCCTTCT
This sequence comes from Gyromitra esculenta, assembly GCA_038503075.1. Lineage (NCBI taxonomy): Eukaryota > Fungi > Ascomycota > Pezizomycetes > Pezizales > Discinaceae > Gyromitra > Gyromitra esculenta. The sequence goes on from JBCAML010000005.1 coordinate 638,063, forward strand.
TTTACATTTGTTTCTTTTTCTTTCTTTTTCTTCCCTTTCTTTTCTTTTTCCCCCTCGAACCGTTGAGTTTCCCGTTCCGCAATTGGGGAATACCGCCGGAGAAAAAAAATCAAAGAAGAAAAAGACAGGGTGCTGTTGTCCAGTGACAGTTCATGAAGAGACAAATTCATGCATCAATATGCACCCACCACACGCACACTCGGATGCCCTCGGCGCGGCTTACGGCGGCAGAGAGAGAGGGGGAGGAATATGTAGAGTAACTTATGGCAGCACCGAGCGGCGGCGTGGCGGAGTTTTTTTTTTTGCTCAATTGCTTGTCACCCCGCCATTCGTGGACTCGGACTAAGGTTAGTGATTGGGTGACGATCAATCCACTTGATGAGCAAACGACTTTTCTCGTCTTCTTCTGCTTCCTTTGCTTCTCCGCATCCCGGCTTAATGCGATATGTGATGTGTAAACTATCTATCTCGACTTGAACCATCCTATGATCTACACCCCAAGGATGAAGAGGGGTGATCTTCCTGGTATATTTTTTGCTGTCTTGTCTCCACCGGAAGCTAGTAAAGTTGAGGAGAGGGAAGGGTATGGGGGAACCCTTGCTTTTGGTTTTGCGTATGCGCGGTAAGAACAGTGAGCGACGACGACGACGACGACGACGACAATGTTTACAATACTTACCTACATGCTGTGGGGTATGGTATTAGTTAGCTAGGGAGTCGTGGTTTATGTTGGTTTTCTTTTTTTGTTTAGGGCAAATATATCGAATCGCCGGCGGGAATGTGCATTACGGTGCAGTGTGCCGTGCGAATACCCATATAAGTTAAAATCCGATTTATTTTGGAGGATTTTGTTTTATTTTATTTTAAACAATTTCCTGATCGGTTTGCTCGCTAAGGGAAGGGGATCTATTATTGACCATTCCTATAGGCATTTGAATCCCATTCCAGTTGGGCGTAACCCGACACAATGGATTGATCCGAGGATCACGAGAAGGGCAAGAGGATCACAAGAAAGTAGGTAGGTAGCGCTCGGTAACGTCGTCCTATCTCGCGCGGGGAGATACATGTGAGTACATACATTACATGCGATGCGATGAAAGGTTTTCCTCCCCCCTCACCCTTCCCTTCTCTTCTCATTTTTTCCCCTTCCCTTTTCGCCTATATGTGATGGGTGCTTTTGATAGAGGAAGTCTTACGAGTCTCTGGGAGGAGAGCCACAGGCAAGCGCGCGCTCTCAGGGTTCAATGCTCGTACATGAAACTGGCTGTCCAGAAATACTTGCATACTGAAATTAGAGGGGATGGTTGGAATTCTGCATACTGCAGGCGAGACCCCGTTCGGTAACGCCGCAGATCTTGCCCGCGTACCTTTCCTGCCTAGGCGTGGCTTTCGCGCTATTTGTGGCTGGTACCAATTCAGGTACTTTCGCTCCCACTCCCGAGTAACTGAGCGGGTGATGGGACTAAATTCAGCCTTCGGAGTCTGTCACCAAAGTCACCACCACCCGCCGTGCTGCCAGGTCGGGACGGTTGAACGCAGCAGGTCCGCGTTGTTTCCTGTTACTTGCATAGCCACAAAAGTTTCACTGGCCGAGGATGTTTTTCCCTCTATCTCTGTCTTCGGCTCAGTCTGGCAAGTTAATCCAGGTATCTCGTTGGTGTCTTTGTCGTAATGCAGGTCGGTCCGTCCCTGTTCGCAGAGATGATGATGGGAGGTTTGCCCATCATTCACCACTTACGTAGCGTACGCCTAGTAGGACAATTGCCAGACATACAGATAGACAGGTTGAATATGTACGCATCCGCTGGCCTGGCTGATGGTGTTGGCTGTTGCACTTGCTTTCCTTCGACCATCTCCTGTAATTCTCTTCTCTCATGGTATTCCTGAAAATGCCAGTCGCCTTGACGCTCCAGAAATTCCTCGCTTGACTCCTGTCTGTACTCCTTTCGTTGCCTGCTACCTCTTGACACTCTTGCTACCGATCTTCCCATACGCCCCCTGCTTGGCGTTTGACTGGAACGTGCCCATCACCACCATACATCACTCTCCCCAGGGCGCTGGTGGACCCCTTGCGGCGGGATAACCTAACATAGGGGAGGGAAGGGGGCCTGCTAGCATTGGTCAGCCTCCGCTCCTGTTTCTGTTTCGGAGGGACACGATTGCGCGCGTTACGTGACCCGATATCGCATCTTGGGGAGATTTTGTGTCCAGCCGCCTGGTTGGTCTCTCTTCTGCTGCTCGCTCGTTCGCTGGTGGCTAGCTGGCTCGTGAAGCTGCTGCAAGTGTTTCTGGCCACACTGTCCACGCTCCAATTTGCAGGACAGCAAAACGGGCACACAGACATTCAAGCCCCCCTCACCCCTCCTCCACAGTGCAGACACCTGAACCCCTGCCAGCCCTCTTTCCACCGTGACGCAGGTTTGCTTTAAAGCACCAGGCGCCCGCCCCCCCCAGTTTCCTGCTCACTCCAGGCTGTGCTTCATTCAATATTGCTCTTACTTACATCTATCAATTCAATAATCACATTCCTCCGCCTTCAATCATTACATCCGCCTCTGCCTCCACCCTTTGCAGAGTTACCCTTTAAACAGCGGTCCGGGACCCATCTTTCGCCTAACTATTGCCCACCCCCATTCAATCCCCACACTACCTTATATTAAAGCCTATCCCTCCCGCCTCGCTCCAGTGTCACTTCGATAGAGACATTTACGGTTATTGCTACTACGATTCTACGAACATCCACTACAACATAGCTACTACTGTCTTAGTACCTAATACTTAGTCAACCTCACGTGATAAAATATTCAATCAACCACAATGTCGACTATGTCTCGCAAAGCTGCCCTCGAGGAGTTCGTTCGCCGTCCTGTAACAAAGGAGATGATAACATATCTGTCCATTAAAGCTGGCAATGTTATCAAGTGTGAACAGAGCTCCCCGGCTCTTCCACCCACCCCTCCATCAACCCCTCCACACGGAGATTCCCATACCGATTTCTCCCTAAGGAAGCCTCTACTGCCTACCCTTGAGCAATTTATTACTTCCATTGTCGACCGGTCACATGTGCAGGTCCCTACTCTCATGTCGAGCTTGGTTTACCTTGAGAGACTCCAGAAGCGACTTCCAGCTGTAGCAAAGGGCATGCGTTGCACTGTCCACCGTATCTTCCTCGCATCCCTCATTCTCGCCGCTAAAAACTTGAATGACTCTTCCCCAAAAAACAAACATTGGGCTAAATACAGTATGGTACGCGGCTTTGACGGCTTTGGGTTTTCGTTGACGGAAGTGAACTTGATGGAGAAGCAGCTCTTGTTCTTGTTGGATTGGGATTTGAGGATCACCCAGGAGGATCTGTATGAGCACCTCGAACCGTTCCTTACTCCCATCATTGAGCAACACGAACGCGAGATGGAAGAGAAGCTGGAATTGGAGCGAGAACAGCAACAGCAAGAGTTCGAGGAACAGCAAGCAATCATTGCCATGAAGATGGAACTGCAGACCAAATCACGACCATTGTACTCCTCATCAATCTCGTCAAACTCATCATACTACCTTCCCACACATTCATATGTCGATTGCACACCTCCAATGCAACACTCACACTCGACTCCCCCATCAAGCTCTTCAGGTCGTTCATCGCGAGCATCTGAGCGATCTGTTGATCACCCATACCACGGCCATGCACTACGATCTCAACGTCGGTCTATCACAGCCGAATACTTCTACCCCACACCACCTTCCACTGCTCCTTCGTCGACTCTGATCCCGAGTCTTGCCCGCAGTGGTACTACATCAAGCATAGCCTCTTCGAACGCATCATCACCCGCTACACCATCAGTTGTCATGATGCGAAGCCTTCTCCCTTCAATGGAGTCTGGGAAGAAGAAGCAGCGGTCCGCAGGCGGCAGCTCAACCGGAAGCCTTCTCAGTCGTTTCTTGTCTAGTGCATCAAGCCACGAGAAGAGTATTTCTATGTCGCGATCATCATCATCGCGATCACAGCAATATGTTTGAATAGAAGTTTCCTTTTCTTTCAATTAAGATATCCTCGTCCTTGTCTCGTCTTATATATTTTTTATTACTTTTAGTTTTAGTACACCCCCCCTTTTTTTTTCATTCTGTCTGGGAGACGCATAGACTGGTAGGTCGTCTTGCAATAATTGCTGTTTTGTTTGCATTGGGGATCTTTTCATTTTTGGTATATCTTTTATACGGGATACACGGGGAGAAAGTCATTCACAGACTACGATTTTGTAACGGTACGGAAAAGGCGCGGGGAAAGGGTTTCTCATCATCTGGGCATGGGCCGGGGGATAAGGACTGGATGGTGGTGTTCTGGGTCTGATTTGCGCGCTGCTTTGCTTTTATTAACTTGGGTCTTTGGTCCTTTTTTTTCGCACTCCTGATCACGGTACATATTGCGCTTCTATCTGCGTTCACCTTTCTTTTGTTTTTCTATTTTGCATTGCAGCGTGGGTTTGGTTTTTGTCTGTACCTTTTTGGGAGATTTCTGGTGTTTAACGTGTAATATTTCTATGTTTTATTTCACATGCGTTTGCTTTTTTGTCCTTCATTTCTGCCTTCTCTTATGTTTTGCTATGGCTTTAAGATTATGTACAGCACGAGTTGATGGAACAAGGGAAACTTCGGATGGGGTTTATGTACTATCACGATACGTTTTGGTTATGGGTGTGAGCAGAATAAAAAAAAAAGCATTAAAAATTATCAATCTCTGCCTTCTCTTGACTACATGTACCTACTTGAGCGGAAACATTGCTGTGCTACTCTCGATGAAGATAAAGGAATTGGGTTTTTGAAAAGGTTTCAGTATTTGTGCGTTACTTAGCGCTAATATGTATATATGTATGTACTAGTATGTATGAGGCTGGAGTTCGGACGGTTTCCAAGGAATTGGATATCCTCGTCTTACGGTCTTGAGAACCTTGCGCCCCATGCATAGAACGAACCACAGACGATACATGTGATGCGACATGTCCAGTAAGGGGGGGGAAATGTCAAGAACTTCTCCTACCCCACGTGCGTCACGAACTCTTCGGAGAATGCTCTTTGTGAGGAAAGTTGGAAACATTGAAATCGGATACGACCTTCTCCTTGGTCTCCTTTGCGTAACTACGATTGGGGGACCTGAGACGAATGTGTGTGTTTGTGTGTGTGTGTTTGCTGGGTTTACTTATCCGTCTGGGGTAGATATACGTCGTACAGGGAGAAGGGTCGGTTCTGGGCGGCCGTAATGTGATGTGATGCGACGCAGGGTGGATCCGTTGCGGTGCCTGGGATCGGGCTCAGGATCTCTCTCTCCCTCTCTCCCTCTCCCTAGCTTTCTCCTTCTTCGCGAAGATTAGTTGGGGTGGTACAGTGGGATGTAGGTAGGGGTGTGTGGTTCGCATAATTGCCTACCTATGCAATAAAATAATCTCCGGGTGGGGGGGGAGGGGGAGAAAAATCGTCGCGATGGGAAGGACCGGATTATGTAGTAATTCCAATTTGCAACGTGGTTTGATGGTAAGGCATTTACTTCAGAAGCCTGATTGATAAATCGTGATGAGGAGAGACGGGTTAATTATAACCCACAGAACAGCGCGGCATGGAAAGGTTCACGGAGTTGATAACGATCGATCATTGACGGGATTGTAATCCTATCGATGTAGGTACAACCGGTACCCGTAAGCCCTGCACAATTGAATTCAGGCCATGACAAATTTGGTGGTAGCGGATGAGGTGGGAGCTTAAGCATAATTCGACAACACAAAACGCCCACTTGGATGGAATATTGAAATTGAGAATCGAAGATTGGTCGTGGTAGAATAAAGTACATGCAGAACGATTAGAGATGTCTGTGGAGAAAAATTGATAACATCCGGTAGCGAAGAACGTAACTCTAACATTTCCCCAGGAAAAAAAGAAACCCCCCTATCCCATTACTTTACACTCGTCACGGCAATAACGCCCGATAAACTATCACGCTGTGTTGTTCCGGCCGCAGGTCTTCAAGCACAGGTATATATTTTTTGAGCTGATTCCAAGGGTTTTTTCTCTCTCGGCCGGATATTATCAGGTCATGAATCATAATTTTTTCTACCCCCAACACCGAAGCACTGAGGGTCGCTGCCAAAAAGCAAGTTTCCTGAGATAGTGGTTTTCCGAGCCGGTGACTACCTTGGAATAAATATTTGCTTCCGTTTGGTGTGAGATTCTTTGGATCCCCTCTAATGAGCGTCGTGTACGTGTTGATTGTTCCGGAATCGGATCGTCACGTTGGCATCCAGTATGATCGATTTTCATTGCATGCATGCGATCAACGCGTGCGTGTTCGACGAGATAGCCAGATCTTACAATTGGGAGGGCCTAGAAGCCGTCTTCTTGATATTTACTAGGTCTGGAAGTACTCCAACCACTTAAACGTCGGGCTTTCCTCAACAAAAAAACTCTGTTTGTGGCTGAGCACCCGACTGTCTTGGTCTAGATAAAGGTTAATTGGTTGGTACTATAGCGAATGATAGGCTATGATCCACTAACAAAGGGTGCGGGGAATCAAGCATTTTTATCTCTCTCGAAAACTTCCTGTAGAACTATCAAGCTAGTCTTCAGAGTAAGCTCAAGTGCCTAAGTATCTCGTGGTTTCAGTGGTTATCACAATTTTGCATTCGTGGTTGCTTCAAAGCGTCGTGTTGACTTGAAAGTTGATCTGTCGTCCGAGTAAATGTTTTTAGTGCGTTTAACCATTTGTTAGGACTAACCACTTTTTACAGTTTTTCATGTAAAGCTTTAACTTTCGACCAAGCCACATTTGCCGTTCTTGAATACCTCCAATCACTATTAAAGCCAGTTTCGTCCCGATGCCTATCATTCAAGACCCAATCACGTCCCAGTCTAGTTTTATCACCACCCAAATCTATTGTCCAACTCACTGATCATGGGTAGAGTTTTCACCTCCATCCGAATCACTCTCTCCCACTACTGCCCGTGCTTCCCTCCGCCTCCCCACGAGGAGGAAGGCATTGAGCTTCCAACAATTTGCCAAGCCCCAGCAGCACAAGAGCCAATGCATGTTCCCCAGAAGGAAAATTCCAAGGCTGACATTGGTGATAAGTTTTCTATCGCAAGTGGCGATAATTATCATCCTACGTTGTCCGGACCCGACCATTTTGACTCACCTTGGAAAGCCACCCCTCATGCTACTGGAAACGCTACACCGTCTCTTTCATCAAACCGCCCAACACCAAGAGCCACTAGGCGCTATCGTCAAACAGTTGCACTTTTTGAAGAGCTCTATGCTACGTATGTGCTCATTAAGGAAGTGTTTGAATACCTTCCTCATAACAATCAGCACTGGTTTGAGGTGATGACGTTTTATTACAGGGTGAGGTCCTTCATAAATGAAGGCAGTGATAAGTACTTTTACTATGAAGATCGAAGTAACACTGCCACTGATGCTAATTACGGTGACGCCAAAATTGTTGTGGGTAATCTTATTGAGGAATGGGAGAAACTTGAAAGGCTTCTTGAGGAAACAATGATCGGGCAGATGGCGCTCGAGGAAGGTTGGGAGGAAACCGTACCACATTCTTTTGTTTGAAGGCGCTGGCGCCACGTTTGAAATACCAAGTAGATACTGGAACTATAGGTTGTGTACCGTGATGGGTTCATATGTCAGCCTTCCTTAGTTTATACACGATGAAGTGTAAAAGGAAGTCGGAAAAATAACAAAGTAGATATGATATATATATATAGGGATCCAATACCGTTTGGGGCTTGTCTAGTTACAGTATATACTTAAGCTTCTCATACCAGGATCACTTCTCTGACAGATAAGCAGTTTCCTCCTCCGCAAGTTTAGTGAATCCTTCCAACTTTGTAACTTGAAGGTTGATTCACGGAATGTTCTATATTTCATGCTGTGCTGAGCTTTGATACTTTACACCCAAGCCTGACAGGTTTGTCTTACATTACGGTTTAGTTCACGACGTGGGTATCGTCGCAGGTCACCCCCATATGGCTCTGTTGTGATACGTATGCATGGGGGTGATCAAACGGGTCACAAGTTTCGACAGGCTTGACGGGTGAAACAAGGGGTGACCCGAAGTAGGAGTTTATAGCAGGTAAGATTATCGATAGATTGTTTATCGATACCTGTCCGCGGTATCAGTTAATTAACGATAAGAAAGGAAGGTTTCGTAGTAAGTAGAATCCATCCCAATCTATCTAAAGGCGGCGACGAGATGAATTGAGAAGCGACCCAAGAGCCATTGTACCACGATCCACGGTATTGTTTCGTCTCGTCTATCCACGCTGTGATGAAAACCGTTTTCTCTCTCTTTGAATTGGAGCTGCATATGAACAAAAATAGTCCAGTGGATGGATTATCGAATTGACATGCGAGACAGTTGTCTATACGCAGCGTCTGGAACCCCGCGGTCGAGACTTTCATCCCTCCTCGCCCTCCCCTCTACTAACACCGGTAATCGCATCGCAACCACGACCAGAACAACTGTCAACAGGTGCTCTATGCTCGGACCTCCAGTCCTTTCCGCTATCATCATCATCATCGCTAAAGACCATCCGCCACACCCCCCCACCACCATCTCTCCCCCCTCTTTAGTCACTCACCCCACCCTCCCGTTCTGCCGGCATATTCAGCCCAACCCTCCTCGCACTCAATCGTACCCTATCCTCGGTCTCCATACGCAGACTCGGATTATATCGTTCCAGGAGCGTAGTATACATGCGTTGGGCCCTCAAGTAGGCCAGCAACTGGTTCGCCTGCTCATTCTCGAGCTCTGGGATCAGCGAGGTCGCGGACGAAGAGAATGATTCGCGGAGCCGGGCGTGGAGTGGCGCGGGCGATTTTCTGCAGAGAGGTGGAAGCTCCCGTAGAAGAGAGCGATAGAGGGAGCGAACATGCGTCGGCTTTAGGTGTGCCATGGTTGTCTTGGTCGGATTTGAACGAGATCGAGGCTGTTTTCAAGATTTCTTTATGGCCTGAACCTGCCAAGCCGGGTGGAATAACCAATCTCCTTGGTTACTATCACCTAACCCTTCGTCACGAGTTATCACCCACCTCTCCGAAAACAGCAGGCTGCTGATGCCCACCTAACAGCCGCCTGAAATAAAATCAAAGGAGCTAGGGAGCGATATGATATGATTGATGGAATGCGATGGAATTGGGAACCTGGATCGATCGAAGTAAGGGGATCACTGATGAAAAGCTCAACGCTTATTGCTATTTTTATGCTCGATACTACTATCTGTCTGCAAGTTACCGTAGTCATGCTATTCCCCAGTATTACTACTGGTAACGACAGATACACTTTATTTAGGTCTCATCTAGGTGCAAGTAACCGACCATTCTTGACTAAAACCGCACTGTAACTGATTTTCATTGTAGAATACCAGGTTGAGATGAGAACAAGCTCACCGGGGAGATATCGATGCGCTGACAGACCAAGAACAACGATGCTGGGCAACGGTAAACGCAGCAAGAGGGTTAAGTCTGGAATATTGTTTGTCCTGTTTTTCGAGTCTGACTACCTATTGTAGCATCACACTGCACAAGTGATGAGGATTACTGGGTTGGTCGATCCGCGCCTTCACTCCGGGTTGTAGCTCTCCTTCTCCACTTTGTTCCTGGTCTGATAATTTGCTAGCTAATCTATCGATTATGCGCGAAGCCCAAAACAAGATTCTCGGCTGCGATAGTTGACGTTGGGTTGTGCAAACAGACCGCGTCACTAAAATCCATACCAAGGCCAACGACCAACTTCAAGGCATGAAGATCTCAGCCTCAAGCCCCACTACAACCTATTGCCAACTCAACCGCTCACAAAAAGACCATCACAGGGTAGAAAAACGCAATATCTACACTACCAATTAATTGCAAGTATTTACTTGCTTCTTAGTGGCTGGCCGGTTTGCTCTTTATCTCATTGCCTGACCTTGCCCGACCCAACTCACAACTTTAGCCCGTCATTGCCGCCCCAACCAACCATATCGCCCCGGCGAATACATTGTATGCACGATCTGCGGACTTTATCCAGTATTAACCTGACCTATAAACAAAACTGAACCAGCAAACCAGGAAATAAAGAAATTCCAAGCTCTCCGATTGTAACCTCGCCGAATACCCCAATATGCAGGTCCTAAAGCGCGCAAATCCTGAGTATATCAAAAAACTTAAAAACCATTAAATTTTTTTTAAAAGCCACTAGCCAAATAGCCTGCGAGATACAGCAGCAGAAATTATTTTCCTCATCCGGTAAATATTTCTTGCTTATTTAACTGGCATAAATACAGGAAATTATTACTCAAAGAGCTTTATCGGGTTCTGCGTTGCAACATTTCTGCTTGCCTTATATATATAATATTTTCGCTGTTGGCGATCGAGCACTTTTTCTACCGATCTACTTATACTTTACTCAACTTTGAATGTGGGTAGTTTATATCTTGTTTTTGGTACCTTATTTCTCACTGATAGTAACTTAGATGAAGGCTGAACGTGGCTAGCAGCCGGCTCACCCGCCGGGCAGCGATCTCGCAGTGATCTAAATACACCTTTCGGAGGAGAAAAATGCCCGCGAAAAATACGATATTAAAGCGTGAAGCCAAGCTACTCAAACAGCTCCATGCAAGCTTGGACCTGTATGAAGGTGGAGGGGGTAAAGTCAACAACTCATAAAGACAATCGAAGCTAAGATATTCCTCGAGTGATCTTTTAGAATGTGCTACCATCTAGGGATACTTATGGTGCTTTCAACATAAATATTTCTTGGCAGATGGTTTGTAATATTCTGGTGGCCCCTACGATGGAAGCTTAGAGGATATCTCGTCTAATCATCCCACATCACTCGGATGCAATTCATCTCAATTCACAGAATATCACTCGCGATATTATATAAATTTCCGGGCAGTACCCGTAATTGATGACTTTCATCCGACCCTGTCTTTAGTCGCTGAAACGCGGAACGGTGGAAGTAGTTCTGAGGAAATACGCAGTATTTATGAGAAGCAGGAATTCGGTGGAGCAAAGACTTGGTGGCACGGAGTGGCACAGAGTTAGGCTAGGCGTAGCGCAGATTTGCCTTACCCTGGGAGGAACGACGAAGTCCCTTCAACCCTACTAACCATTTGATAGACAGAGACAGTACTCGCGTCACCGAAAAGTATTCGTGTCGTGCGACATATGACATGCAACTAATTCTTAATAAATGCCAGTTGTTCTGCACCTGACGCGAAGACTTTTCGGCGGCGCGAGTACAGTACAGACGACAAACGGAGTTCACTCAACCTTTATTCGGTATCCGGGCATCGTTCTCATTTTCGCAACGTCCGCTTCTTTGACGAAGCCAATCCGGGTGCTGCCCTGGGAGATCTAATATAGGATGGATCCCTTATCGAGAAGGACTTTCTCGTGGTGTTTGACATCATCCTTGTCACCACTGCTGCGATTCGCGTCTCTGCGAAGGATACCGAGAAGGTTGTCTTGATGGTTGATACTTATTTCGATGCGGGAGACTATCTGGTCAGCTGTGAAGATGAAATCCAAGTCAGTGATGAACTGTGGATCCATCGCATAATATCGCACAGTGCGTCTGGCCGGGAAGACGCATTTTGCAATGGTATTCGTGCTCGCGATGGTAGATGCATCACTTCAGGTGTTGTGAATAGGATGACCCCATGCGATTAGACCCTCTTCCAGGCTGTACACGTCTTTCCGTTCGAGGAGGGGAGTCTGTGGATTCAGTTCAATTACGGTCGTTGGGTTACGGACATAGATGATAGCAATGGAGTTTTGGAGATCAACCGTTGCAGAATGGGTTTCTCCTTAGCGCGAATGTTCATCTTCTGTTTGGTCAATACTTGATTTCGGTGAATCCAGTTGTATGTTTCCTCTTGCATTGGACTTTTCCACATACTGACTATTATTTGAAGGACAATTATAAGGTCACGGTATTCAATGTTGATATTTGGGGTATTGACGGCAGAATTCTTGATCCCGTCTGTCGCGAACCTACAAATACACACCATGTATCGGACGAACTCCTGGGGTGGCATTTTCGCCAATCGGTGCTTGCCAACATGAGAGGTGCCGGGGAGCTCATCTTCGAACACGATTTCCCGCCAGGGATAGACATGATGACGGAGGTTCGAGAAAGACCGTAACCTCAGTACCGTAGCGAAGCGAAGGCGACTGACTAATAAGTGAGTGGAACGAACGCCACACGGAGCCAGAGGTGGGGGGGTGAACGACAAGCGTTTCTAGCAACTAAAGCCCCTTGTAAAGGAAAAGGTAAGATTTTATAAACGGCATTACTAAAACCTTGTTGGAATAATAGAAAGTGATGATAATACGTCCTAATGTGCCCCCATTTATACCGTTTTTCTGTCTTTCTAATACTACTAGTGTCGCCAATGTTGTGGGTTTGGGTCGAGGATTACATGACATCGGGGCAATCGGAGCTGAGCAGGACTTGAAAGTAACGATATTATACCCAACAAACTTGAAAGGCAAGGTTCAAGTCCTTTAAATTACTGTAGATATATGTATTTTTTGCCAGTCTAGACATACATACACAATTACTATATATCCGCGTTGCTCAGGGACCTGGTCTCCTCACTCACATGGGTAACTAGTGCGGATGGCACACGGCGTAGGTTTGGGCGCCTTGCAAGGACACCTATCCCACAGAAAACTAGTATTGGAGCGGTGCTAGTGGTCGGAAGTGTAGTACAGGTACAGAAAGATAACTAAACCGACCTAGTAGCTGTGATGTTTTTATCCCTCAGTCATTCCCGTTTTTCACTCACTTTTAGTGGGGTTACTAACAGCAGAAACTAGCCAGGGGGGTGTCGCGGCGGCCTTTTCTCTGAGGATTCTGCCAGTAGAACAGTTGTCACAGCGTGATCCCACCCTTTCGCCACTCTTATAGGAATAACTCCTGTACCTGAAAACGAACGAAGGGATCATTTGGTACTTCTAGCAATCGGGATGATTTTTAGCACCATCTACTCTTAATAAAATTAATCACTGAGAGTCTATCTCGAGGATGGAGGTAGTCCATCCCAATCCCTAGTGATTTATAATATCTACTTGTATCCCCATGGTTGGCCCCTCATTTCGGGTTTTGTTTGCACGGTTCATAACCCCAACCCTTAATTACTCCAGGCCCAACCGAATCGTCCCAACGATAATCCTATATCAATTACGATCCGCGGACTTCGCCCCATAGCCAACCCACTTATATACATATAAACTTCCAACAAAACCAAGAGGCCAAAACAAGTGTGGTCTTTTGCAGAGCCGCACATAGCCCGATGTGTATGCGCATCCTCTAAAGCATGCAAATAGCCAACCCAAAAGCCAATACCAGTACCAACCGTGACACCCCACGGGCCACAGCGGAATTTGGATTTTTGTCATCACTGTTACTAGCACTACCACCTGTGTTAGTATCCTGTGTGCCGTTTTGATCACTCCCAGAACTAGAGTCAGCTGGGAGCGGTGGTGGCTCCATGTATTGATCAGAACTATTGTACAGCACCCCGTTGATGATGACGCCTAAACCACCACCAATCATCTTAATTTGATCTACTGTGCATGTTTCTGTATCTCGCACATAGCAAGCTGGTTTTGCGGGAAGAGGAGCTCTCAGGCCAACGGTGGAGTTCGCGGGTCCGGTCGAAGAAATGATGTTTGAGCCAGAGGTATTGATGTTATTTCCTGTGGCCAGGGAAACACCACGGATTATACGATCAAATAATACATATGCGGTCTCGGGTTGGTAGGCGGGGACTAGATGTCCAGCTTGGTAAATACGAGTAAATGAAAAGTTGCCGTGCTGCCGAACTTGGCCCCCGATATAGGAATTGTTTACGCGAACGTCCTCGTATCCAGCAGCTTTAAATGCAGAACTATCTGGATACTCGACTGCTAAACTGACCGCTTCTCCGCCCATATAGTTACAGATGTAATCTCTATCACCTATTGGTTGGGTAAGTTGGTCAGTTAAGTGTTAAAGTGGCTTAGAGGAACAAGAAGTGACAAACCGTATAAAAGTGCAACTCTCACTCCTTTGCTAAGTAGATATGCAAGGTTTTCGGTTTCCCCGCCACGCATAAAATCACCAGCTATTATAACGTTCAGTTCCCGATCGATACCGAAAAAGTTGTTGCAGCGATATTTACTCACTGCCATCAAATGCACGATATACATCGCTACTACTTTGTGTATAGTTGACTGGCACCCCAATCGCCTCCTGCACTGTTGCGTTGTTCAAATATTCCAAGAAATGGTATGGCGGGAACGGATCTTCGCTATTTGCCGAAACGTCATAATAACTCCTATTAGCCGGCCATTTCATCATTAGTATCTCCTCAGCACTAAAAAAACAGCCTGGTGCCCAAACCTACCTCCCAGTTTCCTGCCATATGTTCATAATCTGATTACAGAACCCATCTGCAGTCTGGCACGCCTTATTCACCTTTGGCGTGTCACCGAAACTCTGTGGATCACTAATATTTTCAACGCTTCTACATTCTTCCATCAGGTCCTTGCAGCCACCCTGTTTGTAGAATGCTTCTAACGCCGCGGTTCTTAGGTCGTCGTCGATTACCTTTATGCCGTATGGATTACTGTTTCCATATATGGGATAGTATGGGGTCTGGATCTCCATGTCGACACAGCCATTGACGATTCCCAGAGATTCAAGGTGGAGTTCTACCGTTTTGTCTTTAGGGAGTTCTCCCTTGGCACGGAGTTCATTCTGTTCTTCGAAGAACGCAAAAAACTTTGGTCTGGAAGTTTGTCAGTCAACTCCAGGGTTATAATCGAGAATGGCTACAAATGGGGGCTATACCCATATTTCCCTCCATAACTTTCTGCAAAAAGATTAATCCCCGTCGAATTCGGATTATACTGGGGGAAATCCGTCAACCAAGCTTGCAAGAAATGCCATACAGCCCTCGCAGAAATTTCAGTTGTGTTCGTCGTAAAAGTCGTATTGCCTGAAGAGAATGTTCCATTAAGGACCGCAACGGACTTATAATAATCCTTGAATTGATCTAGAAATTCGTCACCAGTGAGGCCGTAGTCCTGATAGGTGATGGGTTTCTCGGGGGCGACCGTGCCGGGCAGGAAGGCGCCGTTCGGGTCGAGAAGTGGTAGGGTGCCATTAGTAGGTGTATCATAGGAAAATCCGACTTGATTGGGCTGGAAAAGTGTTAGATCTGGGGAAGGGAGAAAATGGTTGTTGGCTTGCCTGGTCAATGAATAACATATTACTCGAGCGATCCCAGCCGAACTCTCTAGGGATGCTGGTGATAGATTCACGATTCGCTTCAACAGCCTCACAAGGTCCAACTTCACAAAACATCCCGATCATGGAGGAACTTCCTGTTGACAGCGCAAAAAATCAGCATCTTGACCGATCATTCGAGCCACATGCTTGGGCTGCAATTAGAAACTCAAAACAAATAGTCGGCATTACGTTACATTCCGAGTTTCCAATTGCAGCCCAGGTACGCAAGTCCACCATCGACTTCTAGGCACATGTGAGAAAAAACAACAAATTGAAATATACCAGGCCCTCCATTAAGCCATATAGTCAACGGAGCATTCTCAGGATTCTCTCGCGCCTCCACAAACCAGAAGAAAGTGTTTATAGGATAATTCTGCTGTATAGGGGCCAATGTCATTGGTGGAAGGTGGATATAGCCTGTGTATTGTTTTTGTTTTGAATTTTTGGTGTGGCATGTTGCTGAATTCGGACTCTTGTATCGTACAAAGATATTAGGATTGTAGCTAGTCCGAATCTCCTTTTGGCCTTTTACCGGAGGGGGATATTGTGCTGTGGCAGGTGTGTAAATGGAACCGAGTTGGAGGAGGAAGAACACAGAGAATACTCCATTGATGAGCATTTCTCCGAACATGAAAACTTGAAGCTTTGTCGATGGGCCAGGATGTTGCAACAAATGTTTTGTGATGGGATGTTTCCTGGTTAAGTGAGACTGGTGGGGTGTGACTTCAGCCTTGTCTATTAGACCTTTCAGCTATCCTGGATGGTGAAATGATGCGTAAGGAGCGCAAAGAGCAGAGCAGAGTTGATGATGAGTAGGCGGTATAATACCTGACGGAGGACTTGAGATGGCGAAAATTCAGGGACGTTGTACACAAGGTCTATGTAGATCAGCTTCAGCCTAGCTCGTGTAACAATACCCCTTACACGATCGTACAAGTACTTACAACAAATCAAACGGCCACTCACCACTAGACTATTGTGGTGCAATCTCCGGCTGTAGTCAATGGCAGTGCAGTGCAGTTGATTTGGGAATTGAGGGGTTTCCACATCTTTATGATGCCCTCGAATCTCTAGCTAGGTGGTGCTCGGATGTGTTTAACCACAAATGCTAAATGACGTGGTAGAGAAATGAGTTGTAGCAGGCAGCCGACTCACCACCTGTACATTGTTCGAGGTGTGTACTTTATTCCTCCTGTGATTTATCTCCCGATACCTACCAGTTAGAAATCAGGGTTTGATTGGTGTCACAAAGTATTATTTATGAATAGTAGTGTGTTGTCTACTAGCACGGCGTATTCGAATTCCTGAATTTAAACTCCACCGCAGTGTTTCTCAAGGCGCCAGCGCTGCACAACTAGGGCTTGGCAGGTACGTGGGCTTGAGGTTCTTCACCAGCAATCGTTTCATACGGTAGCCCCTATCCGCCTCTGGAACCTCAATTCTCAATTATATGCATATATAAACGTATGTATACAACCTCAATATCAAATGTAGTCACTATATCCTATCAATTACCGGGAGCGTGGGGTCGGCAGCTTATTCGGAGTCACGAGAGAATGATTACACCTGTTGCAGTGCTATGCTAATCGGCACATTTTCTGATTGTACCATTTTCCGCGATCGTGCCTCGGCTTCGGCATATTACGACATTGATAGCATGAGGTTGCTAAGCGATCGATCCAGCCAAATACCGGTAGCCTGGCGCCGCAAGTGGCAGGGGTCCGCTTTTGCATCAAAACCTTAAGCAATGATCATCCCGTGGCCATTGCGCGATCCCCAACGTCATCACCCTTTCTGTAAATCGGTTCACAGACCACTTGCTTCATCTGGCGTATATTCATAGATACGTGCAATTAATTCCTCGAATATATAGATATATACTCCACCATTCCCCTTCCCCCATTTCTAGCCTATCCTACCTACCCACCCACTATGCCTCTATTTTCTAGCCTCAATCCTGCCCTCCGTACTCTTCTTCCGACTGTTGGCTTCATATATGCCCTTCAAGCTGCAGCAGCAATACCATCGATATATTTCCAGTCTGATCGCTTCTATGACCTTTCTGGTTCGCTGACGTATATATCATGTACGTTTTTATCGCTGTATCTTCCGGTGTTTCGAGCGAGGTCCCTTGCTGCTTCTCGAGGACTCCCGATTCCAGTGTGGCCAAAGGTGACGAATTTTCATCCGAGACAATTGATTTTGAGTGGCCTGACTGCTATTTGGGCAGCAAGATGTACGTGCAATTCCGTCTGCCCCAAAAGTACCCAACATGATTTGCACAGTGTCAACTAATGTAGAGGAATACAGTGGGTAGCTTCTTGTTTCAGCGTATTATCCAGACTGGTGGAGATTCAAGGTTTGAAAAAATTAGAACTGATGTGAATATCCCATCGAACTCACTACGATACCACCATAAGGTATATCACTCGATGAAGCAAATTACTGACTTCAACAAGCCCGCCCGTTTCGCGATCGCTTTCTTCGCACAAGCGACCTGGATAACTCTCGTCTCCCTTCCCATCATTGCCACTAACTCGATCCCCACCACTTCTCTCCCTAAGCTCTCCACTGGAGATTACATAGGTCTGTCGCTCTGGTTCTCCGGCTTCCTCCTCGAAGTTGTTGCAGACCGACAGAAGGCTGCATGGTCAGCAGCGAAAGCCCAAAAGAAACATAACGAAAATTTCATCTCCTCGGGTTTGTGGAACAGGAGTAGACATCCGAATTATGCTGGGGAGACTATTTTGTGGACCGGAAGTGCTGTTTTGGCTGGACTGGGTGGACAATTAGCGGGTAGGATTGGAGGGACGTATTACGGCAGCCCGATGATTGGTGGAATCATGTCGGCAGTTAGCCCGCTGTTTACGTATTTTCTGCTAACGAGGGTATATTTTGTGCTGCTTCAGAATACTTGGCGGAGGATGTTGCTGACGCTTTTCTATAGGTTTCAGGAGTCCCCCTGTCGGAGAAGAAATATGATAAGAAGTACCGTGGACGGAAAGACTACGAACAGTGGAAAAATAATACCCCTGTTTTCTGGCCGAAGTTGTTTTAGCTATAGTTGGTTTGCGTAAATTTTTTTAGAGCTCCTAGCGATAGTATATGATACCTTACAATTGATGTAACTTGCTATTAATCACAATATGTCACTCGATAAAAGATGCGGTATTTTTTGGGGTGATATGGCTTTCCGGCAGGCTGCTTTGTCTTACGTTCAGCGCCTATCATTTTTACCGTATTTGGGTTTCTTTTGCTCTTGCTCATTACGGCATCCATTTTCTGGGGCTTACTAGCGTACGGCGCAGCAAGGCTCATGGATTTGGAAATTTCTATTGGTACATGTAGCAGAGCATCATATGTAGAGTAGGTGTTCGCTTGTAGCAGACGATGAATCTAAGTAAACCGGCAATTTATCAACCTCGTTGATTATACGTAGTAATAGTAATAGTAATAAGCATGAAATAAGGCTCGTATAAGTGTTTTGTAAGCCCGCCTGGAGAAGATATCAACATAGTAACTTGTCAGCTGACATCCCAAACCACGATCGGCCCAGGCATATGAAAATGACTGATTTGACCAGAGCGATAATTGCATGTACATGTATCTGCGATTAGGGCATAATGGTATATGCCGCTCATCTCTTGATGGCCTGCATTATTGAAGTGCCGCTGTCATAAGAATCTATGTGACAAAGATTTTAAAGCTAGGCGACAAACTTATGTGATAGAGTCCTATTATCTAAGAAAGCGCTGGGAACCATGCTAGAAGAGGTGCGGCTGGGTTTGGGGCGAGTAAGATCACGCGCCTCAATGCCTTTTTCTGATTGATTAGTAACCTAATAATTAGTTAGCACCGTTTCAGTTATAAATGGCGTATTTAGTCTTTGATAGCTAGCTACTTACGATTAAAGGAAGTACTGGAAGAGTTCTACGTTGACCTCGGTACTCTCTTTCCTACATATCTATTAGTTTTGCTTAGAAATAAACGCTGAGCTGTGCTACACGTATTCATACTGAAATTTTTTCACCTGTTAAACCCCTCTTTACCCTACACCGCTTAGCTGTACTGGTAACTACGCTATCTGTAGTTAACTATTGGACCACCCCAGTTTCGCTGCACGTAGCACAAAGTAAAATTCCAAATTAATCCACGATTTTTTCTCGGTGCGGCATCACAGGAAACTGCCTGAAAATGGAACTATATTTAAAAATATTTCAAGCTGCCCCCCATGTTGGTATGAGTTATCGTTAGTGACTCCATGAAGTCCGAGCAATGCGATGTTTGATGCGCGACGCACCAAGCGAAGCCAGAACTCTCTCTTTGAAACTACATATAGCTAGGGGCGCCTTCACTTCATTTCGGATCGTGGCGAACGCGTTCTGAGTGGAGAAATGATACATGTATTTAAGACATATATTGTCATTAAGTTGGTCCGTGAGGATGGAAAATAATAATACATACATGTAGCCAAGGTAGAACGCGTTAACTACAGGGGAGTCGGGATACCAAGCGGCTATGGTATAAGCTCGCGGCAATCTCATCACCCCCACCATCACCTCCATACGCCGTGGATGCATGTAGCGTGTGTGGACTTTTATTCTCTATCTTTGTCTGGCCCGGTTTTATGTTCCGTTAACAGACGACATTGACCAAAAAAATAGTATCACGAGTGATAAAGCGGAGGCAGGGTATACGTAGAGAAATAAATATGAAACTATGGGTGTGAATATCGGCCTGGAGCACGTTTTAGAACTTGGTTTTTTGGTGGGTGGAGTGATGTTAAGGGATCCTACGTCGATTAAGAGCAATCATTCTCCAACCACATATATGTGTCTAGCGAAGGAAAGCTAAACAAAAGGCAAAAGCAGATAACATTATATCTCGGACTATTACAGTGGTTATCTAAGCTAAGGGGATTCTACTAAAGATAATGAGTTTCATGTGGGAAGCAACTGGGCTAAGCGCAGGAACTAGCACCAATGTCCTTGACCCAATGTGCCGAGTGATAAGCAATGACCAACCGTGGATGGCTTGTGGCGTAAACAGAAATACCCACTTTGCTTTCTGTGTGTAAACCTGGGAACCAAATTCAATGGACTAGTTTTCAATATGGTTTCTGCAAGGGGGTGCTTACACTTTCAAAAGGACCAGTCCTTTTGGGAACCCTCTCAAAATTTCCCCAGATCTATTTAAAAGTCAACCGAAAACCCATCAAAGGGGCCTGCCCTTTTTCAAACGTCAACACCAACGCTCTTATTAGTTTAAAACCTGGTACCCGGCATGCATCGAGAGATCTTGAGTCTGCATGATCGAGATTGCTATTCGGTAGAAGCCGTTATTAAATAGATAGATTAGTGAAATATCAACACAGATTCGTCTCGTTTTCGCTCTGAGGTGTCACTTTTTATAACTATGGTCTATACTAAGTGTAGAAAATTGGCTAGCAAGAGCAATATTTTGAAAGAGGGATCTTGACGGCCGCGGAACTGGGGCACAGGACATCAGCGTAAGAGCCGCAAGCGCGCCTCGTACTTACAATTTGGCTGACGTGAGCCGCGATGCATGTTATAATACGGTACGCAAATTAAGGTCGATCTAATAGTGTGAATCAAACTTTCCTTCACCAGAGAACCGAGGGAGGTTTTGTGTCCAAGAATCATCTAGTTATTTTAACCTTTTGGTATTACTGGGTCGTATCTGACTGCTGGCTAAATACATACCGTATCGCTCGTTCGTGCGATATCACGTGCATTGATTCATGCTATATCACTCGCGAGATTTGAGATTTAGCTAGACTAGCTAAGATTCTAATGGAACCTGTACACAAGTCTAAAAAATATCCAGCTGTTAGAACTTGTTGTGTATAGGCTTAAGGAATGATACTGTAATTATAACTTCAAAAAAAAAACCTGGTTGAAACGTAAATAAATTTTACTTGCTTCTTAGTCATTACAAGCCCCAAGTACCACTTCACTCACTTACAGCTAGCGCTTTGGTTAACTTGCTTATGTTTTGTTTAGAGATGGCGTAATCTCGACGTTGGGGGATTTGCTCATCAGAGGAGTCAACGGACCAGTATATTGGCTCGGAGAGCCTGTATATTTCTGGGTTTCCTCCGCAAGTTTTCCTTGGCCGTTTCCTGGATGCTCTTCCCCCGTTACCCGGATGGTTTTCACCGGCTGCATTTCTAGGCGGCCAGAGGCCGAAATGGAGTGCAAGGCTAATAAACCAAACCCCCAGGCGCAAAGGGCAATTTTTCCAAGCCTTTTGCACCTCCGAAATCAACCTCGAAAGCGGCTTTGCGGCACTAAGCCCCCACAATTCTTCCTGACCAGCAATCAGGAAACCGAAATGGGCTGCGAATGTCGGATGGCCGAACACCTGGACACCTCGCAGGTGATTTTCGCTTTGATAAATCTCGCCTCTTTACCGCCAGCCGGCGAAATAGGTCTAATGTTAGGTAGTTGGAAACATGAAAATTATCCAGCGCCATCATTTCCTATTCGGCAAAAATCCATCGGCGATGGCTGCGGGCCATATCAAGATGGTATATAGTGTGGGGGTTCCTCTTTCATCGTCGAACGGTTGTCTGGTAATACTTTTTGGGGGGAGCATGGAAGTACATGTGAATTCGTGTTATCCGTCAACGTGCACAATTTTATTCTCTCGATAGCGTGAGAGGGAAAAGAGTCATGACTGACGATGTAAGGGACGAACGGAGAATACTACATGGAAGGCCGGCAGGGATTTATTTACATAGAGAAGACAAGACTAGGGCTTGGGGTTCACCCAGGTTGCTGACAGCATGGGTAACTGGTCAGTGTGTTGTTGATTTGGACCGCTTAGCAAGGGATTTCAAACCCTTCGGGTAGGTGATGGCCAACTGGAAAAGTTGAAAGCGAGGCGAAAATAGGAATAAACCTAGGGGGGCGGCGAGCAAAAAGGGTAGTTTGGAGGGTTGGGATTACCAGGTGTGGCTAGTTTTTGCCTAGAGGAGTTGGTTGCTTGTTGCTGCGAGTGGAGGAGATACGGAGGAACATCCTCGCTGCTGGGTGCTTCTGCTGCTGGTGCCCATTCATTTCCTGTGTTTCCCTCCTAACCATCACGCATTTCCCCCTCTCTCACTCGCTGTGTTTTGATTCTTCTGCCATGTATGCTACAATCTCTGCCTTTGTCAGAAGATTTCATTGATTACTGGCCGAGTGAGCGAAAGAGCGTGGAAGAGTAAGAGCAACACAGCGCGCGCCGAAGCGAGAGTAAGAGAGGAACCAAGACGGTTAAGAGAGTGTATTTGAGAAGAAAGATATCACCAATCCAACCACCTCCACCTCGAAAGCCGTATCCCATTACCTGCTGCAGTGCCGCAGCACACCAGCAGCTGCATCCTTCGTTCTCCCCTCTCCCCCCTCCGCCACTGCCAGCAACTCCCCTTTCTTGTCTTTCGTTTCTCTTTCACTTCCTTGCCTCTTGTTCGGCGCCAGCCCGCGGATTAATCCCCCCTCTCTGTGTCTGTCTGTGCCCTGTTGACGTTGACGTTGTCGTTGCCGTCGCTGTCGTCGCTGTCGTCGTTGTCGCCATCTCGCCCGATCCCTCCCACTCGTTTGGATACCTTTCTCCTCGTCTCTCCATATTCTGTTCTGCTACGAAGCCGGAGCCAGAACCAGAGCCAGAGAGCAACGGCCGCTACCTCAACAACCCCATCACATCACCAACTACGTTCTCTCTGCTGCGTGTTCCATCTCTCCATCGAAGAATCACCGATACGCTAGACGTGCACGATCATCGGGGCCCTTCGTTTTTCCGAGAGCCCTGTATCCCCGAGAGCCTACTTCACTCTCTTTAATCCTTCTTATTCTTCACGCTACACCTTACAACAAAAAAAGGGCATCACTCCCCGAAATCTTATCCATGGAGCCACCAACAATACCTCATGTACATAACCCACCCCCAAGACGGAATAACCGCCATCATCATCAACAGCAACAAAACGACATGTCTCCATCATCGTCATCGATACCTTCAAGCTCAACCTTGATAGCAAATTCACAGCCACGGGCTCGTCGTGATACCCGCATCGCCCCTTTCTCCTCAGTAGGACAGTTCTCTTTTGCACCCACGACTCAGACTACTGTAGTTACTACAACGACAACTACAACCATGTCCTTTCCTCAACTAGTGATGAGACCACCAAGGAACTTAAATGAACTAGACCCGAAAGAATTCCCTTTAGCTGCTACCCCAACACCTCCAAATCTCAAACGGCTGTGTTTTGATTTGAACGGGAAACGAACTCACTTCAGAGAGACTGATGACCCTGAGCAGTCTTTAAGAGAGGTAAGAATCAAACCAATTTTGAGGCAAGACTTAGGAATTTTATTGACTTGAGAACCATTTATTAGCTCGATCAACTGGTGTACAACCTTAATAGGAACAACGGCATTATTAGGAAAGTTATCCGAGGGGAAGAACATGCTGAGGAACTCAACCCTTTGACCAGCCCGCCTGCATCAGCTACACTTCCATTGACCAGGAAGCGCCCGGCATCGCCGGTATCGATATCAGAGGCTGCCGAACGCGTAGCCACCATACGGGGTAGTAACAAACGCCGACAAACGGGTAAACCAAGGATAGGGGTTACCAGTCCCAAAGTGAATATAGCGTCACCTAGGAAACATTTACGTTCTAGCCGGAATGCTACTCCGGCCACGCCTACGCGGACTGAAAGCCAGCTTCCGACCACATATGCTCCAAGACCTTTCCGGCCAGTTCATCAGCAACTAAGCCAGCTTCAAAATGCCCAGTCTCTGACGCCAGTTCAAACACATCAACAAGAAACACCACTAACATTATCTCCCCGACTGGGGACCAAACCTTTAGACATGGATGCCGAAGATGCCAATATGAATGCAGCAACCCCAACACCGGGAGAAGATATTGATTTGGACGATGTGTCTGATGGAACGATCTTGGCAACATCAACCCCCCCCGAACTTGAAGGTGAGGCAAGGGCAGCTAGTGATGATAGCGGCCAGCCACTGAGCCTACCGAGCCCAAGCCTAAGTCCCGTGACTGCAGCCTTAACACATGGCAATAGCTACTTTTCGGCGATGGATACGGACGATATCAACTCACCTCTAGAGTTACCACCAAGTGAAGAGGATATGATTGACGAAAATACTCAGATGATACTGAGTCCACGAAGAGATGTTATGCAACTCCAGACCCCCCAGGAGCCGTACACACCTGGGTTGATGGAAATTCCGAAAATGCTTGATTCTTTCGATGCAATGCCGTCCGCCGTTAAGACATACCTCATGTATCAGTTCCTCCGTCGATGTTCAAAGAGCACCCTCCAAACCGTCGCCGAAGTCGTTAACCCCGCGCTTAAGTGTGATTTCCTGACTCTTCTCCCCCCCGAACTGTCCTTGAACGTTATCAAATATCTTGATGTGCAGAGTCTGTGCAACGCTGCTCAGGTTTCAAGGCGATGGAGGGTTATAGTTGATTCAGATGAGTGGACTTGGAAGAAATTATTTGATGATGATGGATATGTCCTGGCGGAAGGGGAACTGGATCGTGCAGTCAGAGAAGGTTGGGGGTACCAAGATCCTCAAGGTAATGATGATTGCGAAAGGGATATCAACGCAGGCCTTGCACCTAGTCGGTCAGGTCGTCATTCGAGTCATGGTAACTCGGCTTTCACAACTCCTCCGCCTATTGGAAGGCAAAAAAAGAAGATCAATACCAGAGCAAATTCTAAAAAGCAGCAAAAGAAACGGGAATCCGTAGAAACCCTTGGGAAAGAGGAGTTCAATGAAGTTATATCAGAAATCATATCAAACTCTGTGGGGCCAAATGCAGCAGCACATGCGGCCGAGAAGGCTGGGTCAAAGGCTTCAGTGGGGTTGCCTTCATTAAGGAACTTGCACCTATTCAAGTCTATCTATCGCAGACATCACATTATCCGCCGCAGTTGGATCCGACCACAAGTAAAACCAAGGCATATTTCGTTCCGCGGTCATCAGCGCCATGTGGTTACCTGTCTGCAGTTTGACACGGATAAAATCCTGACAGGCTCTGATGATACCAACATCAACGTGTACGATACCAACACGGGTGCTCTACGAAATAAGCTAGAGGGACATGAGGGTGGGGTCTGGGCATTGCAGTATGAAGGGAATACTCTCGTATCAGGTTCAACCGACAGAACGGTGAGGGTGTGGGATATTTCAGGAGGGGTTTGCACGCAGATCTTCCATGGTCACACTTCCACTGTCCGTTGTTTGCAGATTCTCATGCCAACAAAGGTTGGAGTGAAGGCCGACGGCAAAGATTTGATCATGCCGAAAGTTCCGCTGATAATTACTGGATCTCGAGATTCGACTCTCCGAGTGTGGAAACTCCCGATGCCAGGCGATAAGACCTACTTGCCTGCAAGAGATGGACAGGATAGCGATTCCTTCCTGAATCCGAGTAATAACCCGTATTTCGTCCGCACACTTTCGGGTCACCAACATTCGGTCCGCGCGATCTCAGCACATGGTGA
Source organism: Gyromitra esculenta (assembly GCA_038503075.1). Classification (NCBI taxonomy): domain Eukaryota; kingdom Fungi; phylum Ascomycota; class Pezizomycetes; order Pezizales; family Discinaceae; genus Gyromitra; species Gyromitra esculenta. The sequence goes on from JBCAML010000005.1 coordinate 663,923, forward strand.
CACCCTTGTGAGTGGTAGTTATGATTACTCAGTCAAGGTGTGGAAAATATCAACTGGAGAGACTATTCACACCCTCCGTGGCCACGCACAAAAGGTTTATAGTGTAGTGCTGGATCACAAGCGGAACCGTTGTATAAGTGGAAGCATGGATAACCTGGTCAAGGTTTGGTCACTGGACACCGGCTCGCCAATCTACACTCTTGAGGGACATACTCAACTTGTCGGTTTGTTGGATTTGAGCCATGATAGGCTTGTTTCCGCTGCCGCGGACTCAACACTGAGGATTTGGGACCCAGAGACTGGCCAGTGCAAACACACACTTTCAGCACATACTGGAGCTATCACATGTTTCCAACATGATGGCCATAAGGTTATTTCAGGATCTGATAGGACATTGAAGATGTGGAATGTGCAGACAGGAGAATTTATCCGCGATTTATTGACAGATCTGAGCGGTGTTTGGCAAGTCAAGTTCAATGAGCGAAGATGTGTGGCTGCTGTGCAACGTGATCAAGTCACTTATATTGAGGTTTGTTACCTGGTCCCTCTAAAGCTAGTGTCACCTGGTTACAGTAAACTGACATTCGTGTTTTAGGTCCTTGATTTCGGTGCTGCCAGAGATGGAGTCCCGGAAGAAAAAAGAGGGCGCAGGATCGTCGTCGATCTCAACGGTCGAGAAATCACTGATGGAAATGATACCATGGATGAAGGTAGTCATTCCCATCCGCATTGAAAATAGTAGCGCATTTTTACTGACTTGCAAAGAATAGCTGGCGACGACTTCGAATAAGTTCCCGGATTGGAACTTTATTAGATTCGTAGTATCTGCTTGGTGTGGTAATTCATTATTATGATGTATTTCTTTATCTTTTCTTTTGGGTTGTCATTCAAAAAAAAACTGAAAAGGCTCTTATTTTTCGGCAAAATTTCACGGCAAAAAGATATTGAAGCCGTGTGCTCTGAAGGCAGCAGGCGGCTGTTGCTTTATGTACAAAGGATCATGGAGTTGTGTTTTATTTTTTCTATCCATTCTGTTTTTCCCCAGACGGTTGCATATTTGCTGTTTTACTTTTTTTTGTCCGTTTCCTAGGTCACTTTTACCTTTTCCACTTTGCCATTATTATTTTCAAGCATTGTTAAGGATTTTGGGGACATGGGGGAGCGATTCGGTAGCATGGAATTGGATCGTTGGGAAGATGTTTCGTGGGATTTCCGACTTGTTTTTTAACTTGTTCATTGTACCTTCGGCTTTGTTCGGCTTCTATCCTGGGGGTTGGGTTTTCTTTCCATTTCGATTTTAAAGGTTGTAATTTTTTACCTTTTGTTTACCTTTCTTTTGATTTCTGAGAAATGGCTTCGTTGATGGGAACACGAGAAGTGACAGAGTAAGGACCAATGTACGGAGCTGGGAGTTTCGGGTTGGTGGTGAATGGCGAGAGGAAGGAGGGTGGTTTTTGCATGCATAGCCCGCGGTGGTTGTTTCCTTTTTGTTTGGTCGTTACGGTTGTTTTGAAGAAAAGAAATTGGCCCAGCGGATCTGTATTTTGTTCGTCTTCGCCTATCTCTGGTTTTAGTTTTTTGATTTTATGCCTGTTATTTTTACGTTTCATCTTGGTGCTCGAAGTAGGATTAGGGGGGGTACTGGACGGAAGGATGGTACGCGTGGTGTTTTGAGATAGGAAAAGTTTTATTTTCTGCCATTGAGCATTGCGTACGGGGTTTGGTACAATCTGTATATGAGAGTCAAGTGGAAATGGGCAGCAGTTGGGTGGTTTTATTTTTTTACGGTTTTATTTTTTTTGCTTTTGCTTTTCATCTTATTATCCTTCTCATGGTTTTCTGCTTTTTTACTGGGACGGCTTACGTTTGGGGTGAATTGTTGGCTTCCCACCTCCTTCTTTGCTGTTCTAGTGTTTTATTCTTTCTATTTCATCTCTTATTTACTGGGCCGGGTTTTTTGTGCATGTAGCGATATGCAAGGAGACAGGGATCGTCGGAGTGGCACATATAGGATAGGAGCAATGGAGATACCTAGTTACTTATCGCTAGCAAATAGTAGGTTGAGCTTATTTGTAGATCTGTACGTGCGTTGGCGTTTCTCCCATGATACTGACACCTGGGGTGCAGTTCGTGCCCACCTATCTTTAGAAGTCTATGGCCATGTGCGTTTGAGACAGACGAGTGACAACGGATGCTACCGCGTCTGGCGATAGAGTCGTGCGGCTGAGAATAATATATTTCCCTTATCTGGTCCATAGAGGGTCGCCACTGCGCTCCTGGTATCAATGATATCTATGGGGTGATAAGAAAGCAGGAAGGTGCTTCGAACCTCCCATTTTCACTCCACATGTATTCTCATATGTACCCCTAAGTACATATATACTTGCTATCGCATCTTTATTTGCGTCCTCTAATCAACTATTCCCCGAACTTCATCAATAGCAACGATTCAGTCAGTCTGAAAAATTTATCCGTCGCACCTTTGCCTTATTAAAGGGGAAACGTTCAGGATACCATGTTTCTGATAGGTTTGTATGCCGGATACCACAATTACTTCGCTTCTACCGTGCCCACAGTAATTAAACCTATGTTGTTAGTTGCTTACCCCCTTTAATTTAGCCCACCTGATTAGGCAAGGGAAGCTCTAGATTTTGAATTATGGCTTCGCGGAAAATCAGGCAGTATTTTATTTCTTCTTAATACCCTTAAATAAAAATAGTATACTACAAAGAGTTATTTGGCATGAAGCCTATAGTGGTGTAAGTAGTGATATGGGTGGATGGGTGGGCGCGGTCAGAGCAAAATAGTTGTGGCATCCGGCATATGTGCATACAACCCCATTAGAAACATGGTATCCTGAGCGTTTTTCCCTTATTAAATTGTTCATGTGATGTAACCCTCCTTATTTTGTGGTATATTGATAGGATCTCTTAGAGCTTGTTGACATAAAAACCGAGTAATGAACCATGCATAGATAAGTGGAAGATCGTAGTCTGACGACTAAATTAAGAGACTTTGAGGCTGCAATTTAGTTGTAAGATCCCTAAATCTTATGATTTGGCTTCTATAGTAATATTGCTATATATTATTAGTCATAATATATCACTCGTGAATATTTGATTTTGGGGCCAGCTATTCGTAGCGGGAGTGGCCGACTTCGTCGACAATACCTCTAGACAATAAAGGGAAACTAGAGAGAGATACTATTAACATTACATATAATCTCTCACATACATGGAGAGATTGAATCCATACCTATGATACCTAACGAACTAGCAAAACACCTGGGTTGACTCATTCTCCAAAACTTAGCCAATCATATATTTTGAAAAAACACAACGAAACAATAAGAAAGCGAACGTCTAGAAGGTGATTATAGTCGTATTCAGGGTGGTAGTGTTAATAGTTGGTGTATGTGACGATAGGTAGCCTGAATTAGAGGAAGTTTGCAACTAAACTCAACAATGTAATTTTTACTATTTCAATGTGCGTCCCCCTTCATAACATCTTCCTTTGTCTGACTGGTTTAAGTTCTGCTATATAAACCATACGTCGTGTCTCGAGCTTGCCCCATGTTAGACTTCAATATGCTCTCTACTGTTTTTTCTTGAAACAATTATCATTAGCGGGTCTATAGAATACTATATTGACTTCAGGAGCTTAGCGAGGAGACTGAGTCTTATCTTTGGGATTTTAGGTATACTAGGTGAACTACAGAATGTAACTGATACTTGAAAAATTACGTATATTTACCTCAGTAGGCAAACCGCCAGGCGCCGATAAGCTTTTAAAGATAGGCCGGCCTAAAGGCTACCCACTTTATGGCGTGATATAGGACCGCCAACCAACCTTTTTAGAGATGGGATTTAGGCAACCAGGTGAACCCACCAAACCTGCAGAAAAAACAGCGGACCATTAGGCGAAGTGAAGATACCCCTATCCTCGAACACGTCTACAGTCGCAAAAATGGAAAAGAGAAGAAAGCACTATAAACAGCTGCAATATCTAGGGATGCGATCGTAAGATTACATACCGTACCGTACCTGTAAAGAAACGGTAAAATACAATAATACGATATGGAGCTAAACTGAGCACGCTATCTTCGCAAGTTTAGAGATTGAAGTTTATCGTGATGTTGATTAAATGTCGCCACTGCTCCCCCCATAGTGTGCCTTGCTAGATCTTGCTGGGAATGGCGGAAGCTGTATCTTACATCTTTTAATCTACCGTTTCAATGTTAATACGGCCCCGTATGGTAAACTGGCATAGTTTCCTGTATTTTTGCAACCCTAGCCATATGTCCACAGTTTCAAGCAGTTTGTACTTCCAAGCAGAGAAGTAAACTGTTAGTTTGAAATAGTAATTGCGAAATTTTCTATATCCTCGTGTTCTCCTTAAACCCTAAAACGTTGACCATTATAAGATCTCTAGATGAGGCTAGCAAGATATGATCCGATGCTGGCGGCAGCTTGTTGTGAGAATTAGGTGTGGGTTGATCGGCGGCAGACCCCTAGGCGGATTCGTGTTAATTTTCTCTGTTAATACATGTAGTCTGGATTCCAGGGTTTCGGCCAAGGCATTGTAAACACTCTTCGGCTCTATAAAATTCCTATAAAATTCTTTCGCTAATCAATCAATCCTTAAGAATGAGTGGGAACGGTGATATGAGCGAGCTGCAATGTGTGTCTGAAGTCTCAGAACTACTATAGATCCGACCGACCGCGGTTAGGCCAGAGATTACATGTAGGTTTGTGTATTGGACTCTCAGTATAAGTATATTTGCGCTATAAGCATATTTTGGTAGTATATACGAGAACTAGGGTGTGGATCACCTAAATGCTTATATCGAGACATAAAGCAATGTTGAATTTTATTCTAAAAACGATATAATATAAACTAGAATGTTTAATTTACTTCATTGACATTACATGTAGTTGTGAGAGTGGGTTTTATTTGGGATATCCTGGTGAGCATTTCACTCATGCCCCCCCACATCGAAAAAGATGTGTAAAGAGATTGTCCTTAAAATTGTTCAAGTGGATGATTGACGGAAATCTGTTCGGACGTTAAGAAGGCCTGCGGCCTCAAACATGCAAAAATCTCACGAAACTGTATAATCTTAGGGCTCATGGCAATAAAGTAACAATAAGAGTTACGTGACTCCCATGTCAGGGAATCTTGGGAATGTTGCACAGGATATCGATTTAAGATTTCGATGCCTCTAAACATCGCACAACCACATCCCATATCAGCCATACAAATTAGCCTTTCTGAATTCGTTAGCACGTCATCCACCCGACGCCAAAAAAGGATGCCTACACTAAGCTCTCCTCCATTTACGACCCTTATCGCAGTGGTTCTCTGTGCTATCGCAGGCTACTATGTTGGCAAGACCTCTGGTCTCCGCGCAGCGGAGCGAATTCGCGATCTGAATAAGAGAGAATCTGTGCTCGATGATAATTTTGCAGCCTCGGAAAAAGATAAAACCGCAAGCACAAAAGCAAAGGATAAGGGGAAAGGGAAGGCGAAGGCGAAGGCGAAGGCAGATACAGAGGAGGACGATGACGGCGAATGGCAGTCCGAAGGCGAGGGTGAAGATGAGGAGGATGGCGATGGAGGGGTCAATATCAAAAAGTTCGAGAACAGTCATGAGGCTTGCAAGATGGTGAGTGTTTTGCCTTCCGCCCAGAAACAACGTGCTGAAACTCCCCTCAACCCGTTTGGCCCAAGGCCTGCGATTGACTCCTTAATGATCAGGTTCTAGTAGTCCGCACAGACCTTGGAATGACGAAAGTACATCCCCCTCCACTGCCCCTCCGAACATAAATTATAAAATTGACCGATTCTTCGTGCCACTTAGGGAAAAATCGCCGCCCAGTGTGGACACGCAACTCTCATGTGCTACAAAGCTTCCCAGCAACATGCTCCCCACCTCGTCCGCATCTGGGAAAGCTACGGGCAGACCAAAATTGCTGTGCAGTCCAAGGGCGGTGAGGAAGAGCTGGCAATTCTCCAGGCGCAAGCTATGAGTCTAGGTGTTGTCGCCAAGATCGTGCATGATGCTGGCCGAACACAGATTGCGGCTGGGAGCGCTACTGTTCTTGGGATTGGGCCAGGTGGGTTTTGTTTATTTTCTGGTGGTATTTTGGTGCTGATAGGCTGCGCAGCGCCGGTATCCTTAGTGAATCAGATCTCGGGACATCTAAAGTTGCTATAAGGAGTGAAACAATTGGCACGACCGCAGGTAATCGCAGCGGTTAAAATGGGTGGCAAAGGCATATACATATCAAAGGCGTTTCGTGTTCACTTTATATATATATATATATATCTTATATATCTTTTTGCAGAGGATGGAGTTTTGGACTTTCTGCATCAAAATTTAAAAAAAAAGTTTTCTTCAGTTAACTTACGTATCAAAGTTATGAGCAGAGAGGGGTAGTGACTACGACAGTTGGATTAGAAGTAAACCGATGTGCAGGCAATTTCCAATTTCACTTTTGCCTAATTGCCCCACGATATGCCCAGTTCTTCAAAATCTACCTTCATATGCGGTCACTTGCGATATAAATATCAAAGGATTCAATGCCGTGGTTTTTATTGGATGCTCTAAACAGCACTACCCACGTAAATATATGCAACGAAATGGCTGTTGTTTCTTCTCCAACAACCAACAGATCAGAGCCGCTCCTGGCTCGCAAAACAAAATATACAGCAATTTCTCTTCCTACCACTACTGCCCAGGCGCAATTAGTTTCCCCTTCAATCTAGCATCATGTTCCCATCCACCCGCTAATGCACTTCCCCCAGTCGCTTGCGCATGCTTCGCCATTCTGGCCTCTAGTTCAGGTCTAAAGTGACGAATAAGCCCCTGCATCGGCCATGCAAACGCCTCGCCAAGAGCACAGATAGTGTGGCCCTCGACTTGCTTCGTCAGCTCTTGGAGCATGTCAATCTCTCGTTCGCGACCTTGACCTTTCTCAAACCGCTCCATTATCTGCGCAGTCCATTTAGAACCTTCACGACAGGGGGTGCATTGGCCGCAGGATTCGTGCTTGTAAAATTTAGAGAGTCTACGAGGTTAGGTTAGTGAGACCTAGGTAAGAATGGAAATAGGGGGGAAGTCTTACCTGGAAATGGCCTGTACAACATCTGTGCTTTTATCCATAACAATCACTGCTGCAGTTCCTAAACCGCTCTGTACATCCTTCAACGCATCGAAATCCATGAGCACATCATCACAGATGTGCTTTGGTAGAATCGGGGTCGAGCTACCGCCAGGAATGACGGCCAGCAAATTATCCCACCCTCCTCTCACGCCACCACAATGTCTGTCGATTAGCTCACGCAGCGGTATCGACATCTCTTCTTCGACCGTGCATGGATTGTTGACGTGGCCGGAAATGCAGTACAGCTTAGTTCCCGCATTTTTCTCTCGCCCAAATTGCGCGAACCAGGATCCACCGCGACGGCAAATAGTTGGTGCCACAGCGATAGTTTCCACGTTAGCAACAGTAGAGGGGCATCCGAACAACCCAACAGCGGCAGGGAAAGGGGGTTTTAAGCGCGGTTTCCCAGGTTTCCCTTCGAGGGATTCGATAAGTGAGGTTTCCTCGCCGCAGACATACGCGCCCATTCCCCTATGGATAAACACATCGAAGTCGTATCCAGAACCGCAAGCGTTCTTCCCAATGAATCCAGCAGTATAGGCTTCCTGAATGGCTCGCTGCAGCACCGTCGCTTCATGGTAAAATTCGCCGCGTATATAAATGTAAGCTGCAGTGGCGTTCATGGCCCGTCCCGCAACGAGACAGCCTTCGACTAGCTTGTGTGGGTCTTTACGCATGATTTCGCGGTCTTTGCAGGTGCCAGGCTCGCCTTCATCGGCGTTGACGACAAGGTAGCGGGGGGTTGTGCCCTTTTCCCAACCAGGAGGGTTCATGAAACCCTGATTTTGGCGAAGAATGGCATTTGTTAGTCAATTTGAGATTGATTTTGGCGATATGCTTTGGGATATCGATTGCCATACCCATTTCATGCCGGAAGGAAATCCTGCTCCCCCACGGCCACGAAGACCTGATGTTTTAACCTCAGTGAGGATCTATTATTCGTAGAATTACCATTAGTTTCTCTGACCTCTACACCGCTTTGAAAACTCCCTCTGTTTATAAAACATAACGAAGTATAAATAAAAGTTGGGCATACCCAATCATGACCCTTGAGCAATATCTCTTTCGTCTTATACCAATCACCATACTTCATAGCAGTCTTCAAATCCGCTCCATGCTGCCCGTAAAGATTTTGAAAGATCCTATCCTGATCTGCTAGACCGCCAAACTTGGTCTTCTTTGGTGGCGGGGCAGCATCATTGACGGTGGCTAATCCACGATGCTGAACTGCAATTGATGAGCGGATGATTCGCGATGCGACTGACGAGGGCGCTGGAGCATGCCGCGCAAGAAACATGTTTCGTTTTTGACGAAGAATGAAAACCGAGTAAAGGCCAATTAATTAAACCCTGCGGCGAGCCCGGGGGTGGGGGTGGCGGGGGGGAGGCGATGCGGTGTTTAAGTAACCTTTAGGGACCGGATGCCCGCTTCGGTTTATCTAGACGGAGGGGTGGGTCGGAATCGATGATGAGGTCGTTGGTGTACTAAGGCGGCTGAGGTAATCGTGGTTGTGTGGGGTCTGGTTGGTGGATGCTCCACTCGTTAGACATCACTCGCCGCTTTCCGCTTTCAACTGAAGACTCAACTTCTCCGCGGATCACCACGGGGAAACGATTAATAGTGATTTCTGTCGTAAGCCATAGATCCCTATCAAAAATCACTAATACATACTTAGGTGTGAGGGAGAGTCTGACGACAAGTGACGGTGCAGGTAAGAGACATCGATTTTTCTTCCCCTCCACGACTTCCCGAGAGGCCAGATAAAAATGCCGAATAGACCAGGGATGCAGTTTATCAAACATCAAACTGAGTTGGTTGGAAAAAGTATGGAATGCAAACGGGCTTGAGTCTATCAAAAGAAGAACTGCACCGCCACCTGCCGTCAGACTTTCCCTTACACCCGGGTATTTTCAATCACAGTCCGTTCTAGATTAATGGACATTATAAAGACGGTTTCTCCCCCCGCGATCACTAAGCTACACTCTCATTAATTGCTCTCTTCATTCACATATCCCTACATGTAATAACAGGTGCATTTACGGTAAAGCGATCGTTTGCAGAAAATCAAAAAGACAAACCCCCCACCTCATCCTAAACCTCCGTAGCATATCCTATTTCGAAATCCCTCCATAAACTCACCCAACTCACCCCCATGACCAAAATGAAAAAAACAAAACCGCCCCCTCGCCGATACATGCTTTGATAAGAGTGCCCAACCCAATACAGGATAAAAGAAATATTCGCTATCATGTCACAGAAAACTAAGAGAGGTGAGATTGACAGACAAACCAACAATTCGTTCCTCCCCAAAGTTTGTCCCCGACCGAAGAACCAAAAAAAATCAACCAACCCGTCTACATGACAAACTACCAACAGGAAGAGTGAGGAGAGAAGATGGAGGGGTCATAAAAGGTAGAAATTCCCAAACGATACCATCTATTCACAAAATTCGTTAAAAAAAAGACATAATATCATTCCCCACTATTTTTTCTCACCAACCACCGGCGGGGCCGCGGCCGCCTTCACATCATCTGTATTGCAGCCCTTCTTCATATCTAACGACTTGATCCCCGCACTAATGAAGCCCACATCCACGTCTTCCTCTTCCAACACATCCCTCTTCTCTGCTTCATGTGTCGGACTCGGCCTCTGTCTCGCCAGCCCGGAAATTAAATCGTCGTCGTCGTCGGAACTCTACCACATACCTCTTATTAGTTCAACCCCTCCCCCAAAACTCCTTCCCCGGAAAACCCGCGCAGCGAATTAAGAACAGCAGAACCTACATCGACATCCTCCGCAAACTCGTCGATTTCCTCGATTTCCTCGAATCCTCCACCTCCCGTCCCACTACTCCCAATACTTGTTGGGGTTGCGACGGGCGCGGCAGCAGAGGAGGTTCTGGTTATATTAAGTGGTAATGGCGGTGGTGGCGGGGGTTCACTAGGCGCTGTGGTAAACGATATATCGTCGTCATCGTCATCCTCGTCTGAGGATCCAAACTTGTCGACGTTGGTTATCTCCTGTGATATGTACGTGGCGAACTATAACTCATTCCCATGAGTTAGCAAAGCTTTGATTCTCTCTTATATCATCTAGGTTTGTCCTTTCTCTCTCTCTGTACGCCAAGCGAAGGGAGGAAGGAAGATGGGAGAGACGAGAGATATAAATCTAGTCTTTTCATAAAGAAAGTGTAAAAAGTAACAACTTTTCGGTTGGTAGGGAAAGGAATTAAAGAAAGAAAGCATAAGAAAAAGGTGCCAATTTTCGGATAGAAGCAAGCCGGATACTCCACCACCTTCTTTTCCTAAAACGCCATGGTAATCCTTTTAAAAGGTACAGGATGGGGAAGGGTTGGAAAAAGGCAAAAATAAAAATAACGACTTCCCCATTGGTAAAGGAATAAAAAGAAAAAATAATACTATGAACAGGGCTTTTCGTGAAGCTCATAAGAATGTCATATCCTCAAATATGTCCTCGAGGTCATCATCAAACAAGAAATCGGTAAGGTCACCCACTTGATCGCTACTGTTGCTCAGCCCTAGCCTGGTAACCTCATCATCCTCTTCATCATGTTCCATGTCTTCATCCTCCTCGTCACTCGAACTCCCGAACCCACTCAAAAGTCCACCGCCACCGCCACTCCCGCTACCACTCCCAGCGCCCACTCCGACAGAGCTTCCATTTCCGTTTTGTAAGTCGATGTTATCTAGCTCTGGGGTGACACTGCCGCCAAGGGTCAGTGATCCGGCGTTCGAGGAGTTAGCGTTAAATGCTTGAGCCTGGACAGCATTCAGGACTGCTTGTCGCGGTCCAACGTTCATGTCTGGTCTCACTCCACCTAGTATAGCATTATCTCTTTCTCGCGTAGCTGCTAATGTCTCCTCAACGTACTCTACCCACACGGAATTAGAAACCTTTTCGAGGACCTTGTGACCCAAGACTTCGGGAGGATGGCGTTCGGCAAACTTCACTACTTCTTCAGCAATGAGTGTCAGGTGCCCCATGTATCCGAGACGCATATTCCTTTCAGCCTGCACCCTATCCGATTCCTTCTGGCCTTCAACTATCCGCTCTGTGATGCGACCAGTTACGAAGAGATCAATGGCAAGTGCACGATTGTATCCTCGCTCCATTGGGCCGTTAAATACCTGCTGGACAACATCGTACACGACATTATGCAAGAAATTATTCCAAGGAAATCGGAAAAAAAAGTCCTATTGTCAAATGTTGGTACACCCCTCTTAAACAACCTTTAAAAGTTGAATGTAGAACTTACCAGGATCGTGGGAACAACGGAATTCTCGACAAACATCATCTTCAAAAAGTCACCAACAACCGGGTTTCCATCCAAGTCCTTTTCAATCATAGGTTCATACTCCCCAAAGCTCGAATTCCCGAGAGACCTAAAAGTAGCATTCCCTTCATCTGAAACTGTTGTGTCAGATGAACCACCAAGGTCCATAAGGTCTTCCTCAGGATACTGTGGTTGATCAGATTGATCAAGGGCGTCCTGGGGAAGAGGTGGGAGTTCAGCATCCATTCGCTCCTGAGAAATGGGCTGTGGATTTGCCGAAATCGACGCAGCTTTCAGGTCTGCCACCAAAGAACTGCCACCCTTGAGAAGACTATCGTCATCTCCTTCTACTGGAGGAGGTGATGGTGCTTTAGGAACCTCCGTTTTCAGTTTGTTGCTTTCAGCCCCTTCAATCTCATTCTTCTTAGTTGGAGCGTCTTTTTCCGGAACTGGAGGAAGCGGCAATTCTTCGGCCTTTTCAGTTTTTAATTCCGACTCTTTGGGTTTTTCGCTCGCCTCAGAAGAAGCATCTAGTAAATCTTTTAGGGGTACGGAGGGCGGAGTCTTGCCCAAATGAGGGATCTCATCTGCGAGTATTGGTGCAGGGACAGGTCCTGAGGCAGAAGTCGATGTGGATACTGCATCAACTGGAGGAGTCGGTGGAGAAAGTGGTTCATCAACAAAAATATCCTCGTCTTCCTTTTTAGACTCATCTTTCTTGGGATCACTAAAAGGATCCTGATCAACACCAGCCTTTATCACATCTTTCTCTGTTCTCCTGACATCGTCGAGCATCCCAGAAACCGCCACATCTTCAAATTCATCCTCATTCATCACATCCCCCATCCCCCCGTTTTGGACTTGTAGAGGTGCCTTCTCGACTAGTTCACCCTCAATCACCCCATTGATATCGGTGGCTCCTTCAGCTTCCAGTCTGTCCCGCTCCCTTTCTGCCCATATCTTGTCCCTCTCCCTGTCCCTCTCCTTAACATACCGCTCAGCACCTCTCTCATTCAAAAGACCCATGTTACTACAATGTAATAACTCTGCCATCAACTCACAAGTCTTAAACCTGTCAAAACCTAACGGCTCAATCGTCCCTCCATAAGCTGCTTTTAATTCCCTCTTTTTCTCAGTCTTTGTTCCATCTTCATTCGTCACGACCATAGTCTGCGTCAAAATCAGGCTCATAAAATCAGGAACATGTGTAGCAAACAGTCGTAGCAAAGTGCCCAAGTAAATCGGATCTCTGCTTGAAGGAATATTGTCGACCCCCCCAACATCTGGATCGTAATCAGAGTTGTTCTTTCGAATGACTTCGATGACTATGCCAACACCAACGGTAAGAGGATTTCCGCCGCAGAGCATATCACGGATAAGGCCTTTGACACAGGTCTCGGAGACGAGCTGTCGAGTAAGATCGTTGGGCCCGATGCAGGACTGTTCGTTTTGGGAAGCGTTGGCTGAGATGGTGATGATGGCCTTGATGAAGTCACCGCTCGAGGTCTGAGCTACTGCAGAATATTCCGGTGAAAGAAATTTAAGAAGTTGCGGCATGAGATTTTGGGCATGAAGCCACTATTAACCATCGATGATTAGCAATATGTCTCCCATCCGATCGCGCCCGGAAAAGTCCACCAAAAGGGATCCTACTTCAACAATACCCGCACCACCCTCGCACTTCTCCATACTAATGATCTTTAGTAGTAGATCCATAATCATCGGGCATTCCACGTGCTTCAAGATCTTTGAAACAATATTTGGTAGCCCCTTGAAGAATTCCATCATCTCCTCCGTCTTTTTATCCAACAAAGTTTCATTAACTTTCGTAAAGTAACCCGCCTGTAGAGGATCTAGGGGAGAAGGACGCTCCAGAAATTCCCAGAACATTCGCAGGTGTGACAGATTCTCCATTAATGACTCGGCCAAAGACCAAGTCTCACTTGAAAGAACCTCACATGAGACATACGCATACTTCAGTCTAGCCTTCTCTTCCTTCTCCCGCTCGGCGTCTGTGAGCTGAGCCCATCCATTTTGGATTCCTTCCTCTCCTTCTTTACTGCTAACACTGCTCTCCCATCCATCCGAGGATGAGGATACTTCTGTCCGCCGAGGTGCAATAACATATTCGAGCAGCCTACGCAGAACATTTCCGTCTCTCAGATATTCGATAAGCTTGGTATTGTGCTGTTTCAACTCTTGGATCAGATCTGATTCGTCAAGTAGCTCCTCAAGAGTGACATCCGGTTTATCCAGAATCGTATCCAAAGTTGAGATGCTTGCGTAGCCTCCAAAACGCCAGAACATGGTTGCTGGTGTTGATAAGATATGTAGTTGATGCGGTGGTGGTCAATGCTCGCTGTTGTTGTGGGGGAAGGGAGGCTGATGGCGATTACGCTATCTAACGAGATCTAATCTCACCCCCTGCAAGCGATTATGACGATGCTGCGGAGGGTTCGTGAGATGAGGTCTGCATAAGCTCCAGTAGTTAGCCGTCAGTGCCCCGGTATTTCCTATCGAAGAGGCTCGAGGGCCACGTGAACACTGGGTTAAAGGATATTGTTGCTTGGTGGAAATATTAGAGACGAGGGGTGACAGAAGCACACAAGATGAGGGGAAGAAGGCTGACCAACTGGAATAGATAGATAGACAAATCGCTGGGACGGCAGTGCTGATTTGTACGTGGGCAGGCTTCGCATAGATCTACTTGGTTAGTTTTATAGTATCGAACTGTACAAGGGCAGGTGAGATGCTCTGGAATGGTTCGTGTAGGCCACAAGGACGCGGGAATCGTTGGCAGCAGTGATACGCAATGGGTGTAAGGAATGACTGCGCGTATTGATACTACCAACCATATAGCTCAGAAAAAGCGCAACAAGAAGGGAACAAAACGGAAAGAGATATCAGAAAAATTGAGAGATCAACAGGATGTAAATAGTTGGCTGGCTGACGAGGATACACACTTTTGCAGGGGGGGAATCCAACAAAAGGAGGGGCAGTCAGCGAAGAGCAAGCAAGCAAGATATGTATGGACTGCAACGGCTTGGCTACGGCATCATCTATTTAGGAATGTTAAGAGAGGATCACCCAGATCCTGGTGAATTCCGCCTATGCTCTGGCCTTATAAGGGTTCAAGCTGCGCGTTGCTTCTTCCCTTCCATATTTTCTTTTATTTTTTCCCCTAGATCTCAGGTTAGCACGAGACCACTAGATACACATGTATGTTTGTATCACACTTTACTCCTTACCGAAATTACAAGTGATACAAATTCGACTTATCACAACGGGTACTATTTTGAGCCCAGCCGAAAGGCACCTCAGATCACTGGATTAATGGCGCACGTGGGTATTTACCGCCCTATTGAACAAGCTTTAATTTTATACAAATCTATATTCGGCCCCCAGAGACCACATATACTCCTAAAATTGATGACTAAGGGAACGTTCGGGAAATCTGAGAACTGGAAACGGCGTTTTGCGAAAATTCCGTTTGCCAGTGGAAAACCGAGAAATATTGAAACGGAGTTTTGTGGAAAAAAAGTAGGCACGAGCTACTTTTTTTTTCAAACAGTGTTTAACCATATAACGACGTTTTCTCTTGCCTTTACTGGGCGTGCCGAACACCCAAAAAATTTTGAAACGGAGTTTTGCCCATTTCCCGAACGCGCCCTAAATACATATATACTACCACAGACGAATTTACATTCTAAACCATTGTCTTGGATAAAAGAGAGCCTATGTAATCGTATTCTCATGATGTTTCTAAAATGGGCAGATTCAGGGTAGTTTGTATGGTATGCGGACCTGGTCCATTTTAAAAACGTCATGAGAATACGAGTAGAAAAAGATGGCCATGGGGTCAACCTACCATGAGTGTCTGGTGATTACGGGGGACCGAATTTAGACGTACGACAGGCCGAATCCCTCAGCAAATAAGAAACTTGACAAAATATCGTAGTTCATGTTAGCTGGACCCATGGTATAAAAAAACTTTGAAGAAGCCTATTCCGGAATTTAATTAATGGAAGGCCTTGTCTATAGTACAAGTAAATGATTAAACAGCCATAGAAAAATATTTGCATTCGAACATCTCGGATCACACAGCAATAACAAACCAAGACACTGGCTAACTCCAAAAATATGATTCCAGCGATTCATGCAAAACATTACTAAACAGACTTGAACTTCTTGTGGGCTTTTGAGTTATTCGCTGTATTAAGCCGAGAATGTGTTCATGAAACCATCTGCATCTGAAAATCGGCAAAAGAATAGATGCAGCGACAGATAGATACATGTAGAGAGGAGAAAGATACATATATACTGCCACGCTTAATCGACGCATGTAGGCATCTCAAGTGATAGTTGCATGTATTGATGACCCGACAATTTAAACATACATGTAAAGCCAAATTCCTATGAGTACATGTAATCACCCCACTTGACACCATCGTAAAAGAAACAGTGATCAAAATTTCCCCATGGATGCATGTATCTTCCAGTGGTTTTGGTAACGGTGTTAGCGGGGTATAGCATATAAAAATCACTATATGTATACGCGAATAAATAGATTACTCCTCAAACCATAAACAAAAACCCTGTGTTATTGCATCACTGGCTCTCTCGAACATCCTCCAGGAAAACAAATAGTCCCATACGAGCATGCGCAAAGACTGTAAAATTGGTATGTACACCGTCTTTGATATTTCCGATGTAAATTCTGTCCTAGTTCCGGTACTAGCCACTACCAATCCAAATCAATTACTCCCACTAGCCTTGCTCTCGTACCACTGCTCCAACAATTCTGACTCATCACTTGCAGTACGATCGTACTTCTGACCAGCTCTCCTCACGGGCCCTTTGTATGCTTGCTCCTCTTGTAACAGATTCTCCATGGCAGTCTCCCAGGTATCAGCAACGAGAGCAACGAATTCGGTATCGATGTTTGTGACGTAAAATGAACCCTCGCAACAAACGAGCCAAAGAGATAATTCGTCATTTGCCCAGATTACATCTCGGTCTGCATTGAGACTGAAGGAATTGTTTATAGAGCTGACGAGCGCATCGCGATGAGGTTCACTAGAGGAGATGTTGGCTGTTTTATACCATCCAAAAGCTGCGAGACGTTTTTCATCGTTTGTCAAGGATAATTCGCCGGAATTGGTTGGGCCTTGATCGATATCCATGGCTTAGGGAGATAAGCTAATTGTATCTGAGAATTTTCAGGGAGGCCCGCAGTTGTCGTAATGTAAGAAATTTCTGTGGCTATTCCTGGGTGAGAATGTTTTGTGGATATCCTCTGTTCGTGTAACCGAGACCTGAGCTACGACGAAGACTAAGGGTTAAGGGCAGGGCTTCCTGCTTCCCGGTGACAAGAGAATGAGGAGGATGCAAGACATCGCCATTCCGCCTATTTTAACTACATAAACATGTATGTACTAAAGGTGCATGTGCCTCCAGCAGTTTTTCTCAGAGCCATGCTTGTAATTACGTTTAATAAGGGCCCTCGTCGCCGGAAGTGCCAACTTACCACTCCCAAAGCCCCAGATTGCCAATATCACCAAATACCTTCAACTTCTTCTCGTAGACCAGTGTAAACATGGTGAATAAAGCAGAAAAAAATAACCCTTGCGCGAAGAAGTCAAACTCAATGGTGTATGTGAAAAGTGATGGAGAAATATTTTGGGGGGGGTTCTTTTTGCAGGACGAGGGCATAATACTTTTTTATTAATAGGATCTCACTTAGTCTAGGTTAAAGTTTCTCACAAGAATTTTAGGCCCACAATGGTGTGAGTCGATCCTTACTTATTTGGATTGATGGTTTCAGGGGATGGTTTCGCTGGCATGAGCAACGGCTCCATTATAAAATTGTGTTTTTGATATATATGGATACGGGGACCATATTGGCAGACATCTAAACTGGCATATAGGGTAGGAAATAGGGCCCATAAACGTTACCCCCCGTAGCAATAAATAAAACTTTGTTTGTAGTGTCGACTGATACGAAATACCAAGAGAAAAAATTACCAAGCTTACAGACTCATTGGGTTATATACTACTCGTTCCACCCGCTTCCCTTTTTCCACCTCACCCTCCCTCTCATACGGCGCCCATTCGTACATTAGAACACTCCTCATAGTCATTTTAACACCTTCATCAACCGGTTCTCCGCTATGCAGTAACATTCTCTGCTGAAATACTAGCACTCTCCCTCGCTTCGGTTCGACATCTAGATAATGGTCTTTATCGGGGCTCCAGAATCGTGTTGTGCCGCCTTTTTTAAGTTCTTGCGAAGGTGTTGCTGAATCTGCGTCTTGGGGACTAGGAGAGGAGTCGTTGAGGTAGAGATGGAGGGTGAGGAAGGATTTTAACGATTTGTCAGGCGAGTAATAACAAGAATCGCAATGTGGCTTGAAGAATTGACCTTCGCCGTATTTTAGAAAGCGGAGGCGCTCGTTGAGTCTGCATATGTCAGAAACATAGCTTCGACATATCAAGCGAGAAGGGAGGAAGAAAAAAATACAAACCTCGCCAGCCTCCACCTCCCCTTACACATCCCATTCCTTCCACCATGTTTTCCTACAATCCCACCCCACCACTTCCCACCTACCTCAAGTTCTACTACATCTTCCAAGAACGGCTTCACACGATCATAAATCCTTTTTGCAGCGACTACATCATCCTTCATTATCCGTTCACAATCCCGAAAACTCGTATTCAGTGCTGCAGCCTTCCAGTCAGAGTCCGCGAGACCGATGAGATCAGCGCATTCAGAGGCAGTGAAACAGTCGTCAATGATGAGCGCATAATAGTTACTGTAGTGAGGAGCCAGGGACGTTGTCGAGAAATCGACAACGGTCGCAGTGGGAACAGATTGGAGGCTCCCGGAAGACATTTGGAAGTCAAGGTTCTCGTAAAACATGGCGGACTCTGACTGTGGGTAGGTAGACCTTTTAACCTTTTTTTTTTTTCGAAGAGTGCGATGACGTTTGCGCGAGCATTGGAATGCGGCGATGTTGGCGTTTTGACTCAACGTATCACGAAACTGCAGGGCTGAGGGTTTAGGGAAGCCGCCAATGGAATGTTACTGGGATTGGGGAAATCTTTAGAGCAACAATGCCATGGGCAAGGATGAGAAATTGAGATAGTCATCACTAAGCCCTTACCCGGTGAGTATGCTATATTTCAGGAAGGAGAATTCGCGGAGAGGCTATATCCAGCATTGAAGGTCATGGTTTCTCACTCGGACGAATGGTTTCTGGGGCGAATGGTTTCTAGGTCGCAACAACCTACTTCAGTGTTGTTAGCCACGAAACCCGCATCCTAGTTTGGGAAACACTTGGCTGCGCGGGTCTCGGTAACGGAGCCTCTCTGCATATTGCCTTCAATAGCTCAATGTTCAGTTGATCACGAAGATGTCAAATGCTCGGGATGCAATGCGAGCCTCGCTCGATGCATGCACGCTGTGCTTCATACCGTTGCACGTCAACACCATAACCCGCAGCCGTTATCCTATCCTATCCCGGGCAATAAAAAACATCTGCAACCAGTTCGGATACACGATAACTCGACCGGGTTAGTCCCAGTCCCTGCAGCTTGCCAAGCCCTACTCGTATTCGTGGGCTAGGTGGGGCAGGGCTGCGCCTGGCACACGGCGGATCGGTAACGCAAAATATAGTCGAGTATCGTTAGATGAGAAAGCAAATGTATGTTTGATGAAACATCCACCAGAAACCGCTAGGCTATAGTAGTAGCTATTACTCTATAAATTGTGCAGAGTTGGGCCAGAGAGACACACATCCTCAAGACTAACTACAGAATCGTCGTCCTTAAGAAAATTCGCAAAATGGATGGCACTCTGACTCCTTTCCCTCCAACGGTCTACACTGAGTCACAACTTCACCGTTACCTAGAACGCATCCACTATCCGAACCCAGATGTCTTACCTCCGCCAACTCTTGCCACACTACAGAAGTTGATAACCTATCATCTCGCGAGTGTTCCGTTTGAGAATCTGGTAATTCACTACTCGTCGCATCACAGTGTATCTCTCGACCCGCAACACTTGTATCGCAAGATTGTAGAGCGAGGCCATGGCGGGTATTGTATGGAGAATACTGGATGCTTCAGCGTTGTCTTGAGAAGTTTGGGATTCGATCTCTGGACAATTGGAGGAAAGGTATCGAATACGACTGATACCAACGGGGTTGATCGAAGCGGAAAGTACCTGGGGTGGTAAGTTCATTATACTACACGAATATAACTGTTGTCGGATCAAATATTGAGAATCATAGGAACCACATGGTCTGTATAGTTACGATAGATGGGCAGGATTATCATGTAGACGTTGGTTTTGGAAAGTATGATTTTTATCGTTATCATCATTGTTTTTTGGCTTTTATAAGTGATCTAAAGCTACTCTTCAACAGCTCAAATTATTTGTCTGGTTACTGATTCATATATCTTACTAACAGTGGTGTGATATCGGCTATTCCACTGATCCACGGAGTAATCGTCCCTGGAACAGGCTCTCAGCAGTTCCGTCTTCTACACCAGCCTCTCAAACATCAAACAAACCGTTCTCTCCCGTTTTGGGTGCTTCAGTTCAAAGATACATCGGCGGACCCCTGGTTAGACGTCTACGCGTTTTGCACCACCGTCGAGTTTTCACGAGAAGATTACGAGATTATGTCTTACTTCACTAGCACAATAGATAGCATCATCTTTACGCAGATGATTATTTGCGTTCGGGCGATTCTAAGTTCAGAACTGAGTGAGGAAGAATTGACCAGTATAGGTGAAAAGGTGGATAGCGATGTTAGGATTGTGGGCAGAATGTTATTGACGAAGAGGGACATGAAAAAGAGGGTTGGGGACAAAGTTGAGAAATTGCAGGTTTTTGAAACCGAGAAGCAGAGGGTTCAAGGGTTTAAGAAATATTTTGGAATCGAGTTAATTGAAGAGGAGCAACTCGGGATCAAAGGGAGAGTAACAGAAATTATATAGCAAAGATGCCCGGATGATAGATTTAGTGTCTTTTTTTTTTAAAAAAAAAAAGGCAGTGGTTCCTTTGATTATAACAGGTGGTTTTTTTTTTTTTTGGAGGTTGTGATCGTAAAGGGCGGAATGAATTCACGGTAAACTACAAAAAGTTTGAATGATAAAAAAGAGAGTATGCTATTCACACTGAGTCCATGCTCGCTCGTTCCTGGTTCCAAGGCAAGAGTTTCCAAATTCTTCAACTTAGAAGACCTTCTTTTCAAGCTATCACGCAAAATACAGAAGTTAGTATAGTATACAAGATTAGGAGATATTTCCTATCAACGGGAGATAGAAAGTACCTTCCACCCAGAGTTCAGTTCAAACCCAGGAGGAGCGACAGGGCTATCAGATTGGCCTCGTAGGGTACCAGTCAGGCGTCGATCACGTTCAAACACTAGATCAAGGGTCAGTATCATAAATACTCCAGTCTGAATAACTCTCCACTGGCAGGCTGAGAAAGCATAAAAAGTCATTCTTACTTTGCTGTGAGTTATGGAATAGATACATCAGCCAAAATCGTCTCGTATACTAGAGCAATGGCTTTCTTACATGGTCCCACTTATCCAAGCTCCACCTATGCCTTTTACCCTCGTTGCGATATTTTCGTACGGCTGACAACCCCTATCCGGAACTTCTACTTAAAACTCTCGATCGTAATAACTAAATTCGAGCAAAGACATATACTGACCAAACCAGTAGCGCCGAACATCTAATTAATCATGGGGGGCATTTTGTCAGCAATTTTCGGACGAGCTAGAAGTAAAATAGAAAACGCTGTAACTCACGCCTAACATAATGCCGTACGGCAAAAAGGCTTCAAACGGAATAGCCATGATGTTTAATTTTGGCGTAGAAACGTGTCTGTCGCGAATTTCAAGCGTCCTGTCACTATAGACGACGTCGGACTGCACATGTGGTGGGGCATGGGGACGTGCTCACTCCTACGCATCGCAAGCGGCTCTACAGTCACGTATATCTGCCCAAAGCGGCAATAGCGTCTTGTGTCACCTAAAGGCAGCACCGCGACTCCCCCAACTGCACCGAGACGCCTTTTCGCAGGGGGTCAACACGTCTTCCTATTCTGCTGCCATCTGCAACTCGCCGTCACCTTTGCTACGCGTTTTCCAATCGCCTGTTTCTACAGAACTGCTTCAGCTTCGCGTTGGCACTGGTGTTCCTGCGCCGCGAATTCAAGGCGTTGGCAAACCGGTTACAGACAGATCACCTCCTGGCTTTCTCAGTAACTAGCATACTCATCTACTTTCAGTATCAGCAAGGGTGCCAGAAGAACGGATGAGCACATGAGCTAAAATTTGGTGGGCATATACGTTGTACAGCGATACCCAAGTTTTGGTAGAGGACGTCTCTGTGGCAACAACTCACGAGTTTTGTGGGTCTTGACTTCGGAAGGTCGTCAGAAGAAGTATTGCGAATTTGACGCATAAAGTTGCCGCATTGTTTTCCCTTCCTGTTCGGGCGTTGACGCTCCTCACCTCCGGTCCCGATTCCGGTGTTATGGCTGGTTCGAGGAGGGAGGTGGAGGATAGGAGCGACAGCGGAAGTCCTGCACCGTCAAACCAAACACGACGATCAGGAAGGCGTGCCAGGAAACGGAAGGTACATTTTTCTTGCTTGGGCGAAACGAATTGTTGATGGAATGCTGATTACGATTTTGGGGGGGATAGCGCGGAGAAGGTATTTTCGGGGGTGAAGATGATGAAGGAGAAGACGAAGATGAGGCTGCAGGGGAGCAATCTATAGAAGAAGATGGGTCTTCTGCATCATCGGATGAAGACGGAGATGGCGAAGCCTGGCAAGGGGATGAAGATGAGGAAGTAGAGCAGCCAACCAAGGCACTCTGCATGTACGCAAATTCCCATAGGTATATCAAAGGCCCAATGCTAATATCACTTCTTGGATATGATAGACATTGCGATGCCGATGAAGACAATGATCCCAGCCCGGAATATGAAGATCCGCTAGAATGCGAGATTTGCAGCGCCTTTGGTAAGTATTGATACCTATAGGTCTATTCCTATATATATGTTTAGAATGTCGCCGCTAACATATAGTCCATTCTAAAGCACATCCTCAATGTGACCGCATAGCGAACGATGGTGGTGGGGTGAAGTCTGCAGTAGACGAAGGTATTATTAGAACAACTATTCTTAGGGCAAGTTTTAACTTCTTATTTTAATCACAACAGAAACTGGTAAATGGCGATGCCCTACTTGTGCTGCAAATGATACAGAGCAAACGTCTGTTCCGGGCTCCACGCCTTCTCAAAAAGGTCGTTCTCGTCGAATTAGTATAGGTATGTTTTGCGCCTTGCAGGGGTTTCACGCCTACTGGAATAAGCACTAATTCGAGACGAAAACTTGATAGGCAAAGAGGACAACCCAAGAACTCTTAGGAAACGGAGAGCTGACGAAATGGACGAAGAAGAGGATGGCCCTGTGAGTGCCCGGAGAAGGAAACGTATAAAGGAAGATAAGGTCAGAACCAATGGCCATGTCTCTGACGAAGATGGAGAATATGAGATCGATGATTTCCAGCACATGAATAGCAACGACACTGGCCTACTTGATACGCCAGAAGTTAGCTCCAGAAAAAATCGAAAGCTATTCCTCCACGTGAACTCTTATCAGGACGAACAGCGAGACGTCAAAGTCACATATAAGAAAACACACCGGAAGTTTAATGTTTGGATAACTAACCTTACGCCCTCGAAGTTAGCTAAAATTGTTTTTTCTTCCTCAAAGCCCAGTCCTTCAGCCCCACGGCCACGCAAGATTGGAGGTGCCAGCAGCGTTCAAAGCGCTAAGGCGCGATCAACCACTGCGGCAGTTACTACCCCCGCTCCTAGTACAAAAAATAGCCGTCCCTCAGCGACACCACATTATCCAGCAATCTATGATGACGACAAATCGAAACCGTATGGTGGCATTCTCACTGAAGCCGAAGCGGAGACAACTAAAACTCTTCCTGGTACAGACGATAGGGCTCGTTTCGACAGGGCTCGTGAAGAAGCAGATGATGAGAGGAACACGCGTCTAAAACTATCGTCTTCGGCCCTATCGAATGGAACGAATGGCCGCGGGGACAAAGAGAAAAAGGGAGGTGCAAGCAGAATTGAATGTATACACTTTGGTGAACACGAGATCGATACTTGGTACGCAGCACCTTATCCCGAGGAATATAGCAGGAATAAGGTATTGTGGATTTGCGAGTTCTGCTTGAAGTATATGAATAGCGAGTACGTGGGTTGGAGACATAAGGTCTGTTTTTAACTCTTATTTCCCTCTCTTGCCAGCGGTTCGGCCTTTATTTACACTCCCAACCCGTCCAACGCAATGTCTTCATGAATAAATGGAATTTCTCAGGCAGTCAGCTCGTCCACTCACATACCCACACTCTTACTCGTTTTTGTTTTTGTCATAGGTTCTCACCCAGTTTTCATCTACTGACCCTACCACTCGCTGATAGATGAAATGCGATGCCAAACATCCGCCAGGTGATGAGATCTACAGAGACGGTTCGATATCTGTCTTTGAAATTGATGGCCGTAAAAATCCCGTCTACTGTCAAAACCTCTGTCTACTTGCGAAACTCTTCCTTGGATCAAAAACCCTTTATTACGATGTTGAACCCTTCTTATTCTACGTCATGACTGAGTTTAACGAGTGCGGAATGCACTTTGTGGGGTATTTCTCAAAAGTTTGTTTCTCTACTTGTTTCACTCTAATCAATGCACTCTTAGTTGAATTTTTCTATTCCAATGCCTATATTGTTAACACAATGCTTTAGGAAAAACGCTCAACAAGCCAAAATAATGTTTCTTGCATCCTAACACTTCCCATACATCAGCGGAAGGGATACGGCAACCTCCTCATCGCTTTCTCGTACCTTCTTTCTCGTGCTGAGAACAAGACCGGATCACCCGAAAAACCGTTCTCCGACCTTGGACTTGTTTCATACCGAAACTACTGGAAGTTAGCGTTGTGTTATGAACTACGTCATCAAAAAGAGCCTTTGACCGTCCTTGACATTTCTGAGCGTACAGGAATGACACCCGACGACATAATTTGTGGATTGGAGGCGTTACATGCACTTGTCAGAGATCCAATTACAGGAACATACGCCCTTCGCCTAGATTACATAGCACTTCAGGCACATATCGATAAATGGGAAGCAAAAGGATATGTAAAGTTGAACCCTAGCGCGTTAATTTGGACGCCTTTCTTGATGGGACGTTCGCAAGCGATGCAGTTGAATGATGCCCCTGTATCAACAATTGCGCCAAGAGCGGGAGAGAAGTTATCGGCTATAGACGAGAAGGCTGAGGCAGCTGTATCGGCCGAAATTACTGGAGACGACGGGAATAATGGTCCAAGTATTGATCACGATCGGAATGGCACCGTGGCGTTTACGACCGGGGAGGCTATGGATCTTGATGCGCTGCAGTCACCTTTCCAGGCGCTTGAAGGGCAAGACAGCAAATCTGAGACTGAGAAATCCACTGCTGTTTTGCAGGACCTTCCGCCGACACCCAAGCCAGCGACTCCGAACATTAAACTAGGACACGAACCGCCCTCATTCAACAAGTGGAGTGGGCCAAGATCACCTGCGAAATCACCCATGCAGGAGAACAATGGAGCTGTGATACCGCCTACCAGATTCGAAATAGTGCCTCCAGTCCCCGGTTTAGTACTCAAGAAAGGTCGTGTGGCATCATCGACCTCTGCCAGAGGAAGGAAGCGTACCTCAATGTCGCCGGCAACTCCTAGAGGCAGGGTCATGGATACACCAAAGCTTCGAAGAGGAAGGACAAAATTAGCAGATACGGTTACTCTAAACGGTGCCATTAGTCCAACGCGGGAGCAAACCCGGGAAATCCGTGCTAGTCCCGCGATTTCTTCCGGAGCCGCGCAAGACGATTTTCAGGGAGGAAAATCGCCTGGCGTAATAAACTCAGCGACGCACCCTACGAATATGGATGTTCCGTCGGAAGTTTAATGTCGTGCGGTGATGTTCGATTCATTGTCACCTCTCAACCACGGGAAATGTGGTTTCTCCTTTTATCCTTCTATTGGTCATGGGGGGTTTTCTTTTAATATGTTTTACTATCAGCTTTCTCTCACTTTTATGTAATTAGGGTTGTATGCTTTATGGATGATTGGCGAGTATGGGAGGGAACGGGACTTGGGTGAAATGGGCGTTTGAAAAATTCCAACCTTTTTATTTATTTTAACCACTGCTAGTTTATCCCCCCTCTTCTTCTCCGTTACTATACTAGTTATTATCTTCTGCCTCGTAGGGTCCGCTGGTTGGTTGGCTTTAGCTTCCTGCGGGAGAGATCACCGAGTTATCATCCACTACCTGCACGCCTTCGGCTCAGGATTCCCCGGGTATATAGTATTGGTTATGTATGTGTTTGGGACATGCTTCATGTTTTTTTTCTCCTGCCCTCGCTTGGTAACTGATAGATAGCAGTTTACTCAAGCGAAGCTTAAGGGTTTGGGGAAGGGGCCCTGTTCGCTTCGCTGGCGTCAGCCGTTGCAGTCCCGTTTCCTAGAAGAGACAGAGCACGCACGGCCCGTCACGCACGCGTCTCCGTCGAAAATGTTCTGGACTCCCTTTCAGTGGCTTCTTCTTTAATTTTGCTTTTGCCTTTATTTTGACAGCTACCGGGGGCGCATATGGCACACTTCCCGTTTTATGTAGGTACGCTACCTCTTTCGTCTCCTGTCATCGACTTCGGCCCTTTCTTCAACACTTCGTCTATCACAGCAGAAAGGAGAGAAACAAAAGACGTGAGAGGAGGGCACCTGACAAGGCGCTTAGGCCTGGCGACAAGGTATACCTCTCGGATTAAGGGAAATGGCATGACTCTTGCAGCAGCTCCCGAAGCCCGGAGAAGTTAAAGGGTGGAGATTTCGAACACTATAACAGACTGTAAAGGGGATGGAAAAAGTAATTCGGATTTTAATAACTAGAGAAGAAAAAGAAATACATGTCGTAAATATCCGCTTTTGTCCTTCTTACCAATATGTGTGATATTATGCTCCACGTACTTGCCACTACAGACTCCGTGGATCCGGCACTTGCATTGGTAGCTATTCCCAAGGCTTCATCTAGCCCACTCCTGGGAACCGGTCATGTCTAGATCTCGTTTCCCCCCCTCATTTGTCCGATATGTCTATGGTCAGGATGATAATCTAACCAATGTCTCCGTAAACACGGAATCACAACCTCAAATTGGATGTATCCGTAGGCTCAATGGAAAATTGGGGGGGTTGGCCTCGAATCAGCGTACAGTTACATCATGAGGATATATCATGTCAATTTATATATCGGCACTGCGGAAGCAGATGTGAAGCAGATGTCTTAAAAAAAATATATCACCAATAGACAGGAGTCAAAAATATTAGGAATCTGTGGGCTGAAAGCACCAGGTTAGAAAGCAGATAGTAAGCATGTGCTGGTTATTAATCGTGCTTGCCAGATAAAGTATGTATTGACAAGGATGATGGGTTGACCACTAGATGGAAGATCTAAACGGCCAAAAAAAGCATCAAAAGTAATTACACTTTCTTAAATCCCTTAGGTTACCAAGGGTGCACAGAACCTGGATAGGAATGGCATTTTAATTCCACATACATTGCTCAGAAGAGGTTTCAGTGCAGGTCTCAGGTCAAGGCACGTTAGCTCCCGAAAGGTACCTACATGTGGTACTGTTACAGCTAGGTAAACCACCTATTTTGGACCAAAGTCTAATTTGTTGGTTTTGTAACCCCCACACAACGCAGGCCAAGAAATTTTCGAAAATACGATTGAATATCCATGTAACATGGGGAGAGTAC
The DNA here is from genome assembly GCA_038503075.1 of Gyromitra esculenta. Taxonomy (NCBI): domain Eukaryota; kingdom Fungi; phylum Ascomycota; class Pezizomycetes; order Pezizales; family Discinaceae; genus Gyromitra; species Gyromitra esculenta. Next base: position 691,285 of record JBCAML010000005.1, read on the forward strand.
CGCCACTAGGGTATTGATCTTGGGGGATTTAAAAGATGATGTATTACTGAAACTAGAATGTAACGGGTAATAACGGAATGTAAGTCAACAAATAAACGCGGAAGCCAGATAATAAGAATAAAAAACAAAAAAACAAAAAGACTCAATGGTGACAGACCCCAAAATGGAAGCAACAAAGGGTAGCAAATATGCAGATATGAAGGTAAGATCAAGCATGTAAGGCTATCTAGTACTCTATTCCCAGTGTCGATATCGGTAAGGCAAGGATATAAGCTACGAACCAGAGTAGGGCGGGTCGCTTGAGCTCGGTTCCTTTAGACTCCCTTCCTGTCCAACCATGGATTGGAACCAGCGGTAATCCGGTTTTCATTCTTATGCGCTCGGACGTTCCGTTACCCTAACCGACTCAACCAGCTGCCTGTTCTTGACTAAAATTCCGAATCAGTCATTAACCTGGTCCTTGCATTGACCTGCGAACTTTTCTTTTTAGATGGACCGGCGAATACGAATTCGGTGGCTAAAAGTCCGGAAAACCAGTGAGGAGGCGTTCTCGGTAGCATTGTGTAGAGAGAAACTTGTATGGGCAACGTTTGCTTGACGGACGATCGAACACCCTCCCGAAAAGCCCTTAGTGGCCGGTACCCCGATGCTCCACACCACCATCATGCCCTGTCACACGGTGCACGGGCACCACTGCAGCTTGCTCACCCAGGAGTAGACTTGCGATTGCCCACGGCATAGCCTTGTCACATTTGCCACGGAAAATCGACAAAAATCGATGGACAGCAGGATAGATAAATAAATAAAAAGTTGGTCGAGGCACTTTCGGCTCTGTCAGCGCCGGAAAATAAAAGGCTTTGCTACGCACGGGTGTTGTTACCGGTATTTCGTGCATCATTTGAGATTTTCCTAGTCATATAGTGTGTATATATATCGCCACTTTGGCTTGATGTAGAGAATGCTGGAGAACAAAATAGATAAGAGGATAAACGCTAAGGATAGTGAGCGAGTGTTTTATAACAGTAAAGGCAACTTTAAGCATTTAAAACCCACTTGAAGCATTTTATAAACAGGTAACCCGTTTACCTACCGTTTTGCCCGTCCCGTCTCCTCTGATCATCAATCGGGTGGGTTGGGTGTCGGATGGGATATATCAGGCTCAATTATGTTAGTCCAATATATTTGTTTCGATCCTGACTAGGCTGCGAAGAAAGCGGACCGTTGGTAGGTTTTCGGTTATAGCCCCATCGTTGGTCGTGATGCCGACTTGGTCGTGGGTCCAGAACAAAGTCAAGGGACCTCCCATATGATACCAAATTCTGAAGTCCACCGGCTTCTAATTGGTTACACTTGCGGGAAAGGCTTGCTGTTTTTGCTGAACCCAGTATCACTCCTCATAGAATTTCCCTCCTCTTGTATCTAGATAATCCTCTCCCCTCCAAAGGATAGATTCGCCTTTGCAGCCAGCCAAGTGCTTATTCGCTAATGTTGACGCTACGATGAACAAAAATTCCCCGTGGCATACGCTCCTTGTAACCTGAGCTTGCAAGATGTGGGGTGTCGCCAGGAAAGCACATTGTCGGTTCAAGTTAGGCACCAACTACATAATCTATCAGTCAACGTCGTCGTTGAGAAAATAAACACATGGACGAGACTTTGCCATCCCCAGATAAAAAGACAATATTATACAGCACCAGGGGTAATTACCCAGGAAATTGGTCGTACCACGGCAGCGCAAGTCCGGGTACAGGAATGCTCATCCTCGATCGCACCTGCTGTCCAGTGTTCTTGTCTGTTCCACGACGAATATTCTGTCTTTTTGGGAGGTGAGATTTACCTTTTCTATTGGCGCATGGACCCACCAGCAAGCGAGAAAAGCAATATGACAACAAGGTGGTTGAATGACCCTAACAGAGAGCGAGCATGGCGCTGCCGTGCGCAACGGTTCCAACGTCTCAAAAACGTGATGTTGATCCAGAATTACAGGTCAAAGGTCCGCGTATCGGCGTATCCGGACTCATGAATTCGATATCTGTTTTTCTTTCTTTCTTCTTCCCTTTCCTTTTCCATTCGCCCTTCTGCTCTGTGGGTTTGGAACATGACAAACGAATGGCAAGTTCGAGGATTCACATGGCCATATTTTAGAAACACGCATACGCATGAGATAAACAGGCTCTTGCGGGCCAGGGTTGATGATTCTCACGCATAGCGTACCGGAGCTTTAGCCGCGATCAGACAGACTACCTGGTTCAGAGGGACCGACGGGTTGCGCAAGCGGGACGTGGTAGCGTTTTTGTGCGCCAGCAACCTCGACCGAGGAATCGACGCTGCTTGTCTGATTGCCGGCACATGCTTGAGGCATGCCGGGTCATATCAACAAGAAGACTCCACAACCCCCTCCAAAAATACAGCAAAGCAGAAGGCGACGAAAAAAAAAGAAAAGAAACAAAAAGAGGAAAGCGAAAAAATAAAGAAAAGGAGGGCAGAAAAAGAAAGCTAATGCTAAATTGGGCTTTTTATTCCTTACCGTCATCGGTTGCCTGCGGGTGTCTATTGAGTGCTATGGAGACGAAGGGATTGCCTTTCGCCTCTTCAGTTACGTACGTACATGTAGTCTTGGTTCATTATTTTTAATTTTTACTATTTGGCGGCTACATATCATATGTCTAGGTCCACACAACACTTGTAGCTACCATCTTCCTCTCCCTTCGCTTCCCATGAATGAAACATTTTAGGGTGATCTAGATTTACTTGTAACCCGTCTCGCTCCCACCCGTTCGGTTCTCACCTCGTCTTTGCCCCCTTTGCGTTGTGCTGGCATGTTGGCTCTCTCGATCTCCACACTTTCATCATCCATCTCCATCGTCCATCCCCACTCTTCGCGACGGTAAGTAAAGTTGCATCTAACACTCCTCTACCTACCTCCTACTCTTCGTCTTCCTTTACCTCCACCCCCCCCCTCTCCAACCCCCTCTTGCCCCCTCCCCCGGATGCATGCCCGACTATCATCTCTCCCCAGCCGCCGCCTAGTGCTGCCCTCTCCTCTTATTTCGTCACCCGAGACACTGTGCGCTGCCTTTCTCGAAGCTCGGGGTCCACAAGGTCTGGCCAGACTGGGTCCCCAACCGTCAATCTGTCAAGTCCCAGTTTGGCGCCGTGTCTTGCTTTGTTGACCCTTCTCGTCCAAATCTGCAAGCCGTTATACGGAAATATCCCATCCACACGTCGTCCAGAGATCCCCTCTCCCCGTTCATCCCTCCCAGCCAGCCCCTCCCCACCCTTCCCTCCCATCTCCATTGTCTTGATTCCTCCGTGCGCATGTGCATCCTGCAGCGCTCCGAATAAAAAAAAAAGAGTTCGAGTGAGCGTATTTAATTTTAATTGAGCCAAGTTAAATAAGTATTGGCGTTGACAACTTTCTCTCTCTCTCTCTCTCTCTCTCTTTTGACTGTTTGCATACCAACTCGCAACCATCAAGCAAACTGGGGAAAGGTGCAGGATCTTGAGAGCTAGAGACAGACGCAGTGGCAGAAAGGGAGACGAAAGCTAGACAGCCGCCCCGTAATCACATCATCACCATCATCCAGTGAACACCGATCAACTAGTCAATCTCTTTTTCCCGTCAAGTCAGATCCCCAAGCAAACCTGCAAACAATCCCCCAGCCTGCTCAGGTCCGGGCTTCAACCGTCGCTACCCTACCACCTTCCTCCCTTTCTTCGGGCCACCTTCTACTTTACGTACATAATAGCATCCTACCTATCTCTTCCGGCCACTTTCTCCTTTCATTCACACGCTCGCATCTTTTTCTCTCTTGCTAGCCCTGTCTTTTGCTGCTACAGCAGCTTATATACTCCAAGGTCCCAGACGCAGTTCCGAGGTTACCCCCTCACGCACTATCTGGATTTACGCTTTCGCCAGTCCCTGGTTGCGCTTACGGCTAAGTTTATCAGCTTCGCTTGGCATCTTTCTGCCAGCATCCACTCGCTTTGTTGCGCCTCATCACAACCACAACTGGACGAAACCAACCAACCTAACCACGATATCAATTGTTCACCTAAAGATCGTTTCGAAAAACACATTCAACATCGTATCAAGTCGAGAACGTTGATTTATTTTGAGAATTTGGCCGATCTGGAGATTTGGAAGGGGGGAATCGCCACAGCAAACACCGTGAGGGGAGGGGAAGAAATTAAAGGCCAGAGGCGGGGCAGATAAACGTGTTTTTCTGAAGGGAGAAGGAAGAGAAAAAAAGAGGACTGTCGGGAAAAATAATTCTCGGTAAAAGAAGAAACGACATTCTTCTGTAGCGAAGCTTCTTACACAATACCCATTCCCTGGTTTCGTCCGTTTTCATATGGCCGAATACTAGAGCCTTTGACTCCTTTTACGACAAAGGTATTTATAGGGGATAGCGCACAAGAAGGAATCTTCGCAAATCATCAACACTGTAGCCGCCCAATAAGACGATCTAGTGCTCTGGGCTTCTGTGGGTGTCTTTTATCAGGGTCGCTGGCATATAAACCATACCCTATTGTCCAAAAAACCTTCGGATATTGTGAAACATCAAATCACTTCGTACCGCCATCCTAGCGGAGTTTGCTTGGATACACGCCATTTTACCGCTCGAAAATAACTGTGGGCTTGGCTCGGAAGCAAGGTTACTTTTAGAGTTTCCTCGAGAACACTAATTTATTTCTAATTGTATTTTGTGGACTGTACTCGACAAATCATCGAGTGAAGCTTGAATGAACTCCCACACGTTTGTTGACGCCTCTTCAAGAGTGGGAAGGTTAAGGAGGTAAGGAGATAGTTCACTGGTCCTACCCAGCTCAGTTATCCAAGAGTTGACGCTAAATATTGGATCCACAGCGAGGACTATGAATTGCAGATTCGGCAGGGGCCGGAACGTGCTCGCGTTGCTGGTGTCAAAGAAAAGGGTAAGAATCTCTCTATCTACACCCCATAGACTTAGTTGTAGTGCTGATATTTTTAGACCGCAAACCGGTTGATCCCCCACCGATAATCCAACTAAAGATCCGAGATGATTCTGATCCAGCGCAGTATGTTATTATTGATCTCTTGTCCGTTGCGAGCGCTGACGGTGTATAGGAACTATCTCCAAAGCCCTTACTACTTCATGTGCACGAATCTCTATAATTCATCACATGACTCACCCTCTCCTATACCGCCACATCAAGCTTTGGCCGGGACTCTGGTATCCTCCCTTCATCGACTAAAGGATATTGATAATAATGGTACGCCTTTTGCTGGCCGGTTTCCAGGGTTTGGATGAAACTAACATTCGTAGATGGTGGATTTTTTGTTTTTGGAGATTTGTCCGTGAAAATTGAGGGAGAATTCCGCCTAAGGTTCAGCCTTTTTGAGATGTTAAAGTAAATATTCTAGTGTTTATCATTTGGTGGATATGAATTGGTTAGACTAATTATTCAAGTAGAAATGAGGTGGTTCATATCAAATCAATCACTTCAGAGCCATTCACAGGTTTGTCCTTTTATTCTTCTTAAGCTGAATGAACCTGATCTAACCACACCTCATAGTATACGCGGCCAAAAATTTCCCTGGAATGTCCGAGTCTACTTTTCTCTCTCGGTCGTTTGGAGATCAAGGGGTGCGGCTGCGGATAAGGAAAGAGCCGCGAACGCTATTGTTAGAACAGTTTCCCTATACTCCCGATAGATATATGCTAATGCATTATAGAAAACGGCCTCCTCCAGGTTTACGCCCCGAAGATTATCCACCACGACCACCTTACCCTATGCCCCCAGATCAACGACCGCCCCAGCAATACCCACCACCACCAGGCAGCTTCAGGACTTCTCCAAGTCATGAATATCCGTCCTCATATAGTGAACCAAAACGGCAGAGAACTGCGCTTAGCCCCCGGGATAATCGCGGAGAGCCACAGTATGTTCCTCGTCAGCCATATGATCAATACCCCATGTACCCGCCTTCATCCCAACCCCAATATCCAATTTATAATAATTACCCACCGCCGCAAAATCCATACGCCCCACCGCCGCCGCCTGATTACGGGTATCGTCCACCACCACCGCCGCCCCCACCCCAATCACATCCACACTCACACTCTTCGTCTACACCATCGCCCTATCAGTCACCTCGACCGCAGCAATACCCTCTTCAGCGTTCGCCTTTACTTCATAATCAATCCGTTCCGCCAAACCAATATCAATACCAACCAAGGCCTCCTCCGCAAACACAACTTCAGCATGGCCAACAACCTCCTTCACATTCGCCCCAAATTGGTCCCTCAATTAGGTCACCTATCTCAGCATCCGGTATTTCTCCCCATTCAAGATCTCAGCAACCAACTCATCCCCAGTCTCATTTGAGCTCGACTGCATCTCCAGCTTCTTCAATGCCCATGGCACCGCCACCGGCATCACCTGGCCATCGCCAATCCCAGGCAAATCAAGTCCATCTACCCCCTTTACAACTACCGCCGATGACATCTGGTCCGCAAAACCAATCATTAGCGGCGCAGCAGCACAATGCCATGCCACCGATGTTGACTCAACAGTCTGGGTATGGTCCTCCAACATCCTTTGATTCTGCTGCTCAGCAGCAGTCGTCCACTTAATCACCTTCTTATACTCGTTTGTTCTTCTTATGCAGTTACGGCCGTAGCGAGGGAGATAAAAAAAGAAAGAGAGAATTTGCGTCGAATGGCCCTGGTTATTTTGGAGTGTAATATGCATTGCCTCGGATTTTGGGTTTGTTTTATTCCATTGTTATCATTTCATATATGGACAACAGTATATTGCTATCTTTCATTGTGGGTTGGGCTCGAGCAGCTGAGGTGTTTAATGCTGTCGAATATATAGCGGAGAGTGGTCAGCAGGGGGTGGGAGGAGATGACTTGGTGCTCGGGGGAACATAGTAGGGTTTTCTTTTCATGTCAAAGGCGCAGAATTGGCGGTTTCATAGCATCACGATACGATTTCGAACGACATATTCATATATTCATAGGGTTTCATTATCTGTCTCCATATTTCCCTTCTTTTTCTTTTTTCTTTTTCTTTTTTCCCTTTCCCTTCGGGTTTTTTGGGGTGGACGATCACAGAAATACATTCGGCATTTGGAACGGCAGTGATTTTTTTTCTTTATATTTTCTCGTTCCGGTTTTTTTTTTTAACATTTTGGAAGGGTCCGCCTATCTCCCTGAGAAAGTGGGATGATCCAAGAATTTCGGCAAGTAAACGAGGAAGATGGCCAAGACTCTTTCATCCCATCTTGTATTTTTTCTAGGCCGAACAGCGTTTTTCTTCAACATGTAACATATTCACGTTTCACGTAGTCACGTTCCTTCTTGGATTCGTGATGAAATCCGCATATTGTATGAAGTGAGCAGGAAGCCTAATACCTGCATTTGCATAACTGCACGTAGAGCACACACATGTAGATACTCGAGTTTTACTCAAAATCCTGAGGCAGTTAAATTCTTTGCGGTAACTTAGATCGTTTATCTTGCTGCATGCTGTCTAGAATGACCAATCGGCAAAACAATGTGCACAGGCAGGAATAGACGGGAAAATTGTCTTGGTTTGCGCCATTCGCTTCTTGCGGTCCGAGACAAGCTGCATGGTTTTAGCTTTTTCTAGTGTCTCAGCTGTGGAGCTTCTTTTGGGGCTGACAGAGCCCCAGCCCTGGTTTTCCTCGGCCGCCTGCTTCCAATTGGCCCAGCCGGCGGAAGACTGGGCTGCATATCGAGATAGCTTTCGTGCTACACGCTTGCCGAGCCTCAGAAGTGTGGGAGCCGCTTTCTAGCTTTGAAGATCACGATTCACCAAGTCGGCACAATCCATGAGAGGGCTCCACCAGTGGATCACCATCACCAGATTCAGGACTAACACCACGTGAGGTAAAGATCAGACCACCCACGCCAACAGCTTGCACCAATTGCTGTTTTACGGGAAAAAGAAACTTCAAGGTGTGGATGCATTCTACAGTCATTAAAACTTCAGAATCGGTAATCCTCTTCACAAGGAAGTAACCAGGACTACCAGTTCAAGTGAATCGGATGCCAACAACTGATCTACGCAACTTACGTCCTCCGCACTTCGTCGGCCGCGGGTCTGTCATCTCAAATTTACAGAGTCCCCTGCATTGGTGGCGTCCCTTTTCATCTTTAACTCGCTGTTACGCAGCTGAAGCCACGGCAAGTATGGCAGATCTGGTGACTGGCATCTCGCTCGTGGCTGGTTGGGATCCTCGGTTCGAGGAGTCTCCCGCGGAAGTCTTCATTTACACAAAGGTCTTATAATCTCCCCTTGTAGCACTTGTTTCCATGTAGCTGTTTATTGCCCCTTGCATTATGTTTCCGTGTTGGTTCTGGAACCATGGTTCATGAGGTAGCTGCAAAATAAAGGCTAACATCGAATCACCCGGGTTGGCTGTTTCGAGCCATAGATTACTCCGCAGCCAGCTGCAAAAGTCTCTCTGCTCCATCTACAGAGCCTTGTTACAAAAGCAACCTTGCTGCGTGTTATTCCTCTGCTTCCGAACGGCTCTAGTCCACGTGAATCTCCTGGAATTCGTGCATTGGGGATCCCGGTTGTTGCAGGCAGAAACTGTACCGCTGCTCAAACACAGGTTAAGCAAAGGAGGGTCAGCGAAGTCACGCTCGATGGGATTGGGTCTGATGGCTCTAGTAAAAATACATCGGATAGCGATTCGGATAGCGAAAACTCGATTTGCATTACACAGGTAGCAGGAAAAAAGATGGTAGATAGAGAGGTTCTGAAAAAAGCTGGGGATGAGCAAGCTGAGGATGAGCAAGCTGAAGATGAACAAGGTGAGGATGGGCAAGCTGAGGATGAACATGCTTTACGTTCTCCTGTTTCCGAGAGCGAGTCACCCACACCCAAGAATATCCCTACAAACCAGGAGGGAAGGTTTAGAATGCCTGAGAAAGTTAATAGTAGTATCGCAGTGGCGATGTTCGCTGGCGATGAGCATGCTTCTATCACCCAACCAAAGAGACCTGATACTAGTAATATTTACAATTGCTGTGGCTTTCAGCAAGGACCAAGTAAGTTAAGTAATGGATCGTTGGCTTCTAAAACGAGCATGAGCTACTCCCGGGATGCTGAAGGAAATTTTAAACTGGCAAAATCTTCAAATTTGCAAGAGCTACACCGTCGCTCTGACGAATCTTGGAGTTTCATTGAACCTAATAATATCGGGGGAAAAAATAGGGTTCTTTCCATCAGTTCTGTGCGGAGGGATTTGTCTCCAATGACGGGGAAGACTCTTGAAAAGATTATTGAGCTCAATACCCCGATTAACGATATATGCCCTGGAGGACAGGACGGAACCACGGAAGACTCAGAAGTAGTACTCTATTCTTCTGGGGTTGCCATGGAAAGCGCAACAGCTGCGAAAGAGAGTAGTTCTAGAAACACCGACTACTGGATCCCTATTGAGGGTGAAATGATGAGGCAGATAACCTCCGAGACGGATAGATCTAAGGAACCCGAAACCGGAGAAACCAAAATGATTATTAAACAAGACACACTATTCGTTTGTTTTCCAGGAAATATTCGTAGCGATGCAGTTGGTATGCTCATATTACCCCTTTATTGTTTAAATTATTTCTCACTTCTTCGTTAGTTATCGAGATAATGCTGGAGATCAAACCACTTTATCTTGAGGGGAAACCTTATGTCACATTCATATTTGCTGGCTTACCATATTGCAACGATGGCGCCCACATTAAATTTCAGATCAAAGATAAGGCTGACTGGAAATTTAATACCTTTCCCGAAATCGCTCCCATTGATCAAATGGAGGGCTCATGGGGAAATAAGTTGCATGGCGTTTTAGACTTAAAGAGAAAAATTCACCCTGTTGCTACTAACCGCTCGCTCATAATTAGGGCCCTCCGGCGTCCAGTGGTCTTAGAAGTATTAAATTTCAAGATGAAGTCAGATATTAGTGCAAGTTTTTTCTGGTCTCCTATTGCCGACCAAATAACGTCGGAGTTTGAAATCAACATCGTTTTTTTCGATCTTGAGAAAGACGATGACGCCAATCGTAGTGTAATTAACTTTTATCTAGTTAATGGCCCCGAGAGACAAGATGACATGATTGTCGATTCCCCTGAAGGGATCTCAACGGAATTCGTTCTCGGAGATCTTGATTTTGAAAACTATGAGATCTGCGCACGACGCTGTAGGCTCCTGCGGGTAGAGAGATCTACTAAAGATGCTCATCAACCCCTGCGAATTTGTTTTAGTAAGGTCTTAGGGAAAAAGCACTATGAGATTGGTATTCCAATTGTGCGAGTCGGGGGGGAAGCTACGCTCGTCAAAGAGAGCATTACCGTTATAAAGCCAAGGCTACCTTTAGAAGTAGTGTTTTGCCCAAACACTACGTCCTGGAAAGAAACGAATAGTCGATCTAGAGGAAAGGTATCTAAATTCACAAGGACTGGGATAAGTATGAGAGAAGCAAATCCGTCGGTATTCATCTCATGCCTCAATTCGGTAATGTCATCCACAACTGAGGGAATGAATCAAGTTTTGTCGGGCAACGATGAGTTTATTAATCGAATTAATTACGAAATACAAGAGTCAGGAGGGCTTGATGACAGAAGGAATCCAATGGTGGTAGTGAGCATGAGGTTTGATATTGATGTTCCTGTTGAGATAGAGCCAATGGATGAAATTATTCGAATTCATACCGGCAGTTTTGGGTTTAATTTTGCTACGATTAACGACAAAATAGCGATCTCGGGTATATTCTTTGAGGATGGTGATGAGTTATTACTTTTGAACAGCGAAACCATCCCGGAAAACAAGGAAGACAACGGGCACAAAGGGAAACTAATGATTGGTGTTGAATGGCTCAGCGAGCAAGGTTTGAACCTTTCCTGTGGGGGGATGATTGAGTTCAGGTTACCACAAGTTACTACAAGGGCTATTGGGAGGATCGACTGTGAATGCGGAAACAAGCAAGGTAGGTCACCTACCTTTTCTTCCCCGCTTTAAGCGTCGTTCCTCTGTTCTTACTCCTGATACTAATGATCGCTCTTTTCGTAGCTCGTATTATATCCAGGACACAGAGCCTTAGCGGCAAAGATTCGACTTTTGGTTTCACCAATGGTAAAGTTATAATTTCAGGCAGGGACACTTATAAGAATGATATATTCCTTCAAATTCCGTGCAAGAGAGACAATGATACACACCGGGGCCTGGCAAGCAAACCGTCTAGTAAGCGTTCCTCACCGCGAGGAACCACAAGCTCTTCAGAGCTCTCCATGAGTGCAACAAGTTTCCATTCGATCCTTGATGAAAATTTTGTGGTTGCTCAAAAAAAGGTTCAGGAACAGTCAGGAACTGCTGCACGCAATATAAACGAAGTACCGTTAGATACTCCAGCCTCCTGCTGGATATGGCGCACGAAGGATATCGTAATTATGATCTTGGTGATAGGGTTTCTATGTTTTAACCTAATTCCACAGTCCACACGAAACGCAACGCTTAACATTTTACCACGAAATACTAGAGCGATGCTGGAAGAGAAGGAGAGAGTAATCAACGAGGAGTCTGCACAGGGCATACTAGAAAATCCTCAGTTGCAAAAGCTGCAAAAGACGGGAAGAGATTCAGAGGAATTGTGGTGGTCTGTGGTTGGCAATGGGAATACCAAAGAGATCGGTCATTTTAAAATCGGTTTATTGGCGATGGAAAATCGGAACGTGGACTCGAATTTTCATGTGGCAAGGATTATTATTGATGGTCGAGAAATTGAGGAACTGGCTAGACATGATTCTGGTGGAGAGCATCAACTGGACGAGAAAGGACTGATCAAAGAAGTAGAGACTGAAGAAGGAGAAGAAGTGGGCCATGGATTGATAAAAAGGAGTTATAAAGAAGAGGATCAACAAACAATTACACAAGCTCTCCTGGGGGACGAAAGCATTGGGGAGAAAACGCAACACATCTTGATCAACATCATTAAATTCTTCTGGTTCTGGGTGTTTAGGAATTAGTGTAGGAGCTATTATCAGCCTTTCATGAATCACGGGACGGGCCTGAGTGCTAATGGTCTTGGGTTTTATGGGAAGACCATAAGTGTGTTGGCCAGGTTTCTTCCGTGATCAACAAGGGGTCTGTTGTAATCGATGCCTTTCCTACCTTTTATAATGGCCCACCTTCGGCCCACCTTGGTTCCTCTTGTAAAAATAAAATAAAATAAAGTGTTCGACTTTCACAGCACGGGGCAAAAATTCAAACCCTTCTAGTCCACTGAGATGCCTAAATCAAGACTGGATAGGTCACGTAATGTGAGTGAGTGAGTGAGTGATATCCTGTGACCATGGACACCTAGGTTTGGTGGGATCACAAAAGCGATCTTAAGCTGACATATCTATTGATTACTAAATTGAATTCTCGTAACTACCCTCACCTTTCAGTAAGCATATTCTCATAGCCTCGTAGCTAGATATCAATAGCAGATGTATGATTAACCTCCTTACCGCCGTGTATCTGTTGGGAGTGTCTGATAAATTTTTTGTTGGCCTTTCCCTATTAAGTATTTGCCTAAGGGTTTGACTAGAATTTGCTATAGGCTCCCATTGAGGGGGGAGGTATTGCTTTCAGAGTATGGGTACCAAAAAAAGAATCACTCAGATCTCGTTTGAGCGAGGCAGGAATTTGCTTGATAGTTTACTTTATCGAAGAACGTGTCCAGGTAATCACTAATTTATTAGGTGGTGATTCATTCGTAAGTATGATCGCTCAGCACACGCCACTTTAGCATTTGATAACAGGGCGTTTGATAGCCTAAACGATCGGAGGAAGAAATAAAACAAAATAACATCCTGACCGGTCGATTTTTTCAGTCGCTCGCTTATGTCTGCTTCGTTCCAACAACATCACATAAAAGTCAACAGCCGAATGGCCCATGTCCATTCGTTTGGTGTAAACTCAACTTACCCAGGCTGACAGGTCGCTTACAAAAATCATGCACTTCCATGAGAAGGGGTTACTCAAAAATATCCTGAGCACATAATTTGCAAAATAGGGATTTCGACCCACGCTCTCGAGCTCTTTACGAGGAAGATCTTCGTATGATAGGAGCGGGCTATGTGATCCGTCAATGTCTGGCCGAGACGGCACTATTCTCGGCTTTTAGTTCTTTGATCCGAAAACACCCGCCAAAAGGGACCTCCCGCATCGCAAAACTGGTGCAAGACAAGACAAAGGTCTTGAAGCTTTTGAGTAATCAGGATGAAATATCTCACAATATGAGTACGATGTGGCAATGGTGACGTATCAGGATACCCCGAGGCTCGAGAATCCTCATGGGGATGCGAAATCTTGGTAGCAGGTTAGGCTCTAGGCCTGGCACTCTCTCGAACCGGTTGTCATCAGATCTTCAGTCATCATTCCTCTATCCCGGTTTCGGAGAAGGTATAGAGGTCCTGGCACCACTGTATTTCCAATTATGTTAGATAAGTAAAAACAAAAAAAGGAAACAGGAAAGAAGTTGAGTGGTCCGTCGTTTAGCAAAGGCCATCAAAGAGGACTGCTGTATCTCTTTCCTTTAATCCGCCCCACCCAAGAGTCTCCACGTAACTACATGTAGAAAAGGATTGAAGGACACCTGCTTCATGGACAGGTCGATGGCAATTTCTGAGCAGCTTCCCGGAAACCTTCGTGAGGACTCTACGTTCCGAAAGCCCCCGCAGTAACCCTATATCGCGTTTTCCCTAAACCAATAGCCAACCTGTCCATGGCGAAGTCCGTAGTGATATCATCTAGCTGGCTACAAGAAATAACCGGAAGCTTGATGGGGCGAAGATGGCTTTACCTCATTCGTATTTTTATTTTATTAGGAAAGTATCAGCTCCATCACCGACGATCACTAGAGCATACGAGGTTTGGATTGTGATAGACTCTAGTACGGGCCGATGGATGCTATAGCCGAAGACTGGGGGAAAATATAATGAGAACCTCTTTCCCCTGGCCCTTTCTAAATAGAAGCAAAGTCATTCCTTAATCGAAGACCTCTTAGGCAAATTAATAAACCTATGAGCTTGTATATCGTCTGTAATCAGGGGAAGAAAACTAGCTACATGTAATCTAATGAATTTTCAGGGTAAGCTCGTGAGGATGCGTAAGATTATTATTTTAGTTTAAGGGAAGGCGATATACGGGCGAAAACTGCTGCCATGTGTAGAGTAGTCCAGTTAATAAAATACCCAAACCTCGAGGCCCCCGAAGCTCGTTTAGCTATCAAATTCTTAAGAACCCGGGCCGAACTCTCGACTGACGAACTACGATCGGGACGTGATACCTCAGATTTTAATATGGGCGATTTCCGATCTTCGAGTGATCGTGTGTGATCTTTTTTTTTTTTAAACAAATTGTCAAGAATTTTTGCGCTGAGCTTACTACATTTGTTTAGGTATCTCTTTTTCCATACCTGATTTTTAAAGACCTCTGTCTTCTCGGTCCTTGAGATCGTGGTTTCTGGTCGGTTTGGCGAATTTTAGTCACTAAACACACGTATCAATGACTAAAAAGAAGAGCATGAAGCAAGTCTGGATGCTGGAACCTAGTGAAATTAGAGTAACAACTGAACTAGTAATCGTTGATCAACTTGATACCTGGCCCGAGGCACCTCCAAATAGTAAGCTATAAAAGTGATATCTACACTACTGCCCATAGGGACCTCATGAACATATAGCAAATGCTGTAGCATTACCAACCTCCCGTTTACATAAAGTTAAACTAAAAACCCAGCCAAATTAAATCCAAAAAACAGTACTTAATTCGAATACAATTCCCTTTTCTTTGCATCGTGTGGATCCTTTTCTCTATAGACCCACATGATCCTAACTAACAATAGATTTGTGTTACTTCCCCTTTACGGGCATTTCGCTTCATGCCTAGGCAGCGAAGAAGAAAAATTACGGCATCTATTATAAGAAAAGCCGTATCCTGCATTCAAATTGACAGAGCCCTGCTCACGCCAATTAGTCCTTCCCATGCTCTTCATTTCCACCATACTATAATCCATCCATTTTTCTCTGCCTGTCTTCCAGCGATTATAACTTTATTTCTCTTCACAGCCTACGCGCTCCCATTCGCCCCCTCCACTTTAACCTTTCCGTTCTCAAGGCCCTCTCTATGCATATCTTCCAAAAACCTCGCCAGTGCCAATAATGGCTCCTTCGGCTGCTCCCTTGCCAACATCTTCATCCCCTCTAGTAACACAGGGGTGACATTCTCGTTCAAGTATCTCCGTGCTGGTGCCCCCCCTGGTGGGATCTGGTTCACGGGTAGTGGTGCGGGTGAAAGTTGCTTGGGGGGGACGCTCACAGTTGTAGCGAGGGGAGCAGTAGCAAAGTGAGGTTGGGGTTGGGCAATTTGTGGTTTAGGCTGTGAGGGTGCGGGAGTTTGTGTTTGTACAGGGGAGACGGCGGAGGGGTGCGGGAGTGTGGGTGGGGGTGAGTGATGGAGGAAGTAGTTGTTCTAGTTTAAACCCTCGAGTTAGAATCGTTAACTCTTAGGTTGGGGGTGTTAAGAATCGAAGGAGGAACACACTACCTGAGCGCCCCCCGTTGGGCTCTGTCCTGGGAACTGAGCTTGTCCTTGTTGCTGCGTTGGCGATTGCGCAGCATATCCTGTCTGTTGAAATTGGTACGGCAATGTCATCTTCCCCTGCTGTGGACTCTGTGTGGGCTGGTACTGAGAACCAATTGATGATGAGCGCTGTGGTTGTTGTTGGGCGCGGTAGTGGTCAAATTGCTGTGTTGGGCTGTGAGGCTGGCGGAATTGAGGTTCAGCAGATACAGGACTCTGTGAATGGTGGGATGGAGGCCTGTTATAGTCGCCGACAGGGGAATGGCGAGGTTGAGAGGACGCAGCGTAGGAGCTGTGGTAGACTGGGGGGAGGGTGGGGTGTGTAGAGGAGGGGGAGGGTTGATGGTAGTAAGATTGTTGCTGCTGTTGCTGTCCCTGGTGGGGGTAAGGGAGTGAGTGGGCAGAGGGGGGGGGCAGAGAAGTGGGGGGAGTGTGTGTGTTGGAAGCGGCTGGAGGAGGAGGAAGAGAAAGAGAAGCTGGGGTGGTGGAGGTCAAAGATGTCATGGACAGATCGGCTCTGGACCGGTGATGGGGCTGATGGTCCATTTAGTGTAGGATACTAGACGGGGGTAATGATAGACGGGGGCGGAAGGGGTATGGGTTTAAGGGTTCTGCCACAGGGGAGCTAGACGGCGGTAGTAGGGCGTTAGGGCGACCAGGGAGGGAATGGCCTGGCTGGCTAACGGGCAGCGGGTCAGAGAATAAACAGGAGCTAGAGCACTGTAGGTAAAGTAGGAGTAGGGTAAGGGTAGCGGAGCACTCTGCTGTAGAGTAGGTGATGGATGGAAGCTTGTCGGAACAACAGGGAATAGTCATGCGTTAGATAACTTCCTCGTTGGCTGGCGATGACGCTCCGGTCCTCGGTTCGCAAAGCCGCGTCTCCAGGTGAACGCAGGTCATCCAGGAACGCGAAACAGATGCAGATGCCAAGACAATACGATGCAGTGGTGGCAATCTATAGTTTGTACTGCATATTTTATATTTACAAAAATCCACTCCATCAGGCCAAAGATTGTTTCCCTTGCTATAACACACACATGAACTAGTGGGGCAAAACAAGCCCTTGAGAATCCACCTCAGCCGCTGTACTCTCCCCGGCTGCAGCACTCCCGTCATTACTGCTCTTGCCAGTTCCATGCTTCCTCCTCCTCTTTCTCTTCGCCTGCGCATCTCCTCCCCCTTCTGCCTTCATCTCGATCTTCAAACTTGTCACATTTTCCCGGAGGTTCACATCCTCCTCATTCGGCTTCTCTACCCTCTTTTTCTTCTTGACACTCAGCGGATTTGGACCTTTTGGCCCCTTCCTCTTCTTTTTCTTCTTTTTCTCCTCGTCCTCCTCGTCCTCCCCGCCCTCCTCGCGCTTCCTCTTCACTGACTTTGGTCTCGTGTCTTTAATCCCTGCTCTAAACTTCCCTCTCTCCTCACGCTCTCTTTTCATCACACTGATCGGCGCCATAGGCTCCATAATCATCACACTCCGATTAATATAGACCAACGGCACACCCGGCACCGCCCTTAGATCCTGTCTAATCTCCGATGTCTGTGTTGCAACACAGTATCGGTGTTTGTTTTCTCCGTTATGGATAATAACTGACTCCATGCACTCTTTTTCCGAGAGCGGTTCCAGAAGTTCATGGTGGTTACAACGACGCCGCTCGAAGCTCTTAGCGAGGTCAATAGCGGCGTCTTTGTGTGGGTGGTCCGCAGGTGATAGGGAGTAGAGGTGGCGGATCGAGCATTGAGTTATCACTTTATGAAAGGCTGGTTAATCTAGGTGTCTAAGGGTGGCAGTTTGGGAAGAGGAGGAGTACTTGGTTTGACTACCCCGTGAAGAGTACGCTGGAGCCCGCCTGGCAGGTCCATTTTGCATTTCGTCGCATCTTTGATGATCTCTGCGTCCACTGTATACCTGAAAATTAGCGCTTTCCTTAATTTCTCTCCCCCCTCTCCCCCCTCTCCCATAATGGGCGAACAAACCCAGTACTTGATAGGGCTCCCGAAAGCCAAAAGTCATATTATACTGCGACATCAACTTTCGATACGCTTTCGACCGCTTCCCCCTCATGATTGCTGTTCTGACAGGAAGCGCCGGATATCAAGGAAAGGAGTGCTTGATACTTGCTAACTATTTGTTGCTGTTGTAGTTTTAGTCGTAAATTGCGGTGTGGTGGGCTGTGTCTGATGGAGTTTTTGCGAGGCGGATCCGGGATGCACGGACGCGCAGAGGTAAATTTTTAGCCTCATCACGCGTGTCTTGGCGCTATATGAGTGAGAATTCGTGATGTCAGTTCTACCAGTACTCACACCACACACCCCCGGGATCGCATACAGGCTTGATATGATAGTGAATCTTCGTGACCTATATGTCAGGAGGTCTTTTTTGATGGACTGGCACTAATCTAAATGCCGATAGACAAAGAGTATAAACCCCCCCCTCCCTTCGAAATCGTTCTCCTCTTTCTTCCTCCATCTTGCTTGAGGTCAAGGTCAAGAGATAGCATACGTAACAACCCCAAGTTTCAAGTGTTGTTAATTAGTACTCTATCGCTACATTGCCGTGCTTAGGCTGAGTGAACACGAGTGAGACTTTATGATCCTTAACATCACATTAATTAAGACGCAGTTTTACCTTATTACAGGGAGTTACATGTGTTTATTGACCTAAGATATATGCTGTACTAAGTTCTATACTACAATACGTGATACTTATCCAAACAAACATACATATATTTACATGTTATGTAGTTTTTCTTCCTGCTTACATTGTGACTTTGTCCACCATCTCGTATTCTTGAAGTTAATGAATGAACATATTCGGTCTTTTGGGCGATACACATGCGCTCTCTCGGAGACCATCTTAGATGAGATCATACAAATTAAAGCTAGAGTGTTGCTATCTCATTCGCTAAAATTTGTCCTGTGACGGTTTCTCCTCGTTAAGGGTTAAGCCCTAGATCCCTATGCCGATATCCCACAATACCCATCAACCACACGACATACCCAAATTCCCAAACATCCTGCAAAATCGTAACTGCAATCCAGCAACATCAACCACATCGCCAAATTCACCCCGCCAAACACCACCAAAATCTACAAAAATGGGTCGTCTTCACTCCAACGGAAAGGGTATCTCTGCGTCCGCCATTCCATACTCCAGGACCCCCCCCAGCTGGTTCGTTTCCCCCGACATCAAAGGTACCACGAAGATGACTAATAGTCACATAGGCTCAAGACCACTCCCGACCAGGTCGAAGAGCAGATCTGTAAGCTCGCAAGAAAGGGTGCCTACCCTTCGCAGATTGGTGTTGTCCTCCGTGATTCCCACGGAATTGCTCAGGTTAAGGCCGTCACTGGTATGCCCCTCCCAAGCCCTACGACGTTAAGCACCGTTGGAATCTGTAGTACTAACATGAAAAACAGGTAACAAGATTCTTCGTATCCTGAAGAAGAACGGTACGGCTCCACCATGAATAATCCCCCCCCTTCTCGGCATTCGGTTTTGCCTCTACTTGGTCTTTTGACTGACGGAGTGACATTTTTTTCACCCAATCAGGCATTGCCCCCGAGATCCCCGAGGACTTGTACATGTTGATCAAGAAGGTTTCTATCCAACCCTTCCTGTTCAGTGTTGTGTCGGGAAGCTAAGCAGATACTGGAATTAGGCCGTCGCTGTCCGAAAGCACCTTGAGCGCAATCGCAAGGACAAGGACTCCAAATTCCGCCTCATTCTCATCGAGTCCAGGATTCACCGTTTGTCTCGTTACTACAAGACTGTTGGTGTTTTGCCTCCAGTTTGGAAATAGTTAGTCCCCATTTATTTCCCATCTCTAAAAACGAACAAAAAAGAAGTACCTTTGTGTGATATATTAACGGATATTCTCTTATAGCGAGTCTGCCACTGCCTCTGCCCTCGTTGCTTAAATGGATATTAGGTGGGGAAAGGTGTATGTGGAAAGTCTGGATATACAAAAAAATAAAATAAGTAGAACAAAGCAGCAAAAGTTTTTTCTCACACTCTATGTGCATTACCTAGGAGTTTGAGGGTGTCTTTTAATGGGAATGATTCAATTAAGATTTTCACGCTGGATCGTGAATTCCCCGTCCTCCATGTCATTACAATTAATTTTATATCTGGTCGCGAGTTTGCATCGTATAATTGGATAGTAGTATTCTTCTTGAAGTCAGGCACTGCTCACTGTATCGTATTCTTGTGGGAGGATCGGTTTGAGATATTCGGATGCGATACAATTTGGGGGTATGGGTTGTAACTAAATTACGTCGAATTCGTGGTGACCTGCTCTAGGGAAAATATATGTGTTGAAACTATTGGTATTGCACCCTAATAGTACTCAGGGCACCAGCCCTGTAGATCTTTGATAGCCAGACTGGCTTTGTGAGCTTTCTATTGGTCAATCTCTTGTATATATAGTGCCTGCTTTGCTTTCATCTCGCTCGGCATCTTAAGCTCAAATGGTACTCGATCGTGGTCTAAAACTCCAACAATATGTGTTGGATATATGGTATATATCCATAGGCTTCCTAGTGTTTCATTGGTACGTCATTATTCGGGATACCGATATCGGTTCGGTCAATAGTCTTACCTTCTAATGGGGCTTGCTCGGGCCGATCTATTCGGCGCCCAAAGGGCCCCCATAAACCTGTTTATATATGACTCCATAGGGAGTATATATATGGAGCTCTATTCCCGCTCGTCTATTCTGTTTCCTCTTTACTACTTCACTGGATACTGAATATCACATATCTATTCATTATATTCAACAATATGGGGCTTCGGGGGAACGAGTGACGGTTTGTGTACCTTATTATAAATTTTGACCGTTTAATACCCAATAAATAAGAAAGCATATGATAACTGAATACACGTGCACATGCGGTTGATTGGAATGATAATAAAATTAAAGCAAACTCGACCATTTTATGCGACACCCTTTGACTTCAATCTAAGCCTCTCCTCTGTTCTTCCAGGCGTTGAATCTACCAAAAGATCTAGCTTCCACAAGGAACATCGGTTTTTGCGCAGCAGCAAAAGCTTAGCAGTTTTATAGCCCAAGATCTCCTTTTCTATTATATATATCACCGCACTTTCAAGATGCGAGTTTTTTTTAAGGGGGGTGGGGGTTTGACAGGTTTGACATCATCCTGTTAATGCGTCGCATACCGCAGGGACTTGTTGGGCATGGTTGTATGTGTATATGGCTATATATTTCTTTTGGTAGGACTAGTGTGTAGAATTATTATTCTCTAGTACCAGGAAGCCCAAGAGTTCGAAGGTAACGACATGAAAATGAAGTCTGCTCGGGTTGGTACTGAGCAATAGCCCCCAATTGTGCAGCCGAGTCTAGTTGCATCTATCGAAATTAACAAATGAGTAGGGGAACTCCCTAAGACCATAACCCTTCTGTAGTGATATGACTTGCGGTGCTGGCCGCATTCTGTTAGCTATATAAGGGGATTGCACTTAATACGGACTCAAAAAAAACTAACTAATTAACCGGCATGCTTAAGTCCAGTCAATAATATCCCATTACCAAGAATGAACATTTCCTTGTTTGCTCTGCCTGGTGTGAGCACTCTCAAAAAAACCCCTCCTCGAATATGAGCAGGATTAATATTTGAGCCATGGAATCAGCGAGGTGATCTGTTTAAAATGACGTATGTTTTAGGGTGGACACCTTCGAAACTCACCCACATAGCCATTTTGTTGATAAGCCGAAGCGTAGAGTATCGTGCAATTTTGTTTTGTTTTGTGTAGAGTACATATATTAAAAAGTTCCTAACAGCTGTGACTTTGGGCTTTCCCCGCACGAGAGAAGTGGTGTTAGGGGATAATCGGCGCCGAGAAACTAATTTATGTATCCCCACCCGCTGCAGTGTCTTCATAGCTTGGTGCAGCGCTATGTGCGTGGCCTGCAACGTCCTTCATCTACTGTCACTCGTTGAACTAACTTTGAGGTGGAGTGGTGCCGCCTTGAGCCTGTTTATTTTTGCCTAACCACCGCCCGTTCCATCCCTTTCTTATTTTCTTAAAGTCACACGTTATTCGTATACCCCACCCATCTCAAGCGGCGCCGCTATCCCCTAAATCGTTAAAATATTTCTTGCACGAGTATACACGCGAGAAAGGCACGTGGCTTTATAAGATTCAGTTTTATGAATTAGCATAGATCTGGAATTGCGATCGTCCGCACATCTAATCACGATCACGTCGATTCGTGGCGTCGTGTTTCTTCCGGGCATTGAACCACCGTCTTGGCATGGTGTCAGAACACATACATGTATTTACGCAACCCTGACCACGATCGTATGCCTTAGCTCTGTATAAATAGCTACCTTCTTACTGTGGTGTTTATTAACACTATCAAGCTATAATTTATTCGACTTATTCGATCGATCAATGCGTGAGAGAGTTTGACCAACGTGTCTGGCAAATATTAAGCACGGCCTATAGCTAGCATCGTGAATGTGGAATGGAGATTCAATAAGCGTAATAGGCAGTGGCAGATGGTGTGCCTTTGCCGGGACAATGCTTATAGCAAGGTTATGTTTTCCTACATGATACATATTAGTAAAGTGAGTGGGACCACTAACTCGCGTGTTCACTGCATTGTGATGCTTATCTCGAGATCTCACTGTAGATGCTATGGGACTCATGACTACGTGTACTAGTTAGAAATTTCTGGGAATCGAGAAATCGATGCAAATCGACACTTTGGCTATGTAGGGTTGGATGACAGAGTAATTATCTGGTTCCCTCCACAAGCGATCTTAGCTTTACTACAACTCTCCTAAATCAGAGTCGTGCGCTGCTTCAGATACCCTCCCTTGGTTCATACATGTAACTTTTCCGTGTCTCGTATGTTTGAGACTTGGTGGTATTTGTTCCCGCAGATTGGAGTTAGGTGATGGTAACCCGTGAGCCGAGTGACCCCATGTGATGTGAAGACTATCGGTATCCTGTACTTAGAATTTGTAGTAGTCGTCTACTCTAAAACGCGTGAAGGCTTACTCTAGTTATGTCTTTAAATTAACGGCCAAAAATTTCTAAGAATGGCCATATACTCCAGAGCACTACATCATCAACATTGTGATCTATCGACTATCGAGCAAAACCACCACAACCACCAAGGGAAAATCCAGGAAGAGAGTTACTTCCTTCAAAGCAGTCATAGTTGTTTTGTAGTAGTCCACCAAAGAGAGTGATTCCAGAGACCAAATTTGAGAACTTATGTAGGGATCACATCACGTGTTGTTCAGGAGTGACAAAAGTGCTTGCGCCTGCAACGTCACACGTGTCTCAAAAGAGAAAAATAATCTGTTGGAGTTATCGTCATGCTAGAGTGGTTATTGATGATTAATTACTATGAATCGAAAATTCAGGCAAACAATGCCCTGCACATGGGTTAGGGCTAAACCACAGAAATCATACGACATTGTAGGCACATGTCACCCAATATATTTATATACATAGTAAATGCCTCAGCCCTTTCCTTGCTCTTTGTACTTCTTGCAACAAAATCCACCTTCTATCTACCTGACTTCTGTTTACTCCCATTCTCTATTTGATTTTATCGTTTCGATCGTGCTAAAAATTATGGATTTTTTGGTTTCTCAGGATCACACGACAAAATGACACTTAAGGAAACGGTAAGATCAGGGCGTTCAGTGAATAAATCAGCGCATAAATTGTTCCTGACAAATTTAGTTCTAGGCTCAGATCTAAATAAAATGGCCTAAACTTGCTACGAAGCAACCTCGCGAATATGTGAAAAATCTCAGAGCATAGCAGGTGCAAGCCTGAATACGGACACATCATACAACCCCGGATGGGCTACATAAGAAAAACAATAATATTGATCCCCAAAAATGAAATAAAAGCGACAACTGATCGCGCCAACATCGCCACCCAAACATAAAAAGCCCCTAAAATGGGCATGTCTTCCTCTCTATATCCCGTTTCCTCACCCTCTATCCCTTCAATGCATAGATTTCAGCATCAGTATCGCTTGGCAGCTCCATTAATTTCACAGATCCCTTTCCGACGTCATAGATGAAACCATGCACCTCAAGTCCTCGATCCTCAATAGCCTCGGCAACATTTTCGTTACGTCGGACTGCATGTACCTGGGCAATAACATTCAGCTCGACTAGGCGTTCCATACGCTTAACTGGGTCTGCGATGGCAGTGAGCTCAGCCTTATGCGCAGCTCGCACATCACGGATATTCTGTAGCCAGGCGTCGACTAGACCGTACTTCTTTTGGCCGAGAGCAGCCATAACACCGCCGCAGCCAGTGTGCCCACAGACGATGATGTGCTTGACCTGCAAGTGGAATCACGTTAGGGTTTTTGCGCTCCTCAACAAAAATATGAAATTGATGGGAGGTAGGGTAACACGCCTGCAGGATCTCTACGGCGTATTGAATGACGCTAAGGGAACTCAAATCACCGGTTGGGATGAGGTTTGCGATGTTTCTGTGGACGAAGACTTCGCCTGGTAGTAGGTCCAACAAGCTAGTCTCAGGAACTCGAGAGTCGCTACATCCGATCCATAAAATCTGAGGGTGCTGTCCACTGGCAAGCGCCGGAAAGAGGCCTGGACGGAGAGCAGAGAGTCGCTGTGACCAGGCAGTGTTCCGAGCGATGAGCGATTCGATACTGTCACCGTCGGTGAAGCGGAAGATAGCTTTAAAACCCCAGTGTTAGCCATTCAGTATGGACTATAGGCTGTGGAGTGGTAGGAGAGCTACTTACTTGGATCGTTGCTCATCTTAGACGGGTGAAGTTCTGGGAAGGGATTAAGAGCGGGTCGAGTACCGTTTTAACTTATGTACTTGGCAGGAACAACTAGCGCGAGATCTAGCGTGACGAACTTGGAAAAGAAAGCTGCGAGAGCGTGGTATAAAAAATTAACTGCAAAAAAGAGGATTGGATGGCTTGTGTATAAAAGACAGGTTTCCGGCTTATATCAAGAGAACACAGGACGCAGAGTAAACGTTGGGGTGGATCCTTAAATACATGCTCTACGTATAGGTAGATACGTAACGAATTCATATAAAAAAAACAATTCCATGCGGCAGCCCTAGAAAGCAAAAGAATAATAAAGCAGGTGTGGTATGTCCTGCCTGCCCGTGTCATGTCGAACCTGCATCCCTGGCTTCGTTGGTTTTTGGACCCTTATCTGGAGAAGGAAAACGTGCCCCACGGCGGGGCGCCCACCCATCCACCCCCAACAGTAACGGCCTGTTGAAACTAAAACTTGAGCACCTTCAAACCCTCTCTTGATTTGACGTATGCAGTAACCCACCGACCTACCCGCTCGTTCTCCCCGAAGGAATAATAGAGACTTTGCGCAAATAGATCCAGCTCCGATTTCTAGCAATTTAATTGGTTCAGATCAGCTTCTGGCTGGTCAAAAACCAGGGCTGGCTCAAAAGCGCAAAGTCTCTAAATTTCAAGGGCACCATCTTGACTGGTTTTTTACATGCCATACCACAGATTAAGATACCAACCGACGGTCGTAACATCCGTTACGCCGTCGATATCACATCATCCTTGCAGTCAGCACCAGCACCGCTTCGTCCGACCTTTTCAGCTGGTAGAGGCGGGCGGATCATTGGCGATGGATAGTAAACCCCGATCCCGAAAATCGGCAAGTATTGGTGGGGTCAAGTCTAAGTACCCAGAAAGGATTAAAGGGAAAAAAATAAATAAATCCTCGGCAGTATAAGTTCTTTCCGACAAAGACAAGTTACTTTTTTCTTCTCTGCGGGTCTGTATACAGCCGGACCTTGATATAAGGAACCTCGATATAATGGAAATTTGCAGTAACGGAAGGAAGTTGGGTGCAACTCTGAATTCCTAGCACCACCTAAAATTTGCTGTAAGGAAAAATTTGCTATAACGAATAAATTCCCACAAATTATGCATGTCCCTTATAACAAAGTGCGACTGTAGTATCTGTTCTGGGTCTCCGCTGGACTTACCTCCGTCCGGCAGCTCTGGTTGCGATTTGTACTTCCTGTGGATTGCTGACCTTTTCTGGGTTGTAGAAAATGTAGCACATGCCATTCTGAATTGTTCTAGGCTTGCAGCGGGTAAGTGGTCTCTTGGAGGCGCCCGTAACAAGTGCGTAAATATAATGCTCTAGGGCATACATAAACGTCGGTCAAGTTCCGAATCATATATGTGCTCGAGTACATGTTGCTTCTTTGTGTGTTCTATGGTTGTTATTGCTGGTGTTTGTATTACTTACATCACACCAACTGACGAATGACGTGCAGGAGGTAGTGCTTGCAGTAGGGACTGAGAAGGGCAATTAGTGGGGAAGGAGGTCAGCTTGATTCGGGGCAGTTCTGTACAACAAGTGCACGGCGATTTTGGGCCCTTGGTTTACGTCCCTGTATTCGAAAGTTTGCTAAGGCAGCACATTAGACAAAAGAGGCTGTCTGCCTGGATGCGTGGGTGTTAGATGCAACTGCTCCAAAATAAAAATCGGTAACGCTCTTTAAGCCTATATGAGGTATTTTTGGAAAAGACAATCATAAATATCATCAACCTCGAATCACATATGCTCCATTATTACATGTAAATAGGCATAAGAACACAAACATCGCTTTTGCTTTTTGATATCTATCTACAGGTATCGATGCTTAATATCCTATCTTGAAATTTAGACGACAAAACAAGGTATCACTCCATATTCGCGTTGACAAATATCACAACCCTCCTTCCATTCTATTACCATCCTAACCCGAGCTTCTCTAACAGCCTGCGTCTAATCTGTGAACTTGAAAGAGTTGGTGCTAAAATCGATTGCCCCGCCTTTGTAAGACCCTCGTTTCTTCTGTAACGTGTATTAGAACTTAATCCCGGAATATAGAAGCGCATTTTATCTTGCATAAGTTATGCATAAAGTCCTCCCACTCCGTGGCACAAGCCCTGCCCAGTCAGAGAAGCGCGTGAAATTGATTTCGCGGCGCCTGTTGGGATTTTGAGCAGGTTTCCCGATGAAGCCTGTCAACAGGGATATGGGAGTTTCGAATTTTGCGTCGAACCGGGAAACCCAAGGTACGGGATTGAAAATCACGAAACAGGAAGGGAACCAACCTTATTCTTTTCCTTAGTAAACCCCTTTCCTTTAGTAACGATCAAATCCCGATGCGCCTTCGTGGTATAGTGGTTTTCCGAGAAACCCAGAGATTCGAAAGTGTTATCCTTCAGTCTTTCATCAACATAGACAACCTTCGAAGGATCGACTCGCTGGAATGGCTTCTTTTGATTGTGATCGTCCGTGATAGCTGAACTACTGATGGCACCACTGCTAGAGCTGGCGGAGGAGTCGTTTGAGCTCCTGCATCATTATGGCAGTTAGATAATGACAACGGTAAGATATCTGCGGGTATGGGATGCGTGGTACTAACGATTCAGCTGCGAGAGTCTCTTGCTTGTTAGATCTAATTTTCTTAGATGAAGGTTCGGGGGAGCTAGAATCGCGTTTTCGCTTGCTATTGGTATCTTTATCCAAATGTTTGATGGAGGACCCTTTCACTGATTTATCTTTATTTTTCTTACCCTTCTTATCTTTCTTATCCTTCTTACTCTTCTTTCCGTCTTCGGATGATGAGGAAGAGGAGGAGGAGGAGGAAGAGGAGGAGGAAGAAGAAGAGCTCGAAGAGCTCGAGCTATCTGAAGAGGAGTCCGAATCGGAACTTGAAGAGTCAGGCACCTTTTTTGCTTTGCTCTTCTTCTTGTCTTCCTTGTCCATGTTTCTCTTTTTACTCTTTTTGTCGTCCTCGGAGGAAGATTCGGACGAGGAGCTCGGAGAGCCGGACGAGGAGCTGGAGGAGCTGTCTGAAGAAGCCGAGGAGGACGAGGACGAAGATGACTTCTTAGAAGCCGAGCTGGTGGAAGACTTGGAAGACTTGGAGGAGGCTTTGCTAGTTTCAGATTTGGCAGATTTAGAGGATGCGTCACCATCGCTATCACCATCGCTGTCGGAGGAGCTGGACGGAGAGGAGGAAGACTTGGATGAAGTATTGTTCTTTTTGTTAGCGCTAGATCTTACGGATTCGGCATCAGAGTCTGAGCTCGAGCTGGAGTCGAAACTAGAGCTGGAACTAGAATTGGAGTCATCCTTCATTTTTCTATTTGAGATTAGTATGGTGCCTGCAGTCTGGATTGCTTGTGTAATTGATCGGAAATCATACTCATCCTCACTCTTACTCTCGTTACTGCTACTGCTACTATCATTGTTGCTGTCACCAGCCTTCTTCTTCTTCTTCTCTCCGTTGATTGTGACCGAAGAGTCTGAATCGATATCTGGATCATCTGAATCAGAGTCATCAGACTCAGGTGTAGCTGCCCGCTCGTCGTCGGCTTCGGAGGAACTGTCAGTATTGTCACTACCATTATGTTCTTCATCTTTGGCGACCTTCTTCTTCTTCGCTTTCTTCACTTTCCCCTCCTTCCCTGATAGGGTCTGCCATTCCTCGAAAAGGCTCTTCAAAGTTGGGAAATCTTTTGGGAGCTCGAGTTTTTTGGCGCTGTGTTCAGCCGCGAAAATCGTAGATGTAGAACCAAAACCAGATTCTTGGAGGAATTGTCCTACAGCGGCGAGAAGTTGAGGAGGAGGAGGAGGTAGTGATGGGCTGGCGGACTTTTTCGTGCCACTCCTTTTCAATTTGGTACCCATACTTAATTAAATATTGCTCTGGAAGGAACGCTATGTTGAAAATTGGCTATGGTAGATTTGAGGAAGGGTTTGATGACGCACTACCCAGAAAAAACCAGGGAAGGGTACTGGGGAGGATTGGGTGGATATTGGATGGACATGAACTGGACTGACTGCTATTTAGTTCTTCTATTCCTGCAAACTTTTTTCTCTTCCACACGTGATTTTCAGCCTCCCTTTCAAGGGCGTGTGCCTGCCCTAACCGCATGTAGCTACCCATAATCCGTAAAAGAGAGCCCGTGTGGCTGTTTGCCAGGAAAAAGGTTATCTCATATATTATTATTTCATGATCTAATCTTGTTGTGATGGTCCTATTAAGATATATTATGCGTAGAGAATAGGGGAAGGAAATCGATTCGCCCTTGGGTGACGGATGAACAGATGGGTTCATCGATCCCGAAGTGCTGGGACAGCTGCGGCCACGACTGGCGAATTGGTCTAACTAGGTACATACCTATGATACTCGCGACACAGCTGACAACCCCCCGTGTATCAACTTCAACCTCAACGTCACGTAGAAGTAAGAGCGAGAGAGAGAACAGGTGCAGCTTTGCACCTGCCCCCAGCCCTCCATTTAGTCCGCGACCCCTCTCAGCACCATCATCTCTCCCCGAACCCCACCCCTTTCGAGATATTGTCTTCACTATCGTGAACACGGATCATGGCGGATCCCTTTCCGCGGAATCGACCTCCCAATGTCCCCCCCCCCAATCCTGGCCCAGCAGCTACTATCTCTAAAGCTCAGCAATTTGAAATCGAAAAGAAACGGATAACTTCTTCGTGCTTCTCTAGAACCGACACGGACGGTTCCAGTATGTAATCTCTCCCAGAGAAAATAACTTAAATCAATGGTTGAGATCTTGTTCCTCTAACTCGGACTCTACTTCCTGCATCTAGTTCTCGAGTCCTACATAACGCACTGTAAAGTCATCGAAGATGCCACGTCTCCATCAGCACCACCAGCCCCAGATGCTCCCATCGACCAGAAGAAGGTACGGGTGATCATCATAGCTGTCCGGAAGTCCGGGAGGGTTCGCATGCACAAGGCAAGAGAAAACCCAAATGGTTCATTTCAGATTGGAAAGACGTGGAATTTAGACGACCTCCAGGAGATCGAGAACTATACGCCTCCCAATGAAAAGGGGTTCACTGTCACGATATTAAAACCTTACTACTGGCAGGCGCAGTCGAGCAAGGAGAAGGATTTCTTCATTTTGTCATTACTCAAAATCTACAAAAAGTACACAGGAGGCAAGATACCGAATCTGATCGGCTTTGAAAGGACGGATATCGATAGGATATTGGATGGGGCTGCAAGTCTTCAGGTCAAACAACGGCAAGAGGAAGAGGGATTTCGGGTGTCAACTCCCCCCACACCAGCATCATTAAATGCCAATCAAATGCCACTTAAACCTCCATCGCTCAGAAATCTTGGAACAGCGCAATCTATGGACTCGCTGACAAAGCCTGCTTTGCGACAACATTCGCCCGGGATGAAAGCCACTGATGGATTATCTGCTGCTGTGGGTGTTTTACGACCATCTCAGTCTAGCGACCGTCTTCCCAATAGCAGTAGAAGAGCGCCGGACCCACTTGCTTTGGGCCGCACCACTTCGGCAAAATCTAATGCATCAAATGGTTCTATCCCCCCCCCAATTCCCCCCCAAGGTCCAGGAAGGCGCCCCTCCGATGGGTCTCAAAGATCTGATCGTCAGCGCTCTAATTCGCGGCCTCCTCATGACGAAAGAGCCACGCGTAGAGCTCCATCAGTGGAACCTTCTGCTGAGAAAATGCGCAGAACCCCATCTTCAAATAGCCAACAATCGCGTGAGGCTCCTTCGGTGGAATACCAGCCTTTTAATAATAATAGTGCTAGAGCGCCTGAACAGTCTCCTAACGCCCCAGACCCTTCTAGTCGCACCTTGCAGTCAAAGAGATCCAACAAAGAAGTAGGATCTGCATTCCGACTAGCTGCGACTGCGTTCGCTGTAGGAAATCCCAAATACAGGCCACAGACCCCAACCACCCCAACCATACCATCAGCAACAGCCATGTCAAGGGGGCCTTCTCGTGAACCTGACAGGCTCAAAGAACTTGAAAAGCCACCAGAGCTGCCGCAGATTAAGTTACCGAGAGATCAAGGGAATGGAAATGGCGCCAGTCCTAATGGTAGGGTCGAGGAGGCTGAAGATAGACGTTCACGGTCACGGGATCATGCCCCTTCTGTCTCATCACAAAAACCCCCTTCACCTGTTGAGAAGATTGACCCACCGCCAAAAAGCGAGAGGAGAGCCACACTTACGTCAAGGGAGAATAACATACCTGCGTTACTCGATCAGAAACCAAAAGTACGAGATCTATCGCCGGTGCCGCGGAATCAAGGCGCTTTGGATATTCCACCCACCATGAGCCGAAGATCGCCCTCCCCAGATCGATCGACTCTAGATCCTGGCAATGAGCATGCTCCTCGAAGCAGATCTCGGTCTCCCAATACTAAGGCACGGAAACGAAAGTCAGCAAAATCCTCATATCTGGACGACGTAGACACATCTCGTGTAACCGTGGATCTAGAAGAGCTATTACATGAGTTCAACTGGGATGGAAGAGGGAAAGTAGATGAACTGGAGACAAGCATCAAAAAAGAGATTGCCACTGTCGAATCAAGTAACATCATCATCCACTCAGATGGCGACATGAGAGTTGATGATTTGTCGGCTTTGCTTGATAAGGCGATCAAAGAATGCGAAGAAATGGATGCGCTGTTGACGCTGTATGCCGTCGAGTTGACTGTATGTTGTGTTCTCGTCTCACTGCTTTGACTGCCACGGTAACTTATCCTGATATCCCACACAGAGTTTGAACGATGACATTGCACACATCGAGAACCAATCACAAGGCCTCCAAGTCCAAACAGCAAATCAAAAAACGTTGCAGAAGGAACTCCAGAGCCTACTAGAGACAATCTCAATCGTGCCTCAGCAATTGGACGTTCTTAAATACGGATCCATTGATTCTCCGCAGGCTCTTGAAGGGATTGAAGAAACCCTTTTGGCTCTCTTCAAGGCAATGGCGACTATAGATCCCCACATTGCCGCCCACAGCAACCCTGAATCACCCGTCAACAACGGACGAAGAGGTTCGTGGAGTGATGAGGGAATAGGCACCATGCGTGCCCTACAAGAGAAGAAAGAAGGGTACCGGACCGAGATCAGGGCGTTCCTAGCAAGACAACGGCAATTCCTAGCCATCAAGTTCCAGGCTGAAGTTGTAGCGCTTGAGAAGAACTCGAAGGGCGCGGAGGTGATCCAGGGAGCAAAACCCAAACTACCTGGTCATGAGAGCGCGTATGTTTCGATCTATAAATTTGTGGGATTGGTCGTATTCACAAAGGATGTAGACCGGGAGGAGTATATGGAGCTACAGAAATTGTACATAAAGCCAGTGAAACTCTTGTTTGAGAGTGAGTTTAAGGATCATGTGTTTGCATGGAAGCGGATTTCTAGAAAACCAACGCAGGAAGAGTTGGACCTTGGTATGTATTCTGGTTTTAAGACATCGGGTAGTATCAAATAGCTAACCCGTGGATACAGTTTTTACTGTCGAGGAGAAGGGGACAGACAACGTTGCGGTTTCGGCTGCACGGAAGCTGACGGTCAAGCGGTCGCAGACTTTGGCTAAGATCCGATCACCGACAGGAGATTCGTTTGCAAAGGATAAGAACCAAGATGGGAAGATTCATGCCCATGAAGCAGTCGCTGGAGGATTGGCGGAGATGTATAATCTTGTTTTCCGCGAACAGAATTTCCTCGGCGAATTCTTCCATTTGTCATCCCAGCTACCCGCAGACTTTGCGGAACTTGTCGCTAGCTCGAAACCCGAGAGTAGGCGATTAGGAGATCTTGGCGGTATCAAGTCTGTCGATCTTGATAAAGCCAAAGGACGGATGGTGCTTGATCTTATGAGCGAGCTATTCTCGTTCTGGCTCCAGGATCTGCAGAATTTCGTCGACTGGGCAATTAAGAGCGATCCAGTACAGGTGGTGGGAGTTTTATTCGTTATCGAGGAGCGGATTGATTCTCTCGAGGAGACAAATCAGGAGTTCCTGCTGAAGACTCTACAAAAGCTGCATGATCGGCTTGCAGGTCTATTTAGTAGATTCCTAGACGACCAAGTGAGGGCGATTGAGGAGACAAAGGTGAAAATTAAGAAAAGGAAGGGTGTTATTGCTTTTATGAAGGTGTTCCCGGTAAGAATAGCTCAGTTCTTGGTTTTTGAAAAGGTACTTTTGCTGATGGTGATTTGTAGGGGTTCTCGGTGAAAATTGAAGACATGTTGCCGCCTGAAAGTCCCAATGAGGATGATGAGCTGGATGTAAGGGAGATGGTAAATGACGGGTACTCGAAAATTAACAAAGCCATGTTTGAATCCCTCCAGGCTATTGCAAAGGAGAGTCCAACTGTTGCCAGCCAGAGTGTGGATCCCGAGGATAAAGAACAACTGAATTATCACATCATGATGATTGAGAACATGCATCATTATCTTGAGGAAGTTGATACCAAGAATAACTCTATCCTAGTAGATTTCAAGAAGAAGGCCGACGGGGAGTTTAGGGAACATATGGGGCTCTACATCGGCGCTGTGATTAGAAGGCCACTTGGCAAATTTTTGGTACGGATCACCCTCCCCGTACCTAATTAAGGAATGATGGGCTGACTGATTGTTTCAAAACAGGATTTCATAGAAAGCGTCGAAGTACTACAACGTTCTGGCACGGAGGACATCTCAACGCGCCACTCTCATTCCAAGCCAGTCTTCAAAAAGGTCCTCGGCAATCACGACGGCAAGGAAATCAAGCGCGGGATTGAAACATTGCGGAAACGTGTCGATAAACATTTCGGTGACTCGGATGATCCAGCGCTGTGCGCGAGGTTGCTAGAAAAAATATTCGATAGGCTAGAGGCCGAGTATATTGATGCGCATAAACGTGCGCAAAAGTTATTATTGACGGTATATAAGGATCAGGGGCTTGAGCTAGAGTTTATGGTGCAGGATGTGCAAACAGCGTTTAGAAAATAGTGAGGATTTGGTTAATAGCAGTACTTTGTAGGAGAAGAGTTTTTCTTCTTGAGGATCTGTATACTTGTGGATGACTAGGAATGAGGTATCACCAACGAAGTAAAGGATTAGGCGTTTATAAAGTGATCACTGGGATGATAATATAGCTCGCTATCTTTAATCTGCACTATTGCTCCATCGTATATGTATGTAGTTTACATTTTGGTGGGCTTTTGGCGCGGAATTCAATTATTCTTGCCGCCTCCATAATATTATTCCAAAATTCAAATTAGGTACTTTATGCAGGGAGGTTAACGATCTACCTATTGTTGCGTCCTGGTTGTTGAAACTATTGATATTGCGCCCTAATAAGTCTCAGGGTCTCGGTCCCTGTAGATCTCTGATAGTCAGACGGGCTTTGGAAGCCCCGAGGTTTGGGAGCTTTCTATTGGCTGAACTCCTGTATATATATTGCCTACTTTCTTTGTATCTCGTTCGCGATCCTAAGCTTAAATAATACTCGATCGTGGTCCAAAACTCCAACACTGGTTGTTGCCCCATGGCCGAGTGATATAATGTGACTCTATTTATAAGATTTTAACCATTATCCCGAAGAATCATCCCAATATTCATTTCGTCAACAAAAGACACACGCTTTACAGCTTAAAGCCTTTATAGCTATCCCTTACCTTTAGTGGATATGATTTAATTTTGGATCCAAAAAAATGACTCAGATACGGATTTCTCTATGGTAGTGCTTCCAATAAGGTATTTGAGGTTGAGTACAGGGAAGTAAGGATGGGCTCCACAGCCCTTGTAGCTTAACATGCTCAGTAAGTTTAGTTGTGCATCTTAATATGTACACATGCTAAAGGTGGAGTTAGTGGGACCGCCTTCCCGAAGGTACGGTGTTGATGAAAAACACAAATATGTCGAAGACGGAGTGAATGAGGTGGGGGTACTGTGTTAGGAACAGTATGAGTAAGAGTGCGAGGGGTAGTGGCCAGTTGGCTGGTGCGGTTGGGGGGTGTTTGGGTGTTTTGGTTTTAGCTGTTGATTTTGTTGTTGATTTTGTGTTTAGTGTTCTAAGAGCACCATAACCTAAGAGTTGGATGTGCCGAATGAAATAAATAAATAAATAAGCTAAAGATGGCACCCTGATGCCAAGATTTAGAAGTAGCTACACCCGTTGGTGGACGCCGTTTCTTAGTTCGCTGATGCTACTAGATCACAAACTTCCCAATTTCCAAGAAAAGGTTACATGACCTTTTGAATGTTATTACTTGGTTTGTGGAAAGGGATATGTTCGGCAAGTTTACATACTGTACTATACTGTACCATATCTGTAATGAAACAGTAAAATACAACATTTGGTATGGAGCTGAAAGTCAATACCTTTCTTTGGTAGGATGGGAGACTGAATTTTATCATGATCTTACTGAGAATGGTGGAAAATGTTACAACTTGTAATTTATTGTTCTAAAGTTAAAACGGTCCCACACGGTAAACAAACAAAATTTACTGTATTTTTGTAGTGTCGAGGTAGCGTGAAAGTGAGGAATGGGACAGCCAAGCAAAACGACTCCCGAAAATTAAAATGCTACAAAGGAGAGCCAGCGTGGATCAAGAAAACGATGTTACCCGAAGAACACAGGATGTACCTGGTGATTTTGAGTAGACTACAAACAAGTCACATCAATACAACTGCCTACCTCAGCTGCCTACCTTCACCGAATCGACGAATGAGAAAGTCTAGAGTGTCACTACAGTGCCATGAAGCAGGACCTAAGACACATCCTACTTCCTAGCGTATGTCAGGATGAGAGTACAGAGAGAATTGTTTGGCAATAGAGGATGCCTGAGCATGATAAGTCTGCGATAAACAGAGAAAGGGGTGGAGTGGAGTACGTGATCAAATTGTGGAAAATTTTCAAGGAGTAGAGACGAGAAAAGGAAGACGAAGAAATTGTGTACAAGGATCGGGATGCGATGAGAGGGTGAAGAGAGTTAAAGCAGGATGAAGAGAGAGAACGAATTAGTGAAGAAACGCTGGCGTTCAGAGGGTATAGAGAGTAACAGAGAGGAAATGCGGTAGTTTTTGTTTATTGTTTATGATTTTTGTTTTGTTTTGTTTTGGTTTGAATGCGGATTGTGGTTTTCGTTGGGTTTTATGTTTATTTTAGTTGGGAAGCGGACTATATGGTCGAGAAGATATAAATAGGGAGGTGTGGAGGGGTTAAAGCGATGTATGTATTGTCATAGCTTAGGTGCTAGTTACAGTTAATGAGTAAAACAAAAAAACAGAACTGTACTTTTGCAGCCCTTGCAAGTTACTGATCCTGGATTGGGGAGGAGAAGCACGCATTGATTTAGAAACTATGTTATCTAGCTAATTACAGACCCCAAGTATCACGCTCCAACACATAACACAATATTTCCAACCCAAAGATCACAACGACACTACGAACACAAGATAATCGTTTAGAGAGAAAGAAAGAAAGAAAGAAATTGATGCCTAGCCTATAGCTACATCTTCAACTATCAAACTAAAGAAAAACACCTTTTTCGAAATCCCCAACCTTCCCCGTATATGCCTTACATCAACCCGCTTAACGAACCTCCTGCAATTTTGCCTTGTAATATGAATGACTGAGATACATAGTCTTCCGAAGGTACTGATCCTCTGTTAAAGGTAGCTCTAGTACTTTACCCGCATCATCGAGCATCTCGCCACTCTTCAGCACCCATGAACCAACGACACCAGCCATCTCCCTGATGGCAACATTTTGCAAGAAAAGTTTCCTATCCGCGCTCTTCAAACTGGACAGCAGCCTTCTCGCAACATTTACTACACCATTTTGTTTTGGCAAACCCTTCTGCTCAGTTTTCACAACTACAGCATTCCTAGCTGTAGGCCTGCCGCCTTGCACGAATTCTACAAGAGTGATGTAATCAAGATAGACCTGCCCGCCCCATTTCCAGCTTTCTACCAAATCCACGTCTTCGAACTTCGCCAGGATGGCCTTGAGTTGTTCTAAGTCGCCCGAGATGACGGCTTCAGGAGCAACTTGCTGGATGATGGTTTTGTGTGCTTCAGTCCAGGCCTGGGCAGAAAGCAGATATTCGGCTTCGGTGAGATATTCTCCGGAATGACGGGCTTTAAGAGCCTTTGTAGAACCATTTGTTAGCCATTATCATATACGCAATTGCAGAGGACAGGCAAAACTCACCCTGGCCTCAAAGATCCATGCCTTAGGAATTAAGAGCGTCTTCTCTAAAAACTCGAGCTTCTTGGAGATTTCAGGTCCTTCTGCATCCTCCAGCTCATCTAAATGTCGTCCCAAAATATTCCTAGCAGATGTCTCTCTACTATCCGTATCTTCCAAGTGCAACACTACAAAGATCGCCCACTCCCACAAACCAGCGGCTTCCAAAGCTCCCGCGAAATCCACAGTGACCTGATCCGCCATACTTCCAGCCGCGAAGCTCTCTGTACCATCTTCCCGTTCATCCAACCTTCTTCCACTGAAGTCTCTAATCCCTTTCTTAGCAAGCATTGTCCTCAGCTGCCAGCTCATCCTGATATCGAGGTTGCTGGCTCCTACGCTCTTTGGTGAGAGTACGTCTTCTAGTGGAACGGTTTGCTCGGCATAGAGTCGCAACAATCCCCAGAGGATATCAAGCGTGCTATCATCGAGGGGACTAGAAGCGTCGTAATACCAAGGGAGCGGAGCCGGTATACTCTCGGGCCATCTCCTCATCTCCTCTTCGTATTCGAGCACGGCTTTACCGATACCATCTTCTTCGGAACAACCGTACCACAACTTCAATCCAAGGCTGCGTTTCCAGTCGAGGCCAAACCTTTCTGGAAGAAAAAACTCAGGAGCAGCATCTTCTGTGGGCCCTCTCACACCCTCAGAAAAAGCGGTGTTCCCAGAAAGCAGTTCGTACAGGGCCCTAATAGCCACTGCAACTTCTGCAAGGACGCCTTTTTTCCTCCACTCGTCAATCTGTCTCTTAATTAACTCCCTAGATATGATGTCGCCACCAATCATCGGAATTAAGCTTGAAAGCCTGTAATCACCAGCTTTGAGTAACTCATCACAAGCTTGTTCGACACGATGTGCTGTCAAATGAGCAAAAGCGACCTCCTCAGGCGTGTTGGCGGAGTCTACGTGTTTATCGGCATCAACTTCAACAAGTGATTCCAGGAATTTCGACAATTTCTCTTTACGGCATTTTTCGTGCATATAGTCCATAAGCGCATCCGTCTTTTCTTCGAAATAGGGCTTCTCGCTGATCGGGTCGAAGAGGACACTTGCAAGGGACCAGACATTTTTCTCGTGCTGATTCGCCGGGCTTTGGGTCCAAGAAAGCTCTGCGAAGCTTAGGAAGGAAGTGTCTTGTCCGATCTTAGCGACTGGGACACCGTATTCATCAAGTTCAACTTCGGTCGCCCCAAGTTGGAGTTCTAAGGGCTTAAGAGCTCCCTCCGATTCAAGATTCTGTTTTGAATTAGTAAGCTTAACACTAAGATTTTCTACCGAGTACTAGGGAAGCCAACCTGAGCG
The DNA here is from genome assembly GCA_038503075.1 of Gyromitra esculenta. Classification (NCBI taxonomy): domain Eukaryota; kingdom Fungi; phylum Ascomycota; class Pezizomycetes; order Pezizales; family Discinaceae; genus Gyromitra; species Gyromitra esculenta. The sequence continues at coordinate 729,297 of JBCAML010000005.1, forward strand.
AAAAATTTTAATTTTGCAGCCTTCAAAGCATCATTACCCTTCTTCCTGCTTTCTCTCAGCCCTTTCAACTCCCCCACGAAAATAATAGACCCATCATTTCCCCAAGCTGGCCTGACGGCTCTTCGCCAAGCTCGGTCCAACGCATCCACGTCGCCAGTGCCGCTCTTTTTCGCAGTTGATGTTCGTTTCGATCGTGTAGAAGCGCCTGGAGACTACAAAGAACCCACAAAATGTTTTCAGCGATTTAATTCAACCTAAGCTTACATGATTGTGGTGCTTGATTGCCTTTTAAAAAATTACAGGGGTGTGCTAGAAAACAAAAAAAAGAACAAAAGAAATTAGAAATAAAAGGGCAGAGACAGCTTATACCTCAAACTGTACCCATGCTGAAGATTTTCCACTCCCCTTTTTCGCACTCCCATTTGTCGTAGTAGAACCACCATAAAGATCATCCGCAAGATCTAACATTCCGTAATTCAAAGGCTCCATTTTTTTCATCGGACTAGTTCTCTCAGACTTGGAAGGAGAGAAGAAGTTTGTCCCGCCAAATCTCTTCTTCACGGGGCTGATCGTCGCGTTCAACTGTTCAGTCCAATCTCTCCCTATAGGTAAAGCCCTTGGAGTATCCTGTGTGATCCCTCCACTTAACGGACTCTTGATAACAAAGTCCGTAGGGAAAATAGCTTCTATAGTATCATCCCCTTCATCTTCTTCAATAACAACCGTCAGATCGTGAGCAGTCTCATCTTCTTCGACTTCTTCCTCCGAAGCAGGCTCCGCAGGCTCGTCTATCTCTTCGACGCTACCCACGGAGCCTTCCCCTAAAAAAGACTCCACGGTCATTGTAGTATCACCCTCCTCCTCACCCTCCTCCTCCTCAATCGCCGACTCCTCTTCGTAAGTATCATATGTCGTCTCAGCTTGAGATCCTCCTAAAAAAGAGCCCAGAAAACTATCATTACGTGAATTTCTCGAGGCCGCTTTGAATTGGAAAGTGTCGTCAAATTCACCAGTGGTATCCATGCCGCTCACATCCGCGTCGGAAGCGTCCATGGTATCTTGAGTAAAATACGACGAAGAAGTAATACCGCTCCTTGCTGTTGTTGGGGTCTCGCTTGTTGGGAGGCGGCCTCCCAAATAGGACTCGTCATACGTAACATCGCCGTCCTCATCCTCATCCTCATCACTCTCAACTAACCCATAAGTCGTGAAATGCTGCACTTTGAAGATCCAAATGCCTTCATTAGCCAGATAGTCAATGAAATCGGTGTCCTTGATGGCCCTTAGTCTACGGATATGGGTGATATATCTAGGGTGCTCGGGATCTGTGATCTTGCCACGTTGATTCTTGGAGACGGGGAAACAATCCTCTAAAGTGATTGTTGCGGGGACATTGAGACCTTTGCCTGCGTGTGGCTTGTCCATAGTCTCAGGATAAACAGTGCAAACCCGTTCGTCGAAAATGACAACGTTACCCGGAATCTGATCGATATCCTCAAAGCCGGTGAGATCAACAGGGTTGTCGAATCGTACTTGTCCGAATCCACGACGCCCAACAGTCAACCCAATTACTCTCTTCTGTTGTTCTTTAGGCATGGTCTTCAGTTTCTGGGCACTAGGAACCATCCAGTAACTCCCATAAGACTTGTTCTCCTTGGGCTGTTCAACAACAGCAAGGGCGGTGCTAGATTCAGGCAGGATATCGGGCGCACCAGAGACAGCGCCATTTATTAAACCATCAACATTACTCCTCCGTCCATTGGCAGGACTTCTCAAGTATCCCATCTCCTCAGCAGACGGTGTTGGACCAATAGTCTCTCTTGAAGACTGGGCACTAAAGAAATTGGTGTTGCTCTCCTTATTGCTCGCGACATCAAAGCTAACAGTCTTCTTCAGAATGCCCTTAGTACCATTTCCTTTCATGTTCTCGTTATTCATAACATCCTTCCTCAAGTCCTGACCGCCGGAAAACAGATCTTGATCCCTAATTTTCTTATCAATTACCAATTTTTTCAAATTAGCAACACGAGCACCAGTACCAGGCGTGAAGGCCCCTGAACTCAATACGGAATCATCGCTGTCGAAAAGATGAAGTTTGTTATTTGCAGAAAATGAACGACCAAGACTTGTTCCTGCACCAAGGGCTGTGTTCGTGGATGTAGATGCAGCAAAAGGAGAACCAGTTCTTGAGAAACTACTACCGAGACGGGGTTGTAGAGTAGGTTGTCTGGGGGCAATTTTGTAGTGAGGAATCTGGGCAGCCTTCTTAGTCTGGACACTTGCACTGAGAGGAGTGGCAATTGGGCCCATCGCAGGAGTCGGGTAATTGCTCATTGACGTCATGAGGGAATTGCCGTATGGAGAGTCATGGATTGATGTGGTAAACTGCTGTTGCTGTTGCTGCTGTTGCTGTTGTTGTCCCTGTTGATGTTGATTGAAGGAATTAAACAAGCTATTGCCTATTTGCTGTGAGGATTGCTGTTGACCATTACCAAACAGGCCTCCACTAGGCGTGGCACTAATAGAGGTATTCAATCCGCTGCCAAAAAGGCCACCGCCGGTATTCTGCGTCGGGGCTGCGGCGTTATTGTTGAAAAGGCCCCCACCAGCTGGCTTATTTAACGTGTTGCCAAATAAACCACCGCCAGAGTTCCCTGTGTTTTGCTGATTCCCAAATAATCCCCCTCCAGTATTCGCGGTCGGCTGGGCATTTCCGAATAATCCTCCAGAATTTGTTTGGGGCGCAGGATTGTTTCCAAATAGCCCACCTGTCGGTTGTGTGGTCGTGGTAGTTGCTCCGAAAGGCTTGTTTTGGTTCGCGAATAGGCCACCTGCGTTCTGCTGTTGGCCACCCCCGAATAGACCACCTTGGGTTGCTGCGTTGTTGGTCGTGGTATTTGTACCAAAAGCACCACCGAACGCAGGTTTGTTCTGCTGCGGTTGCTGATTGCCACCGAAAGCGCCAAATCCAGATGCAGGCTGGTTCTGAGCAGGGTTAGCCCCAAACGCTCCAGCACCACCAAAAGTATTGGCAGGTTGTTGAGCTCCAAAATTATTCGCGGCAGGCTGCTGTGCATTTTGATTGTTTCCAAATAGTCCACCACCTGTGTTACCACCGAATGCACCACCAGTTGGAACTGTTGTACCAAATCCTGTCGCGGGTGTATTACTAAATGCGAAAGGTTTTGCTTGATTGTTCTGGTTAGCCTGATTGTTACCAAACAAGCCACCGCCACCACCATTATTTGCATTTGCTCCAAATCCCGTAGTTGCAGTAGGATTTCCAAAAGCGCCAGCAGTACCAGCATTGTTGTTTGTCCCAAATAACCCTCCACCACCAGCAGCTGTTGTACCGGTGTTGCCGAAAAGGCCACCTGTAGCAGGGGGCTTCTGAGCTCCAAACAAACCGCCTGCAGCAGTATTGGTGTTGCCTCCGAACGCATTATTTGCCGGTTGGACTCCAAATGCTGTGGTAGTAGTGTTGTTGTTGTTGCCACCGAATAGACCGCCACCGCCACCAGTAGTAGCAGTATTGCCTGCACCGAAAGCCCCAGTGTTGGTAGCGTTGGCAAAATTCCCACCAAATCCTGTCCCACCAAATGCACCACCGCCCTCATTACCGTATCTTCGGCCTTGGGCGTAATCTTGCAGTCTTAATTCCTAAAAGTAGATAAGTATCTCGATCACGAATATATACAGATAGCAAATACCAATAACTTACTTCGAGTGAGAACTTCGAATAGGCGGGCATAAACGCAATGGTCTGGAAATGGTTTGTAGTGTTTCCTTGCGCTTCTTTTTCTGTATAAGCCTGATAAGGTGGGTTGGTAGTTCCTGCAACAGGGGCCTGGTTATTAGCACCACCAAAGCCTCCTAGGCCAGTGTTACCTCCAGTGTTGCCAAAAGCTCCGCCGGTTTGGGCTCCAGCGGTGCCAAATAGCCCTCCAGTTGTCCCAGCAGTAGTAGTAGCAGCTCCGAACGGTGGTTTAGGGTTTCCAAACAGTCCTCCACCTCCGGAGGCAGCAGCATTATTCCCACCAAATACGTTGGAGGGTTGTTGCTGAGCTCCAAATCCAAATCCACCACCGCCACCGCCGCTAGGGTTAGAGTTCGCAGCTGTGTTGCCGAAGAGTCCACCACCACCTGCTGCCGGCGTGCTGCTAGTTCCACCAAATGGGGGTTTTGCGCCAAATGGGGATGCTGTATTATTGTTCACTCCAAAGCCTAGAGAACAAATGGATATGTTAGAAGGTATTCCGTGCATATTAGATTAACAAAACTATATGGCCGCAACGAATAATGTAATGACTTAGTTTGACGATATTAAGTCAAAACCGCGAATACGTGTAGGGATATAACGATATTTAAGCATCTCACGAAGCATTCTTAGATGAGTCACAGAATAGGAAATCAAAGAGACCACATTAGGGGAAACAAGCAAATCTTGCATGTACAAAAGGAGACAATGATTGCGACGACGGCGATGATGATAAAACGGATTTCTGGAAGTACCTCCACTGGGTGCACCGAAACCGGTGTTTGCTGCACCAAAAGCGCTTGGTGCATTCTGATTCTGCTGACCGAACCCTCCAGTGTTGCCAAAGCCTGGAGAGAAACACAAGTGAGCGGATTAGTCGACTTTGTGTTTGTAGGAATAAGAATACGGATTGCAAATCATCATCGCTATCGCCAGCAACCATCGTTCACCACGCTCCTTTCGTAAAGATCACGACGCGCCCCATTCGCATCACGTCTTCCAAAGCAGGATCTCAAACAACAGAACTGTAAGGCACCAAGCAGCCTTCCGAACTGTGCACAGGGAGCGAAAAATAGAAAGGCGAATATAATAGAGCCAACGTACCTGAAGGCGTTGGCTGGCCGAATCCTCCTCCAGCACCGAAAACACTTGAATTTCCTGGTTGGTTGTTATTATTATTGTTGTTGGTACCAAATCCACCTCCAGCACCGAATCCCCCGGTGCCCCCAGTATTGTTGCTGAACAAACTCATGCTGTCGGCAAATTGCGACGCTCGTTGATTTTTTTGTAGACTTTCCCTTTTGCTTGTAGATGTTGCGTCACGTAGCCTTGGAGGGGTTGGGACTAACGCCGCGCGAAAGGAGACGCGCTTTAAGTAGAGCTGTCGCTCGTCTCAGGGAAATGGTTTTTCTGAAAAGGAACGAAAGCCGATGCTATGGAAAGAGCGAACTTGAGAGAGCAAGAAAGGAAGCGGAATAACAGGGCAGGGAGAGGACGAAGATAATATACGCTGCTGGGGGATGTGTGTTGGTGGGCGACGGGGAAGGATGGGAAGCAGAGAAGGGAGGGCTGTCACATCCGCACCAAGGAAAAGGCGATTGTGAGCTGACTCATCGAAGCCTGGTTTCGTTAAGACTCACATCTACGCATAGGCTACGTTCCAGCAATGACTAATTGACCCCAGCGCAGCAGCAAGACACAGATATCACAAAATAACACTTGACAAGTCAGAGCTTTTAAAAATATCGTAAGGAAGGTGTCGTTCCTCCAATCAGTTGTCTTCCAGCTTCGTGTCGAGACCAATCTATTCCCAGCGCAACCTTGCTTGTATAACGACGACCGTTTCACCGAGTCACCTGACCACTCCGAGGCGCGTCTGTCATCATCCCACTACACAAACACGTTCCCCCGTAAATATACACTGTTTTCAAAATATATACCTCAGCAAAACTAAAATCCACAACGTTTCTATGTCCATGTTCGCTCAAAGCGCAAATAGTGGTGGCCGCCAGGCACCCCCACCTGCAAGTTCACGCACTCGCCGTGTTATAAACCGGCAGTCTCCTCCTCCTGCTGCTGGGCCATCAACTGGGGTTGGTCTAGGCACATCTACTCTAGGTGGGACTGGATTATTCGGAAATATGGGAGGCAGGGACAAACCTAGTTACTCGCAACAGCGAGCCGGTACAGAGCAGCAGCGCGAGAGAGAACGAGAACATCTACGGGAACAGCAACAGCAACAGCAACACACGGGGACGAGTGGAATAATGGAACTCAGTGAAGAACAGAAAGCCGAGATAAACGAGGCAGTAAGTAGACCCTTATGTGTCATGTGTAACTCTCGTATACCAACGGTTTATCGAATATCGACTAATAAGTTTTATCATTAGTTCCATCTCTTCGACCTCGATAAAGATAGAATGATCGATTACCATGAACTCAAAGTCCGCCTTCCATCCCTCATTTGATATATGAGTTCTTGTCCACTAACTCCTATACCTTCAGGTAGCAATGAAAGCCCTAGGTTTCGATGTCTCCAAATCCGAGCTTCTCCACATACTCCGAGACTATGGCGTAACTGCCACTATGCAAAAACCCACCCCCAATCAGCCCAATCAGCAACCTAGTAGACTCTACATAACCCAAGAAGCCTTCGTTAACATCATGACTAAGAAAATCCTAGAAAGGGATCCGCTAGATGAGATTCTGCGGGCTTTTGATCTCTTCGCAGGTGTTGGAGGCAGTGGCGGGGCTGATGGGCAAGAAGCTAAGATTGCAATTGATGACTTGAGAAGGGTCGCGAAAGAACTGGGGGAGACGCTAGAGGAGGAAGAGCTGAGAGCTATGATTGAGGAATTTGATATTGATAATGATGGCATGAGTATGTCCATCGCCCTTTGTTCTAATATACTTGGTTGAGGTAGCAGCATTAAGATTATCCGAGGGTGTAATTACTGACAGTAGTCCTGCATTAAAAAAAAATAGTCAACAGAGAAGAATTCATCGCCATCTGCAGAGGCGATTAAACGGGATTTTAAATAGGGTTAGCTTTTTGGGGGGGAAGGGGGTTTGTATGATTCTCTAACCCTATTGAGCGAACAAAAGAAACACTGACAGGAGGCTAATAGATGACAAGGGGCGTTTTATTATTACAGATTCTACTCATTTTCTACCCTTTCATTGTATTACTAGGTGTCGAACAAAATCTTAGCAAGTTGAAACAAGGGCTGACCTGCTTTGCGCTGCTAGCCAGTTTCATCCTTTTTGAATGTTGGCTAATCTGTCCATTCGAGTACATACATACATACATGTAAACAAATACTTGTTTTCAGGAATGTTTCATGATTTTTGAAGTTAATCTACATGTACTTGTTAACTTACCACCTAATTTGCCGCCTCCCTAACTTTCCCCCCTCATTTATCGTCTTACCTAGCTTCTCGTGGTACCCTGAGATCGATATCGGTGATCTCAATACATGTAAATGTATTATCCGCGATGATTACAGCAAAGTTCAGATACTTGAAATAGTTACACTCGATTATTTAAGCCAGAGATACATGTATTTCCTCTCGCGAAGAGTGCACCACTATCATGAGAACCGATTATATCCCAAATACAAGAATCTTTTTGCAATGCCCCAATTAAAGTATACTATCTGTATATGTTTTTCACAGAATACCGCTACTTTTATTTCCATCCAAATGCTAGGGCTGCATTACCCGCGTGTTGAGATATCGACGTTTCTTCCTTCCTGATCCGGCTCCCTCCGCACCTCGTGCGCGAGTTATATGTAATGCAGATACATACAACTCACGAATACCTACATGCGAATGCGATGCAGGTAAAATTCGTGCATGAGAGACCTTACCAAAAGACAATTTGCCGAGGTGTCCGGGAATATCGCGACGAACGACATCCCAAGGACTTGCTCTTCATACCCATAGTTATATAGAAATCGATACCTACATGTACATTTCCGTAGATATTTTGTATCATGGTTATTCGGTATCATTCCGCTCATCAATTGACATAACTAGTATATTTTTAATACTTCTGCCTTTCGCACGGGCAACCTCGCAATATTGATTCATTTAAATCGGAAACTTAGAAGAAGAAAACGCCTGAGCAAGAACACGACAGCCCCACATTTGTAACTAGGATGCTAATTTAAATGAAATTTACTTACTTACTTACTTAGGATGCTGATTCGTCCCAAAGGACTCTGACTATAAAATGTAAAAGTGGGACAAAAGTCCTTAATCGCACACAAAATATACTAGCTTCCTTGTCGAGAATTATGTAGGTAACTAAATCATGGCCGGAGGTACCGGTAACACGGTAAGAATCACATGTAGTCGTTCCGGGTCCGTGGTTTCCCAAGACCCGCCTTACCATGACGTCTATAGACGGTTAGGTATCTAGACTTTAATTGGGCTGTCGTCAGATCATTGGCTGTCATCACATCATTAATCTCAATGCCGTTATGTAGCACAGCGATCAATCCCCATCTCGTTTGTTTGACAGATCACGTGCATGCCTACCACAATGCTAGAGTATCACATTTCTGGGTCTCCCCAACACCATCTAGATGTTTCTATCGCAATAAACATTGGCGCTCACTAGAATATTTCATCTTGACCCACTGCTGAACGTCTGGGTTTGGCGAGGACTCTGAGAAAATAGCGGCCGCATACAAAACGAATATTTCTACGAGACTATAGCTAGAGTAGAAGCGAGAATAGGCTTCAGGAATCCCCAAAAATCACTTAGTCACTCTAAAAGGATTACCGAACTTGTGCGTTCTTTTAAGCCCCAGCCTTTAACTTCACGCAGGCTAACAACGGACTACCGCTGTCGTACCCTGGAAGACGAAGACGAACACTACCAACTTCCAAACGTCCATGTAAACAAGGGAAAGTTCGAGTCGTCACCCTGATCATCCGGGTAACATCAAGAATATCAACGCAACAATAAACATTTACAAAGAAGCGTCGCTGGAGTTTCGGCGAAGTACAAAAAAACCGATTTCATGATTACATGATTTGAATCTTAAAAGGGGATCACAAACTTAAGATCTGGAACCGGCCGGATGCTGACCAACAGCCAATGGCAGCGACGTGCTACAGATTACAACCAAGAAATACGGTACTATATCAATAATAGCTATCATTTGGCCTGCCAGGCATTATTGATGAGGGCTAAAATTTACAAACAGTGTGCCCCTTCCTGTAACCTTAGACCCAGGCCCCAGATACTAATTCGAAATTTATTTTCCAAAGAATCACGGCATAGAGATCGTATATTGATACCGTAGGATATCCCGAGATATTAGTAAATAAAATCTCAGCTTCGTTGGTACAGAGGCTTTTGGTGATAGTCATCCTGTCTCTAGAACTGAATGGATGTTAGTACCCAGATAGTGCTAAGCGGAAGACAGTTCCGTGAATGGGCTTCTGAACTACATGCTGCTGGATCTAACCCTCATATTATGAAAACCCATAGCAAGGCAGAGCTAAACTCGCACTCTGCCTCCCTCTGCCTCCCTCTATTACTCTCACTCAGCCCTAGCTATGGCGAGCTCTCATGACACTCGTATATAAATTGGTGAATAGACAAATAGCACACGTACCGCATTAGCTCGAGCAAACGGACTTCACGTTGAGACGTTGGAATTGCCTCCGTGGGCGAAGCGCCCAAAAATTCCGCCTCAGCTTTGGCCCCGCTTGGCTAGTAGAGGAAATTTCAACGTCTTAGTGTGAATTCTGCTCGAGTTATATAATGCGGTACATGGCTTATTAGACAGATTGATTAGATAGATAGATAGATAGATAGATTAATCATACTCGCATCCAACCCAGACAGATTGATTACCGAATATTTATTGTGCAACGAAAGTTATTTAAAATCAACTGAATAGCCGTACAATGTAGATCAGGGCTAGGAACAGTTAACATGATCAGTTTCGCCTTAAAGGCAGCGTATAAAGGGCATGCGAGGGTACACAGAAGTGCAATTTATAGGGAAATAGTTTACCAGTATTTACTTTTGTGATGCTGAAGGGTGAAGAGGGGGCTTCTTTTAAAGGGTATTCATCGGTGAGATACATGTAGTACGTGATACGAATGATAGGCCTAAAATGATGGAGGCTTGTCGAGGGGCTTGTCGATGAAGCTATGAGCACTTTCCGTGAGGGAGTAGAAACTTATTAGTGAATTGAGAGGGGTTTTGGTAAAGAGGCTGTGGGTGGAGAGAGGCGACCAGCATATCATTGGTGACGAGTAAGGGATATGTCAGTGAAATTATGTCTCGGTCAAAGACTCAAAGCTAAATCCACGATCTCAGCCATAGGAATAGTGTTCCTAGAAGGATCCCATTGACCATTCCGAGACTCAGTTTCTCTTGATATAATTTTTGAGCAGCGGTTGCGTGCACAAGCAATTCTGAGGACTGTAAGTACATGTATCACTATTACATGTCGTAACGCAGCATTATACGTAAATATATGTGAAATTTCAAATCACATCCCCACAGCTCTTTCCAAGTGTAAACGTATTTCACCTATATTTTGACAGCATAATTCATCCCACCGTGCCCGATATATCCTATATAACTAATATCACATAAATCATAGTTTACATAGTTTGCATAGTTTACATAGTTTACAAAGTTTGTTGAGCCGCAATGCAGATACTCGCAGATCAATAGACCCACTGAAGTCGGTCTATTTTTCCCCTTTCATAGCTATAGCCAATAGATAATGGAGGATAAAGAACCACTACATGTAGCATAGTAGAAGACCGCCTTTGGCCGGTAACACAGAAAACGAAGCGTACATGTAGTTACAATTTCAAGCCATGCAAAAGCATGTAGATTACTATCATTACTTTCAGATTCTTCTAGAGTGGCTGTTTAAGGAACTAGACTTGTTACTTTTTACATCTACCGTAAGTTGCCATGAGGCATAAGGATGTGTATACTAGCGAAATCTGCCGAGAGTGTAAGAGATGGAGTGGATCCCCGTCCAGGATAATTTTGATCCCCCGCATGTCCTCCAGCCGCCACAACCCTTGCTTCCTTATGTAGATTGATATAGCAGAGATCTTTTTCCCCCCTCTAGCTGTTAGCTTGATATGGCAGTTGTCAATGCATGAGTGAAATAGATAAAAGGACGCAAAAATCTGCAGATTTTCGGTGGCGGAAGCTCAAACTGGATTTGCGATACGATCCTGCAGACCCAGCAGACATGCCACTTCCTCACAGGCCATAGAGGGGACGATGTACAGCCGTGTAAGAAAAGTTTTGACACCCACCTCACTAACAAGACAGCGACTGGGGTGTCAAGACTTTTCTTATACGGCTGTACACAAAGCCTATCCCGCAGACTACTTGGAGTACACAGTCAACTGCCGGGAAAAAGCGATGAATGCACCGCTGCTGTGGCCTAAATCGACTCATGCCCCCTCCGTAACATAGTCGAACTTTTGTTAGATATGGAGCTTAAATAGCAACCGTTGCTGTAGCCGTCATCCATTCAGACACGCTAGTCAGCATGAGACTACTCTACATGTTCTTCTCCCCCGCCTTCGCTCCATCTCTAATGCTATCTCGACCTTAACCTTCTTCACATCCTCTAACCCCCCATCTCAGGACTGCGTCATACTTCAAAGACCATGAACCATAGCAGACTAGATATATATATATATATATATATATTGCAATCAATCAGGAGCGAGGACGTAAACGCAAACTGAAAACGACTTTCATTTAAACCCCTTTCTATGCTAAAACGAAGGAGAAAATTTATGCAAAAACAATCAAACACCCCGAAACCACACCAAAAACCGTATACGCAATGTCGAAACACCACACCATGAGAACAGCCACATTGAGAGCACAGCATAATCAATGGGTACATATGAAAAGGTTACAACAATGAGAAAAAGAGATGACAGAAAAAAGGGTTTGTTATTACTAAACCCAAGAAAATATTGCGTCGTAACAGGTCATCAACCTTCATTAGAACACCATTCTTTTGCCAAAAAAACGCAAACCAGAAGAAATGAAACCAAGGGATTCGAATCCTTGGAACGAAGAAAAATAGTCCTGCGAAAAGACAGCACAATAATGTCACGGCACATGCTCCGAAATATTACAAAGGAGTTCAGAGGCATCGAAGAGTGCCCTGATATAGCAGGATAATATATAAGAATGGGAAGAGAAACGAAGAGCAACAAGACAGGAGAGGGGGGAAAGCCCAAAAAAAACACCACCGTGCCCAGAAAGTCAAACCAACCACACACCGATCCCCGAGGCCCCGGCTTTACACCAAACAGAAAGAAAAACATCACCAAAATCAAGAAAAGGTGTATACAGAGGTATTTTTTCCCCAATCCACATATTCCGTTTCCTTCGGAATCCGCATAGACGCCCAGACAAAATTTCAAACGGATAACCCAATCAGAACCAGTTTGCCATCTCTTAGAAATTGCGAACTGATACTTCGTCTTCTTGCATAACTCTGGCCTGAGCAAGCTCTTTCTCTTTGCCCATTTTATGCTCAAGGATTAAAACATGGTAGGAAGCCTCCTTTCATGCATATCGTAGGATCCTATATTTTCATTCGACTGAGTTCTTCGAATATGTGAATCGCCGTAGTGCGACTGAGATGTTGGGGATTGGAAGCTTGTGGGTGGATGTGGTGGGAAGAAAATTTGCTCATCCGATGACACAGCAGAGGTAGGATATGAAGGTGAACGATACCCTGATGGGGAATATGGATGGCTTGCATGAGACATATGTGGGCTTCCAGCTGAGGACATGTGCGGACTACCTAAACCAGAAAGGTGAGGGCTACCTTGTCGTTGATACTCGGGCTTTGGATGAGGCTCGAGGATGGGTGGCAAGGGCGGCATATAATTGGGATTCGAGGTAGGGGGCTGTCGGTTCATTCCAGGAACCATTACAGAAGGGATAGTGGGTGTGGTAGTTGGTGTTGGGCGAGGTGTTAGAGGTTGTATCTCACCCATCAGAGAGACAGGGTGTGAGGTAACATTCATGTTGCTATTTCCACGATACATACTGTACTCCGCAGCCTGGCGATGGGTCGAAAATGGAGGTGGGAGTTCGGTTGATGGAGACAGAGAGGCGGTGCGTTGGCTGGGGGATGGTGTAGAGTGTGCAGAAGAAGGTTGTGAATCATTTGGAGGACGCCCTAACGGACGAGCACTAGGTGATCGTGGCGGTCTGCCCGGCTTTGGTAAAGTAGGTCTGGCGGCAAGCGCTGCTGCTGTGGCAGCGGCAGCTTCACTGATTGTCCCAGTATGATGGTTCTGATGACGAGTGAGAGTTGTTCGTCTGTGCGAAAAGATTAGCGACGTGACTTGATTTGTGGCAGAAGTGTATCGTACCTTGTGAAGGTCTTTTGACAATCGGCATAAGGACATTTATATGGCCTCTTTCCTGAATGGATACGACGATGCCGTGCAAGAGAACTTGAATCGCTGAAAGGCTACAGTTAAGGACTAAGATTAGCCAATCTTGCAAAAAGAGACTATGACTTAGAGTTGAAAACGTACCTTTCCACAAGTATCACACATATGGGGCTTTTCTCCAGTGTGGACACGGGCATGTACAGTCAAGGCAGATCTCTGGATGAATTGCTTCTCACAACCTGGATAATCACAAACGTGAGGCCGAATGCCAGTATGTATCCGTTCTACAGCAAAATCAGCAAAACTCTTCTATTTTATAAATTACCTCAGCATCAAAAAAACCAAACTTACCATGCCTCGCAAGGTCACTACGACGAGCAAATCCTTTGTTACAAACACTACACGGGAATGCTTTTGAAAATGGATCTCCTGAAGATGGTCGCCCTGGTCCTCTTCCACCCGTATTTAGTGGTGCAAGCGGCGCAGCCGAGTATTGGCCATTCACGGAGGTTGCAGTAGGCTGAATTGGGTAAGAGGATGAGTGTTCTGATGCTGATGGTGAAGTCGATGAGTGGGGAGACCCTTCTCTATCTGAGACGAATTCTGAAGGAGCAGGGCTCTGTGGGTGCTCTCTAGAATTCGAAAGATAAGCCTGTTTCTGAAATTCGATAGCAAGCCCTAAGTGGGGGGAGGCTGTTGCCACAGCCGATGCACCATCCTTGGTGTTGAGAATGTTGGTTAAATCCATGTTGGCTCTCGTTTTTATTAATAAACGATCGGACGAACTAATTGTGATTTGAAGGAATGAGATTAACTGCAAGGTCGATCCACCGATCTTAGAGAAAAAGTAACGTATGATGATTCCTTGATAGGTGCGACAGGAGGAGCTTTAAGCTGCCAAAATTCAAGACGCGGAAGCTCTTGCGTGTACCAATAGGTGATTATACTGATGACGGACGGTAATTGTTCAGGAAGTTGGTAATGAAAGCGGCGGCAGTAAAGACCAGTTCTGGAGACGAAGGTAAGTCCGTGCAGGTAAAAACAGCCGGACTTTCAGCCCAATGTCGACGTAGGTCCGAGAGGCGACGCTACCCAACAGAAAAGGACCCAAATAGATAGTAGAGCCTTGTTACAGGCAATGTGTTTGTCCTAGACGCAAGTGCGAGCTCCCATCAGCAGCTGGCGAACCAACGGTTGGCACGATGCTGAGCCAGAGAGGGGAATGAGGAGCTCAGAGTTTGACGGGTACCAACCTTTCACAAGAACCAATTTTCGGTTACTCGTTCCTTCACACGCGCAGATACCCAAATACAATTATAGTCAAATTCCGACCCACTGGGACTTGTGATTAGGACGGCGTCAATTAAACCAAAACCGCGAGTTCAGTCCGCGAGAAGGGCTACGAACGTATAGGGGACCGAGCTCGATGTGTCGGGTCGGTGCGGCTATCCCGACCACCAGGTTGCTGAATCGAATTCGAACTCAAAGAAAGCTAGCCAGTCGTGCTGCTTCTTGTTCTGCTGACCAGTTGTGTAGTCTTAATCGAGAGAGAGAAAAAGAAAATAATAATGCACTGTTTTGATTTGCAGTTGAGCCTCAAATATTTTCCTTCTTCTTAGGATCTCTTTTCGCCTGCGAGACGTCTTTTCTTCTCTTGAGAAATCGAATATAAGCCAAATGCCTCGTACCCTAAGCTGATCACCCACGAGAGAATGTGGGGGAGATTGGCGGGTAGCAAGAACTTTGAAAACAGCTTTGTGCTGACTTGTGCTGGCTCGGTGATCTGCCAACTTCCGACAACAAACCAACGTTAAAGCTCAGTCTAACCTTTATCGCCCACAGCTAACTCTTTCTTCAATCAAAATTGATTTAATCTCGTCGTTCTCCGGATAGTGACTTGACTATCAAAGATCAACAGGTGACCTGATAAGGCTGGTTCTAGTTTAAGCGGCGCTGGGGAAATCAGCTAAAATTGATTCGGCCGAGTCGATGGGCAGGCACAGGGTCAAGATGCGAAAACGTACACTTTTCTGACCCGCAGGATCACTGTTCGTTGCGGGTGTTGCTGGATGGCTTTGGGGGGGGGCAAAATGGCAAGAGAATCGTAATGTGCGAAGTGAAAAATCTGGAGTGAATGTACAATCTCAACTGTTAGACCCCGTCGATACCCGAGAGGAAACTCTTCCCCTCACACCCCACGGTTAAGGTCACTTACAAAGTCGTAACTGTACTGCAGAACGACAACAATTGGCGGCAGACCAAATCTTCGAAAACCGGAGGATCTGGAATCGGTGCCTGGGGAATAGTGATGATGTTGATAACACCTAGGTTCTGACAAGGCGGATGGTGCCTGGAAGTTTGGTTGCAACCCAGATCGGACGATATCGAGAATTCGGCAAAATCAAAAGAATGCAGAGGGAAGCGACAGGCGCAAGTATTAATATTACGTGGTTTGCGAGTCGATAGGGGACTGACGGTAAGTTGTAGTAGATTTCAATACCTAGCCTATGGACATAAGGAGTAAATTTGATGCGGGGCGGTGGTCCAGGGATTGTCGAGGGGGTTAGGTCTGGGAGTGGGATAGCTATGGCGAACAGGTGCGCGCGGACACCAGTGGTAATTGGTGGTGAGAGGCAGCCTCGACGCGGCTTTTCCTTTTCCTTTTTTTTTTCCTTTTTCCTTTCTTTTTCTCCTATTTATTGGGTCTGGAGGGGGCCGGTGAAGCTGTATTGTAGCGGGTGGTTGTCTCGATGGATTTCAGGATGGAAAAGTTCGATTATTTTCATCCAGCTCTGTTAAACAGCCAGTGAAGCAGACAGGCGTGTATCCAGGTATGCGCACAAAACAGCTAACTAATAACGATAGTTCCTCACAGATACGATAATGACCACAAGCATCGAGGAATGACAAAAAGGAAATAAACCATCAAATAAAAAGAAAAGAAAGGGGAAAACCGAAGAGAAAATATCAGGAGCAACGGCCCCGACAGTAAGTTACGGGGGATGGACAGGATCAGGCTGGTAACTGCACCGCACAGCTAGGCGTTCTCGAGCGGCTTCACGGGGGGCCCGGAATTCTAACATCATCGTGGTCTGTGCGAAGAATGCGTGCATGGCCCGGCAAGGATCTGAGCAGCAGTCCTCAAGTAAGACTCACGCTAAGGTCGACTTGCAGGAAGCATGCCGAGGGGAGGGGTGGAGAGACCTGGCGTATGATATTATTGTCGTGGGCAGCTCGTTAGAGTATAGTTTAGGGTAAGCGGAGGTAACCACTAGACATGGACTGGAGATGGATGGGCAGAGAGGGAAGGGAAACAAGTGTGGGTGGAGACAGAGTGCTGGGTTTGACCAAGAGGTCCACCTTCTTCTGCTTCTTCCACCTTCTATTCTTCCTCTTCCTCTTCCTCTTCCTCTCCGTCTTCTTCTTCTTCTTCTTCTTCGTGTGCATTTGTTCTCATAAACATGCATCACCGACGGTTCCTCTGCCCCAAAAAGGAACAGCGGGAGAAACCGAAGATCACGGCTATGGTTGATGCAGACTCGCACGAAGAACGTTGTATCAAAGAACAGGGCGTGGTAGCCATTCAAATGGCGTCTGTGCTCCAGCGGATGCATACGTAGCGGAACCAGGAACCCAAGAGGCTCAGCAGACAGGCCTGCCAGGCTGCGCTTACTACTAATTTACATACACCACGAACAAGGGAGAAGCCCAGGGTAGATAGAGTACATGTAGGTAATACACGTAGGCACGATATACAGTCAAATGACACGGCGAAGATACACGTACTTACATGTACCTAGCTACAGGAATTCCAGAAACCTTCTGTGTCTATGCATCAACTTCGCCTTGCCTACACGTACAATGTGATGTTCGCTTCAAGTCGCCTATGATCTCTCATCCGGCAGATCGTGCGTCCTCCTCCCCACTCCCGATTATGCCTCCCCCCCGAATCCCCCCAGTCCCGACGGCCCCCATTCTCGGTTTATTCAAGTGGTTGCATCCCGATTTGCTGCCGAACGACATCGTCATAGTGTATTCGTAGTGTATTTTTCTGCCCCCCTGCCATTCGGCACTATTATTATCACAAATAATTTATGTCATTAAGAAGCAACATCCGAAGTGCCGGACATTTGCTACCGAAAAGGCGATCCTATTACTTTTTTTGAATGTTTGTCGACTTTCTTGTTCTATCATTTTCATTTATTCCGACTGCTATCCCTACCTTTTGAAATGCCCTTCCATGCTCTCTGATACGCCCGTCCCTCTCAAGCCTATCATAGCAAGCACAAGTAGGAGTTGTGCATGGCACCGGTATGCAGAGTACCAAAGTACCAGAAAAGTAATGTGAGTACGGTGATTTCGAGGAAAAGAACGTCCGTAATGCTCCGTATGTTCTGGGGAGACTGGGCAAGAAGCGCGTGTTGCTCACATGGCCAGCGAGAACTGTGTGGAGGAAGTCTGTCAATTGCGCCATGATGCACTATCCCTGTTTAGCGCCGGCCCACACTTTTTCGGTTTTCGATTCCTTGCAATTGGCTGTGCCAGAAGCCGGCCACTCCAGTTCTTCTGAAATTCGTTCCCCTTTTGGTTTGTGTACAAAGTCTGTGCGTAACTGATCCATGGAAAGAAAGTCCTCCTCACGCACAGCTGCCACGAAGGTTACACGATTTTCCCTGGAAAGGCCAAGATCACAGCTGATTGGGTTATTAGTACTCGCCCTTCTGCAGCAACAAAATGGTCTTGCCGACTAGAAACTAGTGTCCCATCCTCCCCGTCTACTAATTCCCTGAGAAGCGAGTCCAACCCGAGAAGCGAGGTACCACATCAAACGCATCACTTGTATGAGAGAAAGCAGGGAAAATACACAAGATAGCTACAAGCCTATAACTCCCCTTTAGAGATATTTCAAAAAGTGGGGACTGGTTCTGATACAACTGCCCATGGAAAACTTCAGGTGTTGAGTTCAAATTTCCATCGTTACTCAGTAGATGGATGGTGTGAACTTCGAACGATACCGGAAACGCCCTACGCTTAAAATTTAGCTGCCCCCGCGGGAAGTAATCCTATCGCCACTAAATATGTCAAACGAAGTTTCAGATCCGTCAAAATTTCATATCGCAAGATTTCGTCGTTTATTTCCAGTCAATCATAATTTTCTCAGGTATCCGAAGAATGTTGTGGTGATCATTGGTTGTTTCAATCTTGTTGGTTTGGTTTGGTTTGTTGGTTTGTCTTTGGGTTGAATTCTTGGGGGAACACTTTCCAGGCCAGGGAATTACGTTACAGATGTGGTTGGGCTTACTATTTTCCGGCTGCGTTGTTCATACCTCAACCAAGGATCCCCCTGCTCATAACGTGCGTTCCCACAGAATTTTGATCCAACCCTCCTCCCCGTTCATAGAACTTGGATAGAAGATTCTCAATTCTCCGCCACGGCCATGTTCCCCATTCCTACTTGTTGTTTTTCCTCAGCCAGAAGATTAAGGCAAAACAGTTTGAAGGTCTAGCGAATAATTTTTTCTCATACTCGATGCGCTCTTAACACTACCGGGGTTGTTGATCATGTAACTGAAGAAGCAGCAGCCTTTTTGACGGAGCTATCGGCGATTTCACCGGTCGCCAAACAGGAACCCCATGATCGCCAAGCCCCCCCCCAAGGACAACCAGGAAAACCCTTCTTCTCCCTCAAGAATCCTGTAATTGAGCATACTTTATTTTTCCGGGCCAACAAGTTTCCGTCATGGAGTAGGACAGGGTTGGTGAGTTTATGAGATCGGAATCGCCTTTAAGAAATAAATACTATATCTAACATACAGAGATATACCCCAGGAAAAACCGGTGATGGTGGCGGAAAAACGTACATGGAGAAGAGAGTAAAAAAAAAAATACCGTGGAACAATCCGGGGTGGACCCAAAGAGCCCTGCTAATAGGCAAACTCTTTGACCCTATCCTGTATCTCATGAAAAGTGAATATGATGCAGTTCTGTACGTTAGTGGGTGGTCGTACATTTGTGTAACCTATGGGTCCTCCCAAAACCCGTCTAAAGTTCTACGCTAGGCATGCGACGTATTCGAAACGCCCTTTGCGTACGCAGGAACCTCGGGTATTTACTCTCCGCTTAAGATTGTTTCAAGCTTCGGCCCGAGAGGGAATGGTACATTGGGTGACCGGTATCGAGACGGCGGTACATACTTCAACGAGCCAAGCTATCTTCTTGAAATTCGATAGAAGGAGACAATATGGTTTTTGGTTGAAATCCCCAGACATCACCACCCCAAAACGGACTAGATGAGGAGAAATGATACTAAAATCGGCTTTTTGCCTAATACCCCGAGAAGGCCAGGGATATTGCCCGCCTTCCTGCCGAAGAGGAGCCTTGTTACGCTCACCCAGCCGGACCTGAGCTGATAGCAAACCCAAGGTTGAAACCCTCGGGAGATCCACTTTGTACGTAAAGGTCCCCGAGTGGCTTGCGCGAATACTTTGGCAAGAAGATACTGGTCGCTGGAGATTACGGAGATCGCCATCGGAAAAAGTTTGATTTGCAATGCGCATTTACTCGTGCATGAAATAATAGCCCGTGCGGAAAGCTATTTCTCACTTGCTGATGGAGTTACTAGAGTACCGTAGTATTTCGCGGTTAGGCCTGAAGGCCTAATGTAAAGTGGAGAGAGAAAAGTCCGCATGAAAGATGTTTCGGATGGCTTCATCTGAGCCTTTGATTGGTATAGCTGACTCAACCCAGGCGTAACCCTAAAATCAGAGGATATTAGCTCTCGCTATTGGCCAAACACCAAGAATCTAAGACTTTTCATGCAGACTTTTCCCTCTCCACTTTACATTAGGCCTCGAGGCCTAACCGCGAAATACTACGGTAGGCAAGTAGTTCTTCTAAACTCTTTTTCACCAAGTGGCCCTGATTATTCCCTCAACAGTAAGAATCGAATTAGCAGCCCGTGCACAGATCCACAAAAGTAGTTTTTAGGAAAATCACTCTACAGTTATAGGGATAACCCGTCTTCACTCTAGGAATAAGCAATAGCTATTTTGCACAGTGATGCTAACCTCATCTCCAAGTGCTAGCACACCCATATCCCCGCAACTCTACAAAACTGCGGATTGTCCTGCTGAACCGGATCGCCTAGCAGCAATCTCGGACGACGGCAGTGTCAATGGCTCTGAATCCGATGGTGATGTATCTTGAGTGGCGGAGGTTGCAATGACCGTATGTCTCATGTCCAAATATATCAATGAGAAATGACCAAGTAGTAAGTTTCGTAGCGCTAGTAACAGTGACTCACAATGGAGGAGCACTTGGGCTTATATTATATTCAGAGACTGTGGGGACTAGTGATATTAGTTAGCATTGCTGGTATAACTTCTATTGGTTGATGATTTTTCCCATTGTGAGACTCCAACATTGTTATCGAGAGTGCAATCTCGAGAGCAGCGAGCAAAGTTGTGTATCCCTGTTACGCTAAGAGATCTGGAGGGGGAGGTCCGTTATGTGTGTTTCTGCCGCCCGAGGTGTTTTTCAGTCTGGTGGGCTGGGGATGCTTCGACTCAGCTATCGTTGGGATGCTAAACAACCTCGACTCCGATACACGTGACTGACGTAGCCTTGTTCGGTTAGTGCCGATAGTCTTGGCACATGCTTAGACCATGATCAGCCAGATCCTGCACGTTTTTGCCACGTTTCCCGGGAATACGCCAGAACCCCCAAGTCCGAACCTCCCGTTGGGCCGTTACGCACTTTTTCCCCTGAAACAAATCACTTCAAGGATCCTCGGCATCATCCCTAGTGTGGTTCTGACGACAGGCACGTGGAAAACAATCTTCGCTGCGTATGTTTTGGGCTCAGGATCCCACCACCCTCTACAGAATTCCTCAAAGGCGAGGCGAGGCGTTTTCCAGAAGTTGACGACGACGACGAAGGTTGCCTCCATCGCGTGCGATTTCAGGGTCCATAACATCTTGGAGCAACAGTAACGCCAGGTCTTGCCTCACGTACTCACCTACATTGACGCCGCTTGATGATTTAGCTAAATTGGAAATGTGAGCTCGTGAATTGCAAGTAAGATCTGGCGGGATATAAGACCCAAGTATGGATACGAATGCCAGTTAACGATCTTCCTCCGAGATAGCAAGAAAAAAACGCCTTCAAAAGCAAAATCTTCTTTACAGAGATATTATTTTTGAGGTTGATAGTTGGTGGCGCACGAAAGAAATCTCATGTACTCAGGGCGTTGATGGTGGGTTCATGCTTATGGGATGGGGGGGAGCGAAGGGTGTTTGCGGACCTTCGTGGAACTTCTGGAAAAGCACCTGTGCTCGTGCCCCTCTCGCTTGATGTTCTATCAACGTCGTAAAGTCAAGGATCAAGGTAGTGGCCATACCAGGTGGCAGACTAATATGACCACACCAAGGAGCTCTTGCCAGGTCTGATGCGGGGAAGTATGGGCGATAGTGAACCATTTACGACAGCCACTATTTTGCTGCGCCCTGATCGCAATCGACAAATGAACGCATCTTGTTCCTTTGAAGTCTCCAACGTGTGTGCATATGTAGACAAGGAAGCGCCGGTAAACGAGTACGTTTGTTCCGAAGCCCTTGCCATCGGTGGAGAAGATTTATGCGATCAAAGTAGTCACTGCCTGTGGAAGGCAGGTTTTGATTTCTAGAAGAAGAAAGGAAGCATCTCCCACATGGCGTCAAGGGGAAGTGAAACAGGAAAAGAAATATATGCGACGCTTTCGCCCAGCTTAGGGTTGAGCACGTTTTCCGAGGTTACTTCTGTTGTGGATTGCGACCTTAAAGTTCGCCGTCTAATCTCCCCCAGAGCACAGACAGGTACCTATTCTCAAGTGCCAATCTTATGAGATCAATAGCTGTCGTAACAAAGAAAGGAAGTCGATGTGGAAAATGCATCAGTCTTACTATGCGATGACTATGCTGAGACCCTAAAGAACGTCTAGAAGGAACACCAAATGAAAATTCCACACAAAGAGATCGTCAGAACAGAGGGGAACAACATGCCTGCTCAACAAAAACCAGAGGAGTTCATCTTAACAAAGGACATAGTACATGGCACTGCAGCTAGCGATTTTTCTCCCTCATAGAACCCAGTAGATGGCTTTCAATTAAAATTGGTAATGGCTACCCAACACGTTAACGATTGACATTACCGTCAACTCCTGAACCATACAAATCACTCTGGTTTCACCTATTTCGTGTTGCTTGCTGAGGTGCTGCAGAAGCCCAAATCCAACTGCACTCTTGACGAGGTCTTGCTTCGCTTCGAGCTCATATTCTAGAAACCCACTTGTGGTGATCGCATAACAGTAGTACGTCCATCGGTTGTCTCAGGACTTTCAGCGGGCGTTTAGTGCTGTCCCGCGTGTACTTATCGGATCCGTTCTCGGGCAGAAGCAACCCAAATTCTCTCATCCGCTTGCATTCTTCCGTCCAATGAAGAGCAGTTCTGCGCTAATAGCCATTTACCTTGATGTCGGGCCGTTGTCTAGAAGCATCTCCGACACATCCATATCCATCTGATATGCGGAGTGATGTACAGCAATCGCTACGTGAATATTTTGGTACGATCATCGACTCCCCTTTCGAGTAGCCTAGCTACCGATTGGTCACCAACGAACCCTGATAGAGAACGGCCCATCCAGAATCGCGTTCGGCGGCTCGCTCGCCTCGTTATGAGTGTTTTGTGTAACAGTGTTTTTTTTATTTCTTCATCATTCGGGGGGATTCACTTTCTACGTTGCTGTAGCGGACTTCGTTCCTTCCAGATCCCCGACGAGGTGCCGGTTGCAGCGGTGGCTACC
The DNA here is from genome assembly GCA_038503075.1 of Gyromitra esculenta. Lineage (NCBI taxonomy): Eukaryota > Fungi > Ascomycota > Pezizomycetes > Pezizales > Discinaceae > Gyromitra > Gyromitra esculenta. The sequence continues at coordinate 752,324 of JBCAML010000005.1, forward strand.
GGCTCTTCCCCCGTTTCGGCAGCGTCTCTTTCATACCGGCCTATGTCTAGGTTATGCCCGTCTGGCAAAGTTGATGTCTCTACCTCATGTGGAAATACCTGAGCTAGAGAAGGATGCTGTGCCTCCGTTGCCCAACAGCGCTTCGGAATTCCGATGTACCCCATTTCCCCATAAAAGTAAGTGAATTTGGCATCAATCACATTTGTGTGAAATGCCTTTTTACAAGAATATTTTTGGTAGTACAGGGCCGGTCCCTGCATGTTCTCATGCAGGGCGGACTGTTGAGAAGTGGGGTTTAGAGGAATACGAAACGGCGGCTGCTACAGATAACATTAATGTAGAAGTTTTGAAGATCGGTTATATGAGTGTGCTAATTTATTTAGGCATTGAGGAGAGGCACCGAGGATCACAAGGTACAAGTACATGTACATATAATTACAAGTATAGTTACAGTTTTTTGGGGATCAGTAAGCTGCGTGTGACCTTGAGGATTTGGTTTTTTTTCTTTCTTCAATCAGCGATAGCATATTAAAAATGAGATGAGTTAGCTCACCTTGAGAGTTTAAAGGTAGCAATATTCACACATCTGTCTTTTCTACGTCTAGAAGAAGTTTAAGGCTCATTGATGTTTCTCCTTGAGTCGATCGATATATTATTTTCCCCGTTGCCAAGTCTCTCCAAATATACGTATATAGAAGCCATCATGGCATCTCACTCGTTTGATCTTGGTCATGGTATCACGGTGGTTCTAAGCTGCTTCCTCAACCGCGCGCTGGAAATCCTTGTCTCTGTTTTTTCTAGAGATCCTGGGCTTGACGCGAGTGAAATGGATTCTACATGCCAGTGCCGTCGGGTATCCTGCTCCTCCGATAAGAGTATATTGTTGCTGCTAATGGGTAGAGCCCCGGGGATGAACTAAGAAATATTACCAATCAAGTTTGTGAGTGTCTGTTGGATATGATCAAGGCACTTGCGGTGCCATTTACCTATATACTAACGCCTATTGGCTGTTGGAGGCCACAGAGACTCTTTAGTGTGTCCCGTAGCATTAGTATAAAACACCTAAACCCTGATTTTCCCCGAGCTTCAGCCGAGCTCAAGGTACCCCGCAGTGTTTTACGCGCCAGTGGGAAACATAGCAGAACGAATAGAGCTCCTGGATTGCATTGTGGTACAGTAATTTTGCGCGCAAGCAAATCCCCCGGATTTGCACCTGCCCGAGCAGAAAAATTCTAAACTGCAACGACGATGTGTGACACCTTCTAACCGGATACGTAACTATATTATATAAATACTGCTTAGGTTTCTGTGGGTCGCTAATTTTTAATCTTTTCTGGAACCCTCTTGCCTGATTCGTATGGGGCGATCTTCCCTTGTATTTTCGCCTTTTTTTAATTTAAAGGGATTTGGAATCTGCCACCTCCTGGCCAAAGCTTGTTTTTAAATCTGTGCCAAGTTTCTGACTAGTGCGTTGCGGATATTGTGAGGGGTTTTTCTCTCTCTCTGTTTGTTGCATTATGAACCCGGGGATATGTTAGACACGGCTAACTGTAAAGTACGGTGCAGATGTTTCAAAAGACCCGAAATGTTCTAGAAGGCCATATCACAACTGCAAATTTCGATCAGAAGGAAGCTAGCGGTATCCAACTAACGTAGTCCTTATCTCAAAGTACGAAATACGTATACTAGTATGCCTGCCTTTTAGGGCCGGCCCCATAGCCTGACGTCAAACGAGCTGCTGGGCCTGAGCAGTCAGTATAAAAGCCACAAGCTTAATAATGCTAATTCCAAGACAAACCATTAAGTGGTATTCTATTGTCTCGGCTATGCGAATTGTGAAGAGTACTAGCCGGAATGTGGAAATAACTACCGATCAGCATAATGGGTATGGGTTACGACGATGATCCCTAGAAAACGAGGCGGTTTGAGGTAAAAGCTTGGTATACAGACATGCTTCTAGGATTATAGCCAGTACGCTAGTCTAAGCGTATAGCCTGAAGTGGATGACCTCGTATCTAATAAGATTGAGGTTTCACTCTTAGTGCGCAGTAATTGAATCGCCCCGAGCTAGAGACTTAGCTGATCGGCTATTCTTCTGCCTCAAACCTGTTATATGTACCGGCAGGATTATTCAATTCAAATTAGGTGGCATTTTGATGGGATCTATTCTCTTCCTTGGATATGAAAAAACCGGTATAAATTTGGTTTGCGTAACGACTTGAAAGGGAACCTTCCATAAGGCGTCAGGTTCTCCGGGATCCTGGTTGCTGGAACATTACGACTGACATGTCAACGCACGGATTTTATAAAGTTGGGAAGTCGGTCAAAGCGGGTAGCCCGGCGTCATGCATCAACAATTTGTTTCTCCCGCATTACGAACCAGGAAACCTTTCGAGAGGCTGCAGGATTTCGAGATGGAGCATCGTAATATGTGGGAGTCGTTGCATAACTGGGAAAAAAAAAGTGGGTGTGTGGATTTCAAAAGCATGAGTTTTCGGAATGTGGGGCTATCGTCTGCTAAGTCTATTCCCTGAGGAAAGAAGTTGGTGGCCGGTGGGCCATGCAGTTAGTACGCTATAATGCTGGTATCTAGTAGGAGATCATAAATCAGTAGGAATGCAACCTTTGGCTCGACTATCCGTGATGCCGACTTTGTGATTCGAAATCCACCCAATCATGGGACAGGACTGTCGGAGTTGATAATGCACATATAGTGAGACATGTGGTTAATTAAGGGGTACTAGGTTTTGAGAGGCACGAGGTATCCACGCAGAATATTGCATTACTAGATCGAGTGTAGAATATCGTCATTGATTGTACTGTGTTTGACTTTGTCAGACTTTGTTGGTGTCTTTTAAGAGAGTAGCGATTTGGTGGCGTACTGGGTGCCCGGCATGTAGCACCGAAATGCCAGATGGTGGATCTAGTGGAGGTAGGATTTGATATGTGCGGAAATGCTATGGAGGCGCTAGTTCCAGTATTTCCGAAGAAGAGAGGGCTGTTGCATCCGACCAATGCGAATACTAAACATAATTGGCTCTCTTGTTGTTAGCTCTCTTGTGGTCTGTATTTCCGGTTGCCCCCAGGCACCACATGGCATTGGTTTCATCCTCTAATCCGCCCTCCGTGACTTGGGTTGACTACATGTACCTATACTGCCCCCCGGCCGCAGCTGCAGTCCTACTCTTATGCTTCCGACGTAAGCACGGTGCACTGCAACGTCAGCCCTGATCCTTCCAACCCCCCGGGCAGCTATCTGATCGTTGCAGTATTCTGGGAGAATAAAATAAAACTGAATGCTTAGTGAAGTGGGTTTGTATGTCAATTTGGTCTAAGGGGCTGAGCTAGGGGAAAGAAAGAAAGAAAGTACTATGAGTGCATGCATATATTTGGCCAGCGCACCAACAGAGTCGAGGACGGGTTTAGATCATTGGGAAGCAGATAGTAATACTTATTATTCCTTAGTCAATCAAATTAAGAGAAGTGTGTGCGCGTCGTAGAGTAATCAATGCAACTTGGAAATATGAGAGGATGTTAGAATAAAAAGCTGCAAGCTCGATCGGGCCGGGTTTGACATCCGTCACCGTTATTTCGTAGGCTATAATCGTACAACCATAAAGGAAGCCATCCCAGGACTATATTATAAACCATTACAGTAGTTACCTAGGCGAGGGTTCAGCGCTCTGGGGGGCAGGCCTTATTGGTGGCCTATGGGTGGTAAAACGTAGCTGATTACGTCTGTGACGTTTCTATGGCTGGCCGAGGATTAGTATACATGTACGTGTAGTTTAGTATTTTCCCTCACCGCGACAGAAAATCTCTATGTTCAGCCCTAGGTATTAATAGATGGGTGTTCTTATTTGTTCATCCATTTGGCATACAGCTTTAGAGGGAAGTCATAGATATACAAGTATTATAAAACGGTGGTATTGGCATAATTGAACGTGAGCCTCCCCTTTCCTTTTTAATAAGAATAAGTATATTTAGTATATATAGCAACAGCCGTACTAGGGATATTGATCAAAGACAAATAGCGCTACATTGATATGGTAACCATCAGCTAAAAGGGGTGATTTCGAGGATCGGGGGAGATGAGGTTTAGGATAAAAGAAAAATAGGAAAATTTCGATTCTTTCTATATTTTTCTTCGAGGGAACATGTAGGGCCCTTTTTTTTAAAAAAGCAAGCTGAGCAGAATATGTAGCTAGATCATAGCCAAGCACTCGGCCATCAAAGAAAAGCCCCTTTAGGCGATATGGATGGATGTCTCTCCAAATATATATATGTATATGTAATCTTTCTCGGTCTGTGTCTTATGAGATTTTTATTTATTCGGCGGGTATGTATGCTGAAGGGTCTTCGGACCGAGGCAGCGGCACTGGCGGAAGGATAGGCGAAAGCTAACCATATGGTTATATCACTGTGATCAATATATACTATACATATAGTGGCTCTTTGGTCCTTCACAACATGCATTTCTCTCCTCCTTTTCTTTTTTTGCTGGTGCTTACCTGGTTATGTTTACCGATTTGCAACAGCCCCTGCTAACGCTGCAACTATGGGGATCAGCAAGAAGCATGTATAGAATTGCTTGTTTGGCAAATTCGATTAGTATCTACCATCGGTCACAATTATAGACTGCACATTCCAAAAATTCCCCTACGCTAAAAAGCTATACGTGGCCGAGAAGCCTATTTCCCGGGGTTCAGGTTTGGGCAACCAAAATCTTGGAATTCTCCATCAGAGCCGTTGACTTCCCCGCTTAACAAAGATGACGATGGAGAATAGCACGTACGTGTTTCATCTTGACCTTCTATTGATTGATTAGGCTAATGGGACTATTCGTGACCACAAGTATAGCCAAGACGTAGGATCATATGCAGCCTTAGCCCTACGCGTGGTACAACATTCTTACTAGAAATAAAAATGGCACGGAACGCTTTGCGCACTTCCCTTAAATTCTTTGGCTAGAATAGAGAATGATATTCTAGGTTTGGCGGAAGGAATAGAGCCTCTTCCCGCGGCAGACATTTCGATACATACACGAAGCTCCAAACAATATCTCTCAATTAACCGTACAAGCTCGGGTAACAATGCCACCTTCATCAAACTCAGCTCGCACCGCGCCTCCACAGCTAAGAACTTGTAATTAAAAGACTATACGTGTAGTCTTGGTAGGGGCATTTGGCATCGTTACGTTTTTTGAAAGTGGACGAATATATTAGGTTGTGTATCTCTATTTGGCACTACATACTGATGTACCTCGTGTGAACTACATGTACCTATATTTTATGACTACATGCATGCGCAGGTTAAATCTGCAATTAATTTCGTACTCACCGCAGCTCCATACAAAGTGGTTTGCTGCTACCGTAGGTCGTACAAATTTACAGAGTGCAATCGCAAAGTTAGCGATCAATGAACTATCGGCAAAGCTGGGTAAAATTGGCTTTGAATCAAAGTAACTGTTATTGGTTCTTATTTGACCAATACTTCTGGTTAATCACCTAAGAAATTCTAATAGGTTCGAGTGAACCTAAGTGTCATTCTAATAACTAATTTGCGTCTTTTGTTGATATTGTGATTTACAGACTATCACTCGGTAGATATATCCCACAAATTTTTGGGATAATAGGGACAGGCGAGATCGACTGCATGCTTGCTGGGAAAGGCACCATCTCTCCCTTCTATATACTACTTCTTCGTGCCTGCAGGGTACCTGTACTTTCCCTATTCCTGCGCTTCCGCCGAGGCTTCACACAGACCTCCTACTGAGCACCGGGGCCCAACGTATTAGGAAGCCATATCCAACACAAAGGCTTATTTATTTGTTTACTATTATTTCATTCTTAGTACATTCAGCCCGTAGGTTATTGTTGAAGATAATGGATATATCCGGTATCTGCGTTAAGCGGTGAAGAAGAGGAGAAAGGAAAATCAAAGACGGGCTGCAAGCCCCTATATATAGTCTTGAGAAAGCCATAATATGTGGAATACAGGGCTTCTTCGGACTGGTATAGACCGGCCCGTGGAAAGGCCAAAAAGAGCATGAACTCCGAAAAGCCTATATCATATTATATCCAACAGTTATGGGATTTAAAAAGTTGATGTGGGTATCAGGAATCGAACCTGAGTCCTCTCGGAGCTATGAATCCACAACGAGAAGTACTAACCACTATACTATACCCACTTTTACAAGAACTCAATCAAGTCTGCGTCCTAAACCTTGAGCGGCGATACCTTAACCACTAGAGGATTCTTGAAATAGCACTCGATATATATAGCTTGTCTGAGGGCCTCACGATACCTCATTCACTTCAAAGACCTCCTCAAACTCGCATGAGAACTTACGAAATAGCACTAGATGCTCGTCTAGCATAGCCGATCAGCGATGCCCCATCATGAAGCGTTTTTCAGAGTGCATGACACAGAAGAAGCTTGCTATAAGAATACGCTCGGGACCGAACTTTAGTACTCTTATACCGTAATATCTCGGCAATAACGAATGGGACTATGAGATGAAAATAATTCTCGGATTGGTTGAATGCATGAAACCCACATCAGTACTTGACTACTTATTGGCCATAATTGAACCGCAAAGCACATTCAGCCAATCCGAGAATTTTATTTATCCCATAATCCTATTCGTTATTGCTGAGATATTATGGTAGAGTGAATATTCTTATAAATATCGGGGATTTGTTAGAATAATCTAGTTAAGACTGAAAATATATATTCCTATATATAGAGTAGTTATTCTCACTTACAATATTCTTATAGCGAGTTTCTTCTGTAACAATCTTGCCCATGACATGATTGTATAATTTACATTTATCGAGCTTCAGAAAAAAAGAACGGACATAGTACAGTGGTTTGATAAATACGTCTTCTCAGTACCTTGAAACTAACAAGGGGTCGTCACTAAGTTAAGTGTCACTCGACTCCTTGCCAGCCAGTCTTCCCAGTCTCCCGATGCCTCTAATGGCCCGTGATGAAAGAGGTCTTGGATGACACGTTTGTTATGCGTGTTGTGAATATTCAACAACAAATCAAAAGACCAAGGTAACAACCTTGTTAAATAGGGACATGCGATATAAAGGAAGCAAGCATCCCCTCCGTAAGCTACATCCGTCAAAGCAAAAGAGAGATCCAGCACAGTACCCCATTAGTATCGTGATCTTATCTAGGTGATAGTAGCTAAAATATATATGTATTATTGTAGGCCGGGCAGTAATTACGTACACTCCGTCTCCTCTACTCAATTTTTTCTGAAAAACACCTTCCTATTTGGGATAACTAACAATCTCACTTACCTCAAAATACCCCAAAACTCTCTAAAATTCAGCTTGACCCTCTCAAGTACCCTTGGATGAATACTGTTATACCTATACCTTTTAAAGGAGTTCCTAGCCCTGCAGTTAGCCTATCTTTGGAGTTAGCCTACCTTAAGTTCATCATCCCTCCCTCTTCCTAGATTTGCTGGGGTAGCACAGTGATGACCACTTGACAAAGGGGCCACAACACCACAACCCATACGGCGCTACCAAAGCCAAATCTAAATTATCGAACTACAAAATGTGAACTACACATAATTGAGGCGTGAGGGCAGTAAGCAAAAAGTGTTAGAGATTCGGCTAGGTGTAGAGTAGGATGGAGCTGGGAGCTAGTAGCTTGAGGTGCTGCTGTTAACGGCTCATAAATCCAGAAGTGTGTTTCTGATATACACTGTTCCCAGAAGAACTTAGGTTGTCGATTTAGTCTTCAATATAGAACAAACTAGTGCTCGAATGTAGTTCCTGAATATCAGTGGCTATGTATACGCATATCTCACGTGTAAATTTGCGATTTCCGATAAGCGAAATCGCGATTAGCTTCTCGCACGCGGCAGTTGTAGTCGAGAGAACGACAGTCGTTTTCCTCATACCCCGACCAAGATGCGAACTATAAAAACCGATATCATATAATGTTGGAAATGCACCCCGATACATACTTTTAATTAAGTTTTGTGTTTGCGGGTGTACGGGATTTTCTGAGTGTGGCTTTAGCTTCCTCAGACTAGTTAGGGCCGGCCTACATATATGTGTATATCTATTTAACATCACATACGCAAGAAGCTTTTTACTTTCTCTGATTCCCTTTTTTTACTTTTTTGTAGAGCCTTAAACTTGCCCATTATTTCAAACACGATATATCACTCGAATATCGAGTGATGGATTGTGTTTTAAAATAGGAAGTTGGTAGTATGCTGGTGAAAACTTCCTAAGAGACGAAGATTTACCTACCTATGGAGCGCTGAGAGATTTGAGCTTAACTTTACGAGTTTCAAGCCTTTTAGAAGGGGGTTATCCCCGCCCCATTCTTTGAGGTGGACAAGGGAGAGGAAAGGAGGAAATTGTCATTTTTACTTTACTATAGTTTGGCTAAATCTTAATTCATTCTACGTTAATGCGGTACCCACAAATCTATTTGTGGGTGGGTCTATTCCCGCTTGTGGTAGAAGGTGTCATACTTATACATAGGAGCACTTGTAGCTTACCTCCTTCAGGTTATTTAGCTGTTTTTCGTCAACGACTAAGAGGGTTTACCAGCCACTCACTCCATCCTGTCATCTCAGGATCCTGCTCCTGTATGGGGATGTCGGGCGCAGGCAGAAGTATGAACGTGCCATATTAGCGAAGTATGGGGTAAACCGACGTACTGGGCGCAGATAGACGTGCAAACGTACCGTAGCAGCAACGTAACTGGGCATATCGATGCGTGTAAACGCACTACATAGATTTGGGAGGTGCGTTCAGATGCTTGCCCATGCATGCATCTGGGCGCACCCTGGTTTCTGTTAAAGCCAAAAACAGGGCATAGCAACGCTACATCGAAACTGACACTTTGCATTCCGGCTGTTCTTGCGCTCCTTGGGGTTGACGAAACATCACCCAGGCCGAACGCATCAAGTGACTTTTCATGATTGTTTACGCGAGGCAGCTATTACGGTGACGCCTGTCAACTCAAACAGATTAACCACAGCCGCCTTATGAGTTTCAGGTTCTGGGGGGGGACCGTGAAAACTCGAAAAATTGGGTAGCACGCTTTCCCGAATCCAACTTAGATTGGTTTAGGAACGACCTGAAATCGACTAAGATGCGTCACTTGATATCCAAAAAACCATTTTAAGGGTTAGCGGCAAGGTTAATACCTCGGCACAACGCTACCTAATTTCTCGAGTTTCTACGGATACTCTACTCACCGACAGTGTTGAAGGGTACCCTGTCGGCAGCCACTAAAACTCCTACCATCAGATAGTTCACAGTTTGTCACTCTGCTCTCTCCTTTAAAAAAAAACCTCTCGAAAGGTCAACAACAATAAATACGACCAAATTAAACCATTTAACTCATTACTCTACAAAAATAAGCACGGACTAGTCAAGTATTATACAAAAAGTTGTATAAAACGACTTCATCTCGCTCCAAACGGTCAAAACAGAGAGTAGGGGGTAAACCACTAATAGTCCTGACCGCAAGCCTCTCCACCAAATAAGACATCCTGGATATTTAGAGAACCCTTTGGGGCACGCTCACCCTCCTCCCCAGCGCAGCAGTCGTCCTGCTTCCCAGCGCAACAGTTGTCGCACCATTTGAAAATTTCATCTTCGGATGCATCCCTCTCCCGCTGTTGGGCGATCTCTCGAAGCTCTTTGGGCGCGCCGGGAAAATTCTAGAAAGTACTCGGATTGATGTTATCGATGCCCGATCGCGAGAGAGCTCTATCGATATCTTCCTCGGTCGAAGACTTGCCGCACTCATCTAGGGGCTCCTCGGGGAAGTCGCTGTGAGCGGTACTGAAGCTATAGTTGCCGTCGAGACCAGCAAATACCTTTTCGTAATTTTGAGGGATGAACCTGTTCGCAATAATGGGGGAGGTGGGTACCAAGCTCCTGAATTTTTCTGGGGGTCTCGACATCGAGAAACTCACAGAGTTTGTTCATTGCATCGATGCCTCCATTTAGAAGCACCGGGCCATTTGGGCGGCAACGCCATTTAATTCGTTAGCAAGAAGCTGGGAGGAAGGGAGAGGAGATAGTTGCTTACTTGCTGCGTTTCCGGAAATTCGTGTCGAACCAAAGCCATAGCGAAGCCACGAACAACGATTGTTCAGCCAGCCGCCAAAGAAAAGAGAAGGAACTGCTGGTTCAGGCGAAGCGCTAGGAGTCCAGTTGGTAATCGGGACAGGCAGATGGCTTAAACGTTCTACATCCGCCGCGTGTTGTACCATTTACTTATCAGCATCCCACGCACCAGCGAAGCCATGGGAGTTGTACCATGCGACATGATAGGGAAGAAGGCGATGGAAATCGTCTGATTTTGTTTGTTATGGGTTACGACTATGACAAGAACGTAGTGTAGAGTTGCTTTCAGACGTTTAAGATTTCTAGTGGAAGCGGAGGAAGTGGAGATGCTGATATATACATGTGAAATATTTGTGGAGGATAGGATTGTGGGTTTGTATTTGAAGTCGATGGTACCGATCGGATAGTGTAAGAGAGTGACTTATCCATAGAGAGGGGCCACAACGCTCTGAGCGTAACTGATAACATTCCAGCGTTCAAAGGACATTCCGGAGAATCGTGTCTGGAGGTAATATCGTTTGTCGCTGTAGAGGTGGTAGTCTTGGCGCTGTTTCTGATCTTCTTTGAAAATAGTTAGTTAGATTAAATATGGTGCGAGTCGTCTTAGATGTGGACCAATAAAATTGGCATGTGGAACGCCTTTGTCTTACCAAGTATGCCAAGTTTTAATCCATGTATGCCAAACCCTAGGCTGCTTTTCTTTAGAACTCTTCAACCTGAATATGTTTACCACCAGTATTCCTCAAGATATATCCCCGCAAATTTACAATTCCTATCATTGTAAGTACTTAATTTAACCACTAAATGTAAAATATAATAATAATATCCCTTGCGTATATTTGATCATGCTCAGGGTAGCTGTCAGAACGTTCCACTTTCCCATTTTCACAGCCAAAAATAGGATTTTATTCCACAGCAACCACTGGCTCCAGCACCTTGTAAAAACTTGAAGTTTCTTATTTATATAACACTAGTATTCTGAAGTTTTTTTGAGTGGATTGGCTGGCTGTGGGTGTTGGAATAACGGCCTAAAATCGAGGTACACACTTAAGCAGACGTGCACCATACTACATTTATTTAATAAGATAAATGTTTACAATCGCAGCGAAACCTGAAGGAGGAAGATCTCTCTGTTTGGTTTCTCTAAGTGATTCCATCGCTGACTCCGCGGTTCTTTCAGATGAGGTTACAGTTAACTTAGAGATTGCGTAGGTGGATGGCTCAAGCTGGTGAAATTTGATGGCGTCAGTGCAATCTCACGGTTGGTTTCGCCGTTCTATGGCCTTACCCACTTCTCTGGACTCTACAGTCACTCCAGGGGCCACAACTACATTTCGGTTCTCGACCAGAATCTAGTCACGTGACGCATTATAAATCTGGCGACATGAGTACAGCCATAGGAATTTCTTAGCCTCGCTCGCCAGGCCGTAGGGGGTTTTGGTGATGGTTTTTGGTGCGCGCCACAGCCAGCCACAGCAGCCACATATCTCGATCTCAACGTTCCTACGGCTGAAATTTCCCAATGTGGTATAGCGTTGTTGCGATCGCGCGGCGCTTTTGAACAGCCTAGGTACAGTCGCTCCTGGGGGAACGACGAAACTGGAGGAACGACGAATAGGGACTTGTAAAGGTAGAGAACAACAGGCACCAGGGTAGGTATTGGGCTTGGCTAGAAGTTTCTACTATGGTAAACACCCCTGTTCGTCGTTCTCCCAGTTTCGTCGTTCCCCCAGGAGCGACTGTACGAGGCCAGGAATTTCTAGTTCCGAGCCCCGTTCCTCGTTACCCTAAATCCAAGATACAGCTTTACAGGTTCCTTCTCGTCAAAGCCCTAGTTTCGTCGCGACCTAGGAGCGATTGTAATTGAGAAGTGCCCTATTCTACTAGTGCTCGCATGTACCTAGGTAACTAGAGTATAAGACCCCGTCCAGAGAACGTTAATTGGAAAGTTTCGGCCAGTCAACATTTGCCCGGTGCCTCGCGATCGGGTTGGATGCGGATCGAGGGCTCGTATACCAATCAGATATATCGGCAGGAAAGTGGGGTAGAGGCTTGTCCACCGCCCCGACTCTGCATCCTAAGCTCTAACGCTTTTCAACTGCAACTCTACCAACGACTCAATCAACCATTCGACTCGGGAACAACACGAAAGGCAACTCATGGCGACTGATATTCCAAAACTCGATTACTATAAACTGGAGACGGAGTTCTACAGCGATTATGTGGTGCATACAACTTATGAGTGGAGATTTTCTACAAAGGAACTGAAGGATCAATCGAAATGGGAAAATCAAAAAAAAAATTGGCGCTGGTGCGTTTGGGAGTGTATGGCTAGAGAAGGAGAAGCAGAATGGACAACTTAGGGCCGTAAAGAGGTTGGATCGGAATAGATTGCCGGAGACGGCTTTCTCGCGGGAGCTACTAGCTTTGATTAGATTGAAAGACGCAAGTATCCCTGGATTACATCTGGAAGATTTATATATAGCTGTGGTTATTTGGTCATGCAACGATTGGTATCCAATCGCCAATCTATAAATCACTGAAGCGGAAATCGATAGCTCACTATTTTCGTTCCTTTCGGTCTCGATAGACTCGTCGTATGACCAAGAGACCGCATGTGTACTGTTACTTCTAGAAATAGGCTAACAAATGATTCTATAGCATGAACATCTATTTGTAAACTTCTTGGGCTGGTATGAGGACCGGAGCATGACATATCTCGCGATGGAATACGTCGAATACGGAGACTTGAGCCAGTATATCAAAGGCGGCCAAGGAAGAGCGAAGGCTCAAGAGATTACCAGGCAGATATTGGAAGGGCTAGAAGTTCTACATGGGAAGGGGATCTGCCATCGAGATCTAAAACCGCATGTTAGTAGACGTTTCAACTAATTTTGATTTCTGTCCGACAGTTTCTTATTTTGGGGCGGTTTTTTTTGCCCCTCCATGCGCTAGGGCGATTCTTGGACGCCCCTTCCTCCTTACCTGTTGTGAAATATGAATACTAAATTAATGCTCGCGTATGCACTATATTTGTTGAATGCCCTAATCGCTTCACCGGACCTAATTTGGGTTAAAATTGCAGACTTTGGAGCTTCTAAGCGAACAAAGGGCACGATTTTACGGACCTACATCGGGACCGTAGGCTACACTGCCCTAGAACTATAAGGAGCACTCCCTTCGAAGCACAGAGAGCGTGAGGAGCTTACCCATGCTTTAGACGTATGGTCATTAGGTAGTCTAGTGCATGAGCTTTTGACATCTAAAACGCCATTCCTCAAAGATGAATCCTGCAGGATCTTGGATACCGAGAGTTCCATGGAATGGGAACCAGAAATCGACATGAAAGTCTTTTTTGCGTATTGTGATGGCAAGATCAACTTCCCAACCGAAGTCTTGCAACAGTCAGCAGTAAGCGAAGAAGCGATAAGCTTTGTCAAAAGCTTATTAACTGTGATTCCGGCTGCCCGACCAACAGCAACCGAAGCTCTGCAGATACCTTGGTTGGCAAGGGATAGGTACAGAGATGAGTGGTACGAGGGTCTGGAACGCGAATTTTCGGCCCTGGAGCCTGGCGTGATGTCAGGTCTTCGTGATAAAGAGAAGGGGATATTGATAAGAAAAAGATATAGGGAAGATATCATGCAATTCCTCCCTCTCTCGGCACGGAACAAGTTTCCAGCTCTCCTACAGCAAGCTGTAACGAGAGGGCTTAATATTGCATCATTGATGCTGATTAAGTCCCAATCCAGCAAATCGATCAATCACTCCATCTGGGCACAGCTATTACACCAAGTGACTGAGAATAGGCTAGTTGATACCATGAAGCTGCTCCTTGCCAATAAGGTGGATATCAATGCCCTATTCGATAACCGAACGGTGCTGCAAGTAATGTCTGAACGCGGAGATATTGACATGGTTAAGACGCTTTTGGAGAATAAAGCTAATATCAATCTCGGAGTACCGACACCACTACAATGCGCGGTTGGCGCCAAGAACATGGGTACGGCGTTGCTGCTCTTGGACTCTGGAGCCAAAATCGATACCGCAGCAGCTGTTCTAAGATTTCGAAGGGCATTGAAACTAGCGATTAAAGAGGGCAATATCACCATGGTGAAGTTACTCTTGGATAACCAAGTTGATAACGCCAGAAGATGGGATTGTCGGAGAATATTGCAAGCCATGCTTGAAAGTGGGAATTTTAACGTGGCAAGAATTGTTTTAGAAGGCGAACTCACCGGCGATACCGAAACGGTTACAGAGGATGGGTGGACAACATTGCAAACGGCAGCTGCAGAAGGAGACATTAATATTGTGCTGCTGGTGTTGGGTTATGGGGCGGAAATTAACGCTAGAGGAGCTGCTCACAGAGGTCGGACAGCGTTGCAAGCCGCGGTTGGGAGTGGGTTTATGGATGTGGCAAGGCTCCTCTTGACCAAGGGGGCAGATATCAACGCCTCAGGATGCGAGTACATGGGCCGAACGGCCTTGCAAGCGGCAGCGGAGGGTGAGCATATCGACATGGCAAAGCTGCTCTTGGACCGCAAGGCGAACGTCAACGCCATGGGATCCGGGAACGGCGGCCGGACGGCCTTGCAAGCGGCGGCGGCGGGTGGGCATATCGACATGGCAAAGCTGCTCTTGGACCGCAAGGCGGACGTCAACGCCGAGGGATCCTGGACCGGCGGCCGGACGGCCTTGCAAGCGGCAGCGGAGGGTGGGCATGTCGACATGGCAAAGCTGCTCTTGGACCACACGGCGGACGTCAACGCCATAGGATCCAAGTACAATGGCCGAGCGGCCTTGCAAGCGGCAGCGGAGGGTGGACATATCGACATGGTAAAGCTGTTCTTAGACCACAAGGCGGATGTCAACGCTAAGGAACCCTGGAGCAGAGGCCGAACGGCCTTGCAAGCGGCAGCGGAGGGTGAGAATTTTAACATAGTGCGACTGCTTACTGAAGCAGGCGCTTATCAATGATGGCGAGTGGCAAATTTATATCGATGCACACTATTTTGTCCAGTATCCCATATTGATCTTAGTGCAAATAATATCTTGTAAGAATCGGGATGTCACACTTGAATTTGTAAAACAGTTTATGTCTGTATACCATACACCACTTCGCTTGGTCCTTAAGATCGTCCTTCATAGCAATTTTATAGCTTTATGACGTTTTCTTATATACTGATTTCCTACCCTGTTTTCGGATTCTCACTGTTCTCACCACATTTCATTTCAGTAATAGGCTAGATGGAGAGCACCCTCAGGTGGGAGCAAAACTGGTGTGGGGCGGGTTGCGGTACGGGGCAGTTATTTTATTTTCTTGCCTTTATCAGTATTTAGGATTCTCTATCTAAACATTCAGTCCCTATTGGCTATTACTTTCTCTCTTGATGCGTTCTATACTTCTCTCCCGACTTGTGGGTTTCCATGCTCGCAAAGTCCTCTGGCCTGGCGCCCTACAACCTGTTGGCACATGCAGTAAGCCAGATATGTAGCCATAGGTCGGGCTGGGGAATAGTAAATTGAAAATAATGAAAATAGTGAAAATAATGAAAATAGTGAAAATAATGAAAATAGTGAAAATA
Organism: Gyromitra esculenta; assembly: GCA_038503075.1. NCBI lineage: Eukaryota > Fungi > Ascomycota > Pezizomycetes > Pezizales > Discinaceae > Gyromitra > Gyromitra esculenta. The sequence continues at coordinate 768,033 of JBCAML010000005.1, forward strand.
ATGAAAATAGTGAAAATAATGAAAATAGTGAAAATAATGAAAATAGTGAAAATAATGAAAATAGTGAAAATAATGAAAATAGTGAAAATAATGAAAATAGTGAAAATAATGAAAATAGTGAAAATAATGAAAATAGTGAAAATAATGAAAATAGTGAAAATAATGAAAATAGTGAAAATAATGAAAATAGTGAAAATAATGAAAATAGTGAAAATAATGAAAATAGTGAAAATAATGAAAATAGTGAAAATAATGAAAATAGTGAAAATAATGAAAATAGTGAAAATAATGAAAATAGTGAAAATAGTGAAAGTAGTGAAAATAGTGAAAATAGTGAAAATAGTGAAACGCTAGATAACATCTGACAACTCCATATTGTAACCTCAATCAGCTCCCAGCCGCGCTCAATCGAGAGGAAGTGTGCCAAGGCTTTACGAACGGGACTATACTACAAGCATAGGGGTAAGTCTGGTGACAGGCGGCGGTCAGCTCTCTTCTCGAGGGATTCAAACTCGCTTGAATTCCATAGCTCTGCCATATCGGGCGTCTCAAGGAGTTACAGAATGGGAAGCAAAATTGACAACTCTGACTCGCATCGCCACCTGTCATTAAACCTACCCTTACGCTCGTAGTACACCGTACCTTGCTCCCTTATGCACCCTAGATATCACGCCTCTGTTTCTGGTCTACGCTGCCTACATCAGTTACAATGTTGTGGGCTTGCTGCTGTGGCACTATAAGAAACTCTCCAAAGCACCAGCTTTACTCTCCCCTAAAAATAATAGCCCCCGTTCACTATCTTCACCTCTATCTCTGCCGTCCATTAGTGGGTGTTCCGGATGTTGGAGATAAAAGGGTCGCTTGTAGAACGTTGCTTTTGTCACCCTTTATGGTTAGCGTATAAACTAATAAGCAAGATGGACGATGCTTGCTAGAAATCGTACATATTTCGCTGAACAGAGCAGTTATAAAACCTCATTGAGCCCCCAACTCGACGCTTCTGCTCCATCCTCCCTAAGTTTTTTGTTGTAATCTATATAGCTAACATATTAGTGGTGGACAGTTGACAGGAAGATAGAGATATTACGACTAAATGAATTAACTACTTTAAAGTACTACTACAGCTTTGCTTCCTACACGCAAAGAGGGAGGGGGAGGGCTTGAGGCCTTGACACCCTCGTACCCAAAAGCCACTCTACCAGCCCGGCTTTTTGAGCAAGTTAAACTGTGTGTAGCTAAATTTTGGAGGGTGCATTCTAAATTTAAAGCTGCGAGTAGAGCAGATGGTGAATCAAAAGCATTCGGGCACGGCCTGCCTGCTAACCCTCCAGCCACTAGGGGTGCAAAGGCTTTTGGAACGCGACTGTATATAGCTACGGTACGAAAAAAAGCAGTGAAATCTGTACAGGCGTATAGGGGGTGAAGTTGGAACGGCCAGGATGTTTAGCCATAGCGATTAAACTATGAAAAATTGTTTTTTGGTACCCTATTCGTTCCGACTTCACCCCCCATACGCTTGTACTAACACGCTGCTAGGTTTTATGCCTAACAGTCGGCCCATCACGACCCAAGCCAATTACCAATACCCCGTCCGTGGCCCGGGCATGCTCCTTCTATGGAGACTCGGATATTATGGTGTTACCAGTAACTATACCTTACTTACTAGTTCGAGCTCTGATATTATAGTTTCGGTATACAGTTTCATGGCTCCCTAGTTTCAACTGGTATTTATAATGTGCAACCTGTGGAGTGGGATTTAAGATGTGGAATTAGTAGGACAACAACTTCCGGGCCTCGAGCCAACCACCAGATCACTGGAAATGTGCGACAATAAAGTAATATTCCTCCCTACTATCATCACTATCTATTAATTCTTAGTCGCGTTCTGTCTTGCACTATGTAATATCGCACAACCGGGAGCAACTAGTACACCACTTGTTCTCACGCGGCGCAGACAGCATCATCAATCCGCAAAACTGTACCTTAACACCCCTGAGGTCTTCTGCGCTCTTAGAACAAGAATCCACGGTGCAAGTTCTCCTCACGAATAGCGCCGACGTCCGTCTAACGGGGAGAAGCATGTGAACGCCATTACACAACGTGGTGTTCCAAGTTTTGCCCAGGACCGATCAAATTGTTCGTATGTTACTAATAGCGGGCGCAGATAGGGAGGCGGTAGAGATTATAGCTGGCGCAAACCCACTCTTGTTGGCAGTGTTTGAAAACAACGTGAAAATGGTGAAATTACCGGCCGGGGTCGGATGCGATGCTAGTGCTATTGATCACGGTGGGCGATCGGCGGTTCAGATGGCGGGAGCGCTTGGATAGGATGATATTATAGATGTGCTGCTGGGTTTGAGCGCTGCTCCGGCCGAGATGTTGTGCTGCATCACGGGTGCGCATTTGCAGTGTCGTAGAGCCCTCATCAGAAATGGCCATTGGAGGTTCTCGCGGATTGAAAATTGTTGAAAATAGTGAATCGATTCGTATATCTGCACTATGCAGTAAAAGTGGGAAGAGAAAGGAAAACCAAGCATGGGCATCAAGCTCCTATATATACTCCCTATAAAGCTATATAAGCCGGACTAAGGCGTTCTTTGGACGCCGAATAGATCGGTCCGAGCGACCCCCATATATAGCAGCCAAAGCTTCTGGCCGAAGCGGTATCCCGTTGAAGGATGTGAATCTTAGGAAGCTTATAGATATATCCGTATATCCAACAAAAATGGGCAGCCTGTACTATGAGTGCATGATTGTGCTCTATTTAGCAAAGAAATACATCTATACAATATACTTCTTCCTTCCGCTTTTCTATGCTCGCGCTCTTATTCCTCAAGACGGCTATCCCGCTCCTAATACAAATTGCTATACCCGCTGGGATAACAAACTATCCAGTCACCCAATCTATTTCACTGTCCTTGTTCGCTTATCCCAATAGCTGCATAGGGTGAGAAAGTTGTAAGAATCATACTTATTACTCAACTGCAAGACGACCGCAGCTCGGTTGCCTATAGGAGGCTATATGTCCTAAACGAAGAACCATATTTCACTCCCCAAAGCACCGGAGGTGTTGAGCTTTGAACCCGTAAGTCATCCCTCCCCCCGCAGCTAACGGATGAAAATTTCCCTCGCGGTGGTGCTCTACAAAGTGTTTCCAAAGCCATGGCAGACTTAGACGAAAAGGTTACTCTGAATGATGCACAAGCCTCTTTCCAAGGCAAAAACGCCAAATTCAATTGTATTGTGTCAGTTTTATCACAAAATCACGGTACCTTCTACCTTATTCATCCCCTCGATTCTTCCTATCCATTTTTCTTATCTACTACTATCCTAACTGTTATGCTGTCGCCAAAAATGAGCAAACTGGGGTTAGAACACCAAAACTTCTCAAAAGTAAATTGAATCTTCGCAATAGATGTATGCTTTGGATAGTCTTGGGCCTACTAATTCCGAATATATCCTTTTTCCGTTCTGACTGCTCGTTACCGAACTTGTTCTGAATACTTCGTTCCCCGTGGCCGGCGGTACTTTGATGATTATATTTAAGTAGGTATGAATTGGGCAATATGATATAGATTAAATTCCCGCTGAAATTCCGCGCAGCAAGCACAGTCATTCCATGATACTGCTCTATAGCCAACCATTTCCACCCTGCCACCCCCTCCCGCGTCCTCCAACTTTCCATCAATTTCCCCATCATCTGCTCCCTCTTCCATATTCTCGCCCTCGCCGTCTCTCCTGCACGACTCTATCAGTGTCTCCCCATAGAAGAATGACAGCACCCCAAAGACAACCAGTAGGACCATTCCTATGCCCAATTATGAGACTTTAGCTGGCATTGCGTGTAAGTAGTTGGCGACACGCCAGCAGTCTATGTTGCAGACACGCTACGTCCAACCAATTGAGCTGCACTGGCAGTGACGGCTGCCTTAATCACCCCTGCACCCTCGAAAAACCCCCAGTGCTAAGGGGGGCAGCTCCACTATCCCCCGAGGCCTCAAGATCCGTTAACATCTTCCCATTGGCCTCGGTGAGGTCTGCGGGGATGGCTACAAAGTAGTTACTCCTAACCCCCGTTACATCATCCGGCCCTTTACTCATAAAATGGCTACCAAGTCACTCCTTATGTGCCTCCTTCCTTGTTAATCATTGCGTTGGCAGCAATAAGCTCTTACCTAACACTGCAGAAGTGGTTTAGTTCGCTATTTAAAGCATCGTTTTGCAGCCGCAACCCCTGTTTCTTTGAGGCAGGCATTACAGATCGTCCATAAACAAGAGTAAGAGGAAACGAAGAAGAATTGGGATGATAATGATGATGACGGCTTCCAAGTCGTGGTAGGGCCTCGTGAAGTCAGAACAGGTCTCGAGAAGGTGGAGTGAACTCTTGAGAAGACAGAGTAAGTTTTGAGATAGAATGGCTAGTGTGAAAACAAGCTTAGTATGCTTTCATGTTCTACGTTCATCACAAACCACATCATGACATCCAATAAGCGCACGCACCTCTCCCATTTATCAAAGCTTCGTACTTGCTCTTTTCTAGGGGCATCTTCGCATGCTCAGCGCCTACTTCCGAATTATACCAGCAGCCGATCCGTCATATGCCATACATGGTGTTCCTAAAAGCAGGGAAAATGCAAATCGACAGACGCCCGAACGCGATCACTAAATGTCACTCGATATTTATTCGAGTGAGATGGTATGAATGACTGCCTGGCTAAAACATACAGAGGTGTCAAATTAGTCAGCGGATAATGGCCATTTACACTAAAATAGCCTCTTTTTCACATGAGCAGTTTGTAAGAAAACTTCAATAGTTTCCTTAACCTAGTGATAGTAACTTCGTATCAAAACTGTCTCAGGGATTTTTTTCGTTCAAGTCTCATAAATTGGTGGGCCTAGAGAGTGCTTATATTTTATTATTAAAAATGCGAGTATTTGACCACGCAACCAACTTCATATAGTCTCTGGTTTTTTTGAGCGGCCGACAAAACGTTTTGGTACAGAATAAATAGCATATTTGAATTAACAAGACCCGAATCTATTATAGTGTCAAGTTCAGGATTTTTTTTTTACCTAATTCTGAGTCGTTGAAAAAAGCTCACCGAGATACCCCATTTTGATGTAAACCGGCCCCTATCTGCTAACTAATTTGACGCATCTATATATCGCCCACAAACTAGGTACTTAAGCCTACTTGCTGTTCTGTACATACTTGAGGTGAGACCAAATACTTGAAATGTATAGCAACCATGTAGTCCCGTATCATAACTCGCCTTCCACATGCTGCCACAGCCACAACTGAAGCTACAGCCCAAAATTGGGGAAATTCATACTATAGATTGATTTAAACTACTTCTTCTGTATATCTAATCATGGTTTCTGTAGTCGGGGTATTGTTTTTTTGGTTGTTGATCATGCTCGTTGTGTTGCTGGTTGCCATACCAGTATTTCAAGTATTTAATCTCACCCCAAGTATCTTATCGCACTTATAAGTGACTGAAACCAATTCGCAGCCACGGCACTTGTATAGATAGATGCTGTTGTACGTGAATCTTTGCTTAACGCCTGTTTCCCATAGGTATAAAGTGCGGTTATTGGCAAAGCCCATGATCAACTCTAATGGTGTGTGGATGTTGTTCTTCGGCTTACATTAGAAGTTCTTTTCAGTCTGAAAGTATATATCTATGGGAGCAAAGCTGTTTTTCGAGGCTAGTGAAATTAAAAGGTGGAATAGCTACATACAGATTTAGATATCGACCCGATTCGGAGATTCAGGTATGTGGCGCAGACTTCTGCAGTAAACGACAACCAATGACACGACTTCTGTCCGAGGATCAAATTTTCATGGAAGCGGATAAAGTTCTGAGGCTAGAAACCGAACAAGAGTCTATGAATTTGCATGGTAGGGAAAGACTGACTACTATATGGGAATCGGCCAAATTGTATGATCTGCGGTGCCAATATCTGTGGTAAACATTGAGATGCGGTATTGTCCCATGTGATGACTTGGTTCGGATTGAAAGAGAGTTGTAGGTTGCAGATGAGGGGGAAGGATCCACAACTGATTGGGGGGATTCTATTGTCCTCGCATCTCTCGTAAGGCTCACTTGCGGGGGCTATGGATATGAATAAGGGAATTACTGCTGGTTCATGCTTTTAGGCTGCGACGTGATGTGCTCGGGGCAGGCATGAAGAACCTGAGCATAACTTTTTCCAGTAGCGATTTCCGATTCGCCCTTGCACAGCACATCGACGGATTGATTACTTGTTTGTTCAGGTTCTTCACGCCTGCCCCGAGTACCAATGTATTACATGTAGTTTAAGTATCCGAATGGTACATGTGAAGCCTGGGCTATCGGCTGTGCATACACGTTCTTCAAGGTGCTACAATTGTGACCTCGCCCACCGGATGGACACATGTACTCCATGTACACTCTGGCTTGCATCCAGTGGTGTTTCCGAGGGAATTATGGCAGAACCCGAAGACCCAGCCATGCAGGGTTTGATGTATTTTCCCTGACCCGATGCTCTGCTGTGCTGTGCGAGAGACAAAGAGTAGGGCCGAGCTGCGTCACCGTCGCCTCCTTTCCATGCCGAGACAACAACCTACTCCGCATCACCTCACCACCACCCAACCACCTTCATCACCACAGCCCACCTCCGAATCGCCCCCCCCCAAACCAGCAGCGGAGCACCCTCCATTCCTACACCAAGAGCCTTGCGTAATTCTATCGAATCACGTCTCGCGCTCATTCTATCCTGCATCTTCATTGCCCCTGTTGCCATCGCCATCCGGAGTACGGGAGAGCGTGACGACGACCCAGCACAACAACACCAGCAAAGATCGGTTACCACCTCGCCATCCCTTTCCTACAGGAATATCCACCACCATCGTTGCACTTCGTTTTTTCTAAAGCCACCTAAACCGACCGTAGACTGTTTCTAACACTTATATACCTTTCGGTGCTTCGAACCGCCTAGAAGGGAGATCCTCGTGCGCACTGAGTACCTACACACGGACAACAGGAGAGAGAGAGAAAGAGGGGGCTAGTTGGAACAAATTTTCGACGCCTGCAATATTATTTTTTGCTCTCTAGAGGTGCTCTAGGGTGCCTGCAGCTACATTCATGTCGAAAGTCATTAGATCTGTCAAGAACGTCACCAAGGGGTATTCTTCGACGCAAGTGAAGGTTCGAAATGGTAAATAGCATTATTTCTGCTTTCGAGTTTAATAAAATGAGTGCACGGATAATTGACGTATGGCGATCAGCTACAAGTAACGATCCATGGGGTCCCACGGGGACTGAGATGAGCGAGATTGCGCGTATGACCTTCGATACGTTAGTCTCCTCTTCCAGAATCGCTACGGGTTTCGCCGGACTGCTTTGTCTTTATTCCCGGAGCTGATTTAGAAACTCGCATAGAAATACGGAATTTTTTGAGATTATGGATATGCTTGATAAGCGGTTGAATGACAAGGGGAAGAACTGGCGACACGTTCTGAAGGCGCTGAAAGTGCTTGATTACTGTTTGCACGAAGGGTCGGAAAATGTTGTGGTATGGGCCAAGGACAATATCTACATCATCAAAACACTGCGAGAGTTCCAATACCTCGATGAGGAGGGAAGAGATCAAGGAGCTAATGGTAGATATTCCCGACGCAATCGCCATTTGGAGATTTGAAATTAACTTCTACGATGTTCCAGTCCGAGTATCAGCCAAAGAAATCACGTCGTTAATTCTGGATGAGGAGCGTCTGCGCAGCGAGCGGAAGGACCGCAAGTCTTGGAAATCGCGGGTTACTGGGATCGAGGATTACGCTTCTTCGTCTTCGAATGGCCCCCCCAGCCGCCCCGAATCGGAGCGGAGACGTCAACATCGGACATCCGGTGGACGCGGTAGAAATGAAGAGCAAGAAGACGTGGAATACCGGCTTGCGATTGAAGCAAGCAAAAACCAAGCTGAGGAAGACAAGCGTAAAAATGCCAATAAACTGACTGATGTCGATGATGACTTGGCGAAGGCTATTAAGTTGAGTAAGGAGGAGGAAGAGCTTCGCCAAAGAGAATTGGAGCAAAGTAATGCAGACCGATTGTTTGACGATGCGTCTCCCACCCCCACTGCCCAACAGCCGCAAACCTTTCAACCCACCTACCAGCAACAGCAACAACCAGAATACCAACAGCTTGGGCAAGTTGACTTCTTTGGAAATCCAGTGGGGCAGCAAAATACTGGTTACCTAGCGAATGTATACTCGCAACCCACTGGCTTTCCGCAACAACAATATGCACAGCCTACTGGATTTGATCAGCCAGGTCAAATATCATATATGCAGCCCCAACCAACTGGTTTTACCGCCAATCCATACGTTGCACCTTCTCTCAGCCCGCAGCAAACGCAGCAACAACAGAGCTTCTTGCAACCTGGCGACAACAACCCATATGCTAACAATCACCAAGCAGCCCAGCCCTTGAAACCTCTGCCCACTGGGTCAAACAATCCTTTTGCTCCTAAAATCAATAACTTTTCGAACCAGTCGCAGTCGACGGGTATGCCTTCATTGAGTTTACTCCAGCAGCAGCAAGAACAGCAGCGGCAGGAGCAACAGCGACAGCAACTGCTGCAACAACAACAAGAGCAACAGAGACAGCAACAGCTTCAACAGCAGCAACAACAATTGTTCCAGAATCAATCATACCAGCAGTCATTTTCCCCCTCCCCCCCGCCATCTGCTCAGACCAAACCTGTCAACCCGCAACACGCGCAACTCGAGAACCTTCTTGCGGCAGGAAACGCTAGCGGCTTAGATACATATGGGAACGTTGGTGATCTCCGTATTCCAGCTCAGCATACTGCCCCCGGCATGTTCGTAAACTCAGCTGGTACAAGTCGTACCGGTAGACCGATGCCTACGCAAGCTACAGGGAACAATCCGTTCTTCAATCAGCAATTCACGGGCGTTCCTCAGTCAAGTGGGTTCGGGGCTTCATTGAGCCCGGCACCGAACAGACTAATGCCTGCCCACACCGGGCCGGCGGGATTGAACGGATTTGGAGGAGGGTATCAGCAACAGCAAACAATGGGAGCAACCCCATTTGGCGGGGGATTTGGGCAGCAACAGCAGCCACAGCAACAGCAGAACGGAAATTTGATCGACTTGTAGGCTGTTCGGGAATATTTAGGAGTGTTTCAGGCTAGCGGCATCAATGGCCAATACTGGATTTATGTGGCGTAAGGGGTCACGATGGTAGAGTGGGTATAGAATTTGTGAGGGTTGACGCTACTTTTCTGTAATTCGGCGCTCTTCTCCTTTGTCTATGTTTCTTTTTCTTTTAATTTCTTACCGTTGCGAGTTTAGGCCAACAAGATTGCTGTTGGAGTAAGCTTGGATTAGCTAACCAGGGAGTTTTTATTTTGCTTCGGCGGCTAGGAATTAGCTAAAAAGGAGTGATATGAACGACGCTGAATGTTTGTTTGAGAATAAATTTGAAATTTGGACGCTGTCTAATGTTTCTAACATCTTTTTCTTTCTTTCTTTCCTTGTTATTTGCGTGTGATGGATTTGCTTTTCTATTCCTGGTTTCGGGGCGATGGTTTCTGTCCGTTTCAAGTTTTCTCTGCCTTATTTTTTCTTCGCGGGTACTACCTTAACTCTTGACGGTTTTGGCTCTTGCTTCACAACCCGTTTCTTCTCCCACGTCTCGTAACTTTAACCTTTTTTTTTTTCTTCCGAAACTTGGAGGGGGCGTCTCGTTATGCGTTTCGCATGTGTTTGGGGGAGAAAGGAGAAGGGGAGAAACAGGGGAGCGGGGGAATTACGAACGGTCACTACTAACTGATATTCCGCGTTATCCAGAGGGAATGTTGTTTTCGCGTACGCTGTTCTTCCGTAGTGAACGTCCGCCGAAGAGAGGCAGTAATCGTTGGTTCAACTCTTATAATATATAGCAAAAGGTGACTGAGATTTATTGTTCTTTTTTTTCTTTCTTTTTCTCTCTCTCTCAAACGGAAAGGTGGGGTGGGTGGGAGGGGAGGTGAGGGGTTAGCTTTAAAACTATATATATACACATGTATCCCTCCTTTTACCTATTTAGAGTTAATGCTAGCTAGCTAGGTAGGTAGGTAGGTAGGCAGAAGAAGAGAAGAGGGGGGAAGAAGATATATATAAAAAGAAGAATTGTATGGATCTGCACGCGGGAGGGTATTTGTTTTTTTTTCTTTTTCTTTTTTCTTTCTCTCAGCTACCTGTTTTTTTGTATCCTTTTTTTTTTTCCTTGAAAGGAGGCTCTAGGTAAGAGGCGAGGGAGGGGGGGTGCTGGATACCCTGTTATCTTTGTGCAGAGAGCGTTTACCATTCAAAGAGATATCCGGGGGGGGGAGGGGGGAATTCACAGGCCGGTGATTTTAGATACGTTTATTTAATTCCGAGATCTCTAGAGATGTACCCTGATTCAGCGTCGAGCAGCGAGAAGGCTATTCTTTCGCGAGGTGGGTGTTGTTTCGTTTGGCTGCTCGCCCATTCGAGATATACAAGGCCTTAGCACTCTCCATACACCAAACGAGTGAGCTCGGGTGTTTCCGCGGATTCCCGCGACAGTCCTTGGCTGCAGACGTCCGCCATCCGCCATCGCCCAAGCCGGGGAGTGCTCGGGATGTAGAGCAGAGCATGTAGTGTCTCCCAGCGACGCCCTTCTGGAGCAACAGGCGGTGACGTAGCAGTACTGCGGGTGTAGGGGCAAGTGATGCAAGCACCAACCTTCACTTACAAAATGTGCCCAAAATCACTATCATGACGAAGTTAATAAATATACAAAGATAGAAGATACAAGGATGATTGAAAATCGCTGTAATAACTGGTGTGAAGAGGAGTTCGGTTTAGACCTAGGGCACCGCCGCTTTGAATCACTTATCCCTACACCCGTAGTACTGTAGAGTTTTTCCCGCTTTTCTTGATTTCAAATCACCGCCCTTAGTAACCACAGCGCCCTCTGCCGCCGACACTACCACCGTTAATACCGGCCGTCTCTTCATGCAGGAACCGATTTCTAAGGCACCGTCCAAATCCCGCATACAGGAACCCTATGCAGGGCGAGTCTTTTCTTTTCTTTTCCCTTTTCGCTTGTCGCTTGTCGCTTAGTGTCGAGCATCGAAGCCTCTCGATTTTTATTTTTTTTTCCACCATGCGGACAGGCGGACGGTATTCCCGTTAAGGCTTGGGAGGGCTGGTGCCCGAGGATGTAGACTCCTAGCTTGGTGAAGTCGTAAATGTTATATAAGGCCCCTACCATGGCTATATCAACCTCTTTTTTTTTGCTCCTCATCCAATTGATATCCTCAGTTCTACTACCACTACTACTACAATCATTACCACCTTTTTCGCTCTTCTGAACAATTACTACAATGTCTGCTAAGGATCTGAGAAACGTTCCTGCGGAGGGTGTATGTCTTCATATCTAGTCATTCCAACTGCCACAGTATCAAATTTGCTAACATCTCTCGCACAGGTCTCCTTCTTCACCCCCAAGCAAGATCCCCCTGCGGGCTCTGCTCTCGTCCCGCAGCCCAATGGCTCTGAGGTCCCTTCTCTGTTCCAGCCCCTCACCATCCGTGGCACAACCTTCCAGAACCGCATCATGCTTCCGCCACTATGCCAGTACTCGGCACAAGACGGCCATCTGACTTCCTGGCACATGGCCCATTTGGGTGGAATCATCTCCCGTGGTCCCGGCCTCGCTATCATTGAGGCCACTGCTGTCGTCCCCGAGGGCCGTATCACACCCGAGGACTCGGGTCTGTGGAAGGACTCGCAGATCGAGCCGCTGAGGAAGGTTGTCGAGTTTGCACACTCCCAGAACCAGAAGATTGCCATCCAGCTGGCACACGCAGGGAGGAAGGCAAGCACCTTGGCACCGTGGTTGAGTGTCGGTGATGTTGCGACAGAGGAGCAAAACGGGTGGCCGAGCAATGTCAAAGGCCCCAGCGCAATCCCCTACAATGATCGTTTCCCTCAGTATGTCCCCCCCTCCCATTCCCCCCCCCTTCCTCCAAGAACCAAAACTAATATGCCTCCCTTTTGTTTGCTAGGCCCAAGGAAATGACAACCCAAGACATCGAAGACTTCAAAACCGCCTTCGTCTCTGCCGCCAAGCGTGCAATAACCGCCGGCATCGACGTTATCGAAATCCACAACGCCCACGGCTACCTCCTACACTCCTTCCTCTCCCCCGTCTCCAACAAGCGCACAGACAGGTACGGCGGCTCCTTCGAGAACCGCACGCGTCTGACCCTCGAGATCGTCGACGCCGTGCGCGCCGCCATCCCCGAGAACATGCCGCTGTTCCTACGCATCTCCGCCACCGACGGGCTCGAGCACCTCGACGCGCCCTCGTGGACCCTCGACCAGACCGTCGAGCTGGCCAAGATCCTCGCGGACCGCGGCGTGGACCTCATCGACGTTTCCTCGTGCGGGCTCGCCCCCGGACAGAAGATCGCGCCGGGCCCGGGCTATCAGGCACACTTCGCGAAGGCGGTGAAGGAGGCCGTTCGCGGCAAGATTGTCGTCTCGGCTGTCGGCTCCATCACCTCGGGGAAGCAGGCGCAGGAACTGCTGAACCAGGGCGCGGCGGACGTGGTCATGTGCGGGAGACACTTTACGAAGAATCCGGGGTTGGTGTGGACTTGGGCGGAGGAGCTGGACGTGGCTATTAAGGTTGCGTCGCAGATCGGGTGGGGTTTTGGAGGGAGGGCGGGGGGCGGGAGAGTCAAGAAGGAAGGAACCGTGCCTTAGATTTAATGGATACCAGGGAGGGGAGGGAGGGGAGACGGTGGGGGTTAAATAGATTTTAGATGCGGTTTTGTGTATTATATTACTTAGTCAATAGAAGTTTGGTTTCTGTATAGACTGGTATCTGCGGACGGAGTTGATGTTGGTGTTGGTTGGTTGTGACACCTGAGTGATTGGTTGTGATTGGTTGTAATCGCTTGGGCAATCACTCGGTTTTTGCTATAATACTGTTTGAAATGCTGTAGTTGGATTCTTTGAACCCGTTCCTGCAGAATACACCAAGCTCAAGCTTCAACTTCACAGAAACCCTAGAGGAGGGGAGGACTGTATGGTGCACTGGACTTTTGTCACAGATATATAATTGTTTTGGGCAACAGCTCACTAATAACACAGTGCCAAATCACCCCTCTATCCTAAACTCAGAGACCTTACTCTCAAGTCTTGGTGAAATAAATACAATATCATACAAAGCGCCCACCCTCTCAGCCCCTACTTGGCGTGCTTTTTCTTCCCCCAGAGATCACCCCAAAACTCTCTAAACCCGTAATTTGGTTTCGGGCTATCATAAACTATCGCCGTATCACCGCCCAATTTCTCCAGTATACCACCTGGCCCAGCGCCTTTCTGCATACTAAAGTCCGCCTTGACACTCGGTCTTGTAGCCCTGTCTCTAATCTCCCCCGCGATCACCGGCGCACAGTCCCTGAAGCAGTTCTTCAGCTCCCGCTCCAGACTAAAATACGGCTTCTTAGCAAGCTCGGGAGCCATGAGATTGTAAGAGCGGGTTTTAGAGTTAAGGTTCTCGATAGCGAGTTTATGGTACGACAGCTCCGCCGCCTCCCATTCCGGATCGCGGAAGACCTCCGTCGGCCCAGCTACCGCTACCGCTACATCTTCAACCTCCTCCTCCTCCTCCTCTCCCATCTCTATCTTCTTCGTGCGTTCCTCGATCCTACGCAGGCGTTCTTCTCCCTGAGCGTACCGCTCCGCCCTTCCACATTGCGCCTCGAGGTTTCCCCCATCGCTCGAGATGGACCTCGGCGTTGTGGTCCCTCTCCAGCGGCTTCCCCCGGTTCGCCAGATTATCAAACTGCCCCTTGCGCCGTGCCTCCGCGATCTTTTCGTCCGCGAGCGAGGATAGCGCCTGCAGCGACGCAACCGCTCTCCCCTCGGGCAGGAACCGCTCCCGGAACACGTGCCGCATCTCGGCCCGCTCGGAGTCCGTCAGCCCCGCGGCCTTGTTTAAGCTGTACTCGGCCGACTTCTCGCGCGCCCGCGCGATGCGGTGGCCCCTGGATGCGGGGTGGGGGGTGCGTTGCGGGCGCAGGTCTACGGCTGCGGGCGTTGGGTTTGCGGGGCTGCGGCGGCGGGCGAGGTCGCCGCGCAGGGGCTTGTGTGCGTCGACGAGCATGCGCAGGACGCCGTCGCTGGTGGATTCGGTCCCGGTCCACGGGGCGGCGGAGGCGATGTCGCGCGCGTGCTTGGGCGCGAAGGAGGGGAGGGCGGCGGTAGCGTGTGCGGCGGCGTGCAGCGATTTGAAGTCGGTGCTGGATATGCGGGCTTCGAGATCGCGCTTGAGGTCTGCGGAGAACTCGTTTTCGTGGGCTATTTTGGAGGCGCGGCGCGGGGACGCGGCGAGTGCGTCTTCGGCCATGGCGGTGAAGCGGCGGGAGAGGGCCGATTGCTCCTCTGGCGGGGGCTCTGCCTCATTGCGGGGCTTTGGGGGGGGCTTGGTGGCGGTGGCGGCAGAGCTTGATGGCCGGAGACACTGGCGGAATGTGTGTTGATGGCGGTGGATGAGAGCGAGCGAGCGGTTCCTGAGGATTGCGGGCGCGGACGCAGACGCGGACATGGACGTGCGGTGCTCTTCGGGGGTGCGGTGGGGAGTTGGGCGCAGAGGAGGAGCCCGGGAGTGGTGATGGCCAGAGCGCTGCGGCTTATCGGTATCGGCCCCACTCGGCCCCACCATCTCCGGCTGCCACCGCTCCAACTGAACCCCGCTCCCAGAAGGCAACCGGAGACACAGACACAGCAGGAGCAGACAGATCCAATGGGCGCGCGGACATACTCCCCCGACAGGCACCTGCATGCCTTTGGCGAGTGGATGGCCGCGAACGGCGGGTTCATCCACGAATCGCTCACCTTCACTGCTCCCGGTAATCCAGAACCACACCGAGTCCCCCATGCATAGCCCGGCAGAAATAGCAAATTGACCCCCCAAGCATCACAGACTCCGAGTTCGGCTCCCAAGTCCGCTCCGCCGCCGAGATCCCGCCGAATGCGAAGCTGCTCACCTGTCCCCACGCCCTCGCGATTGACTACACAAAGGCCAGAGCACACTATTCCCCGTCGTTCATAGACGCTACGACTCCGCATGCGGCGCTATGCATGTTCCTGGCTTACCAGTGGCTTGAGGGGGAAAAGTCGTTCTGGTGGCCGTATCTACGCATCTTGCCGAGAGAGTTTGGTACGCCGCTGTATTTCGACGACGACGACTTGATGTGGCTCCAGGGGTGCAATCTGGACGCGAAGGAAGTCGAGGCAAGGAAGAGGATCTGGAAGGACGAGCTGGAGACTGCGGTTGCGGCACTGAAGAAAGATGGAGTAGACACAAGGGGATATACCTGGTGAGCTCCATGCGTGGGACCTGCAGCACAGTGTTGGGTGTACGGCTTACTGAGAGGAGTTAAGGGAGCTGTTTCTGTGGGCTGCGACTGTGTTTTCGTCCAGGAGCTTTTCGGGGAAGCTGATGGCCTGGACTGACGATCTGTCCATGGCTTCCATGGGCGAGCCTGACAGTCTCCCTGCGCTCTTCCCGTTGATTGATTCTGTGAACCACCAGCCCTTCACCAAGATAACCTGGCAGCCAGGCACCCACGCGCTCAGCGCCGTGAGCGGGGACACAATCCCCCCCGGCGGAGAAGTGTGCAACAACTACGGCCCCAAGTCCAACGAAGAGCGCAAGTTCCCCCGCCCCACAGCACTGATATATGCTAACTCCCAGCCAAAAGTGCTGATGGGCTACGGCTTCACCCTCCCTTCAAACCCATTCGACACCGTCGTCCTCCGCATCAACCCCCCTCTCACCCCTGAGCAGAAAGCCGTCCACGCCCTCCACGCCACGCCCTCCCCGGACGGTATCTACCACCTTTCCCCCCGCATCCACGGCTCCTCGGCCTACCCCCGCGACCTCATATCCCTATTCCAAGTCCTCACCGCAACCCCCTCCGAGCTCCCCCTCCTAGCCGTCCCCCATGCAGTCCCAACTCTCCGCAACACCCTCGCAACACACAACCAGCTCCTCGTGGCGCTCCGCCAAAAGCTAGCCAACTTCCCACGTGAACCTTCGCTCCCTCCATGCAGCACCCCCAAGCGCAGCTCCGCAAAAGTATACCGCGACGCCCAGATCCACCTCCTCCTCGCCGCAATAGCGGAAAGCGAGAGCCTGGTCTCCGCCGCTCTGCGCGATGATCCGCGCGCTGTAACGCTGGCCTCAATCCTGGCCACTACTACCACTACCACCACCACCACCACCACCACCACCACCACTACCACTACTCCAACCCCGTTCCGAACCGCGGTAGAAAAGTGTTTTGGCACGGCAGACGAGGCGGAACTGGAGCAGGAGGAGCAGGCGGATATCGTGTCTACGCTGTATATATGTTGGCGCTACATCCTCTATCTCCGCCACCACCACCACTCCCCCTCCACAGAGGACCAAGCTCCGTGGAACCAGTGGATACACAACCTCATTTCTACAGCTAAATACGGCACCACCCACGAAAAAGAGCACGTGCCAGAGGCAGGCGCGTTCGTCAAGGAACTGTACGACGGGATCTTCCCGGCGGCGGCAGAGATCGCGCCGAGTGTGTTTGGCGGCGCGGAGTGGACGCCGGAGGTGCTCAGTTGGGGGATGAGGGTGTTTGGTGGGGAGGGAATGGGGGTTTGGGTCAGTGAGGATGAGGAGGTTTTTGTGGTCTGCGTGGAGTGAAAGCGAGTGAGATTTTGTGATGTTTTGAACTGGACGGGCTGGTTTGGAATCGGGCTGGGTGGGTTTGGAATCGGTTTCTAAGGGGGAGAGGGGGTAGGGGGGAAAGGGTACTCGGAAATGAAAGCTGCATGTATGCGTAACTAGCCATAGAATAGGATTCTACTGAATCGGCCAATCGATTGCGCCCCTCTGAGAGAAACTTGCGTCTCCGCGTATTTATCACCTACCCTGAGTAGTTTATCCTATTTAGTTATACTCTACGTACTCTCTGAAGACCAATTTACGTGTGTGGGAGTTTTGGTATTTGGGAACAACTGCGGTAATCGGATGCAGGCTCTGAAGAGTAGCACTATGCTCCTTTGCTTCAAGGCGATTTCGCTCACAATAGTAACCCCACCCTAACCACCACCACCACCACAGCCAATTGGCCAAGCCATGAAGAGCTATGGGGCATTTACAAATTGTGGCTTTACCTCAGTGTCTATTCGATTTGTAGGATCCCAGAACACCAGCCCATTTACCATTTCAAGCTCGACGCAGAAATAAGCGGTATCCCATAGACTGTTAAAAAATGCTGACCCCCCTGTATAACTGTGGCTCAACTCGGAGTCAACTGAAATCTACCCAATAAAAGCGACTTCTTCGACAGGGGGGTCAGCTTTAACAGTCTATGGGATAAAGCATACTCGGGGCAGGCAATAAGTACCCGGAAATGCAAGCTGCTGGAGGGGTTTAGTTGATTCGATGATTAAGTAAAATCTTGTGGTTTGGCTGGTCAGACTAGTGTTCATACAGCTTGCATTTCCGGGTACTTTTTGCCTGCCCCGAGTAGACTGATGCAGTACAGCCGTGTAAGAAAAGTCTTGACATCCACCTCACCAACAAGACAGCGACTGGGGTGTCAAGACTTTTCTTATACGGCTGCACACAAATAGTAGAGAAATTGATTACAGTGCCGGAAAGTGGGGTACTTTTAGTACCGTATTGTTACAAAGTGTAGAAATAAGCCAGGATGACTACCGTATTTACCTTTGAGAGCTCTGTAGCACTACCGATTTACTCTCGCGTTCATGAGAACGATGTACGAATACCGTACCAATTTCACACCCCCCCCCCACCCTTTCCCGGTGCTGTAGTTTTCCCGCGATCGCCTGGCTGTACGTCCCATCTATATACTTAGGGCATTCATAAAGATCCCCGCGCCCTATCAGAAAGCCCGCGGGCCGTGACACAGCTGGGCAAGTTATCCTATTTGACTGAACCCTTGCACGATGTTACTCTGATCCGAGTCGAATTGATGGTTGATCCACTGGTATATACACCCCAGTCAATCCCCACTAATCGAGATTTTACTGAATGTCCCGCATATCCTATTATATTGGTTAACGAAACCAAAAGTTGTGTTTTTTTTTTTTGCTCCTAGAAGTACCACATATCAATAGGATGGATCCTAGGAGGTGAAGAACGGAGGGCAGAAATCCCAAAACTACCGTGAAGAGCGACTAAAAATACCGAAACCGAGGAAGAGAGAAGAGGGGTAATGAATAAAAAAAAGATGTAGTTCCCCGCCAAGAACCGGCTGAAGCTGGAAAAAAAAAAAAAAAGATGAACGAAGCAATGATATACTTAGAATCGCCTCGTCACATTCCGAATTCCACCAACTGCCCGTACTCAATGAGAACGTTACATGCAAGCAAAGGTTCTTCAGATCAACACTGGTACTGGCACCAGAATAAGCTTCTATTGTTTTTCGTCTTCTGGTGATTCGTCAGACCAAGACGTGCCACAGCGGTGTGTTGTTACTCACACATCAGCCGCCAGCATACCATCGTATAAAGGTAGGTATTGACTGTCCAATGGTTTGCTGGGTCTTTTTCTTTCTTTCTTTCTTTTCTCCCCCCTCAATTATTGAGTTTTCCGCTTTCGTCGGCGCTTACTTACTTCTAATCTCTATCCTCTTTTTCTCCTTCTTTTAAGTATGTCGTTTGATACGTCACCATTCTTTCTCTTGATATTAGCAATTGTATTCTTAAATCAGCGATGATGAGCAGAAATATTCTTAAATATATAATATTGCTATTGCTATGCGCCGGAGGGAAT
This sequence comes from Gyromitra esculenta, assembly GCA_038503075.1. Taxonomy (NCBI): domain Eukaryota; kingdom Fungi; phylum Ascomycota; class Pezizomycetes; order Pezizales; family Discinaceae; genus Gyromitra; species Gyromitra esculenta. The sequence goes on from JBCAML010000005.1 coordinate 786,908, forward strand.
GCTATCAATCGTAAAGTACGGTTACTACAACAGGACACAGTGGGTTCCAAACATTGGCATAAGTTCGAGGACTTGAACTTCCTTTATCCCAATACCGATCTGGGTGAGCTATTCTTCCACCAGAAAGGTCCCAAAAACAGAACCGAAAGCTCACGATCTTTTTTTTTTCCATACAGAAACATTATATCAATCCTCCCAAGACGCGGGCTACTTCACAGTCAAACGGCCTAGCTTCAGGATCAACTCCGCTAGTGACGAATCAATCTTTAAAATCAAACTCTACTCCAACGGCATCATCTCCCTAAACGACGGCAACTTCACCTCCAGAATCCATCACCCCAAAACCTTTAGTCTCAGAGCACCCTCCTTCCTCCCCGTCCGTACAGACGATGAAGCAGACGCAGCGCTCCGCTACGGCCGGGATCTATTCCTATACTCCCTCCGTGTTAACGCAGCAAAGCATCGACTAGAGAATCAGCTGCAGAGCATAAGCCACTGCAATACAGATACCCATGATGTGCCCTGGCTTATCACCGAATCGTACCCGGAGCGACCGAACTTCTTGCTGACGGCATCCACCGGGGCTTCAATAGTGGGGTTCCGGGAATTATCAGGCGAGTTAGTAAGTGCGCGCATCTTGCATGTGGTGCTTTTGGACAGACTTGGATATACGGATGAGAGTGAGATCAATGGCTCTTTTGATATTTTATACACACTGGACCCCGAGCCACGGATCCGATATATCTCCATCCCCGTCGCAGAAACTTCAAACGGTAGCTCGGAAATCCAGCCTAACTTCTCGCAAATCATTCGCGGGGCTGGGAATCCAGTGCGCGATATGCTGCACGCGCAGAAAAAAGCCGATAGCATCACGAAGGCGGAAGCGGCACAAGCAGCTAGGTTGGCGGAAGGCCCCACACAGGCCACGGGAGAGACAACAGATGCAATATCGTCCTCTGAAAAGGAGGCGTACTATAGGGAGTTAGCCAGAGCCAGAAATCGAAAGCTACGGGAGCCCGACGAGAGAGACGAGGGGCTAGAGAGCGAAAGGAAAAAAGCTATTCAATATCCTCTAGTGTACTCATCATCGCCGGAGACCAAAGTAGCAGTCATAATAACGCTCGTCCCCGTCCCCGTCCCCGTCCCCGTCCCACATCTACAACCCCCCAAAGAAGAATCCAAATCGGCAGATTCTACCATCACGAAGGCCACCAAGGCTAATCCCATGCTGCATATTCAAGAGTACTGTCTCAGCAGTTCCCACCGCTGCAAAGATAAGCAGTCAACCCCGAACCTTCTACGTTCAAGGCCAATCGTATTCGTGTCGTGGACCTTGCTTTTAGTGGTTTGGGTGCTCTGCATAGGGTTTTCGACATGCAAAATCGTACGCTTCATTCGGTGGAAGTGGTGTAAAGGTTACCAGAGGATTAAACCTGATAATAAAACGGTGGTGAATGAGGAAGATGGGGTCGTGGTTCTAAGGCTGGACTACTATTTTACAGTGCCAAGCCCTGAAGATCGGGAATTCAAGAAGCCACTACTAAGCGCTATATCGGAGAAGGACGAAGAAGGATAGCAACAGGGTGATCTGCAAGGGTTATTACTGGGAGAGCTCTGTTTGTTTCTTTTGTTCCTTTGGTTTGGATGAGTGGGATTGCGTTTTTATCTTATGGAGTGTTGAAATTGGGTGTTGGTGTTTAGCAAATCTAGCTTGTTTTTTGATAAGACATATTTCATCAACCCAAGCCTAGCACTCGTTTCCATGTGCGCACGCATACGCCTCGATAGAGCAGGTGGCCGACTCGGTCCGGTTCCAAAAGGGCTATATGCTAGAAGTTATATATATATATATTACCTGCTCAGAATAAGCAAATTGTAAGCTATGTGATCCACGACACGGCCCATTGCTAAGTGAACAAAATATATATTGTAGACATCTTAGCGAAGGCTTTCGCAGCGTATTTATTGTTTGTAGAGCATAGTTAGACAGCTACGTCAACAAAGATAAAATCTCCATAACTAGTAAACCCTCCCTCCGTATTCCGAGAGAGTTCTAGATTCACAGATCCCTCCCCCCGAGAACCCATACACAAGTATTCGCATCTAGGCGTCTCACCTGCCGGAGAGATCCCTCCGAAATCTGAAGAAGCGGGAGGTATCCATCCGGCCACTATATAGGGGCCGAGATAACGGATAGAAGAACCACCAAGATATCCCTATTCAAAAGCAGTATCCCCCCCAAAACATCTCGTCGTGAGTTATAAACACCGAACTGTGTTCATCATGTCATGGTGCATACGTACCTTCACCCTAGTAACATACTCACCCGCCTTCAATTTCCTTTCGTAAAGTTATGTCAGTGCGAGTGCGAAACTATGACAGGACTTGTTTGCGCGCTAACCCCGTTAGAATGTGTAGTCCTTGCACCCTGTCTTATCTATTTTAAATTATATATGAAGATCCTTCGCCTTGTAGGTGATTGGTCAACAAACCAACCAAATTGCTTTGTGGCTTTGAGGATGGATGGCGAGATGTCTGGGAATACGGTGGTATAATAAAGTAGTAGAACGGTGCAGGTACCTATTCGGTTAATTAAGCTACAAAAGCAAGTAACCCTCCCTCCCTATCAGCACAAACAAACATACATAGGTCGGAGACCGGAACGGCGAAGCAAAAAGGAACGTAAAACTGATACTCGGTCAATTAAGTGCAGGAGTAAATAATTACCGCCTTAAAATGAAATAAATGTAGAGATGAAACAGTAGAGCATGGGCATTTGAAATGATATTTAGGACGCGGAAATATTCCCTAGTACCCGGTTGACCCGTCGCCCAGTAACCATACAGCCCAGCAGCCGCTTCGTCAAGTAATTTCAGGATGAGCTTCACGAAACTGCACTCGCGATAGAGGGTTAGGGTGGAATTCACTGGTGCGAACGAGTGCGGCATCATGTAGAACCCGATCGTGCCGGTCGCGAGCTCTCCGCTGTTGGACACCCTTTTTATTGAGCATCCGAAGTGGTACCCACACCCGATACAACCGCTTTCTGGCAGAAACAAAATACAAAATACAAAAACAAAATACAAGATGAAAGTTGGTACTTCGCTCTATCCCAGATTCCCATACCGGAAGGCGGTGTAATCCGGCGCCGCCACCCTGTGGGGAGAATTCTCTGCAGAATTGCTTCCCTGAAGGATATTTCTCGCCCTTAGCGCCGATCAGCCTCATAGATTACTCGCATGGGTGAAACGGCGACCACAGGATTCGAACCGGGCACCACTGTCCGTTGGAATGAAAAGGGAAACCAGAAACTGAGATGTGAAGATCTTCTTTCAGGATGGCCATCACAGCCAAAATCCAAGTAATTTTTTTCCGCCTTTATCCTCCCCTTCGCACCAAACCTAACCCTACACAAGATTTTGAAACATCCAGCTGTCGCCTCAGCCCTACCACTAAGACAAAAAAACAGCAAACAGGTATTTCTGCTTTATCACAGGCGGACTCTATCGGTTAATGAACTTTGTCTTCGCACAATAATTATTATTTAATTACAATTAATACTCGAATAACAGCGGGCTCCAGCATTCAACGCCATCCAATCCCCTAACCCAAGCCCAGTCCCCAAAACCTTCCCTTAGTAACGTCTTGCTTCGAACTGCTTATCGCGTCCGCGCAAAACATAAAATCTCTAGATAAATCAGAACCCAAGAACATCAATCCGCACACTTATAATCATCTAAAACATACACCCCGCTATGAAATTAAGGTTGGGACCAGACGCTGGTACCGGTATAAAATAAAAAAAGGCTTCTAAATGGTGCAATTAAAAAAAGTATGGAAAAAAAAAAAACTGAATACGCCCTTGTCATTTATCCCCCATGCTCGGACCCAATCCTCTATCGAATAAACCCGACATAAACCCTACAAAGAAAAGTGTTTGTCTGCCAATGGCAGTGTGCTCTCTCTCAAAACTGCTGATATATGAGGGAGAAAAACGAAACAAAGGCACATGAAGACTCCAATCCAACCAACCACCGTTCCGTATGATACCCCCAACAAATGAAACCTCGACAGCAGACAAATGAAAGACACCTTTACAAATGAAAGAAACGATTTGACGTCTCGTCACTGATACCCTCGTCTCCGATCCCCTCAGATACTGATCAATGCCACTTTTTGGTTCTTCCAATCCCATCCCCCCGCTTGTTCGTCCGAATCCATTTCCCAGAGAGCATCGGCCCACTCAGAGCTAATATCCATATCTCCCATAAATCCAAACCCTCTTGATTTTCTCTTCTCCACACCCTCTAGATCCTTCTTGCCACCCGTTTGCATTTTCTCGAGTGCCTCCAAAACTATGCATTCCGAACTAGCCGTCCTCCTCCGATTCCTCCTCCCCGATGGTGTCTCAAGCATCTGCCCATACGAAGACGTTGAAGAAATAGAAGACGACATCGTTAATTCTGGCGTTGAAGTAGTTGAAGTAATCGAGGTCGCTAAGCTAGATATTGATCCTTGACGCATCTGAGTAATTAATGAGAGGTGGTGTCGATATGCTTCTTCGATCTCAGAGTCATCATCCTCCTCCTCCTCCTCCTCCTCCTCTTCATCGTCTGAAGAATAATACTCAGGCGGGTTGGTGTAAAGCCAAGAACTCTTGCTCTTGAGCTCTTTGATCCCGAGGTAAAATACTGATTCTGCATCATCCTTGATCTCAACCTCGTCACCGGTAAGTCCACAAAAACCGATGGAGTTTTGTCGATCAAGTGAAGGACGTTGACCCCGACAGAAAAACGTAGCAACGGAAGATTTCCGTGATCCAGATATTGAAGATTTCCGTGATCTAGATATTGAAGATCTTCTTGAGAAAGAAAGCGAAGATCCTCGCGATGGGGCGGGGGAAAGCTTTCTTGTATAGAAATTTGCCGGTGTATCCTCGATGTCGGTGTCTTCGTCTTCGTCAAACAGGAACGACATTGTTGATCCGGCGGAACGAGGCGTTGGGGGTTGGATTATTGGGGAATCTGGCATCAGCAGGGCATCTCCAAGAGCAGATGCTGCTTTCTGTTTGTTTTTCGGCGACATTGAGAAAACAGAGGATCCCAAGACTCTTTCAGGTTTTGAGGGTATTGGAAGACATGATTTGGGGAATTTGATGGTTGTAGATTCGATCTTCTCGGCCATTTCGCTCACCTGTGATGGTTCTTGTGATGTAATGAACCAAGGACTCGATAGGTATGCTGGGCAAATATCCTCGTTGCAGTTATAGTTTCGGGGTACTTTATTCCCCTTGGGATGTTCGACCTCCAAAGTATCTTCTTGACCTGACTCCTCTGAGAGGGTTTGGAAAAGTAACTGGACGCCGGCTTCTGGGGATTTAGTGAAATTGTAATATTCTGAATCCGAAATAAGTGTGTCGAGTTTGATCGGCGAGGCAAGAGAAGGCTTTTCGACTTCTCTTATAAGGCACGAAGAGGATATTTTCGGGGAACTTTGAAGGTCAAGAGGCGGGGGCCGGCGGCTATTCTTGCTGCTTTTAGGGGCAGATTTGAAGAGCCGAAACCGTGTGTTCGCAATCGCGCGGGTATTTTGTGTATTCGGCTTAGTCGATGTTCGGACTGGAGGCGTTTCGGGGCTTTTAGGACTCGCAGGAGCAGATCCGGTCTTCTTCATTACACTGTTGTGGAACGGGAACGGGCGGAAACCTCGGAGTATCGATGCCTTAATGGCAGCAGCTTTACCCTTCTTCCCCATCTCTACCAGATCATCACTTTCCTCTCCATACCCATAACTCTCGTCATGGAACCTGATCCTGATCGGCGAAATAACTGGCCCGTTATCAATTACTGATTCTACCATCGACTCTGCCACTGACTCTGCATATGCTGTGGAAGCAGAGAGATGACATTCTCTTCTCAGAGAATGAGTAAGTGAGGTCATTGATGATCGCTTCGATGACCATGACGATATGACCGAAGGATCTTTACTCGAAGGAGAGACTTCACCATCTTCCAAGCAAGGTGTTCTTCCACAGCTGGCTTTAGGTGAAAGTGCTCTTGAACGAGGTCCGGTGGGGGTCACTGGGCGAGGGTCGAACGAAAAATCTGATTTGAAGACCATATTAGGCTGCCTTAATCGCACCAGCATATCAAGGCAGCAGGGCCTGTTTCTTTTCTCTCGATGAGGATGCGGCTCGGTCGAATTAAGTGTCAACGGATGTATGGAAAAGTTAACGAATGTGTGGAAGGGCGTATCGGTAGACGCGGATAGCAATGAGGGAAGTGACTTTTATTTGATTTGTTTCCTATCAGCGAAACATAAACTAGAGGGTTGAAGGAGGGAAGGAGGACGACAAGGACGAGGATAAGTAACGGTTTATTGCGAGGTGGAGCAAACCGAGAAAAGACGAAATGATATTGCACCTTGACCTATATACAAATTTCGTGGAGCTACTATGTACAAAACCGGTATGGGAGGTCTAATTTAACAATTCCTAGGCTGTCTCTTACAAGGGTTCCTTCCAGAATCTCAAGGTGCCGCGAGACGAAAGCAGATTGGTGTGAGCAGAGTGGCTGCCTCGTTTCCATGGAATCCACGGCCGCAACTGGTTCTGGGTGTCTGAAGCTCATCCTTGCCGAGCAAGCACCAGACACACAGACTTCTCAACCCTAGCACTCGCTCTTGCAGGGGCTGTTGGTGGGTCAGCGCTGCGATCTGTGAAAGCCCCAAGCTGAGTTTTGTTCTGTGGGGGCTGGCTGCTGGTGGGTGCCAACACAGGTCTGTACACATGTCTACTACGAATCTGAAGAGCCCTCGTGTTATTGAAGAGAAAACAGAACAATGCTTACATGTAACTAGTGATCTCTCGATTGTACGTGGGATTGTGAAATGAGGCCTGGCGCCCCTGGGCTGCTTGTTCACGCCAATTCCTATCATTCGCACAAAATACAGGCACAGTCAAGAAAGACATGCGGTACGGGTGGACGGGTGTCCGCATTGGACAGATTGTGCCCCGGTTTACCGCCTTTGTTGTTAATGTCACCTGAAAGGACAGTGCACCGAGAGAGAAACACTTGCTTTTTCCTCAACCGCGGTACCTTTTCTAAAGTCTCAGTCGTCCCTCCTTTTGTTGTTGTTGATCGACAGGTTCTGTTGGAAAGCTTCTGATCCGCTGATCCTGTTCAATTTTCGTCAAATTACGAACGACATCGAAAACGTGGAATTGTGCAACTTTTGCTTTCTTTCGTCATTACAAAGTCCAGACCCCCTCCAAAGCATACCGTGGTTCCTCTTTCCTCAGCTCCACTGCTCGATCGTATCTCCAGGATATCAGTTCTCTGGTAAATGTCACGGGATATAATATCTATTTGAAACGAATTTGACCGTTCATCCCATGATAAGCCCAAAGCCAAGATGATAACCATGGCTAAACAACGGTGATGAACAATGCACCCCACAGTCCACCCTGTGGACCTGACCTGATCAATCGGCGTCAAACTCGGTCTTTGCAATTCAAAAGAGGATTCTTGAGGCGAGAAACGTTACAAATTTGGTCGCCACTAGACCAAGTTAGAGCAAGTTGATCAAAAAGGCTGTGTACCCCGGTCTGTACGAGGCCTGGATACACACAGACTCAGGGGTGTGCGGCTCGGCGAAGATGCACGAAAACGATCTGCAAGCTGTTTCGAGCCGTCACACCAACTTCGGTCCAACTCTCATGAAGATGTTTATGAGTCTAAATGGGAACCGGTCTTTGAAGATCAGACACTGGGGCAATAACAATAGGGCAGTACGTGTATTCGTAATAATTATGAGTAAATAAACGACGTCAGACCTTTAGAGTGAAAATATTGTGCTGGATAGATCATCTAAAGTCTCTATGAATTTGTGTCCGAGTGCGTATATTGAAGTAGCTCGAGATTCCTTCCAAATAGGCAGTAACGCACGAACATGCCTTTCTTTCTCTATTTCCCGTTAATACCGATTACCGATATCAAAGTGGTGATTCCCTTTGAAAAGCTTGGTTCCTGATATTGAGGCTAGCAGATTAGTAGTAAGATTATCCCTTATCCATGGCACCTATTATTAACCTCCGCCTCACTACGAATTAGAGTAGCAGTGCCGTGCCGTGACCTCGCATCGTGTTCTGTTCAGCCCTTCCCCAGGAATAATGCTCATGGAGGTGCGGCTCGGCCAAGTCCCAGATCTTTGCGTGACGTCGTTCTCGGGGTATTACTCTCAACACAGGAACCCGAGAAGTTCTCGATCTTTGTGAAATCACACAACCACGGCGCCACTTAACTCACTCTGCTATTCCATGCGCCCGGCCGTATGCAGCCTTCGGGAAGATGACGTTAGGGTGATCGGGAGTGTTGATAAACATAGGATCTGTGATAGGTGTTTTTGCTTTTCGGGATTCCAAGGGCAACTACAGCTCGCGAATCCGCTCCGAGTGGTTCCACAATCTCGGTGGCTAGTCTGCATTTGAAAATGATTACCTTTGGACTGCAAGCATATTTGGCATACAACTGATATGTCGCGATGAAGATGCCGCCGGCGTGGCCTCTCCTTTAGGGATATGTTCCAACATTCGGAGGCAACAGTGTGAATGGAAACTGATCGTACCGATATGCGTGGCAAATTTACCTTGTCCAACGCCCAGCGTAGACACGATTGATGGAGAGATGAGAAAACCAGGAATTCATTTGTCAGCTCTGTTGGCTGATTCATGGCAAAGGGGGAATCTAGTCAACGATCATAGCCACTCACTCGACCCTTGCAGTTGTTTGTGCTGACCATTACATGAATGTTTTGTTCTCTCCTGCACATGTACATGCACAACTCACACATTCAAACAAAATCTCCCCATGTGAGCTTCCAAAATTCCAACCCCTCTGTGTTTTCGGCCATCGTCTAACAAGTTCACCAAGGGAATACCCACAAAACCTATCAACTTGAAATGGGAGTGTCCAATGGCCATCAAGCACCCTTCTACGAATCACCAAACAAAAACTAGAATTTTCCTTCACGGAAGTCACACCCACTTCGATATTGCCGAAACATCCCTCAACTCTTATCTGGCCTCGAGGTTTTCGAGCAGACTTGCTAGATGGTGCGGCTCCCAGAGGCTCAACCGAGCCTCACGTCACAGCATCACTTCGACGCGATGTTACTTCCTCAACCCCAGCTGTAATGGAAGTCTCACGTCTGCTGACATGGTGGGGTAATTAATCTGTAACATCTCGCACCGAGCCTTATTTCTGTGCATATATGCACACGTGTGCGTGCGCATGCTGTACCGTTGGGATGGCGACGGAATGGTATTAGACGTGTTGATAGATATATTGTCGATGATAGGTGCCCTGAACGTTCTCTTGAGTTTCAGGATTGATTCACGACCCAAGAATCGAGTTCCAAAACGGTTCACGATCATATTGGTTGGCCTGCATCGTGCATACTTAGCGATGGGCGACATTGAAATCGGTATGCAGAATACAGTCACCCCGCTACGTCTTCCCCTAGATCCTAAGGCTATGATGAATCATGTATACGCGTGGCAAGCCGATCCACTCAGTGGTTTGTTTGATGTGGATAATGGGAATTTCGCTTTCATAGGCTGAAGGGTTACTCTGATAATTTAACTCTAATTGGTTTGTTTTGAAGAAGAAACCCCGAGAGAGTTGAGCATCAGCTACCCCGCATTATTCCGAGTGAAACCAGAATTGAGAAGTCAGAAACACAGGGCTTACATCGTTACGATTCAACAGATTCTCCGACTGAACTGATGACGTTGAAAGCTATAAAGTCATGAATTATCACTCGAGTTCGAAACAACGTTGAACCTAACTTCCCTCAAAGTCCGAAATTAAGTCCGCATATGGTTGTCTAGTACCTATCAAGCTTGACAGCACTTGAAATTGAGCATGCGTACGTACGGGGCCCCGGAGGCCGAACGGTGTTCAAAAGCCTCGACGCTCCTGTTTAGACTAGCTCAGGAATCAACCAGGTTCTCGGAAAGAATGCTGATTAGGTAGTACAGCTTCTTGCTACGGAGCCCGAATAGGATGATGTTTTAGTTTACCTAGTAAGTGAAAGCTACATGTAATCATGGAGCCGTTTAAAATTTGATTGTAACCGCAATTAGGGATTTAATTCTGATGTAAAACCGCCCTTTCCACCGCGTCAAGAGCTGGAAAAAACTCAAACTAGTTTCAGTGTCCACAGGACTATTGCCAAGACATACGGCTCAATGAGGCTCAACTGGTTTCAACGGGTTTTTTATAAACCTAATTTCTCGATAAGGAGCTACGATTTGACTCACTGCGCGAGATTTAGGATACCTACTTCATCTCTCGAAACACTTTTGTTGAATCGCATCTTGATGATGACGACGGTAGGCGTCTGACACGTCGATGAAATCGGTCTCCGATAGGAAGGTACCTTGTCGCTTCTGGAAACCACGAAACTTTAACCCATACGTCCCATCTGCACAATGCAGACTCATGTCAGAGTCGAGTATGCATGAGAAAAATAGAGTTTATGCATGCGCAGGATGCAGTCGCGTTGGCGTTGCGTCCTCGGTAAGTCAGGGCGGCGCAGTTGGTGGGTCAGATCAGATGGTATGCTTAACTGAGAGGAACCTACTCTAAACTCTTCGGGTGGAAGGGGAGAATTGGACAAGCCATCGAGCGGCTAGCTGCGTGGGCTCCGGAGCCTTCTGAGAACCGGAACAAAGGTCATCCGAAGAAAAGTCGGCTATCTACATAATCGGATGAAGGGAGCGGCTGCAGTGTTAGGTGTAGCACAGAGAAGCAGTCGGGAACGATATTCTCGTTTCTCACCTTGTGGTTTCGAGGCTTAATTATCAATTTAGTCATGGATGGTCACTCGATATCAATTAATGTCTATATTACAAGGTAAGATACGATTTGTAAAAAAAAGACATATTATAGAGTTAGTATATAGCATATAATTGGCATTATATTTCTCCTCATAGAAGATGAGAAGCTTGTGTATGTAGCTATTGGTTTTAGTGTCGATTTTACGGTTATACTTCATGGACTTGCGGAATAATATCAAAATGACGATGATGGTACAAACTCTTACTCGTTTTTCTAGCCACTTCCTGGAGCAACCATCTAGTTCAGTTGGCGGTTTTAATTTCTACACCTATCGATAGATTAGAGGTCTTGGTAAAGGGGCATTGAATGCAGTAGGCCATTCAGAAACCAAAGTCTTTGTCTAACTCCCATGGGATGGGGTTTTTTGCTCACTGCAAACTTTGCCCAGGCCGTCAAAGTCCGCTGTAGTTGGCGCGTGTTTTGATAAGGGCAGGCCCACGCGGTTGACCTAGGTCGCGCCCTAGCTCACGTGAGGCTGGGCTGTTTATCTTGGCGTTTCCCACGCGACCCGTCGCGACAACCTACAACACACATTCCTTTGCCTCCCATCTTATCTCAACACAGATACGAATTTACGAATAATCCACATTTCCAACACTGTTAGTGTCGTGCTTGCCACAGATAACTCTCTTCGAGTTACTGTGATTGGAGCAAAGTATCAATAGTTTTCGATCGTGTGTGTATGATAAGTTTCGTATCGATTTTAGCACGATTCACCCCCTCTCTTTTTTTTTTTAGCTGTCAACTTCCACTTTATTTACTGCAACCAACGAACAAACTGCCTTGCCGCAAGGGCACTTGATATATAAAGATGGCGCCAACGCGTCGATCAACGAGAACGGCGAAGTCTACCGACCAGGAAGTTGCTAAACCAACAACCACATCATCCTCTTCAAGAGCCACAAGGGCCAGACCAACAACAAAAACGGCTTCACCAGTTGTGAAATCACGAGCGAAGGCTGCACGAAGGGTCGCATCGAATACACAGGTTGTACCTCAAGCTGAAGAGGAGAGCGAGGAGATTGGGCAGGAGAAGGAGGAACAGGAATTTATCACCCAGGAAAAGATTGAAAGCGTTGTTGCTGCCACCACTAGACGTTCAACTCGCGCTACGTCTGTTGCTTCATTGCAAACACCACCTAAGTCGAAAGCAGCACGTGGCCGTATCGCAAAGAAAGTTGCACCCACGAGGAGGACTCGTGGTGCTGTTCCTGTCGCTGAGAGTAACGAGGTTATTCCCGATGCTGATGACGAGGATCCTACCACTCCCGGGCTGGTTGCTGAAGCCGCCGGTTCACCTACTCCCACCGAAGTCATTGAAGAACCAGCCACTATCGTTAAAGGCCGTGCAAAACGTGGCCCTGTGAGGAAATCGAAGAACCCAATCGAAGAACCTGTAGTTCCTGAGAGTTCTGTCGATGCTTCCGCAACCCCGTCATGGGCGAAGAAGAGAGGCGGAAGGAAGGCAAAGGTTGTTGAGGATGAAAATGTTGATCAACAAATCGAGGCCACAGAGGCGGAGACAGAGGACGCGGAGACTGAGATCAGGGCCGCAGTTAAGGATACCGATATCGAAATGTCAGCGACTGAGCCTGTGGCTGCGAAAGGGAAAGGACGTGGGAGAGGCAAGAAGGCTGATGTAGTTATCGAGGAACCCGGAGTTACGGAGCCCGCACCCATTGTCGCAAAGGGAAGAGCTAGAAGGGGCAAGAAGACTGATACTGTTGCCGAAGAACCTGAAGTCACGGTTGAAGCCGCGGAACCTGAACTCGTTGCTGTGAAGGGAAGGGGAGGTAAGAGGGGCAAGAAGGTTGAGGTCGTTATTGAACAAACCAAAGCTACCATTGAAGATACCAATGCCGAGGTTGCGAAGCCTGAGCCCGTTATTGCGAAGGGAAGATGGCGCAAGGAGAAAAAGGTGGCTCAAGGTGTCAAAACGGCGGATAGCGCCGTTGATCAGCAGACCGAGGCTAGGGGCGCAAATACCGATGCTGCTGGTGAAGATAATGCAACCACTGCCGAGAAAGCCGAAGGGAGAGGACGCAGAAAAGTCAAGGTGGTGGAGGCTGTTGCTAAGGAAATTGAACACACTCTTGAGAATACCAGTGACGAGCTTGGCCAGCCAGAACCAATTGTCACAAAAAAGAGGGTGGGCAGGAAGGGTAAGAAGGTGGCTCGGGATGTCCAATTGGGGGGCAGCGCTAATCAAGAAGTCGAGGTTGAGGCGGAGAATATTGGTGCTATTGCTGGAGTTGTTGAGGAGCCCGAAGCCATAGTCGAAGATATCGAGGTTGAAGCTGCGGAGCCTGTGGTCAAGGGAAGAGGGCGCAAGAAGGGGAAAGCCACTCCGACAAGGAAGAACACCAAGAAGGGGCGAAAAGCTGCAGTGGAGGTTCCTGACACCGAGATGAGCGATACCGATACTCAGACTCAACAGACCGAAGTTGATGCTGAGGTCGGGATAGAGAATGTGGTATATGGCGGTGAGCCAACTGTCGTTGCCCCAACAGTTATAGATTCAGGTATTTTCATTGAGGATGGAGCTATCACGAAGGAGCCTACCGTTCAAGGAGCCGAATCCCTCACTGAGCAATCAGTTGTCGGAACCAACATTGAAGAGTCTGAAGCCATTACCCAGGAACCGAATGCCGTCGACAACGAGGAGCCAGTCATCGTGGGGCGATCAGAAGTCCTTGTCGAAGTGGTTAAGACTGAGGTCACCGCAAAAGAACTCGCTGCGCCGGAGTCAGAGCCTGATACTGCCAACCAGAGCTTGGAAGTCCAAGTAGAGGCTGCTGAGTTACCAGAGGCTGTTGTTACAAAGTTTCCGGGGCGGGACGTTAAAAAAAGGTCACCGAAGGGAAAGAGTAGGGTTTCTCTTCCCGTTGAAAATACCGAAGCCGGAGAACCATCTGTCGACGCCGAGAAGTCCGAACCCACTATCGAGTTGGAGGAAGTGACTGAGAAGCTGCCAGAAGATCTTGGTATGTCAGAACCAGAAGCCGAGGCTATAAAAGCTGAACCAGAGCACGCAACCCGTGTTGTCAAACCTCGCAAAAAAGCGAAGAAGTCTGCAGCAACAATGAAGAGGGAACGTCAAATTAAAGCTGCTGCTGCGAAAAAGGCTAAATCTAAGCTGGAACCTACCCCAACAACTGAAGCAGAGATCGAAGCTCAAGATGCCATTCCAGATATCGCTGAAGACGATGTACAACCGGCGAAAATTGAGGAGAAGCAGCTCGAGCAGGCGGAAGAGGAAGAAATAAATGTGGAGCAAAAGGATATTTCTGAGGAAGCTGAAGATGAAGAGGAGGGCGAACCCGATTTACCTCTGCCGTTTTCATCACCCGCTGCAAAGCCCACTATTATTCTTTCGCCTAGAAGAACCACACCAGATCCTGATTTGGACCCCATTAAGACACCCGTACCATCGTCGCCCCTCGACAGTCGCATGTCACATCCTCTACATTCCTCTCCGCTCCGCCAGGGCCACTCCGACCCTCTTGTTCTTGCTTCACCCCGTCAGGCCACCACTCCCAGCAACTCTCCCAGCAAGAAGCGATCAACTCCGAAATCTCGTACTCCAATCAATCGTTTTTCTGGGTCTGGCACTCCATTTGCCAAAAATTTAGAAAGTAATTTTAACTGTTTTCGATTGTTTTTTCTTAAAAGTAAGCTGATTGAATGATATAGATTCTCGTGATATTATTGTGTCGACGATTACTACGCCTGCGAGGGGTCAGAGCGCAAGTGTGGCATCAAGTCCTATAATGATGCCGCCTGCAACTCCAGACGTTGTTGCCGGAGATGCTCGTAGCCCTGTTAAGCAGACACCGACCAAGGAGTCGGAAGTCGCCAGGGATGCAGTGTCTGGGGAAGTTGGTGAACGCAGTGTGTTGGCAGGCAGTACTCTGAACATTAGCTCGAGCCCTGTTAAGAACTCTAGTCCAGTTAAAGGTAAATTATATTCCCCGTTTTATGAATTGTGTTTTGTACTGAGGAATTATGAATAGCGGGTTCTGGGGTTAGAAAGTCGAGCCCTGTTGGTCGTTTGAGCTTTAGAGGCCCCGATATCACCCAGTCTAGTCCATTAGTTAGTAGACTTGAAATCAATGACCCGAGCCTACTCCTCTCGAGTCCGCTCACTGTGCCGCCGAAGACTTTTAGTCCAACCAAGACACAGCAGAGTAGTCCGACAAGGAGTAGCAGCCCGCTTAAGTACTCCGGTAAGTTCTATTCTTCGTTTCACTCGGTCTATATTGCTACGTTTTTTCTAATCTATTATTTTTGGTTGTAATAGCTATGGGTTCTCCTCGTGGGTTCACTAGCGACGAAGTCGTGGGCGAAAGCTCCTTTATGAGTTTCGCAGGCGAATACAATCGTATGAACGCGCCAGATGACGATCAAGGAGGCGAAGAGGAGTACGAAGTTCAGGAAGTGCTTGAATTTGGAGAAGAAGAGGATAGAGAAGAGGCGAATCAACAGTCGAATATTCGTAAGTTCAACCCTCTAGTCCAGTGATCCGGATTTTAGTTAACAGCATGTAGTCTCCGCTATAGAAGCCGAAGTTGACGAGGACGAAACGGAAGACTATGATGCGACATTCGATGAAAGTCAGCTGTTCCAACTGGCAGAGAAGGCAAAGCTGAAAGGTGACGCACATGTGGAACGTGAGTTTATATCTCCCGGATATAACAAATCCTGAAGTTATGATCGGCCTCTAGCCGTCCTTGATCCTTATCTAACACTATAACAGAACGGGACGAAGAGCAAGAACGAGAAGAGGAGGAGGAGGGAGAGGAGATCATCCCGGAGGTTCCCCAACGGAATATCCTGACTTCTAGAGTCAGCGACTTCGAAATCTCGTGTCTTGAACAAGTCCATCCTGAGCTTGGTCAAACCGAGAATGAACAACCGATGCCCAAGGAGCATGAAGCAAATGCTCATGGGAGCGACGAGGGAGCAGAGAATAAGGATGTTGCTGAAGGCGAAATTACGTTCTCGGATTGTGTAGGGGACGGTGATAGCATTCCGTCCTCCCCGATCCTAGAAATTATCTCGCCTATCAAGTTTGATTATCGCCCTACTAGTGAGATCTTCCCATCGAAAGAGTCTGATGAAGTGAACGAAGACCAGCAGAATGGGCCTTTTAGCCCCATAGATATGGACTTCTTTAGCAATCGGTCATTCGACACATCAGCCGCAGATTGGCAAGATGAGGAAGAAGAGGAAGAAGAAGATGTAGAGGAAGAGGAGCCGGACGTGAATAGTCCAGGTGGGCGCTTGAGGCATTTCCGAGCTTCGTCTCCTCCAAATATCTGGCCTGGGGATGAGGAGCAGCCCGGTAATGAGTCTCTGGACTCCGAAGCCGCCGTTTCGTCTGCATCTAAGGGTTCCATGCCCTGGGACGAGAGTGACTTCGATTTCTCTGAAGAATTTATTCGCCCCCCGACCGAATCACCGGAACCAAGTGATGTACAAGGCTTTAACATCTCTAATCACCTTCCACCAAGCTCGCCTACTTCTGAGAATTCGACTATCGACAACGCGAAAAAGGTCCCATCACCTGCGACAAAACGCCAAGCTTCGTCTCCCGCTGTTAGTGTTCCTCCCGTTACCTTTGAGGTAGGAGGTGATAATGCTCGACCAATTGCGAAAGCAAAGAAGCCAAGATCCAAAACCGATCCTTGGTTGGGGAAAAAAGGTTTGCAACCGAAGGAACAGAAAGAGAAGGGGTTACCGATCTCGGAAAAGTCAGCGAGCGAGGAAGAAGATAAAGATGAGATGAAAGGAGGGAAGAGGATGCTGGCGGCGGCGGAAGGAGATGGCGAGCGTACAAAGAGAATAAGGAAAGATACTGATGTTGCCCCGGAATTGTCCCGCGCACCCGCCTTCCTATTTCCTAAGACTGGTATCGAGGCAAAGGAAGGAGAGAAGGGGAGGCGTCAAACGTTTGGCGGTAAGCCAATGGCGAAAATGACAAGTTCCTCAAAAAGAAGAAAGTCCTTCCCTGAAGGCCCAACCGTCCCCGATCGTCAATCATATCTTTACGCATCCGACCCAGACCGTATCCTGCGCCATTGGGCCCAGTATGAAAAAGATCAAACTGCTTCAGTGCCAACCGCCCCTAGCAGCCCGCTGCCACCAATTGCTACCATTCCTACAGCAACTAGTTCTGACGATAACTCCCCACATCCCCCAGTTCGTTCGTCATTTGTAAAAACCCTCCCTTCTTTCGACTATTATGTGATGACGGTATCTAACACAACACAGGCGCCTCAGCCCAGAAGGCTCCGGTCCGTGTCCAGTGCTGCGCCATCGTCGCCAGCAGTCTCCGGCTCCCCCTCATCTCCATCCAGTAGTGGTAAGGAAAAGAGGAAAGCCGTCGAGCCCCTTGATACTGGGCGTGCTGTTAAATCCAGCATCCCAGTTTCGAGGAGGCTGCCACGCCGACCGTTCAATAGCAGGGCCCAAGAGGAGGCCGACCTCGTCAAAAAGAACACAGAACACAATGCTCTGTACTCCTGCAAATTGGACTATGAGCCCATTCAAAAGAATGGGAAACGGCCACCCTCTCTCGACCACAACGATATCCAACGAATTGCCGCGGAGGCTCGCCGAAAGCGAAGAGAGGCAGAGGAGTTAGGGTTAGTATTGCGTCCTGGGGAGGACGAAGCGTTTGTTGCAGTGGATGGGGAAGGGGAGAAAAAGAGGATTAGGTGGGACGAACAGTTGGAGTATGGTCGCGGAAGCGACATCTCTGAAGGGCCCCGTAGCCATCCTGAGCACTTGTCAAATAAGGGCATTTTGATAGCAAAAGTAAGGCTATATAAAAATATCCTTATGTATCGGTTAAATATATGCTAACATCTTTGCAAAGCCTCTCTTGAATGGTCACGGCAATTGGGTTCCAACCCCTGGGGCTCCTCCCCTTAAGGTGCCACAGGAGTTGGTGCTAATTAAAAAGATGGTGTATAAAGGGGAGGAGGAGGTTACTGGAAAGAAAGGGGGGAAGAAGTGAGGAGGGGGTGAGGGGGTGAGGGGGTGAGGGGTGATTTCGAGTCACGAGAGGGAGAGGTAGCGAAGTGTACATGTGTTATTAGGTCATTTTTTTCCGTTTCATTTTTGAAAAGCGTTTACTTCTTAAATTTTTGGGTGTTGTACATTGTTATCAGCTGTGTTTCAAGCTTTATCGTGATTTCTTTTGATGGTATTTCGCTGTGGGGATCTTGGGGGGGTTTTACATGGTTTCATATCCTATTGTTTGCTGTCTATAGTTTTTTTTGGTAATCATGCCGCGTCATGTGTAAGTATTCTAGATGATTTAAGGCACAATTTTTTGAAAATTAGCGAATATTTATAATCGTTTTCACTAGGATATTTGTAGATTCGCTAGATGTACCTAATGAATAAACAACAATAATGTAGATTCACTATGGGTATTTTCTTATGGTTTATGATCATTGACAGAAGGATAGGAAAGTTGCTGCTGGTTACCCGGCTCTCACAATAGCTAGGGTAAGCTTCAACGACTCATCGACACCTCGCGTCCAAATATCGACCAACTAGCCATGGAGGAATCTTTGTCCATTGAGGAGACTAACAAGCTCCGTATCTCCCTTGGTCTTAAACCCCTCAAAGTTGAGCCAGATTTGAGGGCTTCCGGTAACCCTATAGGTGAAGAAACTTACGATAATTCTGTCGAGGGCCATGAGCGACGAGCTGTTGACAACTGGAAGCGCAACGAAGCAGAAGTCGAAAAGGAGGCTGCGCGGAAGGCGAAACTTAACAGTATAAAGAAGGCACGCGATATTGCTAAAAGGTTTGCACAGCTTGAGGGCAAGGGGCTGGGCGAGGAGGATGAGAATGAGGAAGATACAACTACATGGGTCAAGAAGATGAAGAGGCGGCAGAAAAAACTGGCGGAAAAGATGGGGAGAGAAAAGGAAGAAGAGCTGGAGAGGGCTGCGAGGGAACATAAAGAGTACACCGCAGACGATTTGGTTGGGGTTAGGGTTGGACATGACCTGGAGGAACTGCGTGAGGGCGAGGAAGGCACTATTTTGACACTTAAGGATAGCACTATTGAAGAAAATGAGGGTATGATTCTTTTATTTTTGCCCTTTTTGTATGCGGTTTCCACTATACTAACTTTTGGTGACTAGAGGACGGCGACGAGCTTGTATCCACCGATCTTACGGAAAGAGACCGACTTCACGAACGACTAGAACTGAAGAAAAAGAAACCGGTCTATAATGCCTACGACGAAGATGTACCTGGAGAAAGGGGTATATTATCCCAGTACGATGAGGAAATCGATGGGAAGAAGAAGAAAAGGTTTGTACTCGATGGTTCTGGCAATTATGCAGACATCAATGCTCATCGGGAAGAAGTGGTCGAGAAACTCAAAGCGAAGTCTATAATCATCAATTTAGATATACCAAGTCAGTATCCAAAACATCCCCCCAAGGTTGCTGGGTTGTTCTTTGATACACCGCTAATAATACCAATTACGACTACAGAACTCGAAGTCGCCTCTGACTACGCCTTGAATATGAAGATTCGGAAGCCCAAGAAAAAGAAGTCAAAATCGGCTCGCAAGAAGTCTGAGGATGATGATGACAGCCTTGCACCGCCACCTGTTGAGAGCGAGGAACCGGAACTTGGTGTCAACTCCATGGAGATCGACTCCGCCCTAGTAGTTGCACTGAAGCCGAAGCGTGCCTACAAAGAAACATCTTTTGTTGACGATGAAGATTTGCAGGATTCACTCGCTCTCCAGCGTCGCGCGGCATTGAAGAAGCGTAAAATGCTAAAACCTGATGCATTTGCCCGCCAACTCTTGGAAGAATCTGCAGCAGCAGCAACAGAAGCATCTATTGATGCAGAGACTGCGATGGTAGAAGATGAGGGAGGTCCTGGGCTCATCATCGACGAAACAACTGAATTCGTTGCCAATTTAAGAGCAGCTGTCATCCCAGAACGCAAAAAGGCCAAACCTGAATCCACTAGAATCACCTCCATGGTAGAAAACATAGAGGAAGCTGAAGATCACGAAGTAGAGGAGATGGAAGTCGACTCACACGACCAAAGTGATCACGAATCGTCCACCTCCGGGCCTCCGGCTAAGTCATCTTCGGGTACATTCGAATTCTCTAGCACTGGTCTCGAGGAAGAATCTACAATGTCCCGAGGTGTTGGTGCCACCCTCGCCATGCTTCACCAACGTGGCCTCATCAAACGTGATGAGGAAGCAAAAAATAAAGTTGAGCTCCTTCGCGATCGTGAAAACTTCAACGTTCAGAAACGATTGCGCGAGGTTGAGGCGGAGGAAAAAGCCAAGTCGCAAAGATTACGTGATAGACAAAGTGGGAAATTCGATCGTATGTCTGCAAGAGAGAGAGAGGAACACGCGCGATGGGAGAATAAACAAAGGGACCTCCAGGAGGCAAGAGATCTTCAGCAGCGGTTTAAAGATTATAGGCCGGATGTTAATTTGGAGTATAAAGACGAGTTCGGGAGGGACATGACAGCAAAGGAGGTTCGTTTCAGTTGCACAACTAATCCGCAAATTTAAATATTGCCCTTATTTTTGGTGGCTAATATGAGTGATTTCGTGTTTAGGCTTTCAAGAATCTCTCGCATCAGTTTCACGGAAAGGGTTCCGGCAAAGCAAAGACTGAAAAGAGGCTCAAGAAGATCGAAGACGAAAAGAAAAGGGAGGCAACGTCAAGCTTAAACACCAACTCAGCGAGTGCTGTACAAGCAGCTGCCAAAAAGGGCAAGCAGGCCGGTGTAAGGTTAATGTAGAGAGGCGTCTAAGTAGTTAGGTTGCGTCACGCCTGATACCGTGATTTATTATATGCAGGAGGCTCTGTTAGGATAGATTGTGATTCCATATTGGAAAAATTGAAACCGAAAATTACAGGCCGGAATTTAGAATTTCCACTAAACTTCAACGATAATAGGTCTAGGTACATACATGTAGGGGGAAGTATTACTTCGCATCTTCCAGTATACTTGCTATTACATTATATAAATGCCACGCCTAAAGAAGATACGGTGGTACAGCGGGATCTAAATCACTATGATAATTTATGTGTATCGTAATATATTTTTATATGAAAGTGCTGACCAGCAGCACTTTAAATTAACACACGTACATATCTCCCATCCATACCTATCCTATAGCTTAAACAATCTTTCCCGCATGCCTAGTATTCTCTCTTATCTGATGCTTGTTCTCTTGCAGTTGAAACCACTCCCTTTGCGCCATACCTTGCCTCCACTTATGTGATATGAAAAAAATTACCGCCAATCCAGCTCCAAAAATAAGGCAAACCATCACGGTTGTCCCAATCCTCACGGCTCTAGAACGAGCGAGCGTCCATATCAGCGCCAACGACGTTGCCGAAATTGCTGCCAGAAGAATAACTTTCCACGATCTCTCTATAAACCATTGCACATAGCTAAGAGTCGGGATATGTGCACCAGGCGGTATCCTTGAGTTTGTTCGAACTTTATCAGGAACCTGTTCTATTGCGCGTTGACTGACCCGACTACGAACAATGATGCGGAGTGTGTAGGATCCGAGGACGAGACAGACTGATAATATGATGAACTGGGACGGTCTGTAGTTTTCACTCCAACCCTAATTTTTATTTATTAAGTCCCGAGAATTTGAAAACATGCTAGGATATAAATAAAATAGAGAGGATGCGCTTACTGGGAGCTGCATTCCGAACGTCGATGTTGCAAACCCTAAGGGAATGAAGAAGAACGCTAACTCGGTGAGCCTAGATATGCTCTCAGCCTGTGAGATAGCCCTTTGGCTTTCGACGATGGCCATTGACGACATTAAGGCACCAAAAGTTCTTTCCGTGCGGTCTTTGAGGCTTTCAACATGGTCAAGTATTTCCTGAAATGGTAATTTGAACTTCCCGGGGTTGTGCTGTTCTATGATCGCAAGCGTTGTGCGGATCTTTTCGCTATCGCTAACAAGATTCTTTCTCCAAGAACCTAATATTACACGCCAGGTGACTAGTTTTTTTTGGAGCATGTTGTTGTCTGACATGAGCGTGTCGACTTCGTCGAGGAATTTGTCCATCTCTCTGAGAACGCTGCTCCAATCGTTGATCATGAAATGGAATAGTAGATTAAGGAACGATGAACTTGAGCTTATGTCCATCCTATCTTTGGTTTCAGTGTTATTGATTACGGTCTCTTTGATCGAAGTGATGAATTTGACAACTTGATTGCGTGTGCGTGAGTCATTAGTGAATTCCGGGGTATATGTGCTGCCATCAAAACCCTGGTAGCGAGGAGTCGATCGTATGTTACGGTAACTGTAATTGTAAAAAACATCGTACCTATCTCCAGGTGTTTCTTTCACAGGGTCGAAAAGAATTACTCCTGATGTAGAAGAAACATATAAGTCTAGAACCTCCCTTACAGAAACACGGCTTCTGTAGGCTTAAGCGAAAGTAACTTACCGGTCCAGCCGTAGTCATCATCTTGTCGAAGGAAAGATATTCGTTCCTCCACTGCAACAGCAGTTTTAGATTCTCTGCTGATTAAGTGTTCTCCGATTGCATCAAACGATCGATGCATATTATTATACTGACGGGGCTTCTTGGCCCCAAGCCTGCTGTCTTCGTCATCGAGAGAGTCATCCCATAACCAACCACGGCTTAAGGCGCTTCTTTTCCACATCGACGAAAAGAATGCTTTTGGCTTTAGTAGATATGGCATGGTAGGGAAGGCATCCCGTATCTCTACAGGATCCTTATGTCCTTCGAGCGTGTAGTTGGTACCGACGATCTGTCCAGCAAAAAAATGTGGGTCAAGATTAAGGGCAGAACCAAGAACTTCAATCATAGCTGGTGATAAGTCTTCGACGAGAAATAACCGTACGAAAACATCAGTCGGTTTCGGCAACCCCAAAAATGCCTTTAAAGAGCTATATCCAAGCGTCTTTCCCCGAGGGATAGTTGTGTCGGGTCCAAAATATTCGTTTATTGATTTTGACTCTCCAAAAACGTAGGGACGTGAACAAGTCCAATCCTTTTTGATATCCAATATCATAACATCTACTTTGTCGGGATTCAAGCATGGTCGGAAAACAGCTTGTAGTATCTGTTCCCTTTTCTCCACACCCAGCGTGCATATGCTTTAGCAACGACCCTTTTGCGCCCCAAAAACTAGCTCCCGGTCTTTCGTGCATTTACAAACTCACCGGCGAGTTCTCAGCTACGCGTTTAACATATGAAAGGTAACTCCCCACAGGGAACTTGGGTGGATGCATTGCCGGATATTCATAAGGAATATCATCATTAACGCCTAAAGCAGCAGTAGCTTCAGAACTAGTAACAGGTGTAATTGAACCACTGCCGCTTGGGTTTAATGGTTGGGGCCGATGTGATGCGGTTGAGGAAGTGGTGCTATTATTCGAGAGATGCCGCGATGCTACTGAAACTGGTAATACGGGGTCGCTCATGGTAAACACTAGCGGATGCGGGATGTAGTCCGAATACTGGTAATTTTCCTAAAAGCTCTTATGTGGTGTAGTCTAGATGAAAAGAGTGTCTCACGTGTATTGAAGTCTAGGAGAGAGACCCATATTCTCAGCCTCAGTCGAAGGAGTTGTTGTGTTGACGTTGGGCGCTTATGATTTGCGCGGCTTGGCATCCACCAGACTCGACGTAGTCTGGTTCGAAATTTATTGAAATTTGTCGGGTAAACACAAGGTGATTTTCACAGATCGGTCCGATTCAATCGGCATACCTGATGAAACAGAGGGATATTGAATTTCCATTACGAAAAATAAGCTCTCTTTGCGCAACCTTCCGCGGAGAAGCCCAACAGCCCAGGATGATCTCGCCGGCGAGGCCTCTGTACGGTATAGCAGAGGTCACTCTATTACTCAACTCGTAGACCTGTTGCTGAGTCTGGTACGGCGAATGATTGCAGTTATATTAATTTTCTGAGATCGAGATTCTCTTCCACAACACAAAACATTCAAACCTTCAAAGTTAGCTCTTTCTAAATCAATAATACTAAAGGGTAGTCGCGAAAGATTTAGAGTATAGTTGATAATAAATCTAGTAACTGTGTTGGAATATCCTTTTTACTAGGAATTTTTGCCGCTTTGCTTTAAACGGTAGAGCAATTTGTAGACTTTGAGTCCGTAGAACAAGATGGCTATTAGTGCAAATAATTCAAAGAGGTTGTATGTACGAAATTGGCTTGAAACGCATGATATCCCACAAAATTACGGACAGGACACGAACAAAGTTAGATTATGATCGTTGCTCTACGCCTCAGGGCTAAGTAGAACGGCAATTGTTCAAACTTGTTTCATACTATACAGAATGCTGCACACGCGGCTCCTAGACCCCAGACTGCAGCTACACTTACAATCGCTTTAATCTCATCTCTTGCCATTGTAACATCGGCGAAAGAATTCCAGGAGAGCGTTTGGGAGGCTGGGTCGCACGAACTCACGGCAGATTTGAAGCCTGGAAAGTTTGGAATTCCGCGCCACGGCAGGAGATACTGATTTTTTATCACTACAATGTAGATATAGCTACATACGATCCTAATATACTCATCGATTAAACAGTAATCTTAACAAACAGATAACTGATATGATTACTTATGATACAAATACGCCTCTAAATCACGAATCTGAAACAGCTTAACTACGCTCTGGTTGATTCGAACTTTCGGTACATACATCACGCAATCTTTCAGCCGATTTTATTTTGCCATTTTATATTTGATAGGAGCCCTTTTCTCCCGATCCCATCGTGGGTAGCAAACCTAAAATATGGAGTTGGATATGAGCTCCCTAGCGCACCAACTAGCAGTTAGCATGGAGCAGAAAAGATCATCGGATTCATGAAACCGGAGCTTGCGAGCTCATATTTTTTTCTTTGTTATATCTGCATATTAGCTACCATGGTACCAAAATACTAAACGCAGTTCCATTTCGAACTCATGGGTGTTCCCGCTCAAATGATAGATCGGAAGCTGCGCTGTACACACTAAATTTAACCAACGGCTTTTTAGTATCCAGTTCCAATTGGGATGTTTCCCCATCAGTCGTGACGGTAATTGTACAACCATTCCCGCTACCTTTCACGTTTCAATTTATGCGAGTGACGATCTATGACGAAACCCACAATCATTGGCTACCTATTTCTTTGATCGACTTTCTCGTATCTGATCTACCAGACTTTCCCAGAGCTTATTACTTTCCACACTCCGTTAAGTCTTGTTCTGCACCTAAGATATTTAACCGCCATGCGTTGTCATCTAGTCGATCCGCATATACCCCAAAGCCATAGTTCTAGGGCTCTATTCCCGGAAACCGAGATGCACCCCGCAAATTACTGGGGTAAGTGAAAACTTGACTAAATGCTTTCATGCTAGCACATGCTATAGAGCGGATTACATGGTACATAACTTAACTTAAGTACTGGCTCATTAAAAACCGTGCTTAGTAAGTTGTTGGCGGCTGTTATGATGGAGGTGGGTTCAGCCCCCTAATCGGACCGAAGGGCAACTTCCTAGAGAAAGAATCGGTTTCAAAGCTGCTGCAGAACTGACTATTCACCTTACGTATAGTGAACTAATCAAGAAACAAATGCTCAGTGAATTCGATATTGTCACCCGGTTCTGGTAGCCGGTGACCTAGCTCGGGGTAGAATACGGATGCGGAGAAATTATACGCGAATTAGAGACCGTACTAACTCTGTTATGTTTTGACAATGCTGAATTCGTATGATCATGTGCACGTGGGTAGCAAGGTACCTTGCTTGAAGTTGCAACGCGGAGATGCACATGGAAGGGCCTTTGAACATCCGTGCAGATTGTCCAAGTTTGCATTAATGGTTTCTCTTTGATGCAAGAACTTAGACCTCCTTGAAGGAGATCGGGGGATCTCCCTTAGATCTTGGAGGTAATATGAAACTGGTTGCAGACCAGACGGACGTGATTCGTAAGCTCTGAAAGGTCTCGAGGAGAATTTGGTGTCCGATAGCTATTGGTTTTTCGCTTCTTTGCAGAGTATTCCGAGCTAATGGGTACCGGCTACCTTGTGCTTGGTAAGAGCCTCGATGGTCAAGATGCCAGCTCACTTATCCTCAGTCGGACGGCTCTGTGTCCAAGAGACGCAAAGAAGAAAAGAAAAGAGACCCAACCGCAGAGCCCCTGAGTGTCTTACATAAAGTTTTTGTGGGGAACGGATCTCGGGAGGCAACCTGCCGAGTGTTCTTTTCCTTTTCCTCTTCTTTTCTGTTCTTTGCGGTTAGGCTTCGGTACTTGTTTTGTCTTTGTTTTTGTGTGCGTGCACTTGAACACGTGGTTTCTTTTAAAATTGTACCCAGAGCAAGGCAATTCTCACTGACAGTTGACTCAATATGGCTGTAACTGGGTGCCTCGAGCCGATGATCGAATGCCCTTGCTGTTGCCCCTTTTACGAGTACATGCTTTCTAGTCACTCCGTGACAAAATCGTCACGTTGGTCCATTCACATGATGGCCAATTTGCGGGGAAGACGCAGAGGAAATTGTGGGCTCTCGTGGATCAGCTATCCATTAGCAAACTAATATATTTTCCCTTTACTACTGAGGTGGCGTGCTGGTGGAAGCCTCGGAGTGCCGGAGTTAGTGCATCCCTCCTTAGAGTCAGTTACATGTACCTACCTAGCCTTGAAAAAAACTTCTTCATGAGAGAAATGATAACTGATGCCGCATTTCAAGCTAAAAAAGTGGAATATTTTCGACCTACTAAAGCGGCCAACTCCGACTCAGCAGTGTATTTTTACAAGGCGGAAGAAGTCGGATCCAACGATTGATTTGCCAGGCAATTGAAATTGCCGTCGTGTACTCGAAAATTCGAAGTTGAGAGCCGTTTTTGCTCTAGGCTTTCGTTCGGGCAACGAATCCCAAGGGCGCAGGTTGCCAACGACCGTGCGCGGGTGTTACTGCACGCGCATGATTTACGTAACCGTCCGGGAATGAAGAAGCACAGGGGCCCGAGCACGCAAGACAAACCTAAAATTTTTGGTTCGATTCACCTTCTAAACCTTCTCACCTGACGAGGCTAAACGAATATCGTGGGAAAATACCTTATTGGGATTTCCATAGCTAAAACCTGCTCAACAACTTGATTCGCTATTATCCTACCCTGGCAATTCAGTTTGTTGTTGAAACCGGGCGAATATTTCTTGAAGGGAAACGTGTGCCATTTGAGTGATGACTGTAGGCTGATCTCTTGGGTTGTATTTTGAGTCCAGCAAGAGATTCCTTTGGGTGTATCGCCGTTTGGAGAAGTATTCTACATGTGCCGTGCCGTTACCGAGATAGAGGAGCTGTAGAGATAAAATTGACAAGTCAATATCGGAAAGGAACGTTCCTGCACGGTGTCTTTATATCGAAGATAATAAGCGTAGCCTTATCTAGGATTATCCCAAGTGAAGAGAAAACAGGCAGATGATTGTTTGTACAAATCGGAAGAAAACAAAACAAAAGAAGATGAAAAAGAAACGAACGTGGAATCGAGGATCCAAAAAAAATTCCCGAAGTAGAAAAAGAAAGGACGAAATAAACAAAAACCCCAGATTCAACAAGGATGCAGCCGCACGGACAAACAACCGAGACAGCTGTGATGAGGTCATGTGTTACAAAGTTCCTTTCCCCTGGTTTCTGGCGACTTCCCAAAGCTCAGACGCCTACAGGTGGATTCTCAACAGCGCTGGGCTCCTCCCAACGACGCACCATCATCACCATACTCAGCGTTGCGGCGACATTGCAACTTGGATGAGCTGAGACTCCGTGCCTTCAACCATCAGGCGGACATCCTTCTCGCTATTCGATGTTAGCTTACTTACGGACTGTCGAGTCTTCGGTTCGCGTAAGGGGCGCACGTGGTGCACTGGATTCCAACTTATTAGTCACAGATTGGTCGCAAAGGGGAAGGGGAATGCGAAAGGGCCTACTTTCTTGGTCGGGAGGTGGATGGACCGGAGAAAAAAAAAGAGGCAGAGACAGGGCCAGAGTCCGGCTGTTCCAATAACCTTGCAAGTGGCGGTCTGCAAATGGAGAGGACGTCTTGTACGGGCCGTTGTAATGGAATGGATTGCTGCCAATCCACTACGGGAATGGCGTCAGACATCGCGATTCTGGATTGTCAGGAATTGGCGGCCATGAGACGGAATTGGATTGCTCGAGGATAAGCCTGTGCGTATGATGTGTGCGTGCGTATGTGTCTGCGCTCCACCACCTTCGAAAAAAGAGGAACTTCGCCGCTCAAAGGAAGTGTTGCAACCACAGGAATCCGAGCTAGCCTCTTCACTAACTCCCATTCAATTCAGTCACTCGTCCCCCTCTCTTCCTCGCCCCGCTTAATTTTTAGCAGGTAGGGTATAAAGAGTGTGGCCTACTCATATTTAAAGACCACCGTCACCCGCTCCACTTTCCAACCTCACACACAGACAATGCCAGAAAACACTGCTCATATGCTCATGGAAGATTTGACTTCATCCGTCTGCCAGTCTTTCGTCTCCACCACTCCAGCTGTTCCAACCAAGAAACAGAAATGTTTCTGCTCTCCACATCCCGTCGATGACCTGAAGTCCCATTCTAAGTGCAAACCGTTATCAGAGATGGGGAGGGCACCGATTGAGCTACTTCCTGTAGAGATTTTCGGTGAGTTTGATCATCGATAATTCACTATTTCGCAAATGTTTTTGAATTCTCAGCCATGTCTCCTAGATTCTGGGCTAACTCTAGATTTCAGATCAAATCATTCCCCATCTTGCAATCGATGCACCCACCAATGGCTATGCTCCTCGAAACAAGGACCTTGCGTCATGCCTTCTTGTTTCGCGGACATTCCATTGTGCTACCCTTTCAACGCTTTATGCGAACGTTACATTCCCTCATTCCACCATCTTCTCAAAGTTTCTTGCTCATATCTCAAAGTACCCTCATCTGGGCGAATTGGTGAAACGGTTAGACTTTTCACACTTCACTTCGGTGGGCTTAGGGAGGACGAGGCGGATGAACTATGAGATCCAGAAATTGACTGCCACAACTCTTCGCAAGTGTCTTGATATCAACCCTAACCTCCGAGAGTTCTTTGCCTCGGAGTCCTTAGATGATGATATGGATCAGAGGGTGTTGGAGAAGCTTTTCTGTGACCTTCCAAGATTGCAAGCAGTGGATTTCTGTGCTGCCTCTTCGGTTATTTTTGTTAATGGCTTTATGGCTGCTGTTTCTCCAAACAATCCTTTGCTGCCTGAAGCCTTGCCAATCAAGAGGCTTGGGCTTCATGGATGTACTACTCTTCCTCCATCCGTCTTTGCTACTTTGTTGCCTCGTTTGCCCCACTTAACCCATCTCGACTTGAACCATACCCAAATCACCGATGGAACCCTTCACGCTATCCCTAAGACTGCAAGACTTACTCATCTCTCCCTGTCCAAGTGTAACCGCTTGAAAGGCCCAGCCGTCGTCGATTTCCTCACCAATCATCCCTCTGCTCAGGGTCTGGTCTATCTAAACCTTCTTTATGATACCGGAAGATACCGCCTCCTGTCCACCACGGATGTAGATGAATTGCTTCCCGAGCTTCCCAAGACTCTTCGTTGCCTGAATCTTTCTGGGGCTAAAATCAACTACACTCATGTTTCCGAGCTCCGACGGCTCGCGAAACAGCTTGAGGAACTGTCTATTGGAAATGCGGATCTGTCGATCGAGGACCTGAATCTCATAGTCGAGCAGGGGGATGGGCTTGAGGGGTCAGGGCACGATAGCACTTCTAAACCTACTCTTCGCTACCTTGACCTTACCGGGGTTTCATCCGTTACTCCGTCGGCACTCGTGGACACAATGCGTTGCTCACTTTTGTTGCCAAATTCTTACCCCTTACGCGTCATCGAAGTTGGCGAAAAGATCATTGAGGGTCTTAAGGAGAGGCCGAAGTCTAGTAAGAGGTTTGGATGGGTTGTTAAGAGCCAGCATCGGAGAGGCTGGTACGTCAGAAATAAGCAAGGCTCGGCTACGATAGGTGACCAAATGGCCAAGGATATGGCTGGAGATGACGGAAGCCGACCTTGGAAGATGGGAGGAAGATGGTGGGGAGGGAGGAAGATCGGAATGGGCTTCGCCGAAATCAGTGGAATCTATGGATACTACGGATTTGGCAAGTAAACGGTTTTCGAAGCGAGACGCGGGTTGTCTCAGAAAGATGACGAGCCAACAGCACCATTAGCGACTCCGACAAGGAAAAGCTTTGCTGCAAAAACCATTTGTATTATTATTTGTTTCTTTTCTTACGGTTTTTCCCCGGTGTTGGAAGCGTCTCCCCTCTTGATTGGTTTCTTTCATGATCTCTTTCATCATTGTCTGCATAGCATCTCTAGCGCCTCATTTTGTTTCCTCGAGCTTTTTGGCGGTTTCAGGTTGGGCTTTCATTTGGAGTTTCTCGATTTTATGTTATCACAAATTCAAGTATTTTCCCCCTAATATCTTCGGGTATCGGGTGTAATTACATGTACTGAGCGAAAAAGCGATTTAAAAAAAGATTGCTTTTTATATGACGAACCGAAGTCGTTGCTGATTTAAACGTGGCTAAGAAACTGATGGGTCGACTCATAAGCCTGCCTTGAATTGTACTTTGTTTTCTTTTCAATCGGCATCCCTATTCTGGTACCCGAAACGATTCCTCGGCAATGCGTGATCTAACTGAGTAGGCGAATTTCAAATACAATTCTGAGGTGGCGGCTAAGCAACCATTGCATAGGCCATCACTCGTAACTACGTGTTATCCCTAATCCAACTTGCAAAAACGAAGAACAAATACTAGTCCCGACATGATGAATACTTGCGTATGCCAACTGTATATGTTCGAAGCTAATGGGCATATCATACGGCTCGTCTCGATGATTGACACAGCCGTAGCAAGGTGTAACTCGATCGACTGAGTTCATTTCTTAAAATAGGTTAGCACACCATCGGTGATCACAACCTTAAGCGATTTAAGCTATTACCAAAGCATCTGGGGACTGGAGGCTGTTTTTGGTACTGCAGTAATTCTCGAACGGATAGCTTATTGCGGGTATGGGGCCTAAGTAGGTAGGCTCTGTTAGCTACATGTAGCCAAGAGGTCGGGTAGTCCTTTCAAGCCTGATATACTAGGGGTAGGGGTATGGAGATGGAACGCCAGGGTTTTCCGTTCTGTGAGGTCACCATAGAAATAATGTGAGACCTGTACCATCTTCATACCCCTACCCCTAGTATCTACGGAGAAGATCAAAATTACGTGATGGGAGTTTGTAGGAGTGCTAATCCAACGGCTTGATACGATTCGGGGACGCCGTATTCGCTCAACTGATATTCCCTAGAAATCATCATTGAGCTTAATTTTTGTCTTGGAAATATTTGGCTGGTAATGATGTGTGGTTGGTACACATCACCATATGTCACTCTCTGCAGCTGGCTCTTTGATATAAATCAGTCGCGGAAAATTAATTCCGTTTAAAAGAGATCGGCGTGGCTGACTTGGGTGTTATCCTCTTTCCTAACTCTAGTATAATACTAGCCAATTTAACTGGTGATGTAAAGCCTGGAGTCATGGGTAGGAGATTTATTATGCATCATTATCTATCACTCGAGTAGCTCGTTTGCCAAGAAAAATCCACACCCGCCGATCTAAACCGCCAGATGCTGATCCCCGATTGTTAGGAAAACAGGTTGAGTGATAGCTCATGAAGTAACGCCCCATATCTTTAGCGTTGCCCAAGTACATGTAGTCAGGGATAACCAATGTAAACTGTCTGAACATTACCTAATGTCTTTTTTCATCCCGAGTATTGACCGTATCTTACTTAGGCGATCGCATAGGCTGGTTTGAAACACGGCTACCACCTAGGCTCGGCTAACTCGCGTGAAAAAGTACTTTGGATAAGTATACCGCTTTCGTATCAAAGAGAGAATTTTCCGTAGGGTGAGTTTCCTAAAAGGCATTTTCTGTCGTCCCTAAAGTCATATGAATGACAGAATTCGAAGTTGCGGAAGGCAGAACTCTATCTGAAGAGGTAGTGCCTTGCGACCCTTAATGGCTCGATTTGAAAAATTTCGTAATATCCGATAATGAAGACTCGTGAGATTTTCATCTAGCAAGGGATGAGTCGAGCCGGTCTGGCCGTTCATTGGAATAACCACCGGCTGATGTAGGTCTGGTTGAAGAGAAATTACATTCTTTAGTGCGCAATTGAACAGGCCGTTCAACTGTTATATTATGTAATTCCGAATACAAGAATGTCCTTCATCAAATCTGCGGTGAATGGGGAATGTGTGCAGGAGCCCCTGCGTAAAGTTGGGGAACTCGCACATGCACGTATAGGTGAAAATATAAAGAGACGTGAGAGAAAATAGGCTCCCAAGTTTAGTAATACACGATCACTCACTGCGGGCGAGGCGAGGGTGCTTGGATACCGGTATATCGGGACCTGAGATTGAAGCTATTTTTTCATGGTCGAAGATAGCTATTTTTGAGTCACTTTAATTTAGAGAGGACGTTGCCAAACGTTGGTACTGCACCAAAAATTCTTTGTGCATTAGTCATTTCTTAGGAATCTTTCCATCTCCCCCTTTTTGAATTGAAGGTACATGTATGTATATTAACTTGGAGACAAGCATGTCGTCTATTGAATCTATGCATCGTATCTAAAATTGGGGGGATTACGTCCCGTTTTGCTGATTTTTACACAACTCTTATTTAGAGCGAATGAACGTCGGTTGCGAGATTGGTCTTATGGTTCAAAGCCTTCAATTCTTCCTTTATACTTGGATATCTAAACTAGTTGACTCCTCGATTTTTTACGGTGCATTGATTGCAAGTTGATCAACTCCAATGAGAACCTTCATAAATTAGCGTTGATTCTCTTCGAGAGAGAACAGAGGTGGAGGGTGATTGTGAAATTACTCTATTTCTTGGTTGAATGGGAAATGCCGTGAGAGTTAAAATTGATGGAACTGCTATAGATAGAAGGAATTTTAAAATTAATATCTTGGTAATCTATTTATTATTTCATTTGGCATAATCTTGATGATTTTTGAAGTATCTAACTACAATGCGCCTAATTGTAGCTGAGACTCACAAGAACTTTGTACAGGCTTATATGTAGAATCGATCGTTGTCTCCACTAATGTACGTGCATGTTCCTTCTCTTGTATACTTCACTCGCTTGAAGTTACATCTCCCTTTTTACGTTGTAAAGGGGCGACACAGGGTTAAAAATCTTTAGTACTTAGGCTTCGCCCCCGCTTCGTGATACCTCTTCTGATACCATTTTAGGGAAGCATCCGTCACGATACTGCACCTCACCCCTCACCCTTTGTCCTATGACACTCAAGGGCATCTTCTCGTCTATCTTTTCATACAGGCAGCCTTCTCTTTTCGATTACACCCCTCTTCACTTCCGCTTGGTGCGCGCCTCCACCTCATACTCTTTTGTGATTGATGCGCCAGCAGACCACTACTCAGGGCACCAGTAGTGTTCTACCAGTCACATCGTACTTCGCTCATCGGTCTCCATACGCCACTAATACTTGTTACTGCCGGGTTTATGGCCTTTTTTTGTTTTAGGAAAGATTCAGAAGTAGGGTTTTGTTCACGCCATAACTTCTGTTGCATGTGATATTCTTTAACCTAATAAAAACAGTAAAACGACGATTTAACCAAAAAAAAGGTTTCTATTGGTGTAGCCTACGGGGCAGCAAGAAATAAGAGTCATGAGGATGAGTTGCCTCGAGGATCTAGGGTGGTATAAAAAAATGGGGTATTACCTCTCCTCAAGTTCACTTCCCATTATATAAACTACAAATACAATCCTTAAAATGGTATTATGTTTGTTATTTTATATCTAGGAGGTTCAATATATCTTTAAGCACAATATGTATGTGTTTAGTGGCGTTTATTTTTACTAAAAAACTGAAGAATTCCTAAAGTCCCTCAAGCCACCGCCTCGAGGCACAAGTATACGTCTTCTCTGCTCGAATAACGACAAAGAGGATGGCCTCGAGGCGCCTCGTAGACCACGCCAGTCGTGATCCGAATCAATCTCTTCATCCACATCAGTCTCATCCGAGTCACTCTCTTCCTCAACTTTAAGTTCCTTTCTCTCATCTTCGTCTTCCTTGTCTTCCTTGTTTTCCTCGTTTTCCCTCGTTTCCCTTGCTTTCCCCGTCTTCCTCGCTTTCTTCGCTTTCCCCATCTTCCTCAATTACCTTGACTTCCTTGTCTTCGTCATCATCTCTATTTCCATGCCCCTCATCTCCAAGTGGCCATATTAGGTCTGAAGCTGAGCGGTATATTCCGAATTTTTTTTAATACCACCAGCTATGAAACTGATCCTCATAGCATGCTCTGTACCGAGACAGCGCTTTTCGTCACCATAGCATTCCTGACATATGTCATAGTTATCGCTTTTACACACGCAGCAGTCTGGCGCAATTTTTGGTCAGCTTGCGTTCTAAGTAAGACTCGGAACTAGGCTTGGGAAGTAACTTACGGTGGTAGAAAGCATTCCCCTCTATCACAATTGATTTATAGCATGTATCACATGCCACGTGAGCCCAAGAGATGATCCGAGAGCAGGGTGGGTTTCCATCAAGCGTTTTGATCTCTTGCTTGACCCCATCCGGCCCAGCAATGTGTTGGAGGAGTAGGATCCGCACCGATGGTTTGATGGCTACATCGAGTGGCTCTCGCCCATAGTTATCTTTGATTGCGTGATCCGCTTTTCTTTTTAGCGGAGATCGAGTTTCCTCTACTAGTCCAGTAGCACGGCAGAAAACAAAGCTATACGGCCTTTCTTATCCTGACGGTTGACATCTAGTATTTCAATTATCGGGAGGTGTCCGGTATGCTATGCTAGGGAAATTGGTGTGGTGCCGCTATCCGTCTAGGCATCTGGATTCGCTTCAGTAGCTAAGAGTAGCTTCACAATGTCTAAGTGCCCGTTCTGAGATGCTTCGTGCAATGGCGTGGATTTTATTTTATCTGTATGTTGTGGGTTTGCATGATAGAGGAGAAGGAGCTCTGTGATGGCCTTCTCTCCTATCCTCGCGGCAAGGGATAATGGTGTTAGGCCTTTTAAATCCACGGGATCCACATCCGCCTCATCTACCGGAAGAAGATTTACCTCCTGTAAATTTCGGTTGTAAGCACCCAAATGCAATGGCGTCTGACCGTCCAACCTTTTACAGTTGATGTCCATACTATAATCGCTCAACAGGTCCTTTACTATTTCCATATGTGCATATTGTACTGCTAGGTGTAATAACGTATCTTCGAATTTATTTTGTGGCCCTCGGTTTCCCACCTTACTAATAAGCTGCTCCATCACCTTGATGTGCCCATTCTTCGCAGCCAAACAGAATGGAGTAGGAAGTCGCGTGTGGTCCCTGGCATTTATCCTAATTTCCTCACCCAGGAGAAGGCTAACCACAAACTCGTATCCACCCTGAGCGGCATAGTGCAGTGGCGTGAAATCTTTATTGTCTAAAATATCGGCATCCACACTAGCCTTTAAGAGTTGTTCCGCGATGTTGTGAATCTTGTAAGAAGAAGAAGTAATGTTCTCATTAAGCTATCCAATGGATGTTATATACCCGAGATCCCGACTAAAGCCGGGACTTATGTAGATAACTTAGTACGTATAGTTGGGTTAGCTGACCAGGAGGTTTTAGTGGACCATGACAGGGCCCGTTCCTAGCTCGCTTCCCAGCTCTCTTTGGGGCCCGTTTCCTGCTCACCTTCTAGCCTGCTTCCCTGCTCGCTTTGGCACCTGTTACTTGCCTCCTGCTGTAGATAGATAGATAGGTAGATAGGTAGATATATAGAGCAATAGAGCAATAGAGAAATACGTATAGAAGAGAAAACAAGCATATGAAGCCCCAAAGCGCAGCGAGAGAAAGGAGGTGCGCTATTGACCTCCAGGAGACGGTGACTTTGCAGGACCTGCGCCCAGACGTGGCACTTATCACGAGTGTCACCGGGGGAAATGCTCTAGAAAGAATTGTCGAAAATGATGCTCAGAGAGGACGACCCCCAAGAGGTCGGCACCCAGGAGAGGTCGGTTTTTGTTTTGCAATAGGAGGGCTATATTCCGCCCAGACCGCCCTAGCTGCCTAATGCACCGGGCGGACGGTGCGACATTTCGCTTTTTTGCTGATACAGGATCGACAGCAGGATCGACCCCCTAGCGAGCCCTATATGACACCTGCTCGACAGCTGGATCAACCTCTCTCAGACACCCATATAGACCCCATTCGACAGCTGAATCAATCTCCTTAGAGACTTCCCTAAGACGCCCACATAAGCCCTGCTAGACTGCAGGATCGATCACCCTAGCAAGCTCCATACCACCTGCCTAGGCGCCTTTTTGACATCCTGTTCGACTGCGGGTGGGTAGAGCAGGAGGGGGAGCAGGAGAGCGCAGGAGAGAGCAGAGAGCGTAGGGTACCATATAAGTATATAGCTTAGTAGATTAAGAGAATTGACGATGTCACACGTATTTATAAACTTGAAAACAGCGTGACAGGAACGTGACCGTGATGCGTCTATAGAATCCAGCTTGTCTAGTGCGTGCAGACGAGATAATACGTAGGACGTACGGGGCGAGAATTGATTTTCTGATACTACGCCCAGAAGTAGGATTGGTACTAGTATAGCTGTGCTGGGCACGCCTAAACGTAAAAGGCTTTTGCTCTACACTGAACACGCTGTCCAAAAAAATCACCCGTCCAGTCCACCCAGTCAGTCAGACTGCATCCAGTGCCCTACACGCACCCTGATACAGACCCCCTTTTTGCCGATGAGTACTTTTTTGTCCTAAGTTTCACTGTGAATTGAATTGGATTGAATACTTCTGGAGAAGAGTTAAATAATATACTATAGCTAATTGTGGCTATGATATTAAATCACTGAGGGATAGTATCTCTCTTGCATTGGACCAGGCTTCTGGTCATATTCCTAAATGATTGGAGAAGTCTCTTACTAGTAGGACCAGGGAAGCATATAGTAATGGTTTACCTTATGGAAGCGAACAGTCCAAATAGAGAACCTATAATAACCATAGAAGAGCATATTTTCGCCTTGCACTTACTGTATTGTAGTAGTTGATAGTGTGTAGAAAACAGTAGCTGGACCTTGAGGGAGTCTTTTTCCTACAGGTATCCTAAAACTGGATTTTAGAGGCACCTAGTATTCGTTGCACGAGACCACATTCTTACTTTCTTACTAATATATCATACTAGAGCTTATATTTAAAAGGGTGTACCCCTAAAACTGTTCATGGTTGAGTAACACTCAATTATTACTTTCCCCGTGTTGCTCAAAATCGAATCATGGAAAATGACTCGCCTCTTGGCAGCACTCTTGGCGCACCACATCCAAATTCGATTGGTCTACATTTATCCATACGCGTGCCATAGCTTAAATAGGAATCATTTGCACCTTGCCCGGCCGGGTAAGCGCCACGTAGTTACCCTGCCGTTACTTGAGTCATTCCCCCTCCCCCGCAATGCAAATGGACCTTATCGATTGAGTCCCCACCTCAACCTTCAGGACCTATCGAATCGCCTCAGGGACCCACAAACCCCTAATAGAATAAAATAAAAATTCAACTATGGCATCTAATCTTGCAACCCAAGTCTTGCACACCCTCGAAAAAGCCACTGCGCTACCGTTGGCGTCAGCGAAGGCGTTCCCTAATGTCGACCCCCCGATCCTTAAGGGAGCTCTTGACTCGCTACACAGCAGGGAAATGGTTGTATATGAGACGATTGATCGCGAAGAAGCAGTGTTGACTGACGAGGCACAATCTATTGTTAATGAGGGAAGTCACGAGGCGAAGGTCTATGATGCGGTTTGCAAGGCTGTTGGTGGGTTGAAGATTAGCGAATTACCTGTATGTTGAGTAGCTCGTCTTAGGTGGTGAAATTGAACTATGGCGCTAATTTTGATTGAGTAGAAAATTGTAGGCGCGAATGCGGCGAAGGTTGGGCAAGGAAAAGCTTTCAAAGAGAAGTGGATTAAAAAGGATGGGGATAAATTGGTCAAGATGGTGCGTAGAACTGTTCATTTTTCTTCAAAATTCCGCAATTGCTGATATGGAGTTCGAAACAGGCTTCCTCGATCAAAGATGTGACCCGTGACCAGCTGCGCACCATCTCGGAAACCCACACCCACCCAGACGCGAAGGTCGTGGTCGACCTCAAAAAACGGAAGCTTATAGTTATGCAGAAGCGCATAAGCTTCAAGATCAGCAAGGGTCCTAAGTTTGGTCTTGAGGTTGTAAAAGAGGAGACTGATCTGACTGCGGATATGATCACGACGTTAGTGTCCGAGTGAGAAAGCATGTCTAGCCGGCCCAATTTTGCTAACTGTCTTTCTCAGCGGCGCATGGAAGTTGCAGAAATTCAAACCCTATAACTTTGCCGCCCTGGGGGCAAACACTCCCAGTGGAGCTCTACATCCTTGTCGGTACCCTCCTGGAACACGACCTCCGCCTCCGCTAAGATCATGAGACTGATGCGCCGTGGTTGAAAAACAGTAAATAAAGTTCGCCACGAGTTCCGTAATATCTTCTTTGAAATGGGCTTCACGGAAATGCCCACCAACCGGTGAATTCTTCCCAATCCCTCATCTTCCTAAACCCCCGCTGATCTTCCACCTAGCTTCGTTGAATCTGGCTTCTGGAACTTCGACACTCTCTTCGTCCCGCAGCAGCACCCCGCACGCGATCTCCAAGATACCTTCTACATCAGCGACCCACCCCTTGCCGATAAACCACGTGATGACGAAACCGGTGAGTTCCTCTCAGAGTATTGGGACAACGTCCGTGAGGTCCACCAAGAAGGCAAATTCGGTTCACTGGGATACCGCTACCCATGGAAAGAAGAAGAGTCCCTCCGCCTCGTTCTGCGCACTCACACCACTGCCGTTTCCGCTGCGATGCTGCATAAACTTGCCAAAAACCCTGGCCCCGCACGGTACTTTTCGATCGATCGGGTGTTCAGGAATGAAACTGTCGATGCTACTCACTTGGCTGAGTTCCATCAGGTCGAGGGGGTGATTGCAGATTACAATCTCACGCTCGGTGATCTAATTGGGTTCATGCGCGCGTTCTTTGGGAAGATGGGTGTACACCAGCTACGTTTCAAGCCAGCGTATAATCCATACACCGAACCGTCGATGGAGATCTTTGGGTACCACGAAGGGCTGGGCAAATGGGTTGAGATTGGGAACTCGGGGATGTTCAGGCCGGAGATGTTGGAGGCGATGGGGCTACCGAAGGATATGAGGGTACACGGATGGGGATTGAGCTTGGAAAGGCCAACTATGATACGGTACAAAGTTAGTAATATTCGGGAATTGCTAGGGCATAAAGTGGATCTAGGATTCGTTGAGGCGAATGCTGCAGTCAGGTTAGATAGGGAGTAGAATCTGCGATTCTTATTCATCGAAGCTTGTACTGGTAGATAAAAAAACCCTCCCGATATCGTAATAGATGGGGGAAGAATTGTAGAGAATTCTGAATATCAAAAAATACATTCTAGTTCCTTGCTCATCAACAAGTCTGTGAGTAAGAGAAGCGTATCTAACGTAGTAAGGTCCACGAGCACGAGTGTGATTTCAAAGAGACAGTCAGAAGTACAGAAGATACAGAAGATACAGAAATATTTCAATCTTCAACTCACAAATTATGACTACTACATAAAGTAATGCATCAAATGAAACCTGGTTCATACAAATATATCCACTCCCCAAAACCCGCATATCTAAAGATATCAGCCCACGGCCCACCA
Organism: Gyromitra esculenta; assembly: GCA_038503075.1. NCBI lineage: Eukaryota > Fungi > Ascomycota > Pezizomycetes > Pezizales > Discinaceae > Gyromitra > Gyromitra esculenta. Next base: position 826,692 of record JBCAML010000005.1, read on the forward strand.
ACATCCGACCTCGGCCGAGGACCCCGTTTTCAACGCAGCATGCCTTTTACCACACAGAAGCACAGAGGGAGAAGAGGGAAGAAAAAAGAAATGAGCCTCCGAATACTACTACAGGAGCAACATACGTTTCATGACCTCTACGGGCGCGCACACACGCACACACGAAAGGGGGAAATGATGAAAAAGCAAAAGGGGGGGAAGAAAACGCGGTACATATCAAAAATCTGAAAGGAAAAGCACCCCGTCCTCCACATTCTACCAGTCAGCTCAATTCCCATTTGTTAGTCCCATGCCCCCACCATCCATTATTCCATATTATTGTCAATTTTCCACCACCTTCCAACCTTCATCACTAACTATTATTTACTGCCGCTGCTGATAATTATCATCCACGCTCTCTCATTTGCCTCTATTCCCGTCTAGTTCCTTTCCCTCTCGTGGGCTCATGAGACCTCGATATGATAACAAACCCACTAGGGCTAAGCTACTGAAGGAACCATCCTCTTGCCCTCCACGTTTTTATTGCTAGTTTCCGCTGCCTTTCCTCCTCCGGTGATTGTATTTGACGACCATCCATGGCGATAATGGAGGCCGTTTGTTGACCGGTTTCTTTGCTATATCAGCATGGAGTGTTAGATTCGAGCTTAAAGTGGAAGAGGATAGAAAGGACTTACCTGATGCAATTTCCGCTGATCCACCCCAGAGAGGAAACTAACTACGGTACAGATGGGTGGATGTATTAGCAGATTGGTCATTAAAGATGGGCGGTTCGTGAAGGCATTCTGAGCACCCGTGTGCGCGTGTTTGCATGCGCGTGTCAGTAGTACAGCAAGAGAATCCTGATGGAATTCCATCAACTAAAGCAAGGAAGGAGCAAAAATGAGCGGAAAAATGGGGATCGAGGAGGATTCGGTGTTCCTGATGGTGGTGGGTTGATGAGAAGGAGAAGGTGGAGGAAAGAGTAAGAAAGGCGGTATTGATTCTAATTAATGGAATAGCACTGGACATCCACTGGTTAGAGGCTGTGAGCGCTGTGGGTGCATCTTCTATAAAACTGGGGCGACAGACGGGATACACTACGTGTTTTCGCGCTAGCGTATGCTGTCCTAGCTATTCAATGGGCTGTTGTTGACAATAATTATGTATAGTGCATAATTTCCATTCTTTTTACTAGGAATTCTTTGAACAAGGCTGTTGCAGAAATATATTTTTGTGTCTTGACCGTGCCGAGTGATGGGGGATGATTACGCTGGTTCGCTAATTCACGTACTACATACTCCATAAAGACCCAACCTAGTGTAGTCCACGAGGATGAGGTGCCGCGGGGTTTAGTGAGAGTAGAATAAAGATCTATCTCACCTCGAGGTGCCTTGGGTTTCCCGAGGCAAATTCCCCATTATCTCGAGCAACTCGAAGCAGACCCGAAGCACCTCGAGGCATACCTCTCGCACGGCTCCAGGTTAAGGCGTGAGAGTCAGCGGCCGTTGGCACGAGGAGCGATTTCAAGAGGAGCGAAATCGATGGGTTGGTAGAGAGGAGTCATTGGGAATGATAACAGCGATGAATACATATTTGTGGTTGGAGATACTTGAATGGATGTGGGTGTTTATCTAGCTCTCACTAAGATTTCAGTATGGCATGCATGGCAGCCGGTATCGTAGAATCTTCAGGCTGTCGTACTTTCGAGCAACGGCATGTTGTCGAGCTGCTGCATAGATAGTCACTCGAAATGGTGACAGCAATGCATGTTGAATAGAATGATTATTCGTGATGCTCAGTAGACCGGTAAAGTAGTAAAGAGAAAACAGAATAGAAGAACGGGCATAGAGCCCCATATATATACTCCCTATGGAGTCATATATAAACAGGTTTATGGGGGCTCTCTGGGCGCTGAATAGATCGGCCCGAGCAACCCCCATTAGTAGCGATGACATGCCACTAGGAAACCTATAGATATATATCTATAGGCTTCCTGGAGTTCACGTTCTCGGCAAGTATACCAGTTCAGCTAGAAGGTTTGGTTGTCATGGAAGCTCCCCAAGCCGATTTAATTGGTGCCCAAAGAATCCCTATATATCTCGGCTCTAGGGACTATATAGATATAAGGCTTGCAGCCCGTCTGCAGCCTTCCTCCCTCTTCTCTTCTCTAACGCTTTGCGCAGATACCAAATATATTCACTATCACCAACGATGCAGGTGATAGTGCCAGAATATCCTGTGCCTAGCAATCCAATCAGTACCCCCCAAAAAAAACTGCAGTGAAAATGTATAAATGCCTCTATTTGCAATCTTTGAAGAAGGTATCTAAAATACACTCACGCCATCCAGGGCTATGGGAATTGCATTGCAAATATTGAAAACGGGTACCACTAACACCTCCCGTCAATCATGCCATACGCGTCAAAGCTCTTGGGAAACATTGCAACAGCCCAAGTGCCAACTCTGGCAAAAAAAAAAAATCCTACAAACCTAAAATATAAGTATAGTTACTCTCTCTTTTTCCCAAAACGGTGGATGAACACCGTATAAATCCAATCATCCGAGCCCCCAAACACACAAGACGCCTGTAATTGTTGAAAACAGAGACCGCCAGAACATATAAAAACCCACAAAATACAATCACAAAAAAAAAGACGAACGAAAAGTATAAACAAGCAGCCCAGCATCATTCCATCCGTTACGCGTATACCGCGTATGAAAAGTAAATCGCTTATCGGCCGCCTCTCAACGCCTATCCTCCCGAATATCTAATCAGCCATTGAACTACATCACAAACTTTTTACAGAAGAGTTAACGGCTCACCACCAAATGCATAAACTCCTCTCTCGTCCTAGTACTCTTCCTAAAAATCCCTGTCATACTACTCGTGGTGGTAGTCGCCGTCGTCTTACCCACGCCTCTCATAACCATACACAAATGTGAACTCTCCATAACTACGGCCACCCCCTGCGGCTGCAGAATCTCCTCAATCGCCATAGCTACCTGTTTCGTCAACCGCTCCTGCAGCTGCAGTCTCCTCGCAAACATTTCCGCGATCCTAGCAAACTTGGACAATCCGAGAACCTTCCGTTTGGGGATGTATCCGATATGCATTTTCCCTGTAAACGGGACGAGGTGGTGTTCACACATCGAGAAGATCTCAATATCCTTAACGATGACGAGTTCGTCGTGGTCCTCTGTGAAGACAGCGTTATTAATGATGGTATGAAGATTCTCTTCATATCCCTTCGTGAAGTAGAGCATGGCTTTCGCATAACGGGTTGGTGTATCCAAGAGCCCTTCACGATCTGGGTCTTCACCGATACATTCGAGGATTGTACGAATACTATCAAGAAATTAATTTTAGCTAACTAATAACCCAAAAGAAAGATGAAAGGCTTACGCTCCAGAAAGCTTATCTAGTCGTTCAACCTTCTCCTCCGGGGTAGCTTCTAATCGTTGTTTCGTCCCTACACTTGGCCACGACAACCCATCATAATCTACCGGCGGCGTCGTAACATACGGGCTTCCTGGTCTACTCGCCTCTGGTGTTACAACCACAGGAGCAAGACGCGGGTTGCCCCGGAATGCTACCATGCTTTTCGCTCGCTCTGCCTGTGCGAATTCGGAGGGTGCGATGTCGTGCTGTGGTGGTAGTCCAGTGTCGTGGATCTTGAGAGAGGCGAAAAGTTTGTTGGTGTCATTGACGAGGAATTGGGCGTTTTCAACCAAAGGCATAGTGGAGGGAACCTCAATTCCAGGGGTGGTAGTGGGAGTCATTGAGGCAGTAGAAGTATATTTCTAAAAAAAAAGGAGGGGGGGTTGAGGTTGATCTGTGGGATAGTGAAAGAGCTTTGCAGTGAACCGAAATCTTAGACGGAGGTTTTTTCTAAAAAAAAAAGAGGTACAACAACTTTTGATAAGAGAAGATCTGCTGTCGTGTACAAGGTAATAATATAACTCCAGGAACTGGGAAGGTTTGCAGAGGACTGAGACGAGCTTTAAAGAGAGAGGGAAGAGAAAGCTCTGTTCTTTAACCTTTTTTTTTGAGATCCCTGCATATCGACCCCACACCGTTACGCTTAGCTAGCCCAAAATGGCTTAATCTTGCACATAGAGTTTTTTTTGACAGATCCAGTCACAAGGAATCACTCACAACCTTGCATATCTTGACAAACGCCTAGAGGAATTGGAAAATAATCCGATCGGACAGGAGCAGAAGATTAAAGGACCCCAAGACGACTATCCTGTCAGTTTTTATTTATAATAGTACACAGGAACAACATAAACCGACCAAAAACAACACTCAACGGATCGGACACCTATTAGAAAAGTTCCAACATCGTACAATAGATAATTTTCAAGCGCCCCTCCGACATACCTGAGGATAGACTAACGTAAGAGAAACCCATATCCTCATTTATCCCGCATGCCATTCCTCCCAGAAAAAAAAGAAAAAGAAAAAGAAACGAAAAAGATGCAAATAAACGATCGATGGAAAATATCCAAAAAAAAAAGGTATCGTATCATCCCAACATTCCAGCCCAACTCCTATTTCCTTCAAGAGGATTTAAAACAAAAACAAAAAAGAATAATACAAAAAACACCAAGCGAGTGTTGCGCCATACGACATCTATCCCAACCTAGCAAAAAAGAAGACAAGCGAGTGTAGAATACAGATGATCCAACCACCCACCTCACAAAAGAATCCCTATCGCCAAAAAATAACAGCAAGAAAACATCCTAGAATGTATAAGAAGCGAAGAATAAATAAAAATAACTCCAAAATCACCAATATATACCGTGAACAAAAAACCCCCATATATACAAACTACGCCACAGGCGTTGTCGGTGTCACTTCAGGCCCAACACACCTTCCAACTCGGTCCTTGATCTCCTCACAAACGCTTCCAAGACTCTCCTGCCATTCGCTCTCCAACATCTTCACCTTCTCCTTCAGATCCTCCGTCAACACCTGCTCTTCCCTTTTCCTGCCTTCATCCTGCATCCTCTGATCATTTGAACATCTCACCTTCCAGCTGGCAGCCACATTTAGTGTCTTGATCTCGTGGAGCAAGCACAGGAGATTCGTCTGCCCCTCGACAAACTGATAGACCGATTTCTCCGCCTGCATGATCTTGGCCAGAAGGTAACGTAGTGGCTCGCGCAGATAGGCCGGGTTCTCGTGAAATTCCTCAGGTGGGACGATCGGATGCACATTTGTAAGATCTAGCGGGATCTTCTCAAAGCACTCAACAATCAACGGCGCAACCTCCCAAAACGCAGAAATCTGTTTCTCGACGCCCTTGATGACATTGCTCTCAACGATATCCAAGAACCCACCATATCTAGCATGAGATTCTTTGTCCGCAGCCAACCGCCTCGCATTCTCATCGCGTGTGAAGAAGTCCTCCGCTTCACGGATCTTGTCGGCTTCGCGTGAGACGAAGAAGGGTGTGATAACGACCTCCTTGTAGCGTCTATTTCGCTCGGCGAGGAGGTCGGAAACTTCACGGTGGAGCTGCTCGCGTACATCAAATAGCCATTTCAAGCAAGTCAGCTTCTCGAGGATTTCAGGTACCTCATCGCCCTCTTCTTGGCCGCCACGGGGTGCGTCAGCGGAGGATTTGATTTCCTTGACGAGGTCGGAGTAGGCTGCGGAAGCAGCAACAATGCGTTCCTGGAGGTCGGAGTGGGCGATGTCAACGACCTGGGTTTGAAATAGATCGAATTCGTTCTTAAGAGACTCCTCTGAGAGTGTGTCTTCGCGGGCTTGGAAGTCGCTGTTGAGAGATTCGAGTTGATCGAAAGAGAAGCGTTTGCTAGGACCGTTACTGTTGCCATTTCTAGTGGTATAGAGCTGTTGGATGTATTCAGAGTGTTGATTCCTACGTTTAAGGGCTTCAATGGCGAAAGCTTCCTTGCGCGCCGTAGAGGCGGCATTGAAGTCACGTTTTACGGCGTTGACGGTGGAGAGGTCGTTTAGGGTTCTAACAAGATTACGGAAGACAGCCAATTGTGGGTGCGCGTTGTTAACCGCGGGATATTGACGCGGAAATGGAGGAAGGAGAGTAAGTAGTGGCGCAATATCAAGACTTGTCTTGACCCGTCTTGCAGGTGTAGATCTAGTCCTCGATGCCGCCGGCCGAGACCGAGAGCGTGAATATTTCCTGTCCGGAGGGAAAGCTGCACTTCCAGCGAATTCGCCGGCATGCACGGAGTTCCGCGGGGTGGTGGCATGTTCTGCGATCTCCCTGAGAGATGCGCGAGGGGCTCTAGGATGCCGATTACGGCCGAACCCAAATTCATCATCGCCCATCCCATCAGAGCGAACCGCGAAATGATCGCTATCCGCTCTTGACCCACCTTCTATGCTTGCTTCCCACCATCGAGAAGACGTCCTCCCACGCGAAGATTCCTCGTCCCGAATCCGGGCATCCAACGCAGCTTGATCCTCGAGTGTTGTTGAATTATTATTAATATACTGCCCCCACCATTGCGAATCTGGCCTTCTCTTCCTGTTCGCCTCCTCCGAATTTCCCATTTCCACATCTTCACCATCCATCCCCCTCAATACCGGCGAAATCGGCGATAATTCTTGAGTCGGCCCTTCCGGCGAGGAGAACGCCTTCCCCAATTGTCCCATAATAACCGACTTCATCTTCTTGACCGCCCCCGGATACCGCTCCTCTCTCAATTGGCACTCTCTAACAACGAAATCCAACCACAATTTTACCCGCTTTTCATCTGATTGCGCGGAAGACTCCAGTCTAATCATTTTCCTGTGCCTCTCTAACGCTGAAACATAAAATCCATCCGTAGTCTCCTCATCCTCTAAAAGCGGAGCTTGAAGTTTCATGTTGACAGGGGGCATATTCGGAAGGTGCAGCAAATGTGAAATAGGCCTATTCCTTCCATGTTCCTTCTCTCCCGCTGGCGGGGGTGTCGGGAGTTGTTTCGGGGGTTCCTCGGTTACCGGCGACGGGGTAATGAATTTAACGGGCTTGCGTTTAATGATCCTATTTTCTGGCGAAAACGGAGGGGTCCCACGCGAACCCTGTGGTTGCGGGGTGGTGTCGCGGTCGAAATCAATCAGGGGCGCAAAACCAGATTGTGTGTCTATCCGTGGTGCGCTACCTCTCCTGCCCAGAATTTCGTCTGCAGGAGTAGTAACCCGAGACATGTTTTGTTTCCAGGGGTTGTTGTTGTCATCGTGCGTAGCAATCCCCAATCCGTCCTCCTGTCTTGAACTCGGACCTGGAGAATTCTTCTTGTACGGCGCTTCTTCGCCCTCCATTTTCCTCTTTGGGGGAAGTTGGGGTGGCGATGCAGTGATTTCGAAAGATTTAGGCGCGATCGTTGCAATGCTCTCCATCGACATTCTACCCTGTTGTACTTGAGGCGGCGATCGACTTTGCATCCGCATTTGAACGGGCGAAGAAACTGACCTACCCTGCTGTTGGCCGACGATTCTAGGAACACTGGAATTTCTAGGTGGCGGCCCTGGTGGTGGTGGGGGAATGCTACCACGACCCTGCGAATCACCCCTGATAGCTCCTGGCGGCATCGGCCTGGGTAGTGAATTATCTCTAGGCGGAGGGCCTGGGGGAGGCGGTGGGATTCGCGAAAGCGAGTCGCCTCTCACCGAACCTGGAGCTTGCTGGATTGGAGCACGCTCATGAGGCGATTCAGAGTTAGCTCTTAGACCCATTCCCATACCAACATGCATAGCTGCGTTGCTAGCACTGTGGGTACGCCTTGCAGGCCCTGGTTGTGGTCCAATGACCATCGGCGACGTGTCCCGCCTCATGGGGGGGGGACCTGGAGGTGGAGGCGGTATGCTGTTGGGTATGCCTGGACGCCGTGTTGGGGGACCTCGTGAGTCGTTTCTTGGGGAGACTATTGGGCTGGATGGAGCAGCAATTTCAGGGGAGGGATACGAGGTTTGTTGTAGTCCTGATGGTGCATATCCTTGTGTATTGATACCTGAGCCGGCCGGAGGAGAGTAGTTTCTTCGGCGTGAACTATTATTCCAATCTGATTGGTCCCGAGAGAGCGGTGCATACGGTGATAAAGGTGTCGTATTGGCGCTGCTTCCTACTGATGGTCCATGGGAGAAGAGGGGAGAAAAGTTTTGGCTAGTTGCGGTTGAAGGTGTTATCTGCGAAGGTGTCATCGGCGAATGATTTCGATTTGCTGGCGATACTGGGGTCGTATTGCTGCTGTTGTAGGGCCATGAGTTCTGGCGTTGGTGCGGCGGACTAAGTTGTAGGCGGGGGTTCAAGTGATGTCGCGCGGCTTGTGGAGGGGAGTATGGCGGTGGAGGGGCTACAAAGGTGTTAGTCCAATGCAAGCAGATAAGACGAACGGTACATCACTAAATGAAAAATAAAATAAACAGCCGCCAGGAAGGAGTCTAGGATTACGAATTGAGAAAGCGAGTAATAGGGATGTATATAATAGGGAGAAGAATTTTTCCCAAGAATAGTGATTGACTATAAGAAATAAAAGGCTCTATACCATCCTCCCCGGCCGGTCTTGGAACAAATCCTCCTCCATTCGCCGCGACAGGTCCATAATGTTGCGGGTTATATTCTCCGCTTTCACCAACGTCCTGGTTTCTCATAGGGCTAATACTGTTTCTCATAGGGCTGATGCTGGGTCGTCTAGGTCCATACCCTGCGGCGACAGCAGTAGCATTTGAAGTCGCAACAGTAGGTGCACCGGTTCCAACAGCTCCCCCACCGAGACCGCCTGGGTATAAGGCTGGGTTATAACGGGCATATGCGCCAGTTGCTGCTGACGCTTGGTGGTTTTGGAAAGCATAAGGCGATGCCATTGTTGTGGTGTTGTGGTGCTTTGTCCTTAGTCCTTGGTTCGCGATCCGTGTCCGTGTCGGCGGGTTGAGTCTATCGTAGTGTTCGTCGGGATCTCTCCGTATTTCCTATGCGGCCATTCCGTGGGATCCCGTGGGGCGCAGTCAAGCTCCGTGGCGAGCAGTGTCGCAGCGCAAAGGGAGGGAAAAGAGAAGAAATGGGAGAGAGCGGGTAGTCCTGGTGTATATGAATACACGTCAAGCGGTGGATCCGGAGTGTTGAGAGAGCGTTGGAAGAAAGAAGGGGGAGGGAGAGAGATTAGAGAACGAGAACGAGATCTCTCTCGTTCAATCAGTCAGTCATCCATCCATCTATTCTTTCATACAGTCCATTCCTTGGGTCGTAGGGGAGGGGGACTCCCGACAGGATGGCGGCGCCTAAAAATAGGAAATATGTGCAATCACTAGCCAGATCGGTGATTCGTTTCCGAAAAAAGATCCCGGTAAATTCTCACACACTCACCCATCACTCTCAACCAAGGCATCGTCTTGGCAGGAGAGAAAACGAACAAGGAACGTTGGGGCCAGCACTATCTCAAGAGGGGAAAGATTACTGCCAAAAGCAAGAAAAGGAAGACATCAAGATGCCAGATGGCGCTTCAATTTGCTGCGAGCAGCACAGGCGATTTATTTTTGGAGCCAACCATGCTCGTCCTGGACCCTCCTTACCGACTGGGCCTGATAGCCGCCCTCCCAAACATCCAACAGCCAACCAACGTGGGGCTATTTCCGGTGGGACAAGGGTTAACTGCGCGGGGTGGTGGTGACGAAGAAGCGAGCGGGGCCAGCGGACAAAAAACGTGCTGAGTGCACCTTACTCTCGCCTGTGCCGCCAGCACTTTCACCCATACACACCAGCTCAACCCAGCCAAAGGCTACATGTAGCCACTAGATCTCGCTTCAGCTAGAAACACAAATATCTAGCATACCCGCCCATAATTTGTAGGACTACATGAAAGCACTCTGCAAATCTGGCAAGGGACTGAAAGCAGAGTAGAGAGGCCCATGTTTTTTCGAGCTAGCGTTCCGGTCACTGCATAACGAATGTGTAATAAACGGTCATTATTCCCCTGTTATTTATGGTTCTGGAGTTGGTAAAGGCACACCCACAGTTGGCTGTTACACACGATGAGGAATCCAAGAACGACCAAGAAATCGGCACGATCCCTACAGGTCAGGTACCGTACCTGACCAGCCTTTCCGTGATGAGAATAGTAGTCGATAAAAAGCTTATCTAGTGTCATGCATTTACGGGCGTAAGTAGAAGAAGAAAAAAGAAAAGAGAGAAAGCCATCAGCTGCAGCATTCATACTTACTTCCCCCTGAGTCGACAAGCATATTAATAGTTCGAATGTGGAATGCGCAGTCTTGGGGGAAGGCATGACGCCAAGGATGAATGATTAGCCTTTTTTTCTTTCTCCCAAAGTGACTAAATCAGGGATTGGCCTGATGAAGGGACGATAGAGAAGCCGTATATTTCATCGAAAAATAGAAAGAAATTGGGGTCTGACAAGCGAACCGTGGGAGTAAAGGGGAGGAAGGTTTGTCATCACGAGAGCAGATCATACGTGTAGTTGCCAAAGCCATAAAAGGAGAAAGAAGGTGATGGGGAAGGACAAGTGACGTTGAGCGAGCTCACGTGACTTGATGGCGCAGAGCAGGGGATAAGCAGCAGGTGCCTTATTCTGCAAAGTTTAAGTCTATGGGAGAACCGGGCGGCGATCCTTAGATTCCAAAAAAACAGCGTAGTACAGGAAAACCCTCACCAGGGTTTGTTGTCGCATCACAATAAGTCACTCGATTGTACAAAACCGAAATGTGATTCTTGATCCATCTAGCTGGCTCGGCCCAAGTCTCGGAAGTTCCTCGGAGGCGGCTCAGTGAAACTTTAGAAATAGAAGATGGAATTAAATACGTATATATGGGCGCCTGCCAAAGATGTGGGGGCTACGGAGTCACCTGCTACAGAAATAAATTATACTTCAGCAGATGGGAATTTTTTTCGTTATAGGCTTGGTAGGAATGAGGGAACGTGAGGGACAATCTACTCCCCCAAACTTCTATGTGATCGATTTCAAAAACCATACTCCTATAGAAAACCTAGAGCCAGTCTCCTAGGAAAGGCGAGAAGTGCCCAAAAATAATTCTTGTCGGGACTGGTTTCCGTACTCTTATCGTTATAGCCAGTATTCCTATAGGGTGATTACGTTGTGTGTACAATAAAAATAAATATATGCACTGTTCAATCACCCTATAAGGATAATCGCATGCTCGACAGCCTAGATTTCTATTTACGGGTATGACTTGGTTTGTAAGCATATGTGCCCTAGAAGGGTATAAACTTTGATCCGAAGCGAGCCCTTATAGGGAAAACGAACTGTAATTATAGAAAAATAGGCTAGGTACGAGACACCGTTAGTCTAAGATTTCGGCGGTTTCGCCCTTAGCCTAATACATTCCAAAAACTGCAATGGACCGAGTGATCTACGATGATTGTCGCTGGAGCGGGTCGGTAGCATTCACATAAAATCACGGTGCGTCACTCGACTGTTGTGATCACCTCTACGGCATCTTTTTCGATTCTTAGAGGGGATGTTTTCTCCTTCGATAAAAACTAGAAATCTTTAGGCATAAATAGCGCCATGGGATGTGTTATTATAATCATTTTGGCGATAGGCTGACTCGACGGATTTGTCGGGATTCTAATTTCACGATGCATGAGCTAGTCTAAGAAGGTCGGAGGAAAAAAAAAAATGCATTACCCGAAAGCCCTGGGAGCCTGTAGAAGAGCGAATTGACCACGACGTGATTTGAACACGCAGCCTTTCGATCTGGAGTCGAACGCGCTACCGTTGCGCCACGCAGTCATGTCGAGAACTCTCGGTTCTCATTACCTCAGACCCTCAGAGGCGTTTGTTCTTGGCTTCTTTGGTGGTTCGGGGTTAATCTCCACGGCTCTAGCTCTTAGGACCCGATATGTTGACTAATAGGGGTGCATTACAGTATCTATCGCAGGGAATAAGGCGCATAATTTGATTTAAACCTCTCTATATTGAGATGGTGCTGTTGGTCCTCAGAATTCTAATCGTGATGAGCAGTGAGTGTGAAAGTAATTGAAAAGTAACCCTAATTGAATTAGAGGATAGTAAAAAGTTGTGACAAAGGGTGACAAATTAGGTTGATTACTTGCGCTCGATTGAGCTGTCACGATATATATTAAGATCAAAATAGAGAAGCTCCTCTACGAAATAAAAAATTGGAAATAACAGCAAACTACACAAAAAAAAGGACCTTTCGAGTTTCTATCGCCCCCGCTGGTCTTAAACTCCGGTATGAATGAATGAACGGAGACAATATAATAGGTTGTCCTAGGTGCTAGCCCCGTAATACTTTAACAGCATCGTGAAACGCAGCACTGACTTTTCGATGCCCCCAATTCGCGCCACTCCGTTTTTCGCCATGTAAAAAACTATAAAAGTCTCTTGAGACTTGGTAGCAAGCAACGTTGTTTGATTGCCACATTGCCCCAAGCACGTAGCGCGCACAATGTATATAGTCTCGTCGGGTATTGAGGTAGAACGGTTTTCTGCAGTGGAGCTAGCAGAAAGGTAGGCTAGCTGTATGTTTTTGGTTTTTGGTATTCGCGTCTAATATAATTCGGACCATTAACTTGTCAACGATTTCCAGCCCTGGTTGTGAGCTATCATGATTGAGGAGAAATAGATGGTTATTTGAAGGACTCCTTTTATCGGATACACCATGGCATGCGAAATGTATAGCATGGTGTGGGGGGAGCTTCGCAGGGACCTGGGAAACGCTTGGGCGGCACAGCGCAGGTGAAATTAATCTATCTTTGATTATATTAGCAATATTTTCGGCCTCCTGATTAGCACTTGTAAGAGGGTCTGCGCCGGTGGTTGTGGACATAGTAACTAAAAGAAGACGGGAATCTGGTTTGCTGAATAGCTCCAATTTCCTCTGGCAGGCATAGGAAATAGCTTTAATTGTTGGGATGTGTGGTGAAATGACTTGGGTGAAGGGGTTGCGTGCCGAGTCGGGAGAATGATCGCCAACTGCGTGGGAAGGTGCCGTACTCAGTGATCTTTCTCCAATCTACCAAATCCGGGTTAAGCTGGTATCGGTAGCGTTGAGTTGAAGATCGTTAAAAACCGGCTCCACGGTCACATCCCACAACTAGAGAAGCAGTTCCTTCACTTTTTCGTTTCTCGAAACGTATGTGAGGAATGTTCCCCGAGTGAATTTTTGATTTGTTTGTTCCATATTTTCCTTAACGTCTGCGTATATTAATTTTGGAAGTTCTAACGACTTTATGGGGGAAGTTGCTATAATAATTGCGTCGCTTCGATATTGAGCACTGTTGAAGACAACAATTGGACTTTCTTTTGCTATCATTATGAGGTCTTCTGGAGGGGTGGGAGTTGAAACCATTCAAGGTCAGGTAATTGTCGGATAAAAGCTAATGTTTGTTCAATTTCTTTGGCTGCCAGTCGATGTTCTCTCCGTTCATCCTCGAGCCTATCGTACCTCTTTTGTATTTCAAATGGGGAATCAATCTCGATACGAAGGCTGCTAAATTGTCGAAGATACCTAGATGCTTTAGTCTGAGCCTTGAGAGATCGCTTCTGGAGTCAATAACAAACCCATAGCGATTCCACGGCCAAGTTTCAGCAACCTTAGGTAGTGCGACGTCTCTGCACCCGCCTTGAGGAATATAGAAGCAGCCTCCTAGCAAGCTCGAGTGTGTTAGACAATTTATGCTGTTGATCATCTCGCTCCAACAACCGTGGACTTGATTTTGACAGCATTTTGACAGCACCCCTGAAAAGAAAACTTGATTCTTGCCCACTCTCCTTGACAGTGAGCAAGTTAGCAACTACATAAACTCCGATGATATAATCGCTGGGTGGCGCCAATTTGGAGTTCCAAGCATCCTGAAAAATACGAACAAGTTCATCAAGATCTTCGTTGCTGTTGTTAGAATGCGTTTGCAGTGAATATCTCAGCATTAGTTTGCCACTCAAGAACTTCAGTTTAGATGCTCTATTGGGATGATCTAGAAGAATTGTCGCTACTGCCTCTCTAGTTCGCATGACAGATTTCTCAAGATCATCAAGAATCCCAAATCTCTGAGATCGAGGCCCTCTAGTATCACGAGCGGATCGCTCGTGTTGCTCAAAATTTACTAATGTTTTCTACTATGTTGGCTAGCTATATATAGGATTTTTGATATAACTGCCTCGTTAGGATGGCTGATAAGAGCTACTGCTGGTATGTCTTCGGTCTCGATGGTGGCACGCCGGGGTCCTCGGGGACTGCAAACGGACTATTTCTAATTCTTGAAATGCTGCATAGACTTTCCAGCACATTGCTCAAGTTTTCCGGTATGGTGACTCGGGTTGAATGGGTTGAAGGGTTGCTGCGAATGTATCTTCGGTTTGAATAAAGGCACGCTCGGACTCCCCCAAAACTAAATTGCTCATGAATGTTATCTGCTATTCTTTCTAGGCTTTCTAAAACGCCACAAAAATTGTCTGATATGGCTAGTTGCTCAGAGTCTTAGGGAATTGCTGTGAGTGCCCCTGGATTCGAATGGTGACTTTTTCGAGGCAATATTCGGGAGCCCTCGACTGCTTGCAGCGGCCTTCAGACGTGCTTCTAGGGTTGCTCGATATGCTTGAAGGAGGTCCGATATCTTCCTCCTCTTTTAGTATACTGCTAATCTGTAGGTCTTTTGGATTTGCGAGTAGATTATGTTGCATATATTTTTGGATGCTTGGAGATTTGATCCAACGTTTCTTGTGCGGGCCGTCGTTAATTTCCGTACGCGCATTAAATGGTATTTATTCCATTCACTCTCCAATCGAAGGATCAGCTTCCATAGATTACTCTCGGGTAACTGGCATGTATTCTTACGAGGTGCTTCACTGAATGGAATATTCTTCTCTGCCTTTCTGAGATTTGGGTTTGGATTTGCTACTGCGTGGATGGGCAAAGTTTGTGCGCAGTTCATTCACAGAAGTCGCAAATAGCCTAGCCTACATTAATTTACACGGAGGCTGATTTTTTCGACTCCTGATTTTTTTTCATTCTAAGCACGATGCAGGTTGTGCTGCACAAGATCGACATAGAAGCGCTTAAGCTTTGTTGGAAACCCAAGGCGTGCCCGTACTACCGCACAAATGATAGGGTCGATGGCTCTGCTCACAATATGATAACATAACTCGTAGAATATGATAGAGGAGAGTTTACAAAACTATATTTATGTAATACATTTACAAATTTAGATCAGTAAAAATATAATTTTTCTTAGCTAGGGTTGGAAGTTCATGGCCACTTGAAATAGTCTATTAGTTTATGTACTGTAGTTGGACTAGATGATCGACCACACTGGTTTCGACTTTGGTATTTACTGTTGAAATAGGCGGGAACCAAGGGTAGTAATAGCTCGATTGCTTGCTTGCTCTCCTGCCGCCCGCGCACCTAGTCTATATACGTATACCTGCTTCTCTACCAACAAAGGTTCCCGTACTCTTTCCTATTCTAAACCGTACCCCGATGTCTTTGCTCAAGCTTGCATGTCGAAACCGGCGCCGAGGGATCTCGCCAAGAGATAGCTTAAGCACTGACTGCTTGAACGCCGAAGCCCATACCTATTAGGAATCCACTTCCAACATTTATATGATAAGTCAAACGAGTGACTATCTATGATGATCTTGCTAGGTGATTATTGTTGAAGTTTGATAAGAACGAATTGATTGATCTATCCAAGTAATTGTAGAGAGTAAAGGGCAAGAAAAAGAATGAAGTACACAGTATATATATAGTAGCAAGTACCCCGCAATTAGCGTCCTACTAGTCTCAACCTTACTAGTTTCCCACGTGCACGAAAGCACTTCTTGACAATTATGACTACTTAGTAGTAGTAGTAGATCTTTAGAATAATTTTAGTCTTGCGTCCAACCACGTCTTCAAATTCCTGTAGTTCAGAGTGATCGTAGGTACTAGTAGGAGATCATATAGTAATTATGCGCACATATACGTGAACCAATATGTGAAACACCGCTATTGGTGTAGGGCGATACCATGGCGTAAGGTAGTGGTCTCACTCCTAAAAGCCAAGTGCCTATGTAAAAGATAAAAATAAAATCTTGTGGGAGGCAAGCCGCCAAATTTGGTGGGGGTTTGAATCATGTCCGGAAAAAAATCAAGGATGAGACAGTTAGGACCAAAATACCATGAGATCAAGGAGTTCAGGCTGGGGATGTCAGGAGATATCGCCAAGAATGGCCGTGGCTATTAATACTCTGTCGGAAGTTGTAAGTACGTACATAATTAATTTTTACCTGTATTTAACTGGGATATGAATACATGCAACAGCAACTACCCCCCTCTTTTTGTTTTTTTGGTAGATTCTGAATGTTAGTGTGCGCCCCCGAAAGCATGATCTGGATTTCCAGGAGTTAAGTCAGCACTGGATCTAAACGTAGCTCTACAAGTTATGGAAATGCATCAGTAAATGCATCATATTTTGTTAGGTAGATTTGTGCGGGAAAATCGTCCGTAAAAATCGTTTTTGTCCTTAATAATAACTGTGGGAAAGTCGTTTCGAAGATACATACATAGAATTATTGTAAATGCATCAGTAAATGCATACTTCGAGAAACTATACACATTTACAGACGACTTTGCTGATGCCTTTCTCGACGACTTTACCAACCCTAAAAAATGGAAAAAAACAGAAATCTAAAAGATATTCCTAGGAGTTGAACCTGAGTTGTCCGATTTTCCTACCACCTTTCCTACCGCCTACACTATCAACTTGAATATATTATTGTTAATAAACCCCTATTTATATCAAAGAAAGTAGTAAAATATAAATTTCCTGATGCATTTACCGACGACTTTCTATCCTTGACGACTTTACTTACGACTATACAGACGATTGATCTATCCAAGACTTTATAGCGGGAAATGCATTGGGTTACACATTTCCACTATGAAGTCATCTATAAACGCATAAAGCTACACTTTTTCCACTGTAAAGTCGTCTGTAACTGCATCATTTTGTGTCTTTTCCCGAGTCCCTGTATGGAGAAACCATAAAACGATGCATTTACACGCCCGATAGAGTAGTAGAGATCGAAGGGGAAACCTGGAAGAAGTGGTGTGCTTGGCTTGGAGGACTTTCTCCCCATCGTGATAATCCACCGTCGATGAATCAAGCCAAACGACTAGAGTGAACTACTGCACTATGCATATGTAACACGTACTCTTCCATTGTTTTCGCCTCCTTTAGGTGGGCGGCCTTTTCTTCCTTGTTCTGTGCACGAGTTTCATCCGCATCGGAATTAGCTATCCCTAAAAAATTAATTGACTCTAGGTGTAGGTTTTCTTTTACCCACATTGCTACATCAACCCAAAAACTCGTAAATAGTTTACTATGCTGTATAGAGAACTGGCGAAGCGATTTTTTATGAAGGTTCGAGAAAGCATAGAGTTCATGGTCATGCATATCAATCCCTACGAAATTGATTTCATCCAAACGCGTGGATATCTGTTGGTCATCGAGAAGATTTGTGAAGCCGACGGTAATATCGGGCCTGACACTAAAGTGGAGACTGAGTTTCCCCGATACCTACTTTAGTTGACGAGAAAACGACGGCTAGCGGGTTTTCCTGAAGGTATGGAGCCGCATACTCGTGATTTTCGGTACCGAGTCTAGACCTCTTCAAGAAAAAAGCAGAATTCTATTCCACTTTATTATTACTTAAATAAATTGCATATGTGTTCGGTTATCTCATTTTTTTCCTTTCCATTGAATAACAAATATTTTGGTCGAGTTCTGTCCGTCCATCTCAAATCCGTTGTGTTGTAGTACTTTAAAACCCGCAGGGTCTTGTTAAACGCAACTGTGTGTACAGTCTCGTTCGAAAAGTCTTGACACCCCTCATCTCTATTAAGCACGACTGCCGACGGGTTGAGGCTATAATTTTTGTAGAAGATAGTTATGTGAAGTAGTTAGATGTTATTCAGCATCTGAGGATCTCCACAGTTTTCCGCTCTTTTGAATTACTGTTTTCCAGTTCGATTCGTAGCTATTTAGAGCACACCTAGTTTATTATCAACGATTAATAGGGTGCCAGGAATTATGTGAACGTGACTGTACATACGTAATAAATCACACATACCAAGCCTGCATCCACAACCTTCGAGCTGTAGCACAGGGGCTTACGGGTGGACGGCGGATACGGTCTGATGGCGGACAGGATCTTTTCTGACTTGGCACGTCCAGATGGGTGATCTACGCTGACAAATACGGTAATTTTGGGCACCTGTCCACCATCAGGCCGTATCCACCGTCCGTCCGTAGGTCCCTATAAGTTTAACATTTCTCTTATCTAAAATCCGGTATACCTTAGTCTGATATTTCCCCGACTTTACTACAGGGTCCCCTCTAGAACTGGGGGCCCGCTTCTTCAAGTATCAGATATGACAATATAATTAACGTTAGATTGCTTTTTTCCTTTTTCCCTTTTTCGTCTTCCGAGTAAAATCGCGGCGTCCAGTCCTCGCGTTACAATTGCTGCCTTCTTCTCCTAAACGTTTTGTGGAAGAAAAAGCCAGCCTATCCCTATTATCGTGATCACGCCTTAAGCTTCTATATAATGAGCCTATAGAATACGGACGAGTTACTAAAACATGCTACTCCTCATACCGTGTTTCTACCGCAGTACTGTCCCGAGATCTTATATATCCTAAACAGGTTAGATTGATATTTTAACCGAACTAATGGAACGGAAAGTCGATTTTGTCGGGTAGCACTAAACTTTCCACGGAGCGTTTCCGGGCTTGTCCGCGGGAAAAGAAAAATTGCCAATGGAGGTTGCAGTTTTCCTCCCTTATCTGCCCGTTTAGGAGGAATATGGCGTGACATGTGTGAGTACATATAGAGCTGAGATGGAACCGGCCCTTTAAGAACCGTTCTATAGATACATGTAGAGTACTTTGAATCCTGTTTGAGTGAAACAGCGCTTGGAAGCAACCTCGGCTCGTGATTTGCCAAGGCTTTTGACCGGTGCCTATGACAATTCCCGATGGGAATACCGACATCTGAGTTGGGCCATAACCAAATAAATAACGATGCAAGTATTTCTGATGACGAGACAATGAGCGATGGGCTTTTAAGTATTGGTTGGTGATTCGAAATTTCCCTTTTCCCGATGCCTGTAACTGCGACAGGTTGAGCGACGGGAATTAGATGACCGCGTCGTTAGAGGTGTCAATCATGTTGTAGATAACATACGATCCCTCAACACTGTATGTATACATGTATGCTGAGTACATGTAGGTAAGCCAGTAAAACCCCCTTGCAACTGAGGGTACTAATTAAGCGCCGGTTTCTTAGATTATTATTCAGGAATTGTGAGGGGTAGATCAAAGGATATCTTAAAAGTATCAATAGATGGTTTCTCCTGGTGTTTAGAGCAAAACGTAAATTTCTTTGTGAACTAAGAACACGATAAGTGCTCACTCACTAAGTTGACCTGAGACCTGGGGCAAGAAGTGCAGTTTCCCGGCTCAAAGCTTGCCAGGAGCTTGAATCTTGATTGGGAAGGGGGATTTTCGTTATATATCCAATGTTCGGGTATGTCCCCAAGCCAACGCTCGGCATTGGCTTTACTCTTTACATGGATAGAGCGAAAGAGCCTCAGCAACCCCTAGCTTAGTTTAGCTTTCGCGTATCTATGACAGGGATCGCACGTTGTTTTCAGCATAGGCCACCTGCACTTTTATAAGGCTTAATTTCAGCATCATGAATCCGCAATGGATATTACTCTTGCGACCGGATGAGTTGGCAAAATCTAGATGCTCCCATATATCTGGTTGGTGAGAACGTAGCACATTGTTTTTACTTAGCGAATGCTGGGGCACTCGGGTATTAGGTTTGGGATCGCGTTCTTCCCTTAGTGGCAAGTTGATAAGCCGTCTGCGCTCCATTTCTGAGCCCGGAGTACATTCTCAGAGGGATTTTGCTCCGATACGGGACAAGCCTACTGCATATGATATATGCAGAACTTGTCTTAGGTTCAAAAACGCACCTCGAGGATAATAAATCCTAGAGAATGGGCTAAGTAGATTGAGTGGATCCTTCCACACACCGCAAGTTTATAAGATGGATGCAAGGAGACCGGTTTTCTAGCGTGAATTCTTTATCTACTAGAAGCTCACTAAGTTCCCATCTTTTCCCCAAAGATCGTCCAAATAGCTTCAATCTTGAAAAGGTTGGAATCTCCTATTAGAAACATGGCCAACTTTATAGGCCTTTACATAATGGCTATGGCCCTTCTGGTGGTTCGAATTGAAGCAGCGGCATTGTATGTTTTCTTTCCCTCGTTAACGTTGTTACGAACGATTAAAGTCTGTCTTGTGATGCTGACCATGGACGTCGTAGTTCGAAAGAGAACATTCAGTCGAGAGCACTTACCTTCAGCTATGGAAATACCAAAGTACGAGGTGTCAATCTCGGAGGATGGCTTGTGTCAGAGCGTGAGTTACATCCCAAGAAATTATTTCGTCCATTTCATCTCTGACTTAATCGTATATGGTTATAGCTTGGATCACCCCGTCTATCTTTGATTCTGTCCCTGGTGCAGTCGATGAGTACACATTATGTTCAATCGTTGGAATGGCTGCATGCCAGGACAAACTGGCTGCCCACTGGAAGTAATTAGACGAGCATTACTCCTACGCTTTTCTCCGAGATTTCTGCTAATCCTGAGACCGATGATAGCACATTCATCACCGAGTCCGATTTCCAGCAAATTGCGGCTGCGGGTCTAAACCACGTTCGTATTCCGATTGGGCACTGGGGTGTTACGCAGTCTCCTCCATACGCTTTTGGCCAGATGGACTATCTAAATAAGGCTATTGGCTGGGCGCGTTCTGCTGGACTGAAGGTTTGGATTGATTTACATGGCGGTTCGTTCTCGTAGCTATAATACTCTATGCTAGGTTTGGAGCGCTGACAAAAGTTTACATCTAGCTCCGGGCTCTCAAAACGGGTTCGACAACTCTGGGTTACGTGATCACATCGAATGGCAAACCGGTAATAACGTTCAAATGACCATTGAAGTTATCCGGAAACTCTCAAATGCCTATGCTACGGGTGAGAGTAACGACGTTATAACTGCTATCGAAGTACTTAACGAACGTATGTTCTTATCCTCGACTAGCTAAACAGAATAACTCAGAAACTAACCATTATATTTGTTTAGCTTTGGGCCCTAACTTGGATATCAATAGGATTAAACAGTACTGGTATGATGGTTGGGGCACTGTTAGAGAGGTTAGTGACATTGCAGTTGTTATTGGCGACGCTTTCTACGATCCGGCCTACTGGAATGGATTCATGACGAATGGGTTCAATAATGTGATCCTTGACACCCATCATTATGAAGTCTTCAACGATGGTCAGCTCTCATTGAGTGTCCAGGATCACATAAACTCTGCGTGCGGCTTTGGGCGGTCACTGCGTCTACTAGACAAATGGACAGTGGTAGGCGAGTGGTCAGCTGCCCGAACAGACTGCACTAAGTACCTTAACGGTGTTGGTCGTGGTGCTCGGTGGGAGGGTAACTTTGCCGGGGCTAGTAACCATGGCAGCTGCGGAAATCGTGTCTCAGGATCTACTGGGACCTACTCAGCACAGGACAAAGCCGATACAAGGGCTTAGTAAGACCCTACTTCTAGTCCTGTTGGTTGATAGATCGGTCCTAACCTAGGATAAATAGTATCGAAGCACAGCTCGACGCCTATGAGCAGGGCGCGGGATGGTTCTTTTGGACGTGGAAATCGGAGGGATCTCCGGATTGGGAGATGAGAGATCTCATTGCCAACGGATTGTTCCCTCAGCCATTGACCAATAGACAAGGTATGTTATCTACACTCGCCTTTGGCGAGCGTTTTGTGACTCCTTCTCACTTCCATCTTCCAAGTAGCGACTATGTACCCGTAAGTTCGCTAACCGATAACTCGCATTGATAGTGAGTAATCGCTGTGGTTTTTAAGGCCTTAAAATTTAAGGAAGAGGCCTCTTAATGTCCTTTTAGCATGACGCTTACGATAGTTTCTTAGTGATTTTGTTTGGGCTGGTCTTCTTTTCCTTTTATACTCTTTGGAGTGTTGCATCGACATCCAAAATCTGTGCGTATTATGGTCATACCGAATAAATAGCGCGGATAAAGGCCTGCTTAGGCTTAATTGAACTTGCGACGGTATCGCATGTAGCAGACCTGTATCTGCTATTGGTTTGTCGTGGTGTAGATCTCAATGCCCTGCAATAGTTAATTCATGTGCTATTGCGCATGGAACCAATACATGAAGATCACTGATAGCTATTACGTGTGTAATGGGAGAAATAAAAGATCGGGTGGCATGCATACACGGATGGATAAGGCCGGACTTTACTTACGTTGAAGCTCTCTACTCATGTCGCCAGAATTAATGTCGGTCACGGGCTGACTAATGAGCGGGAGATTCGGATTTGATTGGTCAAATTCGTCACGTGACTGACAATAATACCGGTGACATGAGTAGATAAGACAAAATTAGTGTGAAATATATTGTAGAAATCTAAGAAGTTCACAGTGTTTTCAACCTCAACCTCTTAAGCTTAAGGTGATACTGTGATTATTATATAAAATGCGTCGAGGTATATTATAAGGTTCATATCACGAGGGAACTGTGTGGAGATCTGCGGTTTATCGGTTGACGATGATTAGTTATTCGGTGCAGATGTGATTTACCTTCGAGTGACGCTGCATGACCTCTACTGAAGCTTAAACTAATACAAAGCTCTATTTTTTTATGATGCAGAATCGGTTAACATGTACCTATACATGACCTGAGTATAGTACTAACGAGTCCGATACTTTTGGCCCGAACTGTCTCACGCTTAGACTCAACAATGTTGCACTTTTTTTTTTTTTTTCATAGCCATTTACGCCATAGCTAAGACCTAAACGTTCATTTCAAATACTCATGATCATGGAAGCTCGATCCACTCAAAATTCATTCTCTTGGTAGAGCCTCTTTCCCGAGATCTTGACCTTTTGAACTGAAAACAGGCGACTAGGAAGGAGGTATATGTTAATTATATGTAATTTGCATACCATGTGTGTAACTATGTGGCATGATTCGGCAAAGATGCAAAGAGTCGTCAACTATATCTCCCGTATCAAACAGCCTCTTAATACTCAACTTTAAGGGTTCATATAGGGACCAGCACCAATTGCAACATCTGGCCCTGGAATAAGCTATTACATAAAAGGCTAGTTAGCGGGTTTTGTAGCTGGCTTTCTTGGCGATTCTCCGCATATTTGTAGAAGCAGCGCCATTCTAAATCTGTAAGCCGATATAATATAGCTCTACAACCCCATAACGTACCCAAATATCAACTGTTTTCATCATTTACACGTATTATATCCATTAAAAAAGAAAATTGTAGATAACGAAAAATGCAGCGAATTTGGGGTTCAATTAAAACGAAAAAATTCAATCCTAAGGGAACAGTACCACTTTACATTCAAAAAACTAATACAACTGGGAGCCTATTCGTAACACGATCGTATATTTCGAACCAAAACTATATAGCATCTTTTCTGGTTAAAAATGAGGAAATAATCTCGGGCAAAAAATTTGGTGTTTACAACCCGTGTGGCTCCGAATTACTTTGGAACACATCAGCTGCTAGCTTATCAGACGATCAAAAGGTCAGGAAAGCTGCGGCCCTAGAATTCCCTTCTTGGTCTACTACGAAACTTGCGAAAAGGACAATATTTGTTGATGAAATTTGCCAATATCCTCACAAAACGGGCCGAAGATTTGAAGGAATGCATGTGCATTGAAATAGCTGCGCAGCCTCCACAGACTGGCTTTAATATACAGGCAGCTATCGGGATTGTTTAAGAGGTTACTGGGAGATTGAATAGCGTCACGGGAGTTATAACTGAAAGCGCCGATGAAGGTAAGAGTGAAGGGAAAGGGGAAGCTTTGTTAAGGTGGATCTGTTGGCTGATTCTTAACCTACTTTAAGAATGGAGCGCCCTTATATATAAGGAACCCTATGGCATGGTACTCGCAATTGCACCTTGGTAATAAAACGCGCTTGGTAGTCTGCCGAATTTGATCTGCCAGCTAATGGATATGCTGTGAGAAATGTCCCTACGATCCCTGCAATAAGGGCAATCGCTTTCCCACGTGCACTCGCCACTGGGAACACTGTGATACTCAAATCTTCTGAATTGTCCCCAGGAACTCACTTCATGTTGGCCTCGCTGGAGCTGGAGCTGGCTTTGAACCTAGAGCTGTAAATGTAATTGAGCACACCCGCGAGGATGGCGCAGAGATTACAGAAGCTTTGATTTCTCAGTGTGAAGCGAAGAAGATCAACTTCACCGGAAGCACTATGGTGAGAAGGAAGATTGCAGCAAAAGCTGAAGAGCACCTAAATCCTGTTCTTCTGGAGTTGGGAGGAAAGGGGTCATTTATCGTACTGCAAGACGCAGATATCGAAAAGGCGACGGAAGCTACTGCTTTTGGAAGTTTTCTACACGTAAATGCAGCCACATGTGCACTTCTATGGAAGGACTATGAGGCAAGCGATTTTTACTTATAGCCGCTGACTTACTCTTGATGGCGATTCTTGCAGTTGCTGACTATCATTATAGGCGGGCCAAATTTGTACGGCCACTGAAAAATAGTTGTTCACTCCTCGATTGTTGAACCCCCTATCCACCGCTGCCCGAAAGATCCCGGGAGGTCAGTCGCTCGTACTCCCTGACAGTTGGAAGAAACTCCGCAATCTCGTCAACTCTACTACTAAGCAAGGTGCCACGATTTTGAATGCAGACTCCCACGAAAGTAGCTCTGATAATAGTGCCACGGTTTTTCCCAATACGATAGTTAAAGGTGCTACAGATAAGATGGATATTTATCACGTGGAGTCCTTTGGGTCCTTGGCTAGTATAATCACCGTTGACACAGAAGAAGAAGCCATATGGATTGTAAATGATACCGACTCGAGTATGGATTAAACTCAGCAGTCTGAGCTCGGGATTTGGGGAGAGCGCTGGAGATCGTGAAGAAAATAGAGAGCGGGTAAGCAACGAGATTTTACTTAATTAAGTACTTTATTCTTGTTGATAGAAGGGCAGAGCTATTCATATCAATGGCATAACTGTTCACGATGAACCACATTTGCCGCATGGCGGGAGGAAAGAAAGTGGCTATAGGGGATTTGGAGGTGGTTGGGGATTGGATGAGTTTTCGACTGCAAAGACAGTAACGTTTAAACTTTAAGGAGGGGATAAGTGGTCTCGTGTCTAGCCCCATACTAGTAGCTTGCGGATACCGTACCGGGGATAGGATTGGAATAGCGGGTGAGGTTTCATGTACATATTATGGCCGGGGAATTCTAGAACTGTCGTTAGACAAACCTCGGGATGTTAAGAGGGCTTCATCGGAACCCGCCGTTTCTAAATACGCTACGGAGTCTGCCTAACTATACGTATTTCCGTACTCTAGCACTCCACAGCCCACTTTATACTGTAGATGATTCTATTGGTATGCTATAGGACCTAGTGAACTCTTAAAACTGTTAACTTGACGGTCGGGTCTACACTGGGGACGGCTGGGCCACAGTTGTCCCCATAGCTGGTCGACATCCATACTCAGAACACTATTTCCCAAGGCAACTGTACCTTTTAATAGCTAATCTAGGACTAATAAACATACTGTTGAACCGGTTGGCCGCAACGGCTTAAGACAGTACTGGTAGGGGAAAGGACAAGCCTATCTACAGCGTACCGAAACCCCCGGCTCAATAAAAAACCGAAAGATCGTTTTACCGGTGCGATTGTTACCGTGGGATTGATTTCGGGTTTAAGATTTTGTGGATGCACTTGATAAATCTATTGCCATTTGCCCGTATAGATTGCCCCCTACGAGAACAATGCGGATCAACTAGATAAATTGAGTGGAGAAGTTTGCTGAGAAATCGATACTTATCGTTTCTGCTTATTGTTTCCCCGCAACCTGTTAATAAGGGCCCACTGGACGAATTACCTGTATCGCATGCCGAAGGAGACCGACAGTTGCGACCCAGGCCTTTTCAAGTTTAAATAAGAGTTTCTCATTACCTTAGTTCTGGTATCTAGTACTCCCGGTTTGCCGTAATCAGTAACGGCTCAACACTAGCAGAACTATTTGCCGCCGTTTCCGGCATCAGAGAAATCTCCGAAAAATACCGATGCGGAACAAGATCCTTCTATCTTTTCTAGAAATTTATCATCATTTTTAAAATTATTTGCAAATATACCCTTTCTAGTTTCTCCCAAACAGTATTCGGAAATATCCCTCGCTCATTGGTCCGAATCCATCAAAATTAGTACTATGACGTTAGTCTCAGTTAATACTGACATACATTCCGGCACTCGGCCCCCGGGCAATGGGTGGGCGAGATAACTTCAACTTTGGCTTCACTCCGGCCGCGTTGGCCTCGCCATCTGTTAGTGAAAAGCGCCAGATGTTTGCCTCGCTCCGGGGAAGAAAATGCTTGCTAGATCAGGGGAAGATAGACCCTAATATTGGCCCTAAATTTTACGATATATCTATGCCCACACTCCGCAAAAGTACTTTAAACCCTTGAGATACTGAACCTTCCACTGCAACGTCTTCACTGTACACTCTGTGCCCCTAGAAAATAATTTCAGATATAATGGAACATGAGAGTGGAGCAGCCGAGTAAGATTACCCATTGATCGTAGTAAAGTGAAAAACAACTAATTGATAATTCCCCAGTTTACATGCCTCAGCGGTGATCCCTAAAATACACCGCGCAGAGGATCTCAGTGGAGGCCTGCTATCGATGAATTCTCCATCATACGATTCAGTTTCCCATGATAGCACTGCCGTTACCCAAGACGGCGAGGAACCAACGAGGAGCGAAAAAGAGACCCTAAGGAGAGTCTCTGACAAACTCCCCATCTCTGCCTGGTTTGTTGCTGTTGTTGAGCTTGCAGAGAGATTCAGTTATTATGGAATATCAGGACCCTTTCGTATGTGAAGCCTTTTCACATATTATACTTAGTTATAAATATTGCAGTACTTATAAATTTTTATGATACAGAGAATTATATGCAAAACGCCCGTGACGACTCCTTGAGGCCTGGTGCCCTTGGTAAATATATCACCTCCAAAACCCCACCACCAGCGAACTAATATAGTAATAAAAGGAATGGGTCAAACGGGAGCTACTGGGCTTTCCTACTTCTTCCAGTTCTGTAATTACCATTCTTGCTCATGGAAATCCCATCAAGCGATGATACTTACTTGGTTCAATAGGGTGCTACGTTACCCCTATCCTCGGAGCCATCGTTGCGGATCAGTATCTTGGAAAATACAACACGATCTTGCTGTTTTCTTGCGTTTATATCGTCGGCCTTTTGATACTCTTCATCACTTCTCTTCCATTTGCCCTTGATAATGGTGCTGGTCTTGGAGGCCTTGTAGCTGCAATGATAGTTATTGGTCTGGGAACTGGTGGGATTAAAAGTAATGTTTCTCCTCTCATTGCTGAGCAGTATCGCGAGACAGAGATGAAGGTCAAAACTTTGAAGAGTGGGGAACGAGTCATTGTTGACCCAGCAATTACTATTCAGTCGATGTAGGCAACCCAGACTCTACTATTGAGTTTTTGGTTACTAATCCCAGTACTAGATACATGATTTTCTATATGTGTATCAACATCGGCTCTCTTTCCTCAATTGCGACGACAGAACTTGAGCTTAATGTTGATTTCTGGGCAGGTATGGAACTACAATCCCCCCTGTTTCTTGTGAACTAAGCTAACTTGGAACCTTGCACAGCTTATTTGCTACCGTTCCTTGTTTTCTTCGTTGGTGTCGGTGCGCTTCTGCTTGGACGCAAACATTATATTGTCCGTCCACCCAAGGGATCAGTTATCACGGATGCCTTCAAAGCGATGTGGATTGGCCTTAGATATGGGAAAGGCAACATGGATGCTGCGAAATCCGTCTACCGCGAGGAATTTGGTGTTACGCAGGCTTTGCCTTGGAATGATCTTTTCATTGACGAACTCAAGAGGGCTTTAGTGGCCTGTAGGGTTTTGTAAGTTTTTCCCGTATGGGGTTTTTTTTAGAATGAGGCCTAGTACTGATTGCGTCTGGGTATTGTCTAGCATATTCTTCCCGATCTATTGGATTGTATACGGACAGATGACCAATAATTTCATTTCGTAAGTTGGTTTTCTCATTCTTACGAGGCGTCGATTTTAATGGATATGTGTAGACAAGCCGGTGTTATGGAGACTCATGGCATTCCCAACGACATCATGCAAAAGTACGACCCCCGGAAGCAGGATATTAGAGCAATGCAACTCTAACAACTTTCTATAGTATCGATCCCTTGACAATCATCATCTTCGTCCCGATTTGCGACAGAGTTCTATATCCGCTTCTAAGGAGATTCGGCATCCAGTTTAAACCGATTACCAGAATCACTGTAGGATTCTTCCTTGCCGGGTTGGCCATGGCTTATGCTGCTATCGTACAGCATCGTAAGCACTCCTAATATTTGTCCTTCCTGGGATCGAAACTTTTAAGCGCTAACCCTCACCTCCTAAACATAGTCATTTACATCAGTCCACCATGTTATAGGTTCCCACTTGCAGACGTGTGTAGTGACGGAGGAAACATACCGAATAAGGTTCACGTTGTTGTTCAAACACCAGGTTACCTTTTTATTAGTCTCAGTGAGATCTTTGCTTCCATCACTGGACTGGAATACGCCTTTACTAAAGCCCCTCCTGCGATGAAATCATTTGTAAGCCCATCGAAATTCCTACATAGTCTATAAATAGTTCTAACTTGACGATCTAGGTCATGAGTATGTTTCTCCTGACTAGCGCTCTCGGTTCCGCTATCGGAATTGCCTTATCGCCAACCGCCGAGAACCCGAAGTTGATGTGGATGTACATCGGTCTCGCTATTGCGACTGTTATTGCTGGCGTTGTGTTCTGGATACTATTTAAGCGGTATAATGATACCGAGGAGGAGATGAATAATCTTTCTAGAAAAGAAATGGAGGACGAGGAGGTGCCGGTCACAGCGTCTGGAAGGAATGTGGAGAAGGTGTAGTTTTATTTTATTTGATGCGATTTTAAATGCGATTTTCAGTGTACGATATAAGGGTTTACGCCATTGTAGCAAGCCAGTAATCTATAGCTTACGACGATTTTGCCCCAAAGTGAAACTGGGCTGCCAATGAAAATGCGACCAAACAATTCATAACACCGCCCCATATCAAATCTACCCATCCTATCAGATAGGCATTAAAAGAATGAGGAAAGGCTAATCTAGGGATCTTATACATGAGAATATGTAGAACGAAAGCGAATGCGGGGTGCTCTGAGTTACACCGAGCCGCAAGCCATACCTAGTATGCTCCTCACTAGAGCTTCGTGTTGTACGCGTATGATGACTCCATTCATATGCGTTGTCTAGCAAAAGTCTGAGGTTTTCGAGAACAGGCTCGCACGAACCTGAGAATGTGATAGTCTATTTGGGGCACTCAGCCATCCAGAAGTCCACATCTTCCACTACCATACTGGTTGAAGAGACTCCCTAATAGGAACGAGCTCCATGGCTCAAGGGCTTATTCAGATATTGGATTAGACGATGTCTCAGGAGGAAGTTTCGGTGTAGGGTAGAGCTCCGGAATAGGAGGAGGTACGGGAACTTCTATAGTAGAAAGACAGTATAGGGACAAAGTAGTAAAGACTGTAAGGTAGAGTAAGACTGTAAAGTAATGCAAAAATTAATTGAGCTCTCTGCCACCTTCCTATTTCAACAAAAGATTCACATTCGTAGCGAGTGATGATTCATGACTCGAGTTACTCATTGAAGCGAACGCTAAACTACCAAATTTTAAGTTTCACTCGCCAATAGCCAGATATATAAATCCCACCGCAAACTTTTTCCAAGATATGTCCCTTTTTTATTTAAAGCAAAATCATAGAGCAGAAACAAAGATATATAAACCACGGACATAGCCAAAAAACCAGTGCACCTCCCACACACGAATCCCCCTAAATATCATCATCACCCTCCACATAATCTTCATCTTTCCCATCATTGCCATCGTCACCGTCACCTTCTTCTTCTCTCCCCTTCTTCCCCAGTGGTGTTAGACTCCCAGCTAAGGAGACTCTCTCTTCCTCTTCTCACCCCTAATCTCTAAATCCCTCGGTTCCCCTTCCTGCAAAGGACCTCTCCACGCCAACCACTCTCCCAACTCCAGCTTTTCATCCTCGACATTCCACCATTCCGTTTCGTCCTCCTCTCCATGAACCATTTCATCATCCTCACTTTTATACCATCTGTGTCCCATACTTCCTTGATAGCCCGCCATATCACGATCAACTCCTCTCGGTTCATCCGTCATCCATTTTTTAAACAACCGTACCTCGCGACGATCCGGCCAGCTAAAAGCCTTTTCCTCAACCGGCTTATCGTTTAGAGTAGGTGCAGCCATAGTGCGGGGGGCTCGGCGGGCTAGATGTAGTCGTAGTAGTTCTGACCATGCTTCGTCTTCCTCGGTGGTGAATATGGCGGAGTGTTGACACGCAATACCGATATTAAAGAAATTCCACAACACTTCTATGATCCTATCCATTTATCAGTCATTCGATCTCTCACTTCCTTGTAATGGGGGGTGGCATACTCATCAATTCGCCGATCAATCCTCGCCCAGCTCAAACTCGGCCCCGTGAGCCAGAAGACCCAATTCTGGCTCTCTCTCGGGCTCTCAGGAATGATACCCTTACCAGTACCTTCTTTATGGACCGGGATCAAGAACTCAAAGTCTTCTTCGGTAGGATCGATGATGCCCTTCTCTTTTAGCACCTCTTTCACAACACGGTTTGCATAGTCTTCGAAATTCTTCGGTATGAGAATGGGGATAGCGAGTTCGCGCCGCAAGATCTCATCGATATCATCGCCGCTACAGATGCGCTCAGTGCGTCGGGTGAAGTAATCTAACATAACACCGCAATCAGTAATCCACTCTAGCGAAAGGGGAGAAGAATATTACCAATAAAAGCATTATCCCTGCGGTATGTAACACTATTCTCATACGAGATCCAGTCCCTCAACTGATGATAAAGATGTTTATTATATTCCGTAATATCCCTTGCATACCCATCGGTCGTGAACGTTTTATCCCACTCATATTTCGGTAAATCCGCATATCCAAATGCCTCATAACAAGGCGACGCGAATGTATCACGTTGAATACTACCCTCGCCAGCTCATCAATACCTGCGCAATCCTGCCCGAGGGGGGGGGCACATACACCAATAGTCCCTCCAATTCCTTCTTCCAAATCGCAACATGCCAAAAAAACAGTTCAAACCCCCCAAGGCCCTTCTTTCCATGCGGCGAAGCCCCCGCATACTGCCGGCGCCCATCAAAATGGCCTAAATCAATAACCATCTTTGCATCGCCATCATCACTATCCTCCTCCTCATCGCTCTCTCTATCATATATATCCACAAACTTACTCCGCTTCGTCTTCCCAACCCATAATCTCTGGACAAAGTCATCAATCAGGTACGCTACCATTTTTGTAAGTTTTAGTCCCTTTAGAACTTTAAACTTCTCCGCCTCAACTCGGCCTTCTGGCTCTTCTGGTTCGGTGAATGGCGGTCTGTCAGGCTTATCCTCCCACGGATGCCGCTCTTCCGGCTGGAAGAACCGGAAGTCTGTGTATTTGAGTGTACGTAGGTACTGCGGTAATATACGGATTCCGAAGCCGCGGTCAGCATATTTATACACGCGAGGCAACTGTGTTTCGCGACGATCACCGAGATGATGACCCTCGACGAGATCGCTCGTGAACACAGAGTACCCAGTCTCAAGGGCGCGGGCACAGCGCGGAAGGAATAGGACTTCGGTACCAGTGAACCCGATAGCGCATGGGTCGAGATCAAAATTGAGGAGGACCTCGGCTGGCGAGGCGACGATCTTGAGGATTATTTGGATCCGGCGGTGGGGGTAGGAGCTGAGGAAGTTTACAGTTTTTGAGTTACGGACAATTAACTTCTTGGGTGGGGTCGATTCGCCGAATTTGAGGGAGGCAGCGTCAACATTTTTGCTCCAGACGCTGTAGATGTGTTTGATTTTCTCGTTGGCTTCGATGGGGTTTGTGATGCCATAGATGTACACATCAATATCGCTGTCTTGGTCTGCGCTCACCCAGGTATCAGGTTCCTTCTCTTTCTTGCCCGTGGTTTCGTTGTCGACACGTAGTAGTGTGTTTAGTGCAATTCCGCCAGCGACTACTACATTGCTCCAGTCCAGCCCTTCCAGTATCCCAGATGTCGATTCATGGAAAGTTTTGATATAGCCTGCAGTTGTATTCTGGATCCGGATGGTAGCAGGTTTCCGTTCATCAAAGAAGCAAAAGTTCGACTTCGGAGGCTCACGCCGCCGGATCTCACGGTATGAACCAGAGATGGTAGAGCCAGGGAACACGATATCGAGGCTATCATCCAGTGTCAAAAGACCAGAAATAGAAGCTA
This sequence comes from Gyromitra esculenta, assembly GCA_038503075.1. NCBI lineage: Eukaryota > Fungi > Ascomycota > Pezizomycetes > Pezizales > Discinaceae > Gyromitra > Gyromitra esculenta. The sequence goes on from JBCAML010000005.1 coordinate 859,226, forward strand.
GGTCCTGCCGCATTATGAGTTCATTCTTGATGATCCAAACCTCGAGATCCATTTTCCCTTCTCTAGCAATTAGGTCACCCTCATCTTTCATATTCCCTTTCGCTTTCTCTTTCTCGACAAAGTCCTGCAGGCCGCGAAAGGAGATGTAGTGCATTCGATCCAATACCATTTCCTGCAGGATCTGCGGGCTCTTCTGGAGGGTCTGGAGACCGTTCTCGACATCATAGCGTAGGCTCTCAACGACCTTTATGGTCGCGATTTCTTCGAGGGTTTTGGTTCCACCGGTGATGGTCGGACCGGTCTGGGAGCGGTGTCGCGGGCCAGATAGGAACGAAGCTTGGTGGGCGCGATACGCGATGTCGTCTGTAATGCGCTCCTCAATAGTTTGGATAGCGAGCGTGCCGGGGTCTGGGAGGGGTTCAGCCCGAGTCTCGTCCCATCTGCGAGGGCCGAGGGTGAGGGGCTGCGGGGAGGCAGACGGGGAGGTAGCCGCCGAAGTGGAGACGAGGTACGCAGAGGCGGCGGAGGCGGCGGAGGCGGAAGGGATTGGGAGCGGGGTGGTGGTCACGTTGAGGGGGGAGAGAAGGGTGAGGGGGAGGCGGCCATTCTTCACGTCTTCAGGCATGATGGGCGTTAGACGGTGTGAATGGAGAAGGAAATGGGGATAGAGATACAGATGATAGAAATGGGGATCAATTACAGCGACGGGAATTCGTAGGGAGTATAGGTGCAAGTATTCTGACCATAAATCTGTGCATGCTCAGGATGCAACAGAGGTGGAGATATATGTTGGTTTTGGTGTGAGGTTATCTGATATGAGGGGATTCATGTCTGCTCTTGACTCACGATTGTCAATGGTCTATTACTCCTGCAATTGGTGATATTGGGTAAGAGGAATGCAGCAAGAGGTCAGTTATCCCTGCAGCGAACAGATCGCGCTTCAGATACTATTTTTAGAAGTAGTTAGCCAGCTCACAGAGAATCCTAGCTATAGTACAAGAGATGGAGGCGCTCTCTTTATATATCGTTACAGTAGCAAAGATCCTAGAAGTTACAGAATGTGCCCATCCAGTATTTAAACTTATTGGCCTAGACGATATAATTAAAGTTATCATTTGGTTGGCATCCCCAGGAACAGGAACTGGTAGACCCAGTACTTGTTAGCATGCATACGAACCGTGCTGAATACCGCAGCGTACAAAGCCACACACCCCATGTTTTCTGGTTCGTATGCCTGCTAACAAGTACAGCAAGAAATTGTGACGTGTAGGCTTTTGTGGTCATCTCTCATCCCTCAATTCGACTAACCCTCTACAAAAATGTAAGACTTAGATGTATCTCTTGCGCCCTTTCAGTACTGCCTGGCAGATACCTGATGGCTTGTAAAAAATCTCCCGCTTCTGTGAGGAATGAAGGTAATTGCTTCTCAGCCTATAAAATATAGCAAACCTCCAATACCATCTATATCCCAATTAATGCCTCCAACCCCAATCCTCTAATTACCCGGAGCAGCATAGATGAAGAGGAAGAGGAAGAAGGAAGAGAGGTGGTTGAAAGGAGGGGGGGGTTTATACTCAAAGCATGTTCGATGATTGGGCGTATAATAAGTCCTCCTTTGAGCAAACTAAGTATGCCGTGATTGATGTCTCCCCTTAAGCTTTGCTCCCACCCACCGAGCCGCAGCTGACAAATACTCCCCACCTCATTCCCCACCGCTTATCGATTAGATAAGAATCACGCAGGGTCCCTGCTTTCTTCGCCACAAAATATAATCTTTTCCGCGGTGACATCTCCGTCGTCAATATCAGTACTTCAAGTAAAACTACCCCACCTCCCGCCTACGTCTGCTATTCTGTAATCAAAGCACAGCCATGAGCGCCATTCTCAGCGCTGACGATCTAAACGACTTCATTTCCCCCGGAGTCGCATGTATCAAGCCCGTCGAAACCCTCCCCGCTGCCCCTTCAACAGATGAATCCGTAAGTTCCTCCGTTCCTCCGCTTCCTACCGATCGCTAACAGAAACCCCCAGAACATATACGAAGTCGTCCGCGAAGACAAGGCGCCCCCCACTGACCTGGGCCCCGCTCAAATCTCACTAACTGATTGTCTCGCCTGTTCCGGCTGCGTTACATCCGCCGAAGCAATCCTCGTATCCCTCCAATCCCACAACGAAGTCCTCGCAAACCTCGACTCTCCCACCAACTCCCAAAAGCGCTTCATCGCCCTCATATCCCCTCAAACCCGCGCCAACCTCGCTGCAACCTACAACATATCCGACTCCGAAGCAACCAACATGGTTACCCACCTCCTTACCAGCTCCATTGCCACCTCCGGTAAACCATTCGACCTGGTCCTCTCCACCACAACCGCAGACTCGCTTGCCCTAACCTACGCCGCCAATGAACTCCTATCCTCTATCTCCCCCTCCTCTCTACAAAAGAAACCAATCTTAACCTCCGCGTGTCCTGGCTTCGTATGCTACCTTGAATCAACACAACCAGCCCTCATCCCGCACCTCTCACGCCTTAAGTCGCCTCAGGCCATCCTAGGAACCCTCGTTAAATCACTGCTGCGCCATAGCGATCCCCCACACGACGCATACGTAGTCGCCATAATGCCCTGCTTCGATAAAAAACTTGAAGGAGCACGCGGGGAGCTCACTAGTGCTATTTGGTCACCTGGTTCTGCAGAACGGGACGTAGACTGTGTGATTACTACACGAGAACTAATATCCCTAGCTGAAGCGCGGGGGGTCGATTTCAGTACTCTACCGAAGACGCCGCTGGAAATAACGGATGTAGGCGGGATTAGTAGGTTTTTGGGAACAGGGCATCGGACTGTGAAGGGGGAGGGGACGAGTGGTGGATATTTAACGTATATCGTGCAAAAGCTGCTTAGGGATAATGAAGGGTCATTAGTCAGGGTCGAGAAGGGGCGGAACGTGGATACCGTGGACTATGTGATTTATAAGCCTCCTGCGGAGGACAGCGGGGAGGAGACGGTGGTTGCGAGACTGGCAAGATGCTACGGGTTTAGGAACATTCAAAATTTGGTTAGGAGGTTGAAGCCGGCTACGAAGAGAGTTTTGCCGAGGTTTGGAAACGCGGTGGTGCCGAGGAAGGGGCCGGTGGCGAGACGGGGCGGTACAAGTGAGAGGGGTGGGGTGGGGGAGTATGTATATGTGGAGGTTATGGCGTGTCCCGGTGGGTGTACAAATGGTGGGGGACAGGTTAAGTTTAGTGATGAGATTGTGAACTCTGAGGAAGTGGTTGTGGGGAATCAGAAGGAATGGTTGGCAAAAGTTGACGAAGCATATTACTCCGCATCGGAGGAAGATGGGGAAGAGGAAAATCCAGAATGGGTAGATGCATTTGTGGAAGCGTGGGAAAAGGCTACAGGTATAGACAGGAATAAGTTACTATTCACGAGTTATAGGAAGGTAGAAAACGATATTGGTGGCAGGTTAGAGAAGGAGGAAAAGGTTGGTGCTACAGTCAGGGCTGCGGAGTTAGCGGGGAAAGCCGGGGGTGGATGGTAGTCCTTCTTCTTTTCGTTATTGTTTTTTGATACTTCGGGATGGCATTGAATGGCGTTTTACTGTCTTTGGTCATAGATTTGAGATGGGTGCATTTGATTTGGTTAATGAGGTTCTGTCTATATCACAGGATACGGTAGAAAAAATACATTCTTTTATACAGTACGATACGATCAGATACACGTATTGGTGAATATATTAACTATAAGAACACATCCCACCGTAGTCACTAGCCTACTAAAGAAAGAAATGAAGATCCCTTACTATGTCCCGCGTTTCACTCACTTTTAGACAGGAAACTACTTGAGGGAGGGTATCGGACTTGGAGGTAGCTAGTCCATAAAAGGTGGTGTAGAGCCTTTTTCTGGTGACTTTACTACTGTCACGGTGTGATACCAACTGTTTGCCGCCCTTTTGGGTATAGATAGCGTGCCTGAAAACGAATGAAGGGATACGATTGTTTGTGGTACATCATGCGGGGACACAGCAAGTGACTGTACGTGAGGCAATCGCTGTTCAACCCCAATCACAAGAAACCACCGTTTGTTTTAAGCCCACTAGCTCGCTGCTTAAACCCACCCGGCCTGCAGGGTCGCTATCCCGGAGGAGAATGCTCAGTTTTGGCCATTTCAGTTTCATTGGCTTTGGAAGGGCCCCAACGAAACAACTCCCAAATCATGGCGCGGCAGGCATCTAAGATATTGTATCGCCTCTAGCTTACCACTCTGGAGAAGCATCGCCAATTCTGTCACTATAACTAGCCTTCTTAGACTAGTCTCATTGCCAGACCTAACTTGTTAGTTCTTAGATACCATGTTTTTGCAGGCTGGGCTGGCACTACATGTATCCCATAACCTACCCCGGATTTCACAACCCTTTAGTATGCCAAGAGCACTGTTAATATCAGAGATACATGTATTCTTGGAAACTAGAAAGGTAGTAGGGGTGCAACGGTGCTTTTAGCCAGTGTCACGGTGGAATTGAGCGCAAGGCCACCAGTTTTGCCACTCTATCTGGTATAGTGCGAGGGCCTGAATCCCTTCGTTCGTTTTCAGGCACGGGTGCTATTCCTAGATGAGTAGCGAAAGAGTGGGATCACGCCGTGACAACTGTCCTATTGGCAGAATCCTCAGAGAAAAGTCCGTTGCGACACCCCCTCGGGCTAGTTTCTACTGTTAATAACCTCACCAAAAGTGTGAAAAACTGGACAAACTAAGGGATGCAAACGAAGGGATTAGCGTTTACTAGGCTGCAGAGCTAGCTAAAACAGTACAAGCTAAAACAATACAAGGATAAACAACGACTACAGCTACCTCACTCCCTCATAAGTTTGCTCAAAGCCCTTTTTCTCGAGGGTTTCTCTTCGCCTTTAAATTTACCGCCCCCCCTCGACCGAACATAAGCGTTCACTTACTCAAAACTGCTATTCGAAAGTTAGTTTTGCTGTTGAGCGGGTTTCTACCACAGCGCGGCCTAGTTCCCATTAACTCGCACATCGCTTCGCGGCTGTTGGTAAAGCAATTTTACAGCTTCCATTCTACATGTGCTATAAGGTCCCTCACCCATCCCCTCATAGCTACAATAGCATATGCTAACTTAGTCCAAGTTATACTAATACTACAACCGTAGAAATATCGCTAGGCTAACTTACGGTGAATATGAAAAACAACCCCTATCATTCTTCACTACCGTCAATTATGATCAGATTTAGTTCTAAGAACTAGAAAATAGCAGCGCTAGCGGCTGTTCAAAGAAAGCAAGGACGAATCTAGGGCGCAAATCCCAAAGACTGGAACCATAATTTCAGTGTTAAACTAGCAAAGCCGAAAATAAGAGAATTTTAAAATGGGTTTGGCGTCGCTGTCACTATGGTCCAACAAATATGGGAACAGGAGGGGCTAGGAACAGGAACTATATTACTAGGTATGATAACACTAAACCAAATTATCACTGCGAGCCTTGGAAACATGGGAACGGGCGCTGAAAATAAGGAATATATTACTAAATACAGTGACACCAGACTTAGCTGACGAGTTCTCATTCTTTTCGGTACTTGAAAAGCAAGGACGCGATTTTGCAATGGGGATTGCTGCGGTATGGGGGACATTGTCTGATTATGTAGCCTACTAGGAAATTTGCCGAGGCTGCGGTCCATGAATTCCGCGTAGGCACCAATATAAGGCACAATCATCGTATACGGAGAGAAAGAAAACTCAGCTCACATTAGGGGTAATAATTCGCCCTATTATCTGCCTTTCTACTAGTCTCGTCAGCCTTGGGCGTCTTCCAGACACCCCCTGTCACTCGATTCTCAGTCAGTGGTTGGAGTAGCTAATCCCGCTGATCAGCGGCCCGGCCCGCGTCTAAGTCGCATCAGAAAAAGAAAGAATAGCCCAGCAAGCCTTAGTGCTGATCCAAAATTGGCTAGTATTTGCGGATGTCCAGCAGAAAGTCTCTATTTCAACGCGCGCCTAATCGACCAGAAGAGGCGACGCATATAAGTGGCTTAACTCTGAATACGACTTCCTTGTTAGAAGCCTGACACTACGTGGCAAGGTGGCCTGCAGGCGCAGATAGTTACACGAGAACTCCACAATTTAGCAGCCGGGGGCAATGTTCTATATCTAATAACGTTGACATCCGCCTTCGTGGCCTGTCGAATATCATCAAGTACGGCAAACGTCGAGAAACTTTATTCTTAAGCCATGGCGGAAATTTTGGGTATCATTGCGAGTGCTATCGCAGTTGCTCAGATTGCTGGACAGATAGCTGGGATAGGTTATGGGTATATTGGTGGTGTGAAACGGGCTCCAGACGATATCAAAAATTTTCTTGATGAGCTTAATGCACTAAGTCGGGTTCTCGCAACTTTGAAGGACGTCGTGGAAGCAAACCCTGATTCGATAGCGTCAAATCATCTCAATGCTTTGCTTCAGGAATGCATGTCGGAAATGGTGGGGCTTGAGGCCAAATTAAAGCCCCAAGACTGGTGGAGAAAAAAGGCGGCTCGCTATAGATGGCCCCTGCGATCAAAAGAAACTGCGGATTTTACCTCAAAAATTGAAAGATATAAGAGTAGTTTCACACTTGCTTTAGCTACGGATCAACTGTGAGTTTTTATAAGTGCGTTGTCTGCGTAGAACTGGCTGATCCAAGTTAAGAACTCGCACAAAGGTTATCGAGGCAGGTGTCCAAGAACTCAAAGCCGGACAGAGTGAGGAAAAACGCAGAAATGTGCTTAGCTGGCTGTCCCCGGGGGCTTTCGACAAAAAGCACATTGAAATTAGCGGAAACAGACAACCGAATACTGGTGGGTGGCTTTTAAAGAGACCAGAGATTCAAGACTGGATCAGAAAGAACCCAAATTCCGCAATACTTTGGGGCTATGGTATCCGTAAGTCTCTTCCTACCTAGAACTACCTCCCATTAGAGAGCACAGCTAAACGCAAATTCTACTTATAGCTGGCGCTGGGAAGACGTTTCTAAGGTATTTATAACTTTGGGTTCGGATAGTCCTTTTCAACCCGAATCGCATAAGATTAACGGTGTATTCATTATAGCTCTCGAATGATAGACTATCTCTTAGATGAAGCACCGGCGTCACTTTACGGCGTAGCGTATTTCTACTTTGACTATAAAGAACAAGATCAGCAGAAACCAATTCATTTTCTTGCTAGCATTGTCAAACAGCTCGTCTTACAAATGGATAATATTCCCAGAGAAATCGAAGCACTATACGATAAGTTCGAGCGTCAACAAAAGAGGCCTAGCCTCAACGACGTATATGCAATGCTTCTTGTGGTCATAAGGTCATTTTCTCAAACCTTCATTGTTTGCGATGCGTTGGATGAATGCGACCAGGACGGACAACGAAGGGAGCTATTGCCACTATTACATCGGATGGGAAATGACGGCATGAGCCTGTTCTTAACCAGCCGAAAATACCCAGAAGACATTCAAGATTCGCTTCAGGGCTCGACAAAGGTTGAGCTCTCGGCGCAGGCAGGAGATATTACCAACTTTGTGGAGCAAAAAATCAATGACAACGCACGAGCAAAACGACTTTTTAGTCAGGGTGACCTAAAAGCCAGACTTATTTCCGAACTCACAAGCCATACTAAGGGAATGTAAGTATTAAAAAATAGTAGATACAGAACCTCTCATTACTTTATTAACATACTAGTTTTAGGTTTTTACTCGTCCATTTCCACGTTGACTATATGTGTCAACAAACCACTGTAAGAGAGATCCTGAGAGAGCTCGAAAGGCTTCAAACCTCCCTCAGCGAAGATAGCCCCTTGGATCCTATATACAACAGAGCAATGGAGAGACTTCGGGATCAGCATAAAAATCTCATTGGACGAGCATTAAAGATTCTGTCATGGTTAGTCATGGCCCGACGGACCCTCACCGTTCGCGAACTTCAGCAAGCGGTATCGGTAGAGCAGGGCCAAACCGAGCTTGACGAACTTGACCTGTTAGATAAGAAAACAATACTTGATGTGTGCGCCAGTTTGGTGACGATCGATGAAAAAAGCGATACGGTCAGGCTAGCGCATTACACAGTTCAGGAGTATATCCTGAAAAATTCTATAATCCCCGAGGATGCAGACTTCAAAATTGCTACTACTTGCACAACATTCCTTATGTTTGATGTGTTTGCTCAAGGCGCCTGTACTTCCGACAGCTCCCTTGATACTCGATTCGACACATATCCACTTCTGGACTACGCTGCGGTATATCTATCAACTCATCTCAAAAACTGTGATGAAATCCTATCGACGAACATGATTCTTAATTTTGTCGAAAATCCAGGTTGCATTTTATCTTTTACTCAGGCAGTCTATATTCCCAGAAACTCAGTACTCCAAGATCGTTGGAACATCTTCCCCAAAAACCACCGTGCCCTCCACGTAGCAGCTACTCTAGGAAATGCTACTGTGGTTCGGCTATTGCTAGAAAAGGGGGCTGATATCAAGGCTAAAAACGATGCAAGGCAAACGGCGCTGCACTGTGCAGCGAACGTTGGGCATGAAGCGGTGGCTAGGTTGCTGATTGGGAAAGGTGCCGATATCGCAGAGGCTGATGAATCTGGGTGGACTCCGCTGCATGGCGCGGCATTGAACGGAAACGACTCGCTGGTCCAGTTGCTAATTGAGAGAGGTGTCGATGCTTCAGCTTTAGATAAACATGGAAGGACAGCACTTCATGCAGCAATACTGAAAGGGCATGAGACAGTGTTCCGGTTGCTGTTTTCGAAAGACGTCGATATCTCAGCTTCGGACAATCGAAACCGGACAATGCTGCATTGGGCGGTGCAAGAAGGTGACTTGCCCATAGCTCGATTACTTCTCGATCAAGGTGCCGACCTTAAAGCTAGAGACGAACGTGGACTGACTGCGCTGCATTTTGCGGCATACGGCAACGGCGGGCATGAGCCGGTGGTGTTGTTGCTTCTTGAAAAGGGTGCAGACATATCAGCCGTAAATAAAGAAGGATTGACGCCACTACACGGTACGGTATCTCGGGGAAATGAATCAATGGCCCGACTGCTGCTTGATAAAGGAGCCGACGTATCAGCTCCGGACTATGTTGGATTGACAGCATTGCATAAAGCGGCAGCAAACGGATACGAATCGATGGCTTTATTGTTGCTCGAGAAAGGCGCAAATCTCTCAGCTATTGACGAACGTGGATGGACGCCATTGCACACAGCAGCAGCGAACGGATTCAATTCAGTGGCCTTGGTCTTACTTGAAAAGGGCGCAGATATCTCAGCGTTAGACAGGCTTGGGCAAACACCACTGCACGGGGCGGCGTGTCGTGGGCATTGCCCAATGGTTCAGTTTCTGCTTGAGAGAGGCGCAGATATATTGGGTATGGACAATGGGGGGCGGACAGCTCTGCACTGGGCGGCACTAGAAGGGAGTGAGTTGTTGATTGATATATTACTCGAGAAAGGCGCCAAAATCTCAGCGATAAATGAGCTTGGGCAAACTGCTTTACACGCGGCTGTAGCATGTGGGCATGAGTCCGTAGTCCTATCGTTGCTTAGGAAGGGCGCCGATATCTCGGCTACAGCTTTTGACGGATCGACCGCCCTGCATTTTGCGGCGAGTGGTGGGCATGAAGCGGTGGTTCGGCTATTGCTTAAAAGGGGTGCCGATATTTCAACAACTGATAGGCTTGGATGGACTGCACTGAGCAAAGTGTCGTTGGAGGGATATGGGTCAATAGTCTTATTGCTACTTGAAAAAGGTGCCGATATCTCGGCGGCGAACGTGAATGGACAAACAGCACTACACGCGGCGGCATATCGTGGACATGAGCCAGTGGCACGTTTATTACTCGAGAAAGGAGCTGATATCTCGGCTATGGATGTACAAGGGCGGACGCCGCTGCACTGGGCGGTAGAAGGTGGTGACGAATTGGTGGTGAAATTACTACTCGAGAAAGGCGCCGATCCATCAGTCAAAGATCATAATGGGGTTTTAGCAATTCCAAATCGAAAAAATCGCAAACTAATAATCAAATAACTCACCAAAAATAGTGTTGATCCCCCGTGGACGTCGATAGGTATGTTTATCACCTGTCAGTCAACATTAACGGCTCTAACTTAAATTCTAAACTACAAGAGACCTGGGTGCAAAAAAACACGCGTTGCCACTTCTAATGAGAGATTAGGACTAAATACTAGAGGATGAAGTTTCTGTTGCATAGCCTCCCACCGCATACCAATTTATATTCTAAAAACTCGTCGCAAATCGCTATATTTATCAATAAATAATTACTGTGAAAGCGTTTACCGCTAAGAATTCCGATAAGACCCACGAATGACTTACTAGCCTAATCTCCAGCCCCATCCTTACGGATATATGTGGTAGGGATAGTAGCAGGCTTAGTGACCTGTAGGCTTGTTCCCATCCCTTACTGCCTTTGCTGTTGCGCATCGTAGAGCAAGCTGCTCACTGAGCCCAGGCACGAGACTAAATGACTTGTTATCTTGGCCTTTCTGAACCTTCCAACAGCCATTACGATCATACTTTGTCACTCGTCCATTCAAAAACAGTTTTTGTTGGATATATGGTATATATCCATAGGCTTCCTAGTGTTTCATGGTACGTCACTATTTGGGATACCGATATCGGTTTGGTCATTAGTCTCACTTACTAATGGGGGCTTCTCGGGCCGATCTATTCGGCGCCCAAAGAGCCCCCATAAACCTGTTTATATATGACTCCATAGGGATTATATATATGGAGCTCTATTCCCGCTCGTCTATTCTCTTTTCTCTTCTGTACTAGACTGAATATCGCGTATCTATTCGTTATATTCGACGATTTTGTTGAAATAGGAGGTGCGATCGTGGTGTCGATTTCTTGATTCCCTACAGACTGGCAGCGCGCCCCCGTCCATATACTCGTCAATACCCTTCCAGATTCCCGGATGCCCTTGTACTATTATATCTTTCACTAATATACGCCTAAGCCGCACTCGGAAGGCCGTATTAGGAAGCATCTCTAGCAAATTCGTGTTTGAAGCAGGGCCCCAGCATTGTGTGGTACTCCCCCAAAATTCAAGCCCTCTCTAGAAGCTTTGAGACGGCCCCAGAGAACGTGTATAGTCTATCTTTGTAAACATGAGTTGGAATAATGTCAATCAACTAAGAAATTATGTATCTACCCTAATCGAAGTGGATTAGGGTGCTAGAGCACCACCACCGTCATAACACCCACTGGCATGCATCCTAGGGAGCTTCGGGGGGTTAATGGACTGCTTAGCTCTTGCTCACACTAATCAATCTTCTTAGCTCCACCCCCGACAAATTTAATAGTAGTCATAGGATCTCACTTGTAGAGTATAGTGACTGAAAACGGATCTTGCGCGAATCCGCCTATGACACCTGCATCACACCGTAATTATCGAAACTGTCATAATGCATTTCACCTTTCCACTGGTAATGTTTATATCAAACAAATATGTTCCCTCTATAAACTCATACTCGCAACAGAGTTACTTGGTATCCAATTCTGTTGTCCCTAGTATAGTAGTTGTAAGAGACGTGTTCCTCTCATCTTCTAGCCACCCTCTTTCGGACCCAGGTATCCCAACAGATATATATATAACCACCTTCAAAGTCTAAGCCACCGACCACTCTATAGTCCCCCCTCCCTCCCTCAAACCGCTCCAAGCCAACAACAGCAAAATCATTATAATATATAGCCCAATCACGAAAGACAGCAAAACGAAAACATAAAATGCAGATACCTCAAATCCAGTTTTGTATCTCCCCATCATAACATAGCCTTCATTTCCCTCACCCTAAAAAGCAAGTTCTAAATCACCCACTAACCGCCGTCTCCCGGGGTCTCCAAGTCTCTTCCTGTCTAGTCCCAGGCGGTAGCCATCCTACGCTCCCATTCGTACTATCCGCAGCTACCGCATACCCATTTGTTCCGCTCCGCGGTCTCCCTAGTGGGCCAGCGTTTTCTTTACTACTGATACTTTCGGGGGAAGCCCTGAGTGGGAGGATGGGGTCGAGTGCTCGCGTTTGGTCTAATCGGACGTGACGCTCTTTTCGCGCAACGTCGCCGGCGCGATCGTACAGGTAGAGGCCGATGAAACTGTAACAAAATTTAGTACACTATGATAGAACGTAGGGAAATGGGAGGGAATACGTTAATGTGATACCAGCGGCTTGGACACCGGTGGTTTTGTTACCGAACCACACAATTGCCATAACGATGACGAAGATCCGTTTTACCAGACTTGCAACGCTGTAGGTTACTGGGCTGACGAGACTTAGCAGGACGAATGCGATTATATTTTGTCCAAAATGTACCGTCCCGTTAAACACAAATTCTGCTATTAGTCCCATGCCGCTCAGTGGCTCTTCCCCGTGTTTCCCCTTTTGCTCGACTAGTATTAATTTTCCGTCTCGTGCATAGGCACTTAGTAGTTTAAACCCCTCTGAGTAGAACCAGATTGGGGAGGTGAATAGGAATGCCATGCCAGAGGAGTAGCACAGAAGGTTGAGTTTGTCGAGCTTCCTGCGGGAAGAGGGGACGGATGGATCGGCGGCGGCGGAGGAACTCTCGTTGAAGAGTTTCTTGGAGAAGATGTTTTGGGAGACAAAAATTATGGCACCGATGAAAGCACAGAGGATCCCCCAGAGATTACCGTGGAACTCGACGGAGCAGGCAAGCATGACTCCGACTGTGAGTGGGAAGAGAGAGAGGTAGGTGGCGGGAGAGTAGTGGACGGAGAAGAGGAAGCGGTAGGCGAAGACTGTGAAAAGGGGTGACATCCCCTGGAGTAGAGTTGTGTCAGTGATTAAGTTGGGGGGGGGATGTCGAGTTTACCTTAATTGTGTGCACTAAGCTGACGGGAATCTTCTCAGTAGCAATGCTACTGGCGATGTGCCCGCCAACCTGGAATAGAGCTAATGGGCCGGTGGTCGCGATTATTGCTCTGGTTGGGAATCGAAGGCCGCCTGAAAGACCAGGTATCGTTCGCAACGGTGTTACTTTTGCGAGGAGGGAGAGTGTTATACACCATGATGAGACAAAGCAGAATTGTATGAGAGTGAGTGTTACAGGTTGTGGGAACGAGTTGAGTATTGTTTTGGAAGAAGTATTTGACAGTGCTGAAGAAAGGTACCTGTAATCCGGAAAGTTAGCCCCCTCATCCACACCTGATCATTCGGGATACGAGAAGAGATTTACCATATCAAACACAGGCCCTATACATCCAGCTCCCCCAGTCAGAAACAAAAACCACTCAGCAATCATTGGTACACTCACAATAAGCTTTGGACTCAACGGCGCCCTTAGCGCATCAACAATCTCTCCCGCCGTCGCACTGCCTGCTCTATTCCGGCCATATTTCATCTTTCCCAGAACGCCAGATATCGATTGCAAATGGTTGGGCTGATTTTGATGTACCCGGGGGTGCCAGTGGTCCTGGGTTTGAGGGTTTGAGTATTTTCTTCCGTTTGGAGTTCCGGCGCGGGCGGACGACGTTGAGAGAACGCTGTTAGTTGTGGAGTATTGGAAAGTTGAGGCTGATTTTGGGGAACGAGAACGGGAAAGCATGCTAGCTAGCTAGCTAGAATTTATTATGATGTCTTTGGTGGAGGGGGGGCGCGTGGCCCGTCGTGGTTATGGAGGGGATCTGCCTCAATGGAGGGACCGTTTGGTGTTAAACAAACCACGGTGGAATTAGCATTCGAGACACGACGCTTCAAGGGTGGATATCGCGAACGTAGAAAATGCGATAAGAATGGGAAATATAGCTGAATATGGATCTGACAGCGCTCGATATGCAGACTTTCAGTAGAAATCCCCTGAGAATCTATTCTGGAGGCTGATTCCTGGTAGCGCTGCTGTGTGCAACTCCACCGTTTCTTTGGGTGTCTCCTCTAATTTGGGAACGGCAGCCCAAAGCCTGCGATTGTTCCATGCAGGGGTTTCTTGGCCAACCATCGCATCGGAGTCACGTGTATAAATCTTCCCAGTTGAAACGACCCAACGTCGTTTCCAACGTTCGTCCGATAGCTTAATTCGCACGCTAAGCTTCTGATCGCTGAGTTGTGGATACCAAGCAGTCTTAGTTCTCAGGATACAATATTGCTCTAAGGTTAGATATAATACAAATTCATAGTGCTTTTCCCATTACAAGTCACAAACGCCATTCCTAACTATGAAAACAATACCCCCACTTATTCCCCTCAAAGCTTCTTCAAAGCCTCCTTGACAAGTGCCCTCTGCTCCCTCCCCGTCAAAAATTCACTTTGTTGTATGCACCTACCCACAAACAGCGTCGTCTTAGGATCTTCACTGTCCACCCAGACCTTCCCGTTCCTCCCCACGGCTACCTCAAACGGTAGCACCCTCCCCAACTCCTCCAATACTTCCATCCCATTACTGATCTCCTCACTATCATCCGTCGCCAACTCTTCTCCCATCTTCTCCGCCTCCATCTTCCTCTGCCTTAGTCGTAACTGTCTGATCTTCTTCCCATCCCCTAAAAGTCTCCGTGCCATTCCCAGGCTCACGCTAAAGATCATCCCACCTTTTAACTCCCCGAAACCTTCTGCTTTCTGTGATTCTGCATCATAACATTCAAGCTCGGGATCCATATGTTTGTTCGCCAGGCTTATCCTTGCATACACAGTACAGCCCGGGTAAAGCTGGGGCCGAGTCTTCTTTGTGGCCCCCGGAAACGCAAGATGGGGTAGCATCGCCTGATTAGACGACGGGGCAGGAGAGGTAGAGGAAGTAATGGCGCATATGTAGGCGTCTGAGGTAGAACGGAGAACGGTAGCTATGACAACATCATTGAACGATGGAATGTACTATATATATCATTGGTCCATTAGAAAGTAGTTTAAAACAGGAGGAGAAGGATGAGGAGAAATACACGTTTCCCATTTCCCTCAATCCATAGTGCATGTCTTCGCTCGTCAATGTTGAATTCGCCAGCTTTGTGAATAGTGATGATGTCTGGTGGGGTATGTGTTAATCCAGGACCAATCTTAAGTGTAGTATTCGCTTTCGGTGGTGGCGGGATCGCAGGCACTGGATCCCCAGGGAACTGCAACGTGGTTAACATGGTTGTGTCGAGAAAAGGCGAAAAGAAGAATGGGATACAATTCTCAACGCTCCTGTTGGTGGGGAGTGGGTTGAATTGACGTTCCTGTGGTGCGGGATGCCGCGCCATCGCAAAAAGTTGGTGCGGTTCGAATCGAAATTACAGGGATCACGTGGAAAGAGCAAGAGATCCTTTTACATGAAACCCCATTGAGACCACATCCAAATATCTTTCTCCGAGCTGAGTGATATTCTGCAACATCCCCCTCCCACTGCCTTGGGGTATTTCCACTCACTCGTTCTCTAAGATCAACTTTGCCCCTCCCTCCTCTTGCTAGAGCATCAGAGAGGTAGAACAATCACCCGTTATCTCTAGGACAACCCCTACGGAATTCTGGATACAGGTAACGACAGCAAGAAGGATATATCATGAGTTCTAAACAGACCGTCGCAGCGGCTCTGACCGACTGGGTACGTATCTTCGATAAACCCTAACGCGTCCTCCCCCACACCCCACCTTCTCCATATGGAGCAGTAAGCTGTTCCAAGAACTAACAAGAATGTACCGTGCAGATCAACGCGTGCCCCATCGAGCCAAAAATCTTGAATCTAGGGGAGCTGAGCGATGGGGTAGTAGTAGCAAAAGTCCTCCGTACGTCACAGCTGCCGACTCGATAAAAGAAAAACTAACAATTGAATGTAGTGGACATCGACCCATACTACTTCAAAACCACCGCCTCGAGCTCCGAGGGTGGTGGGGGAGCTGCCCCTGGAGCTCACTGGGTGTTGCGTTTTCATAAGCTGAAGAGACTACATAAGGACCTGACCAGATACTATACAGAGACCCTAGGGCATCGGCTACCCAGTGCGGCTCCGAATTTGGCTATGATCGCTAAGGACGGCAATGTTGAGGAGAGCATCAAGCTTGTCAAGATTATCGTCGCTGCTGCTGTCCAAAGCGATAGGAGGGAGGATTACATCAAATACATTCAGGACCTCTCACCTGGCTCACAGACGGAGCTTATGAATGTCATCAACCATATGATGGTGATTGACGCTGCGGAGGATGATGCTGGCCAGCCCGGTGTGGAAGGTAGCAAACCAGAGGAGGCGGATATGGATCAGTTCAGGATGGAGGAGGAGATGGCACGGTTGGTAGCAGAGAAGGAAGCGGTCGAGGCGAAGAATAGAAGTCTGGAGAAAAGGTTGGGCAACTTGCAGATCGACTTCGATGAGCACCAGAGCCATATTTTGGTGTTGCAGGACCAGTTGAGTAGCGGGAATGTGGACCAGGAATATGCAAATAGGACGGATCCACTCATGAGAAGCCAGCTAGATCAATTGCAAAGCGATGTGCAGAAGTTGGAGGATGTGATCGCAGAAAAGGAGGGCACTATTCACAACCACGAGAATATGATATCTTCGCTCAATAGACGGGTTGACGATTTATTGCCAAAGGCTGAGGCGGGGATGAAATATAAGGATGACCTGGACGAAGCCAATCATACTATCGATAAGCTTAAGAAAAGCCAAAATGTAGCTGAGAAGTACCGTCGAAAGCTTGAGGGGATGGGAGAATTGGAAAGACAAGTAAAGGTAATTAAATATCATTTCCCCTCACATGCACCCTTCCTCCCAATTTATTACTTTTGTCCTTACACAGCCCTTCTTTGGCTCGCATTTAGACAATGGAACAGCAACATGCTCAAATACTTCAAGACCTCCGAGCTAGCCAGGAGAACTCGAAACAGGTTCCTGGTCTCAAAAGAATCGTCGAACAATACAAGAAACAGATCGAAAAAATGGAACACGAATATGCTGAGCTCCTACGACAACGAAATAGCTACGACGCGGAACGACAGATTCTTAAAGATCGGGTATCAGGCGCAGAGTCACAGAAAAGTAGGGATATGGAGCGGATACAGCATCTTGAGGAGAAAGTCAGGGAGTTGGAGACAGGTGTTATTACGCAGAACATAGAGCGCACCAATGGTGATCTTAACTCGGAGCTGATATTCACAACGAAGACCAAAACGGATCTCAAACTCAAAATCGCGCGCCTCGAAGCCGAGCTCAACAACCTCAAAGACGGTGGTGGCGCTAGTGCAGACAATATGATGCTGCAACAACTTCTCAGCGATGCCACACTTGCCAAAGACAAACTTGAGCAGGATTTCCTGCAGGCACACACCGACAAGCTTGTTCTTGAGGCGCAGCTGACCGCTATCCGTGGCGGTACTTCAATCGAGGGGTATGTTTGCTTCCGTGCGTTCTTAAAACAACACCCAGATTTGAGCGGAAAGATACTCAAGAATGGGGTGTCTTTTGATTGTTAGGTCCGATGTTATGTTGAGGCTGCGGCAGAGCCTTGTCGACGCTGAGAAGCAGTTGTCGGAATTTAAGTTGAGGTGCTCTGAGGCGGAAGCGGATCTTTCGGTTGCGAAGAGGGAATTGGTTACTGCAAAGTCAGACTGTTCGTTTCCCCTCCCAAATTATCCTACTTTTAGAGCTTCACGAAATTAATGCATGGGGATAATGGTGGGGGGAAATAGTAAGTCTTGTCGATAAGGACAAGTTAGAAATTCTCGCGGAACTCAAAGCTTTGAATTCAGCTGAGCTCATTGAGATCCGTCAAGAACACGACAAGATGCGGATCAAAGTATGGGAGCTTGGGGTCGACGTCGAGCAGAAGAAATCACTCCTTAATACGGTCCTCCTAGAAAAAGACGAAATCTCCAAGAAGGTCTCGGAACAAAAAGATCTCATTCTCGAAAAGGAGAAATCCAACAGCGAGCTCAAAGCTACAGTTGCTGCATTTACTGGGACCACAGAAGGTCGGGATGGTGCACTAGAGAAGAGGGTTCTACAGTTGCAGAACAAGCTGGAAGATCGCAGAGAGAAGATGACGAAAAGCCGAGAGGTATGCGTGCGGAAGTGTTACTATGTCATTCGATCAGGGGAAGCACAGAAGGAGAACAGAGGCGCAAGATTTTGGTTCCGACGGGTAGTTGCTGATGCAGGACACGGTACAGCACATCAAGAAGCAGAACGGGATCATCAAGGATCTGAAAGAACAGCTCGAGCAAGCAGCCTCAAGCAGTACGGATGCGAACGCCAAAGCGAAGGAGGAGCAGCTCGCCGAATTTAAAGTGGGTCCTCCTCAAAGCCATTAGCATTTGAATCGTGCAGCAATTTTAACATTCCACGTGTAGAGAAAGAAAAAAGAGGAGCTTGCCTTCCTCGAAAAAGAAAACTCACTTATGGCTGCCGCGTGGTACGATCAAGCTAGCCGTCTACAAATGAACAGTTTTGTCTTGCAGCGGATGGGTGATGTACCATCTAGTTGGCTTAATAAGCAGAGAATGGCGATACACAGCAGTAAAGTATGTCGATACTGCCCACTACCTTCAATACTCACCTTAATCTATATTTCTGCCTTTTACTGTGATGCGATTAATTAAAATTTCTGCTAATGGATTTTTATTTATTTAATAGAAGAGATAATCCCCTTCAGGTTGGATCATGCACGAGACCTCTTTCTATTTATTTTCTCTGTTGTTTACACTTTTTGGTTCGCTTGTTAGGATCAACAAAGTAATAGTACGACACTCCTGTAGTCCCCATAATACAGCTCATTCCCGTCCTTTTACCCTACCCTTCATCCATTGCCTCTCTCGTCGCTTTTTTACTGCCTCTTTTTCCGTTTTTCGTTTGTTATCGGTATTATAGTATCGCCTCACACTGCATGGTATTATTGCATAGTGTGTTGGAGATAGAAACCTACGAAGCAGGAGCTAGGAGTTGAGGTTTTTAAATTTATTCGTTTTTGTTTTTTTTCGTGCCGTTTGTTGGTTAAAGAATAAAGGCTTTCTTTTATGCTCGCCGATAGAACCTACGCACACCTGTATGAGACATACCCATCATTATCATTATCCACTTACAAGGCTTTCTGTATGATATTAGATCGTTAGGGTTTGAAGATAAAAGGGGGGATGATAATGTACGATAGGGTGCTCTTCACTTCTTTTCGCAAGTTGCTCTCTAGTTACTATATATATTTTTCTACTCCCATTATCTTTTTCTACTGTACAGGTATTATTTTCTCGCAGATTTTCCGAGGCCCTCAAGGTTGTTTTCCCAGTGGTATCTTTTTGACTCACTATTTACGAGTCTGGACCAAACACGTAAACTCATTTGCGTTTATTTTTTTGTTTAACTCCGCTCCAAATATATATTAAACCCATTCCACTGGCTCCTTGAGGACATTCACTAGTCGTTCTTCTCTTGATCCTGGGGCAGGGGAGTGCATGTATTGCCATCTAGCCGTTAGGGGAAGTGACATGAGGATTCTAGAAAATCCTAGTTAGTATATCCTCTCCTTTACAACATCACACCCCAAGTGAAGGGAACAGAGAAGACTCACGATTCTACACGAGCTCCAGGGGTATTTAGCCCAAACGCAGTGCCTCTGTCATGAACGAGATTGAACTCGACATACCGCCCACGCCGTATCTGCTGCCACTCCTTCTCTTCAAGCGTAAAGGGCATGTTCTATCATAGTACTTACTATCAGCTTCTTACGACTTCAGCTACTATCACGAAAACATACCTTCCGCTTCTCGATAATTGGAATATAGCTTGGTAAAAACGCATCCAGGCAGTCCTTCACAAACGCAAATAGATTCTGTGGATCTCTATCATCCAGATCGTCAAAGAAGATACCACCAATACCCCGGGACTCTCCACGATGCTTCACGAAGAAGTAGTCATCGCACCACTTCTTAAATGTCGGATAGTATCGCTTGTCGTGTTTATCACATGCTTCCTTGACAGTGCGATGAAAATGAATAGCATCTTCGTCGAACAAATAGCTAGGGGTTAGATCCGTCCCACCACCAAACCACCATGATTGGGTGCCCCCGTCGCTATTCATTGTTTCGAAGTAACGGTAATTCAGGTGCACTGTCGGTGCCATAGGGTTATGCGGGTGAAGAACCATGCTTAACCCAGCAGCAAAGAAATCTAGGCTCTCAACGGTGGGATCAAGATTTTTGTGGTCCGCTCGCATCTTCAGTACAGCTGCGCGGGGAAGCTTCCCGTAGACAATAGAGATATTAACACCAGCTTTTTCAAACACATTGCCTCCCTGTAGAACGCAGGATATGCCGCCACCACCAGAGGACTTTCGCTCCCAGGTGTCTGTGACAAACTTCTGTCCGTCAACGACTTCGAGTGCAGTCACGATCTCTCGCTGCTTTTCTTTAATAAAAGCTTCCATTTGCAGTCGCATAGGCGAGGACTCGGTTACGCCAGATTCGCGCTTCTGGAGGGCATCGCGTTGATCAATTGGGGCGATAGATGACTGAGGGCCTTCACAGAGCACAGGCGGGTTGGACTGGATGTGTGTTAGTGATGGATGGTGTTTGGTGTGGGTATGCATACAAGTGACCAAAAGGCAGATCCCAAAGCAATGGCTCCAGCAGCACCGATTAAAGTTAGTATAACTAGGTTTGAAGCCGTTTTCCTGTGCTGAGAGGTTGCATAGCTTCGTGGGAGCGGCAGACAAGCTTTGGCACAGGTTCGGTGGGGTATAGGACGAAGGAGGGATGAGGCCAAAGTGGAAACCGAAGGACCTTGTCGGAAGGTGAAACGGAGAGCCATTAAGAACGAATATAGGGAATAGAGATATATGCAGGGGAGACTTAAGCCCTGATTTATATTCCGAGTCTCTTTTGGGATCTGAAGATGAAGCTCGGTCAGGCCCGAACACGAGATGTCACCCGATTTCTGAACTGATTCCACCAGTTTTCAACCTGGGAGCACGCACCCAGAGCCTCCTGTGGCATAGAACTGTGGCGCAGGAAAGTGGCAGATAGTGAATCACGGGACACATAGCTTACAGGCATTAACCCCTCTTTCGCTAGTGTAGCGCTATTCAGCGGAGGTGCTCCATGATATATTCCCACAGGCTCTCTCGGTCGCCCCTCCATCAATTACCACCCTTCTATTCTCTCCCATCTGCTTCCTCGTCTGTTTGCATAAATAGCTGTTCCCAAGGTAGTCAGGCCCTCCCGCGTCGTCATCTCCATCATAGTAACCCATAACCCCCCGCCCCTTCTGCCCCTTGTCCCCTCGCTTTTGTTCTCGTTCTTTCGCTGTGCCCACCAAATACTTGAGAAGACTCATCGCCGCATCCCAGGAGCACTCTCAGCTGACCACCCGCTTAAAAACATAGCTTTGTGACTTTCTCTTCTTCAGTGAGTAAGTGAAGTGAGCAGCGAGTGGGCAAGCGAGTCTGCGTGTGTATTACTACATGTACTTATACCTTCCTTGCTCTTCCCTCCCCACCCTCCACCTTCCCTTGCTATTACTCACGCCTCGCCTTATTCACAACCACCTCTGCCCACTACTACCAGTACCACCAGCCTTCCTCTCCGTCTTCTCCTCTCCCCCCCTTCCTCCCCATCACCACAACTCACCACTATCGCCCCTATCTCTTTAACTAACACCAACCTTCACACAACAGCTCTACCCTAACACTACCTCCTAGTTCCAACCAAGCTATTCAAGATGCGCAGGTATGATTTCTTTCCTCCAAGCTCGCCCCCTACCTCAACATAGAGCTCTTTAACTTCGCAGCAAGCTAATCTGCAACTCTTCTCTGCTCTCAACAGCAAGTTTAAGGATGAACACACCTTCGAGAAGCGTAAAGCGGAAGCTGAACGTATTCGCCAGAAGTACGCCGATCGGATTCCGGTATGTGATCTTGTGTGCTTTCCCCCCAATGTATCCCTATCCGACCGATTGGAATACATTAGTGCTCCCCACAGAACTATCCAGCGCAACCGAGTAAAATAGGAATAAGCTAACCTAGTTACTTCACGATAGGTCATATGCGAGAAAGTCGAGAAGTCAGATATCGCTACTATCGACAAGAAGAAATATCTGGTTCCTGCCGACCTGACAGTTGGCCAGTTCGTATATGTTATCCGAAAGAGGATCAAGCTCTCGCCCGAGAAGGCCATCTTTATCTTCGTCGATGAGGTTCTGCCACCCACTGCCGCTCTGATGAGCTCTATCTACGAAGAGCACAAGGATGAGGACGGTTTCCTTTACATCACGTATATATAGCCCTTTCTTTGACTGTTTCCTACAGAGCAGACGAACTAACTCGGCATGCGGTAATAGGTACTCTGGCGAGAACACCTTCGGCGAGTCTTTGTAAACATTGTCAGGCAACAGAATAACAGGATCATGTGTGATAAGGCGTTTTAGTCACAGGGAAGGAAAAGCGACCAGTTGAAGCGGAGGCCACGTTCTAGAGAAATGACTAACGTGGATAAAAACTTGGAGTGGTCTGGGTAGCTTTCTGAAGTCGACACAAATAGAGCTTGGACACCCGTTGTCTTCGTTTTTATTTTTTCTCCACCTGTTTTTTCTGGTTTTGTTTCTCTTTCGTTGTGGTATTTAACTTTATTTCGCTGTTCTTGCTTTTGCGTGTTTTCTTTTATTTTTTTTCTTTTCGATCGGGGCTTTGGTTGACTTTGTTTTACTCGGGGAACTGGGCCGTAGGAAACTGTAGGTGACTAGGCTTACTAGAGGGCTTTAACTTGCTTTACAAACCACCGAGAAATAATAGCTGTCATTATCCACGTTCAAATTTTGAATTTTTTTGTAATGGGTTAATGTTCCTTTTTTTTTTTCACTATTTCTTACCTTTGGGGGGGTTCAAGGAGTGTAGGTATTTGTCCACTCCTATCCTGAGGTTTTCGAATAAGCATATGTTTCCTGGGTTCTCAGCACAAAGATGGTGAGCGAGTAGCACGGTTACGCGTCATGTGTCGTGCAGTTAAGATTGTTATCGCCATGACGAAAGGTACCAATTCTTATCGCCACAGAGGCTGCAGGGGACTTTGAGGTACATGAACAATAGTCGCGAACACCTTATTACTACACTTCTGGGTGAATCAAGTCACGGAAAGGGAAGCGAGATCAGGTGATGAGACACGAAATAGAAACTCCGTATTTCAGATGGAGGGAACCCGACTACGGATTACTCCCATTCCTTTGCTGTCGATTACAAGTGTCCTGCTAGAAAGCTCCAAAAACTCTCCCACGAGGAGAAAGGGGGCAGGGACTCGAGATGTCCATAGCTGCAGCGACAGCTCATTACCCTTTTTCCCGGAGTCTGTGCAGACTGTGCGAGGAATAATAAGGTGGGCCTAGGCCTGGCATGGAGAGATAGTCTCTTGAAGCTTGCCTGGATGTTATCATATCCTTTCTGGAGGGACCACTAACCAACAATTTGAGAGAGAAATCGGGTATTCACGGATATCCTACGGATATCTCCGAAAACCTCAATATAGAGTCGAGTGATTTCATATGGTGGTGAATACCTACATCATCGAAACCATTCGTGTTGCAAACAACCAACTGAATCACGTGATCTGATTTTGGTGGTGAATTTGCTATCATACGGTTACGGTCGTTCACGGGGTGACGGAAAATCCTGTCTAATGGCGGATAAGGGGTTTGGACCAGTAGATGGCTAGGCTGAGATGATAACTCGCAGCTCCGTACTCAAATATACTGTGAAAACGCCTGCTCGCCATCAGACTGTACATGATCCAGTCGGTTGTCGACAAAATGAGCAGAGCTATGGACAAAGCAATTGTGTCGTGAGGCTCTGTTTCCCTGATTCCTTGGCATCTCGCTCATACCTGCAAGCTCTTAAAACTTTCGCCCCCAAGCTCCCCTCTAACCACCACTACCACCACCAATGTCTTCCCGCCGTGAATTGCCCTACCGAGAACGAGACCATGCTTCAGCTGGCCCCTCAACCTCCAAGCGATCTCGCTCCCGTTCCGCCTCCCCCCCACCATGGCGAAAAGCTGCGCGCAAACGCTCACCACATAGCTCCCGTCCCTCCAACAACGAACCAGCTGGTGGTTTAGAGGCGCCTGATCTTACAGACCGCAGGAAGCAGGAGCGCTATGTCCGCGAACAGACTCGACTAAACGCACTCCAGGAGGACGAAACAATGCGCGAGTGGGTCAATCAAGAAGACACATTCGTCCTCAAGCAAGCTAAAAAGAAGGCCGAAATCCGCGTTAAAGAGGGTCGTGCGAAGCCGATCGATTGGTTAGCTGTGAACCTGCGTGTCATCGGTAAAGAACGTACCACTGATCCTCTCGATGATGAGATTGCGGATGAAGACCTGGACGTTGTTGATCCCGAGGCTGTCCTTGATGGATTGAGCGAGAAGGAACTTGAGGAGATGGAGGCGGATATCGATGTTTATGTCTCGTTGGAGACAAATAAGAGTAATCGAGATTACTGGGCAACTATGAAGGTTATCTGTCGGGACAGAAGGGAAAAAAGTCAGGCTTCTGCACCGGAGGGGAGGGCAGTTAGCTCTGTGGCTGGGGATGTGGATAAGCTATTTGGCAGCAAGAAGCTTGAGGAACTGGAGACCCTCGAGAAGCAGATTGTGGCTAAGCTGAATAGTGACGAGATTCTGGATGTGGATTACTGGAGTGAGCTGTTGAGGAGTGTGCGGGTGTGGAAGGCAAAGGCGAGTTTGAAAAAAGTATATGCGGACGTCATCAGCAATCGCCTGGCTATTCTAGTTAACCAGCAAAAAGAGGAGGCACGAACGGTTCGAGCCAAGCTGGAGGCGATTCTCGGCGGAACGAAGGAAATACTGGAGGATGGTGTACTACCGAAAGAACACAAACAACCCATATCCTATCCCGAAGGCAGGGTCATCCCGTACTCCCGAGAGATGGACCCAGAACCAATGTTGCGTCTCCGCCACGACGAAAAAGCTCTCGAGTCCTGCGATGAGAAGGAGTTCCTCCAACACCTGACCGAGGAGCGCCTGAAAGTCCTGAAAATGGGATACGTCCCTCTCAAAGCACGCCAGCAATATAAAGCTCCCTACAAGAAACGCTTCTTCTGGCAGAAGCGTGCGCTCCCGAAGCCACCTGCTCCTTCAGCTCCTCCAACCTCCCGCTTCGCAGCTGTCTTCGACAACGACGACTTCTCACAGGCCACAAAGGCGCTCTACGAGCGTGAGGTTGCCCGCGGCGTAGGCGATAACGAGGAGATCTTTACCGGTGAGGAAGAAGTGTCCACGTCTGGGCCTAAGCCCGCCTGGGCTTCGAAGTACCGACCTAGAAAACCCCGCTACTTCAATCGTGTGCAGATGGGCTATGAGTGGAATAAATACAACCAAACGCACTACGATCATGATAATCCGCCACCAAGGGTCGTACAAGGATACAAATTTAATATCTTCTATCCAGACCTAATTGATAAGGGTAAAGCACCAACCTACAGGATCGAAAGAGAGGGTGGGAGGAAGAGAGGGCAGAGCTTTGCCCCTGCTGGAGAAGAAGATACATGTGTGATTCGTTTCATTGCAGGCCCGCCGTATGAGGATCTTGCGTTTAGGATTGTAGATAAGGAGTGGGATTATTCGGCAAAAAGGGAGAGGGGGTTTAGGAGTAGTTTTGATAAGGGGATTCTGCAACTGCATTTTCAGTTGAAGAAGATTTATTATAGAAAGTAGATTGGACGGTCCCCCTCCTACTTATGGTTTTTTTTAGTAATGACTGCATTTGATATTGGCATGCGTTGGTATGGGTTTTTTTACTTTTATCCTTGTATGATGTTACGGTAGAGAGGGACGACAAAAAAAAATTGTATGAAATACGTAGCTGTGAGAACTTAAGTTGCTTTGGTTTTTTTATGGAGAGGACGGACTAAGAGAGTTTAAGAGTGATACTTAGTGATTCAGAGAAATTATTATATTTTTCTCTCTGCTGCCCAAACCATCCATTCACCATGCATTTCCTCTAGTAGCGTAGGCAAGACCTAACCCGCCTTTTAGCCAGTCAGTAAAAACGCCAGTCTACCTACAATGTGTAACAAGAAGGTATACCTCGCGAAAGTACCCCACGCCTCTGCCGGTCCACGCCCCGCTTCTTGTTCCTCGCGATGAATACGTGTGATGGCAGCTCCAGTGCCGATGAAGACTGCAAATAATGGGTCGCTGACACTATAAGCAGAGCTATTAGCAAAAGATCTTGAAGGAGTTTAATGAGTTTAATTACCGAGAAATCAGGTATGCGGAAGACATTTTTGTTACTGGTGGGAACTGTTTTTGAGAATTTGGGGGTGGGACCTGAGGTCAGAAAGCAGGGGATACAAGCTAGGATGGTGCGGGATGCTCCGTGGTTACGGGGCTGGTTCAATAAGCCCCGAACTGCTTCTTTTCTGCACCCTTAAGGAGGTTCTGGATACATCCCTTCTTTCTTTACAAATTGCCGTTTTCTGTGGAAGACTCTTGGATTTCACCTTCATTCATTGAGAACCTAAGTTATCTACAATTGCGATTACACAAACTTGGACCTCATTTCTTCGCCATAAAATCCAGTCTTGATTTCAAGAGCACTTGCCAAATTCTCACCCATACCTACAAAGATGGCTGACGCAAACCACTTCTTTGCCCTGCTTACTGGGTCAAATAGGTAAGCCGTGTTTTTACCATGTTTGCAGTTTCGGTACTAATCAGATTCCATTCCTAGCGGCCTTGGCCTCTCCCTTGCCCACCGTCTCCTCGACGAGTTCATGATCGTCTATCCTTCAACCCACCGCCTCACGCTCATAATCACCACCCGTTCCGCAGTCAAAGGCGCGCAAACCCTCTCCGCACTCACTAAACACCTCGTCAACGTTCTCCCTCCCGACGCTACAAAGCGCATCCAGCTTGCACATTACCAAGTCGACCTTACGAACCTCCTCTCTGTCGAAGCGCTCGCACAGGCCTTGATTAGGAACTACTCACGCCTCGACTATGTATTCCTCAACGCGGGCATGGGTGCATTCGAAGGGATTGACTGGGTGAACTGCTTCGTAACCCTTTTTACGAACTGGGTCAACGCAGTGACATTTCCGACATTTAAGCAGCAAGCCATAGGGTGGAAGACAACGCAACCAGCTCCCGTAGGCGGTGAGATTGGAAGCGTATTTTGCGCGAATGTTTTTGGGCACTACTACCTTGTGCATGAACTTATGGGACTTCTTTCCGCAGGACAAGGGAGGATCATCTGGACTTCCTCGTTAGAAGCGTATCCCTGGACGTTCCAATTAGACGATATCCAGGGCATTAAGGCTAGCCATTCGTACGAGAGTACTAGGAGATTGACAGATGTCATCTCGTTGACTTCCGAAATGCCTGCTACGGCACCATACGCTGCTACCTTTTTCAAGACTCCTGGAGGAACCGAGAAGTCGAGAAGACCTAAGTCGTATCTCACACACCCTGGTATATGCGCGACTACTATCGTCCCGCTGCATATTATCCTTTTCTACTGTATGGTGTCAGCATTCTATATTGCCCGATGGCTTGGGAGCCCCTGGCATACGATTAGTTCTTACTCTGGTGCCAAAGCCGCTGTATGGATAGCACTTGCAACGGATGAGGAACTAGAGGATAAGAAAGCGGATCGCATCAAGTGGGGGAGTGCTACAGATAGGAGTGGGAACGAGCAGGTCAAACCGACTGCTGTGGAGGGCGAGGGAGGTCAAGAGTGGGAAATATTGAGCAGAGATTGTTGGCGGCAGATGGAAGAGCTGAGGATGGACTGGAAGAAAAAGCTGAGCAAACGCTAAAGGTTTAAGATACATATGGGTTATTTCACTTATGTACTAGACATTACTTTTGTTCGCAACTCATCTTTTCGGGGCATAATTTTTACAGTAACGGTAATGGCGTGGAAGCATAATCTAATAACTAAAACCAATGGTATTCCGAAATATTACGATAATCTTTTTACCAATAAGCTCGCGCCTTCGAACCACCAATTTCATAGTCACAGAAAGTACTACATGGTGGCTAAATCCCTTAACTTGATGGGCATCCGAGACGACGCGGGGGAGCGAAATCAGGGGTGTGTGTAGTCACCATTTCTCTGAACCCTGAAGCGACAGGATGCGCTCAGGCCGGAAACAGCTGTGAAACACCGCAGAGAGGTAGTTAGTATCGTATAACAAGAATGAGAAAACTCTACTAGTTTTACAATAGCCGTGAGA
Organism: Gyromitra esculenta; assembly: GCA_038503075.1. Classification (NCBI taxonomy): domain Eukaryota; kingdom Fungi; phylum Ascomycota; class Pezizomycetes; order Pezizales; family Discinaceae; genus Gyromitra; species Gyromitra esculenta. The sequence goes on from JBCAML010000005.1 coordinate 887,452, forward strand.
TATCAAATTCTCATCAAGCCATTTTATAGAAGGAAAGAAAAGAATATATATACTAAGAGCTCTATGCACACCCGTAAATAAGCATCCAATCCTTTCACCTCTTCTTTCCTTTCTTTGCACCAGCCTCTTCTTTGGTCCGGATTTTCTTCGGTGCTCCCTTTCCTCGGAGTTTCTTCCTATATTTCCATAACGAGACCAAGTCAATTCAATTCTTACACGTTGTCGTGGAGGCGTGATATTTCTTCTATAAGAGAAAAGTACGATAGTTGGGAGATAGGGTTCCATACGCCGCGACATCCCGCACCCTTTGTTCCTCTTTCGGGTCATGAAACTGCATCATAGGAAAATTCTTCTTCAGATCCTTAAAAGTTGCTACCCTACGCGGGTAGTAGTCTAAAAATGTCGGCCCCTTCAGTCGTTGTCGGAGGATCTTGTTTCCCATGCGGATATTGGTCGGGTTGAACGTCGTGGAGAAGATACGGCAGGAGACCTAACCGTGCAATTCGTGTAAGCAAATGCTAAACAATAATAGTGGGCAATGAACGAGATACTACCCTTGCTAGATCAAGAAGACGTTCTCGTGTTGGAGCTGCCATTTTTTTGTCCTCGATTTTGTTTGGTGGGGTAGATACAGTTCCGATGATGAACACTGAATCTACAAACGCCAAGGAAAATTTATAGTGGTCCGTGCATTACCGTTTTCCATGACAGCAGTCTAAAGTTACATTTTCGAGATATGGAACAACTTTACGAACCCGAATAACCAAAGGAGATCTGAATATTTATAATTGAGAAGAGATATTATTTTCATAAAAAAAAAGCATTGAATCATTTCCTCTGCTTTTCCCTTCCGAACAACCCTGATTCTATTTTCCAAAAAGTACGCAAGGCACCCGCGATAACGAGAAAATTTTATACCCTAGGGATACAGAACTATACACTAACCTTTTGAACGAGCTGGAAGACTGCTTCTTGTATGCTATAGCCTTTGCTCACCATTTCTAAACTCTCTCTACAACAAAACGATTACAACTTAGCGCTAACTAACTCAGCGTACTTTTCAGTGCTGAATGACTTAGGCCTCTCGATAGGGGAACCGACAGCACGGTCGATGATGAGTTGAGGAAGGACACCCAAAGCACGAGAGACACCGAAGAGGACAGTGTAGTAGTTGGCTTCAGTAAGACCATAGTACTGGAGGAGGACACCAGAGTGCTGTGAAAAAAAAATACTGTTAGTAGCGTTCCAGTGTAGGGGGGTCGGAGTGACCTACAGCATCAACGTTGGGATATGGGTTCTTGGTCTTTCCGTGCTCAGTTAAAACACCAGGGGCAATGTTGTAGACCTGGCTGACGAGCTTGAACATAGGGTCATCGGGAAGCTTCTTGAGTGCAAATTCACGCTGAGACATGTAGCGGGGATCAGTCTTCCTCAAGACGGCGTGACCGTAGCCAGGAACAACACGGCCGGCGTTCAATGTAGACCAGAGGTAATCCTTGATGGACTTATCACTGAGGTCGTTACCAACAGCCTTCTTCATCTCGGAGAGCCAATTCAAAACTTCCTGGTTAGCCAATCCGTGGAGGGGACCAGCAAGACCGTTCAGGCCAGCGGCAAGCGAGAGCATAGGGGAGCTGAGAGCAGATCCAACCAAGTGGGTGGTGTGAGCAGAAACGTTACCACCCTCCTAAATGGCGTTATTGGTACGAGTTTACTGGACAGTTTGTGAATTAAAACTACATACGTGATCGGAGTGGATAACGAGGTACAACCTCATCAAATCGACGAAATCCTTGTTTCCACCGAAACCGAGCTGGTTTGCCAAGTTGAAACCGTAATCTTTGTCCTGCTGGACAGGAGCAACCTTTCCATCTTTGAAGACGTTACGATAGATCTTGGCGGCAATGGTAGGGAGCTTAGCAATAAGGTTCATGGAGTCCTCGAAAGTATAGCTCCAGTATTCCTTCTTGTTAATACCCTTGGCATATGCCTTAGCGAACTCGGACTCGTGCTCAAGAGCAGTGACGGCGATCGAGAATTGAGCCATGGGGTGAAGAGTGTTGGGGCAACGGTCAATGAGCTCATCAACGAACTTCGGGATGGTGGAACGGGCTGCCCATTCTGCGGAGAGTTCGCGAACTTGCTGTTCAGTAGGAACCTCACCGGTCAGAAGAAGCCAGAAGAGACCTAGAGACGCTGTTAGTGATATATTTTATTGATTTATCGCGGATTGGTGAGAACTAACCTTCAGGAAGAGGCTCTTCTCCGCCCTCAGCCCTCGGAAGAATTTCCTGGCATTCGGGAATCTGCGATGCGGGGGATTAGATTAAGCTGCTGTAAGTGTGTGTACAGATGTACCTACGGTCTTTCCTCTAAACCTAATGCCCTCCTCGGAGTCGAGAACAGATCCCTGTAACATATGTCAGAGCCACGCATGAGAAAATTTCAGTTTTTTGAGAAAATCAGCAGTAGGAACTACAAACCTCCCACACAAGGGACTTAATACCACGGGCACCACCGTAGACTTGATCAAGAGTAACCTCTCCAACGACCTTGGATCCATGCTCCCTATGGTAAATCGTCAATCTAACGAATTGGGTAAAAAAATACATCGGGAAATCCCTACTTTTTGAGCTTCTTGATCTTCTCAATTTCTCCAGGGATCTTTGCAGCGAAGGTCTCCTTAAGGGTCTTATTGGAAAAAGCACAATTAGTATAATATTTTCCGAAATCCTGATGATGATGTTTACCTTAGGCTTGACAGTAGAGTAGTAACGGTAACCAGCCCTCTTGACGGCGAATTGGGACGATGAAGCAAGCGAAGATTTGAGGGCAGCGGAACCCAACCTCAAAGGAGAGGCCATCATGATGTATATCTGGGGTGAAGTATGGGGTCAAATAAGTGGAGGATGTTCTGAAGCGTGGAAAGAGAAATAAAGGGAAGAGAGGGAGATCAGGAAAAATGTGAGGGTTTTTCTCGCAGTTCCGAAACTCCTTCACCGAGTGCGAACTAAAGACGTCACCCGTGCCGTTGGGACTAGCTATTCAACAAAATGGGGATGATACGGAATTTAGTGAAGGAGAGTTTGTTCGTACTAAGAATTACATTCGGAGCCTTGGAAATGCCCTCTGATTTTATCAGATTTCTTTACTCTGGTTCTGGATTTTTGTTGTAACCCCAGTTGATGTCGCGAATTCTTGGTCTTAGGGTCTAGGGTGGGGGACATGCTTGGACTTCCCAATATCTTCTCTTGGCACCTCTACTTATCGGATCAAGCGTAGCATGAGACCTTTCTTTGATCATCTTGACGAATGCTAGATTTCTAGCAAGCGAAATACAAAGTCATCAGCCTCGGAAAGGAAACGCGACTACCCGATTCATGAGGCTGAAACAACGAGCATGGGGGAAGGAAAGTCCAGGAGGAGTTACACGGTCAGGCAACGACGACCTGGGTCCATCTCTATTCACAAGAGGCCTAAAGTATACTTACTGTTCTCCGAGTAAGATTAGCAAAGCTCTCACAGACGTGTAGCTGAAAGTAAGTGAGTGGCCAGACGTGAATACATATATGCTTTCCTAACTACTTGTATAAGCCAACGGTACCAGCGACTGCATATATTTATTTGCTCTTCTCTAGGAACATGCGATACATGTATCGAGTACATACATAATGTACTGCGAGAACAGGTTCGTGCAGCCACGCTATATATGCGATTGTAACTTTGTCTCCTTCGACATTTATTCTCGAAACAACTATGAAATAATCCGTGCAAAATTCCTTCTGATATATTTATAGGCCTGCAGAGTGGGAAGTTGCATGAGGGCTCTGTATTTTCCAAGTACACTGGTTTCTGATAACGGACCTAGAGAAAAACTCTAGCTATATGTTTGTAAGTGTATTTTTTGGGTAGGAAGCTACATGTGTGAAATTATACAGTCACGATTATCAGGCTATATCTAACTAACATCGTCGGTAAGCTGTAAAAATTACGAATGCGGTTACATTTACGGGACATGTGGGAGGGTATTAGCGTTCTGGCGATATCTTCTGCACTGATATCTGTTTTGCTCCTTTCCCGCTTTACGGGTACTAAGGTACATGTAGCTTCTCATTTATCACCTATAGTCATATATATGGTCACTCGCTACCTAGCGTTTTTGTGCTGGTATTATTAAGATGCTATTTGGGTTAGGCATTATGCGATCGAAGGATATTTTTAATTACTTAATATTTCTAGTCTGTTACCCATTTGGAGGGCGTATCAAAGCAGCTAGCCTACGGTGAATGACTCGCATGTTTGAATTTTCTTTTTGGGAAAAACGGGATTGTGACTTTTATATAAATGTGTGCGCACATGATGTGAATGAGCATTGGTAATCTACCTAATCTGCATCTAGTAGAGTCTATTACGGCACCACGCGGTTTGGCATATTTGCAACTACTTGTGCCCCAGCATAAGTAACTGAAAACAAGGACAAGATTTTGGCCAACCAAATTTCGAAGTGCTGCTGCGGGACGAATTAGAAAACGTTGCCACCAAAAGGCATTTTCAGGTACTTATTCTGCAGCACGAGTACATACAGCACTGCATTTTCCTGGGTTTATCCGAATCTCTGAAGCAAATGTACAGTTTCGTTCGAAAAGTCTTGGCACGCCTCGTCTTTATTAAGCACAACTGCCGATGGGTCGAGGCTATAATTTTTGTAGAAGATAGTTATGTGAAGTACATGTAGTTAGATGTTATTCAGCATCTGAGGATCTCCATAGTTTTCTACCCTTTTGAATTACTGTTTTCCAGTTCGATCCGTAGCTATTTACATGTAGTTTATTATCAGCGATTAGTAGGGTGCCAGGATTTTGCGAACGTGACTGTACATGTATGTTGGCAGGCTTCAGTAGCAGCTAACCCTGTCTGTCATGCATACAGTTGCGAGTAGTAGCTGTACTTAAATTCCTCAAAGGTACACGTACATGTATTTTAGGTGTGCGAGATTGATATATATATGTATAACCGTGTATATGTAAGAAAACCTTTGACACTTTACTTCACCAGCAAGACAGTCACTGGGATGTCAGGTCCCCCCTTACACGGCTGTACAGGTGGATAGTGTGTGTGTTACTAAATCCCTGCGTCGAAAGTCTTATGTCGATATTGTGTGCACCTAACTCAAACGCTTGTGGATTTAACTAACAGTTGTTGGTTCTCCATACGCGTCCTTAAGCACCGTGAATTCTAGTATATTTTTACGATCACATCTCTATCTAAATTTAGCACATTTGAATTCTTGAGCTATGGTACGTGCACTCTTGGATGTCGACCTCGATTTTAGGTCGAAATTCCAGCCTCTACAGAAAGTTAGGCAGTCCAAGAAAACTTGCAAAGTCTATCTATATAGTAATGAAGCTTTGCAAGTTTTTATAATAGTGGTTGTGGCGGAATAAAACCTCTCTTTTGGCTGTAAAAAAGGGAAAGTGGAACCGTTCTTATAAATACCATGATCGTGATCAAATATACGTAGAGAACAATGTTATTAAATCATACATTTAGAGGTTAAACTAGATACCCATAGTTATTAGGGGCTCAGGGGCTTAGAAAATATCTCTTGAAAAGCGCTGATGACAGATACACCCAAGTTGTATTTTTTTCTTGAAAAACAGTCTGGTGTTTGGCACATTTGGCACACTTGGTAAGACATAGGCGTTCCACATGCCAATTTCATTGGCCTACATTTACCGATGCCTGCGCCATACCAGTGAATATTTTTCCATTGACAGCCTAGAGGCATAGGGGGTATAACAGAGCTGTTGGCTTTGGCGCTATACTGACAAGAAATTCGCACCACTGGCCATACTGGTTATGGTGGCGCGCTCGAAATCACTTTCCTACATTCGATGGGATACGGTCCTCCGGACCGTTTTTTCGTCTGATTTGAGAACCAGGGACTTCCGCAAAAAGCATACAGCCGCAACTGGATATGCCGGATGCCAAGTATCGGGTGGATTTCGTACGTGATAGCAAATAATTCCTAGACCTAAGGCATCATAAATTTTTTAAGGTTAGATGATTTGAGTCTATCCGGATTCCGGAAGATACTAGTGCCTCCTCAACAGATATAAATATCGGCTTCCAAGCTAAGAAAATCTGGGATAGTAAATATTATTTATGTAATGGCAGAGGCCTAGAATCTTTCCTGCCTCTCATGTGGCATGAGATAGCAAAAAATCCGTGACAGCAAATTCATTTTAGTGGTGGGGGCCCATAGCGGTAAAATTTGTACGTGACAGCAAGGGATCCGGGGCAGTGAGTTCCGGCATATTGAGTTGCGACTGTATACCAGACGAATGCCTAACAATGCGGGCACCCGATGTGTGGCGTATTTACTTTTCTCCTCATCCCTAGTCGGTGGATATTTATTAATTGGAAAACTCTAAATCCGCAAGTACACTTCTTCCCTTCTCTTTTAATGTTTGGGCGAATTTTTTTCACTCCTAACGGTACATATAATACAGATAGGTATTTCTCGTATATATCGATATATTGCTTTTCTTCTTATGTCTATCCCTAAAATCCCACTAGCTTTGTAAAACAAAAGTGGACAGTTATGCTATAGCTATACACCATATGAATGTAGTGCGGCCTGTTAACTTCCTGTGGTGCTAGAAAGTACCTTGAAATTTCACTACCCGCAACATGGTTGCAACATGGTCAGTAATCATACAAAAGTCAAACATTCTTCAAATCAGAGATGTAACTTGATTCCACGGGCTCTTTCTAGGATGAGATTTACCGAGACCGTGGATAATACTAATGATCTTTCTTTTGTCTCAATCGGAGACGAGGGGGAATGGGGCTTCTTAAAAAAGTGTGGGCTTTCATACTTTATGGTGGGTTCTGTTTTTTACGAAATACTCCAGATTTCCTCAGAGAATTGAAATATATGTTTGTTGATTCACTCACTTCATATATTCCTACTAGAGGAAGTAAACAAAGTATCTCACCATCAGCAATAGCTTCAGGAAAGGTCAGCCTGGATGCTTTTCATCATGAGGAAAGGCATGGCTGAGAGAAGTTACAAATGCGGGACTTGCAGATGCTCTGGCACGACCCAAGCCCAGCCCGTGGACCGAGAATATGTTTAGGCTCTGCGGATTCTTGCTTATTGCGTTTCTGAATTCTTGTATCGACGGCTATGACGGATCGTGGATGGGTGGAACTAATGCTATGTCAACATATCTGAAGTATGTTTTAACCCCCTGGTGAGGGTCGCAGATTACTTACTGTAAATATATAGTTATTCCAACATCTTGAGTACTGGATCTAAAACTGGGTTGGTACTCTCGATTTACACAATCGGTAACGCTGTCAGGTTCTTCTTCTGTAGATCATTCACAATTTAGTGGGGGCGATATTGGGGAGTGTTCATTGATGCTTCTATTATCGCTATTGGAATAGCTATCCAGGCTCCTGCAGCCAGCCTGGATATTTGTGGGCAGTCGTTTCATTCTCGGTTTCAGCGTTGCAACTTGTGCTACTGCTGTGATTTGATCACCCTCCAAGCGATCTTTAGGGAAATAAGTAATAGCTAATTATTGATACAATCCAGGGGTCATCCTACGTTGTGGAAATGGCCCATCCTGCCTAGCATGGAACCATAGCAAGAATGTACAACACATCTTGCAAATCTGGCTTATTGGTGGTATCCTAGTTTCTTGGGTTCTTTCCGGAACTAAGGTAAGTCTTAATTGCCTTGTTTCGAGTATCGATAAGAAAATATTCGCGTAAATTAACATTAGGTATTCCAGACGTTCATAACTATCTCTTATGGGGGCTACCTATTTGAATTCAAGTAGCTACTTCCGGTGGTGTTATTCTAGGGTGTCTGTTGTGCCCCGAGACTTTGCGTTGGTTGATCTCGAACGACCGTCATATAAAAGACACCCTAAGTCATGACAGAGCTTTATGGGGAGGGGAATCGTGATTCTCCTATTGTCTAGTTAACCTTCAAGAAAATGATTGAGCAGATTGCAACTGAGAGCTCCGATAAGCGCTAGTAAGATTATCATAACCTCTTTAGCTTAAAGAATGCTTGGTGGCGAATGGTCTGTGTCGTCGGGATGGCATTCTTTGGGCAGGTTCGTTTTCTACTACTTCCAATCTTTCGGAATATTTATTGACAATGGGTTTAATAGTGGGCCGGAAACGGCGCTATTTCGTACTCTCTGCCCATGTTGCTTAAATCAGTTGGTATCGAAAGTGCTAAAACTTAGCTGGTAAGTTTACAAATATCTTGTGAATAGTGGCCGACTACCCTGTTTTTAGTGCGATTATATCGCTCTACAGCTCTATGCAGCTATTCTCAATGTCATCTCAGTCGTTGTGTCGATAATCAGTGCGCGCTTCACAGATAAATTTGGTCGCCGTCCTGTATTAATAATACAGTAACCACGACTTTGTTCATCGTCGAATGGGTGATTGCCACCACCCTTACGGCATTATATAGATAGATAGATAGATAGATTAATCATACACGCATCCAACCTCATGGGTTATGGCGGTTAGCAAAAATAAAATAAAATAAAAAATAAGCATAAAAATAAAAAATAAAAAATAAAAATAAAAAATAAGCATAAAAATAAAAAATAAGCATAAAAATAAAAAATTAAAATTAAAAATTAAAAATTAAAATTAAAAATTAAAAAATAAAAATAAAATTAAAAAATTAAAATTAAAAATTAAAAATTAAAATTAAAAATAAAAAATTAAAATAAAAAATAAAAAATTAAAACAAAAAATAAAAAATTAAAATAAAAAATAAAAAATTAAAACAAAAAATAAAAAATTAAAATAAAAAATAAAAAATTAAAATAAAAATAAAAAATAAAAATAAACAAAACAAAACAAAACAAACTAACAAAATCAACAATAAAACGCAGTCTCGCTAAACAACATAACTTTCAAACCACCAAATTTTAACTCTTTCGCACACTCCTCTCCTATCTCGCTAAATTTCCATATCCCCATTCTAATTCCCTATCCTTTCTTTCCCATTCTTCTCTTGCACTTCTCCTCACAATTTTGAATTCTTTCCATATTTTGACTCCATATTCTATACCTTCCTCGGTATATAACAATTCTCTAACTCCCACTTTCTTCTCCATTTTTTCTTCCACCTCATTTCTTGAATCCACTGTAAATCCACATACTTCCAGAATATGCTTTACATCCTGCACTCCTTTCCCACACTCGCATTCTTCCGTCTCCGTTTGTTGGATCTTCGATTTATATTTATTGATCCAGATATGGCCAGTGCGTAGCCTGCTGATACTTACTTTGGTGGCCCTGTTTCACGGATAAGATTGAGTAATGGGTTAGGACGTGGTTATCGGTGGCTATGGTTTACTTTTTCTTATAATGTCTTTGTTGTTCGGATATGTTTTGGTTATTGTCGTGTATGGATTATGGCATGAGAAAGCGGGGTATTTAAGTCACAGATTTCAATCTGTCTTTGTCTTCTTCTTCTTCTTTCCTTAAGCAACGTTCTCGTTCACTTCTGCGGTACTCAAAATACTATCTCTATTTCTCACTGCTCGCCTTCGTTGCCCGTTCAAGATCCCCGAAGGAAGGTGACGATCTTCTTGCGAGGAACTAACACATTCGAGTAGTGCCGTGTTTCTACAAGTTCTACGAGGGGTCTATTTCAAGGCGAGATAAGTGCAGCGAAGTGAACAGCGACAGCGAAGTCTCACGGTTGAGCCTTGGGTTAAGCCCTTCAGTATCCCTGAAGGTGAGCAGTGCTACTTAAGCGAGGTTACAACACGTTCAAAGAGTGCAGTGTTTCTACAAGTTCTACGAGGGTTTATCTCAAGGCGAGATGAGTGCAGCGGAGTGAACAGCGACAGCGAGGGTTCTGAGGTGGAACCGAGGTAGTAATTCCGATGAGTACAGGAGAAGGTAAACGAGAACGTTGCTTAAGGAAAGAAGAAGAAGAGAAACGAAAGCAACCAAAATCCTTCTTTAAATACCCCGCTTTTCGGTAGCACCAACAACAACCCGGCAACAACCGAAACACAAAAACATTACTATAATAACCCAAAACATAACCGAACAACAAAGAAATTGTACAACCATCCAAACCACGACTCATCCCTAAGTCAATCCATGAAACGAAGGTTCTCAGGTAGAACCGAGGTAGTATTAGAGTAATACAGGTAGAAGTAAACGAGAACGTTGCTTAAGGAAAGAAGAGAAGAAGAAACACAAACAACTGAAATCCTTCACTTAAATACCCCGCTTTCCTGTAACACCAACCACAACCCGAACAACAACCGAAATACAAAGACATTGTTCCCAATAACCCAAATCCGTCCCAACCATTCAATCATAATCCTTAACCGACCTCCTCGCTTCGATCCGTGAAACTATTCTACTTCAGAACCCTCGCTGTCGCTGTCTACCTCGCTGCACTTATCTCGCCTTGAGATAGACCACACTGTAGAACTTGTAGAAAACATTGCACTCTTTGAACGTGTTGATACCTCATTTAAGTAGCATGGCTCACCTTCAGGGATACTGAAGGGCTTAACGAGGGATCAAACCGTGAGATTACGTTGCTTCCTTCTCTACACCTTCTACCTTGACGCCCCTTTATGGAACTCATTGCTTGGATTCATCAATCCATCTTGCAAATTTTCCCCTGCTTGACGCCGCAAAGACCCCAGACCATCATCGAAGTCACTCCAGAGTGGCTCGACCACCATTACTTACGCACCTATTCTCTCCCGTACGATAAACCGAGGTCATGAAGTCACCCTCTCCCGCTGGCCCTTCCACTGAAGGAGCTGCGGTCGCCGCCCAAAGATTTCCCATGAGAGAAGATCCCGTTGAGCTATACAACCGGCTCCGAGAACTCAATCAGGCACTAGAAGATCAGATAGACGCACTCCAGGAGATCGAGAAGGATGCTGAAATCAAACTCAGCACAGCACAGATACAGGTAGAGAACGCCCTCCGCCACGCTACCACACAGGATCAACGAGTCAATGAAGCCTCGACCCACATCACCAGACTACGCCAGGAGTGAAACGAAGCCCGCAATGCCACCCAAATACCCCTAGCCCCACCTAATCTTGCCCCCTCGCCGCCACCAGCCCCATTGACCATCACTCACCGCTCCGAACGCATGCTGGATCCAGAGAAATTCGATGGCTCCAGAATTAAACTCCCCGGCTTTATTCTCCAACTCCTTTCCAAACTTACTCTCAATCGCGACCAGTTTGCTGATGAGACTACCTTGATCCTATACACGGTCAACCGTCTTGAAGGAGCCGCCCTGGAACAAGTGCGCCATACCGTCCTTCTCTCGGGCCTCACCAGCTGGACTAGTGCAGAACAACTTATTGCCGCTCTAGAAACCGCATTTGGAGACCCAGACCCTACTGGCACTGCGCGAAGAGAACTGCACCAACTCCGCCAAGGAAAGCGAGATTTCTCTGCCTACTTGGCCGATTTTCAAAGGATCATGGGGCAACTTAGCTTCGATGAAAACTCGAAGATGGACGCCCTAGAATACGGTATGTCAGAAGAGCTTAAGGAAGCTATGGTCTTCGCCACCAACGTCCCTGCTACCCTCCAAGAGATGATCACTACCCTCACCCGACTGGACAACCGTATCCGAGCCCGCAAGGCAGAGAAACGGGGAAACACTCGTGATAATATGGGTCAATTCAGCGCCCCCGCTGCCTTTGTTCCCGCCTCCTCCTTCACTCCGGGAGGATTAGCCCCTATGGACCTATCTTTTGGCCGCACCAGCAATATCTCTTGCTCACCTCAAGACCAAAGATACATGATGGTTAACGGACGAAGAAAGCTGTCGGAAGAAGAGAAACAATGGCGCCGGTACACTGGCAAATGTATGTTTTGCGCCGCCCCCGACCACTCCTACGCCAATTGCCCCTCTGCTCCCAAAACACCTACCATGAGAGGAGCCCTTACAGCACCCCCTGCCGCCCATACACCACCTGCTTCTTCCCTGCCGCCACTGCCACTTCCACCTCAGTTCTTCGCTCTAGAGGCAGCAAATACCTCCAACGAGAATTTAAACTAGTTTCGCCGAAGTCGATCAGTGACCCTGCTTCGGTTCTTTTTTTCTTACCTTTGTCTGCGTTTTCTATTTTGGGTTTTTCAGTGTCGAATATGTGCGTGGAGGATCAGTTGGATGGGGGATATTTTCATGGATTGATTCAGGGATGACTCGTGGTTCAGATGGTTGTATAATTTCTTTGTTGTTCGGTTAGGTTTCAGGTTATTAGGATAATGTCTTTGTGTTTCGGTTGTTGCCGGGTTGTTGTTAGTGCTATTGAAAAGCGGGGTATTTAAGGAAGGATCTTGGTTGTTTTCGTTCTTCTTCTTTTCTTTCCTTAAGCAACGTTCTCGTTTACCTTCTCCTGTATCGATTACAATACAATCTTGGTTCTACCTCAGAACCTTCGCTGTCGCTGTGAACCATCGTCGATACTTCGCCTTGAAGTATACCTCTAGTAGAACTTGTAGAAACACTGCACTCTTCAAACGTGTTGTCACCTCGCTTAAGTAGCACTGCTCACCTTCAGGGATACTGAAGGGCTTAACTCGACGCTCAACCGTGTGATTACGTTGCTTCCACTATCTACACCTTCTACCCCTCAACCTCCACCAACCTCACCATGGAAGGAGCCGCCGTGGCCACGAAACGCTTTCCCACTAGAGAAGCTTTCGCTCAGGCCTATCGAGATGACCCTGCAGAACTCTACAATGAACTCAGGGAGCTAAACCAAGCCCTGGAAGACCAAATCGATGTCCTCCAGGAAAGCGAACGGGAGAATGAGGTAAAACTCAACACCGCCCAGATCCAGACCGACAATGCTCTCCGTCATGCTACGGAACAAGATCAACGGGTAACGGAGGCTGCTAGCCTTATTGCCCGACTACGACAAGAGCGGAACGAAGCTCGATCCGCCACCCAAGCACCCCCAGCTCCACCCAACCTCACAGCCACCCCACCCCCGCCATCGAACAACCACCGCTCGGAACGCATGCCGGATCCAGAGAAGTTTGATGGATCCCGAGCAAAACTCCCCGGATTTATACTCCAACTACGATCCAAGCTGACGGTTAACCGAGATCGCTTCGCCAATGAGACCACCATGATCCTTTACACTATCAATCGGTTAGAAGGAGCCGCCTTAGAACAGGTCCGTCACACGGTTCTCCCATCTGGCCTTACTACCTGGACTAGTGCGGAGCAACTCATTGCAGCTCTGGAGACCGCTTTGGAGATCCAGACCCAACCGGTACCGCACGACGAGAACTTCACCAACTTCGTCAAGGAAAACGTGATTTCTCTGCCTACCTCGCTGACTTCCAAAGAATCATGGGACAGCTCAACTTCGACGAAAACTCGAAGATGGACGCCCTCGAACATGGAATGTCGGAAGAGCTGAAGGAAGCTATGGTATATGCCCCAATAGCCCCCGGCAACCTCCCGAAATGATCCTTACCCTCACCCGACTGGATAACCGCATTCGAGCCCGCAAGGCAGAAAAACGGGGAACCGCTCGAGACAATATGGGACAATTTAGTGCCGCATTCACTCCTGCTTCCTCCTTAACTCCAGGAGGGCTAGCCCCATGGACCTATCTTTCGGTCGCACCAGCAACCTCTCCCGTCCGCCTCAAGACCAACGATATACCATGGACAATGGGCGAAGAAAGCTCTCTGAAGAAGGGAAACAGTGGCGCCGTTCCACTGGAAAATGTATGTTCTGTGGTGCTCCCGACCACTCCTATGCCAACTGCCCTTCCGCCCCAAAGAAACCGACAATGAGAGAGGCTCTCACCGCACCACCCGCTAACCGTACACCTCCGGCCTCCTCGCTACCACCACCACCTCTTCCACCTCAGTTTTTTGCCTTAGGCTGCGAACGCCTCAAATGAGGCTTTAAACTAGTCCAACCAAGGCTGACCAGTGACCCTGCCTTGGTTCCAATTTCTTTTCCTTTGTCTGCATTTTCAATTTCTGGGTTTTCAGTTTCCGATGTAAGCGTGGAGGATCAGTTGGATGGGGAACATTTTGTAGTTTCGTGCAATATTTCCCATAGCAATAAAATCATCAAAACACACGCTTTACTGGACACCGGAGCCTCTGGATTTGCATTCATTGACAAGAATTTTGCGAGTCACCACTCCCTGCCACTCTCTCCTCTTAAGACACCCCGACAACTTGAGGTCATCGACGGTCGTACTGTCGCCTCAGGAGATATTACCCATATCGCCAATATCAACCTATCCATCGACCAACACCAAGAACAAGCCCCCTGTTTCGTAACCCAACTCGGACACTACCCCCTCGTGCTGGGAATACCCTGGATGAACCATCATGATGTCCATCTACACTTCGCCGATAAACGCATTGAGTTTAACTCTAAACTCTGCACCACCCGTTGCGCTCCCCGCTTACCCGTTATATCTACATCCTCAATCCCTAATCCTCCTAGACTAAACTTATCATTTATTGGTGCTGCCAGTTTCAGGACTCTTACCCGAAAACGTTCCTCCCAAGCTTATGCCATGTCCCTCTATGAGATCAATAAAATCATAGACGACAAAACCAGCAAGGAAGAATGGAAATCACGTATTCCTACTGAATATCACGATTTCCTCGATATGTTCGATAAAACCAAAGCCCAAGGCCTACCACCTCGCCGACCTTACGATCACAGGATACAACTCCAAGAAGGGAAAGACGCCCCATTTGGACCACTGTACGGAATGTCCCGGGAAGAACTCATTGTCCTAAAAAAATATATTGAGGACAATCTAGAGAAAGGATTTATCCGCGCTAGTTCTTCCCCTGCGGGATCCCCAGTCCTCTTTGTAAAAAAGGCTGATGGCTCTCTACGACTATGTGTTGACTATCGGGGCCTAAACGCTATCACAGTCAAGGACCGATATACCTCTCCCCTTATCAGAGAAACGCTCGATCGGCTAGCAAAAGCGCAATGGTATACTAAACTAGACCTTCGTGATGGTTACCACCAAGTACGCATTGCCGAGGGAGATGAATGGAAGACAGCCTTCCGCACCCGATACGGTCTATATGAGTATCAAGTCATGCCATTCGGTCTGACAAACGCCCCCGGCACATTTCAACGCTTTGTGAACGATTGCCTCACCGAGTATTTGGACATCTTCTGTACGGCCTACCTGGACGATATTCTTATCTATAGTGATACCTTCGCCGAACATCAGACCCACGTACGAAAAGTTCTCCAAACACTCAAAGACAATGACATCCTGTTGAAACCAGAGAAGTGTGAATTTGAAGTGCAAACTACGAAGTATTTGGGTCTCATCCTTACCCCTGATGGCATCAAGATGGACGAGGAAAAACTAAAAGCAGTTCGAGAATGGGGAACACCAAGAAGTGTTAAAGATGTCCAAGCCTTCCTAGGTTTCGCCAACTTTTACCGCCGGTTTATCCTAGGGTTCTCCAAGCTTGCCTCACCCCTCACAGCACTCACAAAAAAAGGGATAGCTTTCGAATGGACGATTGAAGCAGATGTTGCTTTTGAGAACCTCAAATATGCCTTTACCACCGCCCCTATCCTTATTCATTTCGACCCTGACAAAAAGATCATCGTAGAAACGGACGCCTCCGATTTTGTATCGGGAGGAATCCTATCCCAATACGACGATAATGGCGTCTTACATCCAGTAGCCTTCTTCTCGAAGAAACATTCCCCCGCGGAATGTAACTACGAGATTTATGATAAGGAACTGCTGGCAATCATCCGAGTCTTTGAGGAATGGCGCCCAGAATTAGAAGGATCTAAACACCCCATCGACGTGATTAGTGACCACAAAAACCTTGAGTACTTTATGAGTACCAAGCAACTCAACCGCCGTCAAGCTAGATGGGCTGAATACCTATCGCGTTTTGATTTTGTGATCACGTATAGACCAGGAAGCCAAGGGGGAAAACCGGATGCGTTGACCAGGAGATCAGGAGATCTCCCCAAGGAAGGGGATGAACGATTAGCACATCAGAGTCAAGTGGTGCTAAAGAAGGAAAATCTTGACCCTAAGCTAAGTTTGTTATCGGCTTCTTTATCAAACGAAGCCGCTGAACTGGACGCCCCCCTAAAAAAGCTATTTGCAGAAGGATATATCGCTGATAAGTTCCCTGAAAAGATCCTCCTAGCGTTAAGGAATAAGGACCAACAATCAAAGGAGATCACCTTAAGCGAGTGCAAGGAGGAGAATGGAAACCTCTATTACCGAGATTGCATCTACGTTCCAGATTCTGCCCCCCTCCGCCTTGAATTGATCAAGAGACACCATGATGCCCCTGCCGCAGGCCATCCAGGACGTGACAAAACCTTCGAACTCCTTGCTAGAAGATTCTATTGGCCCAAGATGAGGGAGTCGATCGGACAATATGTCCGTAACTGTCACATCTGTCAGAAGGCGAAACCAGTTACCCAACGTACCCAAGGAGTTCTCCGTCCCCTACCCATTCCTAATCGCCCATGGCAAGAAATCTCTATGGATTTCGTTACTGGCCTCCCCGAATCGAATGGCTATGATGCTATCATGGTAGTAGTCGATCGACTGTCTAAAATGCGACATCTTATCCCTTGTAATACGACCGTCAACTCCAGAGATGTAGCTGAGTTATATCTACAACATGTCTGGAAATTACATGGGTTACCTACGCATATTACATCAGACCGAGGAACCCAATTTACAGCCCATTTCTGGAAAGAATTGTGTCAACGCCTTGGGATTCAGGCCAGGATGTCTACTGCTTTCCACCCTGAGACAGACGGACAGACGGAGAGACTAAATGCGGTTATGGAACAGTACCTACGATCTTATGTATCTTATCAACAAGAGGACTGGAGCAACTGGTTACCTATGGCCGAGTTCTCAGCAAATAACCAGGAATCCGCGAGTACCAAAGTTTCTCCTTTCTTCGCTAACTATGGGTACCATCCTCGTTTTGATACTACTCTCCTCTCAACCCAAGCGACCCCTCAGAGCCTAGATGCTGCCTTGTTTAGTCAAACCATGCAAGGACTCTATGACCATCTACGAACGCAAATAAGGACGGCCCAAGATATCCAAGAAACGGCTACGAATAGACACCGTATACCTGCTCCAGCCTACCGAGTCGATGACCATGTCTTCGTGTCAATGAAGAACATTAGGACTACCCGTAATGCTAGAAAGTTGGATTGGAAATGGATGGGACCCTATCCGATTAAAAAGATGATCTCTCCTTTTGCCTACGAAGTTGATCTTCCATCCTCGGTTAAGTACCACCCTGTCTTTCATGTTTCTTTATTGAAACCTGCGGCCCATGATGCTCTTCCCGGACAAATCATTCCTCCCCCAGCGCCTGTTGTCGTTAACGACCAAGAAGAATATTACATCGAGAAAATCTTGGACCAACGGATATATCGCAAGAAACAACAGTACCTCGTTGAATGGACCGGATATGCTCACCCTACCTGGGAACCCGCTGAAGACTTAGTAGATACGTCGGCACTGGAAAAGTTTTTAATCACCCCGACCTTAACTATGCCTAATGTTCGCAGGAGCTCACGCTTGAAGGGGGGAGCTACTTTCATGGATTGATTCAGGGATGACTCGTGGTTCAGATGGTTGTATAATTTCTTTGTTGTTCGGTTAGGTTTCAGGTTATTAGGATAATGTCTTTGTGTTTCGGTTGTTGCCGGGTTGTTGTTAGTGCTATTGAAAAGCGGGGTATTTAAGGAAGGATCTTGGTTGTTTTCGTTCTTCTTCTTTTCTTTCCTTAAGAACGTTCTCGTTTACCTTCTCCCTGTATCGATTACAATACAATCTTGGTTCTACTCGTAACCTTCGCTGTCGCTCGTTGAACCATCGTCGATACTTCGCTCAAGTATACCTCTAGTAGAACTTGTAGAAACACTGCACTCTTCAAACATGTTGTCACCTCGCTTAAGAAGACTGCTCACCTTCAGTGATATCTGAAGGGCTTAACTCGAGCTCAATGGGGGATATTTTGTTATTTCATGTAGCATTTCCCATAACAATAAAATCATTAAAACACACGCACTATTGGACACTGGAGCCTCTGGATTCGCTTTCATTGATAAGGAATTTGCGAGTCACCATTCCCTACCACTTCTCCCCCTCAAAATTCCCCAACAACTTGAGGTTATAGACGGCCGCCCTGTTGCCTCAGGAGCCATTACCCATATCGCCAACATCAACCTGTCTATCCAGCAACACCAAGAACAAGCCCCCTGTTTCGTAACTCAGCTTGGTCACTACCCTTTAGTCCTAGGAATTCCATGGATGAACCACCATGATGTTCACCTCCACTTCGCCGACAAACGCATTGAGTTTAATTCTAAACTCTGCACTACAGACTGCTCCCCCAACACCACAATAGTATCCGCCCCCTCAATTTCCGCTCCTGCTAAACTTAACATTTCCTTCATCAATGCCGCTAGCTTTAGAACCCTTACCCGAAAACGGTCTCTACAAGCATATGCTATGTCCCTCTACAAAATTAATAGAATTCTAGAGGAGAAGACTACTTGTTATACCTATTGGTAGCTTAGTTGGTTACGACATGAGTTCGCTTACGATGCACACATATGGACTAGCGTTCAATCTCCGACCATGTCAGTTATTATTAATCTTGGTTGATTATTAATAAGATTCGGATTGGATGTTTGGTTTCCTTGTGTCATCAATGGCCGACTCTTTCGATCGACACTTCCCCGATTCGCTTATACGTTGCGTCGCAGGTTAATCCCGACAATCACGCCATACAATAATGAGAGGGGTAGGAGCGAAGGAAAGCGTTCAGGGTCTATGGGATTTCTCCATGTTAGTTCATGTTATTACATAGCCTTTGTATTCAACGCTTGACTACTATAAGTAGTCCAGTGTTCTACCGTTGAGAAGGGTCTTCTTCCTGATCATTAGTGACGAAGAACGAGCCTTATCAATATTATATTGTATAGCTTAAACGGTATACGACTTTCATTCATACTCTCAAGGTCCTGCGTTCGTTTCATCTTCAAGTAATACTTTCTTCATGCAAAGAATCCTTTATTTCTTCAAGAGACTTTGTTGTTGCTTCATGCGACATGAGCATAAAGTCGCGATCGTCCACAACAGACCATTCGCCGATTGGTTTGACGAAGAGTATATTCGAACGAACGCGATGCGATCACAACCAAGCAAGCGATATTCAAACTACACATAGGGCTAAGGACCCTTCAGCGTTAGTTATTAAAAAACCTTACTATTGGAAGTTCTTCACGGAACTTTGCGCGATCCCTACTTTGAACCCTACAGTTATCTTTTAGCGGTTCATAAGAAGCAGTTAGGACTTGCGCCTGTGTATTGTGTTGCGGATAGCGGCCAGGCAGGTTATAGCGTCTAGATTGTTATCTAAAGCTTCCTGGAGATTTCCTGTGCGGTAAGAAGTACCGGTCGAACACTACTACAAAGGAATGGAAAGCGAGGATCCCAGCAGAATACCACGACTTCTTGGACATGTTCGATAAGAAGAAAGCCCAAGGCCTATCCCCACGCCGATCTTACGATCATAAAATACAGCTCCAAGATGGGAAAGAAGCCTCTTTTGGCCCTCTGTACGGAATGTCTCGAGAAGAGCTAATCGTCCTGAAGAAATACATTGAGGATAACCTGGAGAAAGGCTTCATCCAAGCCAGCTCTTCGCCCGCTAGATCCCCTGTCCTCTTTGTCAAAAAGGCTGATGGCTCTCTGCGATTATGTGTGGATTACCGAGGCCTAAATGCGATCACAGTTAAAGACCGCTACACCTCTCCCCTTATCCGAGAAACACTTGACCGGTTAGCAAAAGCACAATGGTATACTAAGTTGGATCTCCGAGACGGTTACCACCAAATCCGCATTGCAGAAGGAGATGAGTGGAAAACTGCTTTCCGCACACGATATGGTCTCTACGAATACCAGGTTATGCCATTCGGCTTAACCAATGCCCCGGGTACCTTTCAACGCTTCGTCAATGACTGCCTGAGAGAATACCTAGATATTTTCTGCACTGCCTATCCCGATGATATACTCATCTATAGTGATACCTTCACAGAGCATCAGGTCCATGTCAGAAAAGTCCTTCAAACCTTCAAGGAAAATGACATTCTTCTCAAACCAGAGAAATGCGAATTCGAAGTACAGACCACTAAGTACCTAGGACTCATCCTCACACCGAACGGAATCATGATGGAATGGATAAACTCAAAGCCGTACGAGAATGGGGTACCCCAAAGAACGTTAAAGACGTCCAAGCTTTCTTGGGATTTGCCAATTTCTATCGACGTTTCATCCTTGGGTTTTCAAAACTTGCTTCCCCACTGACTGCTCTAAGAAAGAAAGGAATCAACTTTGAATGGACCGTCGAGGCAGATATAGCTTTCGAAAATCTAAAATACGCCTTCACCACCGCATCAATCCTGATCCACTTCGATCCTGACAAGAAAATCATCGTAGAAACTGACGCTTCCGATTTTGTATTTGGAGGTGTTTTATCCCAATATGACAACGCAGGTGTGCTGCACCCGGTAGCCTTCTTTTCTAAAAGCACTCACCCGCTGAGTGCAATTATGAAATCTATGACAAGGAATTGCTCGCGATCGTGAGTATTTGAAGAATGGCACCCAGAACTCGAAGGGTCTAAACACCCCATTGACGTTATCAGTGACCATAAAAATCTTGAATATTTTATGAGCACTAAACAACTCAATCGCCGTCAAGCAAGGTGGGCAGAATACCTCTCCAGGTTTGACTTTATCATTACATATCGACCAGGCAGCCAAGGAGGAAAGCCGGACGCGTTGACCAGGAGATCATGAGATCTCCCCAAGGAAGGGGATGAAAGGTTGACACACCAGAGTCAAGTGGTGTTGAAAAAGGAAAATGTGGATCCTTCTCAAGGAGCAGGGTTTTCCGTCAAGCTCTCAGGTATCCCCTGAGATGAGCAGTGCTACTTGAACGGAAAACTTAGCGACGAGAGTGTTTATGAGATTCCACAGGCTCTACAATTGGTTCAAGTAAAGTAGACTTGAAGACAGTGACGATGTGAGGTTATGAGATGTAACCAAGGTTTGTATTGTGAAATACAAGAGTGTGCTATAGAAGACGTTGCTTAAAGAAAGAAGAAGAAAAAGTACAACAAGAGGGGAAATCCCTTCGCTTATATACCAAAATTCTAGCTCTTTCGATGACAAAGACATGACTCATTGCAACGGAAACGCAAAGAAACATAAAGAACACCAGTAAAACACAACAACCACAAACCCATGCGCTGTACCAACGAAACATCCATCCATGGAAGTAGCCCCCCCTTATAGCCATGAGCTCCTGTGAACATTAACCAGTTCTCTCACGGTTGAGTCCCTCGCTAAGCACTTCAGTATCCGTGAAGGTGAGCAGTGCTACTTAATGAGGTATCAACACGTTCAAAGAGTGCAGTGTTTCTACAGGTTCTACGATGGGTCTATCTCAAGGCGAGATAAGTGCAGCGAAGTGGACAGCGACAACGAGGATTCTAAGGTAGAACCGAAAGAGTATTTTTGACAAGTACAGGAGAAGGTAAACGAGAACGTTGCTTAAGGAAAGAAGAGAAAGAGAAACAAGAGCGACCAAAATCCTTCCTTAAATACCCCGCTTTCCTGCAACACCAACAACAACCCGACAACAACCGAAACACAAAGACATTATTCTAACAACCCTAAACATAACTGAACAACAAAGGAATTATCCAACCATCCAAACAACGATAGAGTCGCAAATCAAACCACAATTTATCTTCTAAGTCAATCCATGAAAAGTCCCTCTTGGGTTTATGCGGATATCTCTGATGGAAGACATCTATTGCTTCCGTTTCCTCATGATACTCGGCGGGTTCCCACGTAGGTAACGCATAACCAGTCCACTCAACCAAGTATTGGAGTTTTCCTCGACGAAAGCGGGAGTCCAAAATACTTTCGACAAGATATTCTTCATGATCGTTAACTTGGATTGGAGGTGGAGGGGCTATGATTTGGCCTGGAAGGGGGTCGATAGGGGCAGCTCTTATCAATGAGACATGGAACACAGGGTGATACTTCATTGAAACTGGCAGTTCAACCTTATAGGCATGAGCCGAAATTACCTGTTTTATCGGAAAAGGGGCGCTCCACTTCCAATTTAACTTCCTTGAGTTTCTGGTTGTCCTCATATTTTTCATGGATACGAAGACTTCGTCTTTGATCTTAAATGAAGAGGTGGGGGTACGATGTTTATTGGTACTGTTTTCGAAGACATCCTGAGCCGTTTTCATCTGCGTTCGGAGGAAGTCTCTTAACTCTTCCATTTTTAGGGCGAAGTTATTGGCATCGAGGGTTTGCGAACGATCATTGCGGACGACAGAAGTATCAAACCGGGGGTGATAACCATAATTGGCGAAGAAGGGTGTAGCCTTAGTACATGCAGATTCCTGGTTATTGGCAGCAAATTCGGCAATAGGTAGCCATTTAGACCAGTCGTCTTGTTGATAAGACACATAACAACGGAGGTATTGCTCCATCACGGCATTGAGACGCTCAGTTTGTCCATCAGTCTCTGGATGGAAGGAGGTGGACATTCGGGCGGCAATATTCAAACGCTGGCAGAGATGCTTCCAGAACTTCGCGGTGAACTGTGTTCCTCTATCAGAAGTAATATGGGAGGGAAGTCCATGGAGTTTCCAAATATTTTGGAGGTATAGTTCGGCAGTCTGTTCGGCGTTAACAGTGGTATTACACTCTCACGGTTCAGTCCCTCGTTAAGCCCTTCAGTATCCCTGAAGGTGAGCAGTGCTACTTAAGCGAGGAGCTAACTCGTTCGAGGAGTGCAGTGTTTCTACAAGTTCTACGAGGGGTCTATCTCAAGGCGAGATAAGTGCAGCGGAGTGGACAGCGACAGCAAGGGTTCTGAGATAGAACCGAGATAGTATTCTGACAAATACAGAAGAAGGTAAACGAGAACGTTGCTTAAGGAAAGAAAGAAGAAGAGAAACCACAACGACCAAAATCCTGCACTTAAATACCCCGCTTTCCCGTAACACAAACAACAGCCTAACAATAACCGAGAAACAACCGAACAACAAAGCCATTATATCCCGATGACCCTTCGTTACTACCAACGACTTCACCTTAACCTATTACCCAGTTTCATCCGTGAAAGTAGCTCCCCGTCTCAAGCGTGAGCTCCTGCGAACCTTAGGAATAATAGCAGCCATCGTAGCGAGAAACGTGTCAAGAGCTGAGGTATCTTGGAGGTCCTCGGCAGGTTCCCATGTAGGGTGGGCGTATCCAGTCCATTCCACAAGGTATTGAAGTTGTCCTCTATAATTGCGCTGGTCTAGGATTTTCTCGATATAATATTCCTCTTGATCATTGACAACGACTGGCGCCGGTGGGGGAATAATTTGTCCCGGGAGAGCGTTATTAGGGGCAGGCTTGAGGAGAGAAACATGAAATACAGGGTGGTATTTGACCGACAAGGGGAGGTCTATCTCGTAGGCGAAAGGGGAAACAATTCTCTTTACCGCATAAGGACCCATCCATTTCCAGTCTAGTTTCCTAGCGTTACGAGTAGTCCTGATGTTCTTCATTGATACGAAGACTTGGTCATGGATTTGGTACGCCGGGGCTGGAGTTCTGTGCTTATTAGTGGCGGTCTCTTGAATGTCTTGAGCGGTTCTAATCTGTGTCCTAAGGTAATCGTATAGCTCCTGCATCCTACTGGCAAAGATAGCGGCGTCTTGACTCTGAGGGGTGTTTGCTAGGGGGACGAGAGAAGTATCGAATCGAGGATGATAGCCGTAGTTAGCTAAGAAGGGGGATACTTTCGTACTCGCCGATTCTTGGTTATTGGCAGAGAATTCCGCCATGGGTAGCCATCTACTCCAGTCTTCCTGTTGGTAGGACACATATGATCGAAGGTACTGTTCCATTACTGCGTTCAGTCTCTCTGTTTGCCCGTCTGTTTCTGGGTGGAAAGCAGTGGACATCCGGGCTTGTATTCCTAGACGTTGGCATAATTCTTTCCAAAAATGGGCAGTGAATTGAGTGCCTCGGTCAGAAGTAATGTGTGTAGGTAAGCCGTGTAACTTCCAGACATGTTGTAGGTAAAGGTCAGCGACGTCTCTGGAATTGACGGTAGTATTGCATGGAATGAGGTGTCGCATTTTCGATAATCGGTCCACAACTACCATGATCGCATCATAGCCATTGGATTCAGGGAGGCCTGTGACAAAGTCCATCGAGATCTCTTGCCAGGGTCGTTGGGGAATGGGTAAAGGACGGAGAACACCTGGGGTGCGATGGGTAGTAGGTTTGGCTTTCTGGCAGGTGTGGCAGTTTCGTACGTATCGACTAACCGATTCCCGCATTTTAGGCCAATAAAAACTTCTTGCCATAAGTTCGAAGGTCTTATCTTGTCCTGGATGGCCTGCTGCTGGGGTATCATAATACCTTCGGATAAGTTCCAATCAAAGAGGATCAGAGTCAGGGACATAGAGGCATTCTCGATAATATAGGAGACCGTCGTTCTCGCTGCATTCACTTAGGGTAATCTCCTTTGAACGTTGTTCCTTATTTTTGAGCGCCGTGAGTATCTTCTCTGGGAATTTATCAGTACTATATCCTTCTTGGAAGAGTTTTGAAAGGGGGGCGTCCAGTCCAGCGGCTTCATTTGGTAAAGAAGCCGATAACAAACTTAGCTTAGAATCAATATTCCCTTTTTTTAACACCACTTGGCTTTGGTATGCCAATCCTTCATCACCTTCCTTGGGAAGATCTCCTGATCTTCTGGTCAATGCATCGGTTTTTCCTCCTTGAGTACCTGGACGATAGATAATTACAAAATCGAAGCGGGACAAATACTCGGCCCATCTCGCTTGGCGTCGGTTCAATTGCTTGGTACTCATAAAGTACTCGAGGTTTTTGTGGTCGCTAATCACATCGATCGGGTGTTTTGATCCTTCGAGTTCGGGGCGCCATTCTTCGAAAACACAGATGATGGCCAATAATTCCTTATCGTAAATCTTGTAGTTGCATTCCGCAGGGGAATGTTTCTTCGAGAAGAAAGCCACTGGGTGCAAAATACCGTTATCATCGTACTGGGATAGGACTCCTCCTGACACAAAGTCTGAGGCATCTGTTTCTACAATGATCTTCTTGTCGGGATCGAAGTGAATTAGGATTGGGGCAGTAGTAAAGGCATATTTGAGGTTTTCGAAGGCTATTTCAGCTTCGACGGACCATTCAAAAGTGAGGCCTTTCCTGGTGAGGGCGGTGAGCGGTGCAGCGAGTTTAGAAAACCCTAGAATAAAGCGACGGTAAAAGTTGGCAAAGCCTAAGAAAGCTTGGACATCTTTTACGCTTTTCGGTGTTCCCCATTCCCGGACGGCCTTGAGTTTTTCCTCATCCATCTTGATGCCGTCAGGGGTAAGGATGAGACCGAGGTATTTGGTGGTTTATACCTCGAATTCGCATTTCTCTGGTTTCAGCAAAATATCATTGTCCTTGAGAGTCTGGAGAACCTTGCGAACATGGACCTGGTGTTCTGCGAAGGTATCGCTATAAATAAGGATGTCGTCGAGATAGGCGGTGCAGAAAATATCTAGATATTCTCTCAGGCAGTCGTTGACAAAGCGTTGAAAGGTGCCAGGTGCATTAGTTAGGCCGAATGGCATTACTTGATATTCATAGAGTCCATAGCGGGTTCGGAAGGCCGTTTTCCATTCCTCCCCTTCGGCGATTCGGATCTGATGATAACCCTCGCGGAGATCGAGTTTTGTGTACCATTGAGCTTTGGCCAGTCTATCGAGGGTTTCTCGTATGAGAGGAGAGGTATAGCGATCTTTGACGGTAATGGCGTTTAGACCTCTATAATCAACACATAGTCGGAGGGAGCCATCTGCTTTCTTTACAAAGAGTACAGGGGAGCCAGCGGGAGAAGAACTGGCAAGGATAAAGCCCTTCTCAAGGTTGTCCTCGATATACTTTTTTAGAACGATAAGTTCCTCCCTTGACATCCCGTAGAGTGGTCCGAATGGTGCATCCTTCCCTTCCATCAGTTGTATTTTATGATCATACTGGCGGCGTGGGGGCAGTCCTTGTGCTTTCGCTTTGTCGAACATGTCCAGGAATTCGTGGTACTCGGCTGGGATCCTTGATTTCCACTCTTCCTTGGTTGTCTTTTTGTCTATGAGTTTGTTTATTTCATAGAGGGACATGGCATAAGCTTGGTGGTTGCGTTTCCTAGTAAGGGTTCTGAAACTGGCAGCGCCAATAAACGACATGTTTAGTCTGGGAGGAGCAGGGATTGATGGGGAGGTAACGATGGGGGAGTGAGGGGCACAATGAGTGGTGCAGAGTTTAGAATTAAACTCAATGCGTTTGTTGGCGAAGCGGAGTTGCACATCATGGTGTTTCATCCATGGTATGTCCAAGACTAGAGGGTAGTGGCCCAGTTGGGTCACAAAACAGGGGGCTTGTTCTCGGTGATTTTGAATGGACAAATTGAGGTTGGCGATGTGGGTAATGTCTCCCGAGGCGACGGGGCGACCATCGATGACCTCAAGTTGGCGGGAGGTTTTTAAAGGGGTAAGAGGTAGGGAATGGTGACTCGCGAATTTCTGATCAATAAATGCAAATCCGGAGGCTCCGGTGTCTAGTAAAGCGTGGGTTTTTATAATTTTATTGCTATGGGAAATATTGCATGATACTACAAAATGTTCCCCATCCAACTGATCCTCCACGCTTACACTAGAAACCGAAAACCCAGAAATTGAAAATGCAGATAAAGGTAGGAAATTTGAAACCAAGGTAGGGTCACTGATCGACCTTGGTTGTACTAGTTTAAAGACTCATTGGTTGAGTCTGCTGATTCTAACGCGAAAAATTGAGGAGGGAGTGGTGGTGGTGGCAGGGAAGAGGCAGGGGGTGTTCGGGTGGCTGGTGGCGCAGTGAGAGCTCCCCTCATTGTAGGTTTCTTGGGAGCGGAGGGGCAGTT
This sequence comes from Gyromitra esculenta, assembly GCA_038503075.1. Classification (NCBI taxonomy): domain Eukaryota; kingdom Fungi; phylum Ascomycota; class Pezizomycetes; order Pezizales; family Discinaceae; genus Gyromitra; species Gyromitra esculenta. The sequence continues at coordinate 914,580 of JBCAML010000005.1, forward strand.
GGCGTATGAGTGGTCGGGGGCGGCGCAAAACATGCACTTCCCCGTAGAGCGGCGCCATTGCTTTTCTTCCTCCGAGAGCTTTCTCCGTCCGTTAACCATTGTATATCGTTGGTCTTGAGGGGGGCGAGAAAGATTGCTGGTACGTCCGAAAGACAGGTCCATAGGGGCTAGTCCTCCCGGGGTAAAGGAGGAAGCAGGGGTGAAGGCGGCGGGAACACTGAATTGACCCATGCTGTCTCGAGCGTTTCCCCGTTTCTCTGCCTTGCGGGCTCGGATACGGTTATCTAGTCGAGTGAGGGTGAGAATCATTTCTGGGAAGTTGGCTGGGGCAACTGGTGCAAACACCATAGCTTCTTTTAGTTCTTCCGACATGCCATGTTCCAGTGCGTCCATTTTTGAATTCTCATCGAAATTCAGTTGGCCCATGATTCGTTGGAAGTCAGCTAGATAGGCCGAGAAGTCACGCTTTCCTTGACGGAGTTGGTGAAGTTCTCGCCGAGCAGTGCCAGTTGGATCTGGGTCTCCGAAGGCAGTTTCTAAGGCGGCGATAAGTTGTTCCGCGCTATTCCAAGTGGTGAGGCCTGAGGGGAGAACTGTGTGGCGAACCTGTTCCAAGGCTGCTCCTTCTAGTCGATTGATAGTATAAAGTATCATTGTGGTCTCGTTAGCGAAGCGGTCTCGGTTGACGGTTAACTTGGAACGTAGTTGGAGTATAAAACCAGGGAGCTTTGTTCGGGATCCATCGAATTTTTCTGGGTCCGGCATGCGTTCCGATCGATGGGTGTTTGACGGCGGGGGTGGAGTAGCTGTAAGGTTGGGTGGAGCGGAGGGCACTTGGGCGGTGGATCGAGCCTCGTTCCGTTCTTGTCGAAGTCGGGCAATGAGGCTAGCGGCTTCCGTGACCCGTTGGTCTTGTTCTGTAGCGTGACGGAGAGCATTGTCGGTCTGGATCTGGGCGGTGTTGAGTTTTACCTCATTTTCCCGTTCGCTTTCCTGGAGGACATCGATCTGGTCTTCCAGGGCTTGGTTCAACTCCCTGAGTTCATTATATAGTTCTGCAGGGTCGTCTCGGTAGGCCTGAGCGAAGGCTTCTCTAGTGGGGAAGCGTTTCGTGGCGACGGCGGCTCCTTCCATGGTGGAAGAGTGTTAGGTATGCTTGTGGTGATGGAGTGGTAGAAAGTGTAGATGTTGGAAGCAACGTAATCTCACGGTTCAGTCCCTCGTTAAGCCCTTCAGTATCCCTGAAGGTGAGCAGTGCTACTTAAGCGAGGAGCTAACTCGTTCGAGGAGTGCAGTGTTTCTACAAGTTCTACGAGGGGTCTATCTCAAGGCGAGATAAGTGCAGCGGAGTGGACAGCGACAGCGAGGGTTCTGAGATAGAACCGAGATAGTATTCCGACAAATACAGAAGAAGGTAAACGAGAACGTTGCTTAAGGAAAGAAGAAGAAAAACCACAATGACCAAAATCCTTCACTTAAATACCCTGCTTTCCCGTAGCACAAACAACAACCTAACAATAACCGAGAAACAACCGAACAACAAAGCCATTATATCCCGGCGACCCTTCGTTACCACCAACAACTTCACCTTAACCCATTACCCAGTTTCATCCGTGAAAAGTGGCCTAGCTTGGTGACAAAGAAGGGGGCTTTTTCTGCATGTTGTTGGATAGATAGGTCCAAGTGGCAGAGGTTGATAATATCTCCTGAGGCAATTGTTCGGCCGTCGATGACTTCTAATTGGCGGGGGGTTTTGAGGGGAGATAAAGGCAGAGAATGGTGACGCACGAAGTTTTCATCAATGAAAGCGAACCCTGAGGCTCCGGTATCAAGAAGTGCGTGTGTTTTTATAATTTTATTTTGGTGGGAAAGGCTACAAGAGACTACAAAATGTTCCCCATCCAAGTTATCCTCCACACACACATCCGATACCGAAAACCCAGAAATAGAGAACGCTGACAAAGGAGAAAAATGAACCAGAGCAGGGTCACAGGGCGACTCTGGTTGAACTAGTTTAAAGACTCAACTGAGTCTGCTGCATCGAAGGCAGGAAAGCGGGGTGGCAACGGTGGCGGAAAAACAGAAGGAGCAGGAGGGGCGGCGGCGGCATTTGTGACGGCTCCTCTCATAGCGGGGCGTTTTGAGGCAGAGGGACAATTTGCGAAGATATGTCCTTCCCCGGCGCAAAACAGACAGCGATTGTTGGTTTGTCTCCAAGATTTCTCTTCAGGAGATAGTTTTCTTCTCCCGTTGATCTGAACGTAGCGCTGTTCAGGGGCAGGGCGAGAGGTAGAGGTGCGACCGAAGGAAAGATCCATAGGGACGAGTCCTCCGGGGGCGAAGGAGGAAGAGGCGGGGGTAAAGGCAGCGGGGGCAGCGGCAGGGGCAGCGAATTGTCCCATGGTGTTGCGGGCAGTGTTTTTCTTCTCCTCTCTTCTTGCTCGGATACGGTTGTCTAAGCGGAGGAGGAAGGCGCAGAGGGAAGTGAAGGTGGTGGGGAAGTCGGCAACTGTTACTACAGCCTCCTTCAACTCGTCTGACATACCGAACTCTAGAGCATCGTTTTTGGCGGATTCGTCATAATTGAGTCGTCCCATGATGCGTTGAAAATCGGCAAGGTAGGCGGAGAAATCTCTCCTTCCTTGTCGGAGTTGGTGTAGCTCACGGCGGGCAGTACCGAGGGGGTCGGGGTCACCAAAAGCTGTTTCCAGAGCGGTGATTAGATCGGCAGCGGAATTCCAAGTAGTGGTCCCGTCAGGGAGGACTGAGTGGCGGATTTGTTCAAGGGCGGCTCCCTCAAGGCGGCTGATAGCATACAATATCATATTATTGTTGCTGGAGAATCGGTCGGCGTTAACCGAGAGTTTGGAACGCAGTTGTAAGACGAAACCAGGGAGCTTATCGCGAGACCCATTGAATTTATCTGGGTCGGGCATCTTGTCCGAGCGGCCTCCTTGATTGGGGGCCGGTGGTGGTGGAGGGGACGGCGCAGGAGGTGGGGGGGCGGCGTTGCGGAGGCGGACGATCTCTTCCTCTGCGGCTTGTAGCTGGGATTGGCAAGTGTTGAACCTTGCCGTCATATTGTTTCTTTCTTGTACAGCTTCTTCCAGCTGTAGGTCCGCGTATGTGAGGTTATCAACCCGTTGCTGATAATGGGATCGAATTTCCTCGTAGGCGGAGGCGAGGTCAGCATTGGCGGCAGCTTGGAAGTTCTCGAAAGTCGGGAAAGTCCAGGGAGCGGGAGCAGGGTTGCTCATGGCGGCGTTGATAGTTTTGTCACAGCGTAAAGAGAGTGGGGTAGAGGGTGTGGATAAGGAAGCAACGTAATCTCAAGGGGCGAGGTTTTATCTTCAAGCTCTCAGGTATCCCCCGAGATGAGCAGTGCTACTTGAAGGAAAAACTAAGCGACAAGAGAGTTTACGGGATTCCACAGGCTCTACGGGGTGCTCAAGTATAGAGGACTTGAGATTGGAGACAGCGCGAGGTTATGAGGTATAACCGAGGTTTGTATTGTGAAATACAAGAGTGTACTATAGAAGACGTTGCTTAAAGAAAGAAGAAGGAAAAGTACAACAGGAGGGCTTTCCTCTCGCTTATATACCCAAAATCCGACCTTTCGATGACACATGTCTGACTCATTGTAAATGGAAACCAAAAGAAAGAAAGAGTAACCGTGAAGCCAAGCGCCCATACACCTGAACAAAAACAGTAAAGCATCTGTACCACAACACAACAACCATCCATGAAAATATTCAACATCCCTTCGTTCTACTGCTTCTTGCCACGCCAGTTCCTTCTCTTCTATAATCCTCTCTGCTTCTTCCTGTACCTCTTTCCAATTTGCTTTCTTAAGGTTCCATCTTTTATTCAAGGGGTTAAGAACTCGTTCAGCACTTCGTAGGTAGGTGATTTCGATTGTAGCGTGGTCGGAGCCGGTATCTGCTTCTTCCATGATCCTCCAATTGCATCTTCTTTTCATATTTTCTCCCACCCTTTCACGGATAGGAACGGGTAAAAGGTCAAGGATCACGTATGGGTTGTCACGGTTCTGGTTAGGATGAAATAATGGCTTTGTTGTTAGGTTGTTGTTTGGGAATGAGTCATGGTATGCAGAAAGCGGGGTATTTAAGTGTTGGGTTTTTAGTCGCTCTGTATCTTCTTCTTTCTCTCTCCTTAAGCAACGTTCTCGTTTCACTTCTACCTGTATTACTTTAATACTATCTTGGTTCTACCTCAGAGCCTTCGCTGTCGCTGTGAAACATCGATACTTCGTCTTGAAGTATACCCACTGTAGAACTTGTAGACATACTGCACTCTTCGAACGTGTTAGTACCTCGCTTAAAGTAGCACTGCTCACCTTCAGGGATACTGAAGGGCTTATCGAGGGACTGAACCGTGAGACACCCACGCCAAGTCTAGTACTGATTCTTCGCTCCCTCGTTTTCTCGTAATTTTATCTGCTTCGTTTAGCAGAACTAGCTCCTCTATTTCCACCATTCTCATTACCATGTCTTCTCTTATACTTTCTCTTTTTGTATCCCAGAGTGAACCTCTTGCATTGAAGTTGCCGATCACCATAAGATCGACGTTCTACCCTATATTAGCTAGCCACTCTTTGAGACACCATCCTTCTCTTTTACCGTGTTCTTGATTGTATATATTGACAATTCTTAACGTTTGCTCGTCATTAAGCTGTATATCAATAACACTGGCATCCCAGTGGTCCCATATATCGTCTCTAACCGTCCATTTAATTCCACTGTCTTTCCTTACCATCCACATCACTCTCGCTGTATTTCCTCCTTTCCCTTGCTTGAATACTATGTCGTACCCACTATGCCCAACTGTTATTTGGTCATTTCCTACTTCGACTGCCCCTGCCGTTCTCTTTTTTATATTTTTGCTTGCTATCCATGGTTCTTGTATTGCAATAATGTCTGCCATTCCGCCGTCTTCCATTAGGTTTTGCATTACGTTTGTTGAATGGTTGCAATTGTGTTGTATTATCTTCACCCCCTCTCCCCTTAACCCTAGCTTTTCGTTACGGTTGTAATGATTCATTACTTTCGCTTTGGTTTGGGGGTGCTATCTTCTCGAACTCCACGCATGGTGTGATCCCATGATGTGTGGCCGTTGCCTTTGCAGTGTCTGCACACCTTGGGTGCGTTGCATTGCCACCATCTGTGTCCTCCTTTTAGGCATCTGGTGCACGTAAGCTTTTCACTTGTCTTTCCATTATCGGTGAATTCTCTCATCCACAAAGCCATTCCTTCCTGCCTCTTGTTGACGTTGTATCCCTCATCATCCATACTTCTGAACCATTGACCCTTGAGGATACTTAGCCTATCAGAGCTCTTTGCAACATAAGCGACGATAGCTTGTGCTCTTCCATCTGGCTTCATGTTTTCGATTTTTACCAACCACCTAACCCTCATAACTTTCACACCCCATGCTTTCTCCAACACCCCCTTTAACCCTTCCATTTTGTCTTTCCACTCGTTCACATGCCATCCCTGAACAACAATGCCCGCCCATCTATCAAAGGCTCTCGCTTTAACATTCCTGCTCACCAAACTCTCAATGATTTGCGCTTTTTTCTCCGTATTTTTGAGGGTGACTTTGATGTTCCCCGCTAGGCTCGTGGTGACATGTTGAATGTCTTCCTTGTCAATTCCTAATCCTACGGCTTCTGTAGTCAGTTCATTTATGGACATTTTCTTTCCTTTGTCTTTGGCATCAATGACAATGACTGCCTTGTTTTCTTCCTCCTTCTTCATCTGTTCCGCGACTCTCCTGTTCTGGAACTCTCTCTTGACTTTTAGGGCTGCCTCTCGTTCCCGGTTGACTGGTGTCCACTTTGATGAGGCAGGCGTTTCATTTCTGATTGCGTCCGTATAGCTCCGTGGCGTGTCTTTCTTTTCGGGTGGTGGTGCCGGCGATGCTATTGACACCACCGGTAATGTTGGTGGTAGTAATGGTATGGCCGGTTTACTCTGGTTATACTGCCTCATTTGCTGGTTTCCTGGTTTCGGACTTCCTTGAGCTCTTCCTTTCCAAAACCTCACCTCATTCTCCAACTCTCTGACACTTCTTGTTAGCCCATAAACCGTATGTTCCAACGACCACATCCTTTCTTCCATCGTCCTTCCCTTTTTTGACGATTCACTTCCCACTGGTGGCTTTGTCTTTATTCTCTCCTTCTCTTTCCCTTTTCCGTTAGGTAGTACACATGCATACTTACTTGCAAGTAGTCCTGTAACTACTGCACTTGTAATCATCTTTTTGGTATTTTTGATGATCCTGACTCTCCCGACCTGATTTCCATTTTCCTTCCCTTCCTTCTTCCCTACGTCATTTATACTTCTTTTCCTTTTCTCCTTCTTCTCCTCTTTGACTTTCGCAATCACATTTTCCAAAGCATCTCTAACTTTTCCCCCTTCCTCTACCTCCTTTCCCTTTCTTTTGCATTGCTCAATAACTTCCTTGACCATCTCTTCCCATGCCTTTTCCCCAATATCATCCATCCACTCATCCTCCATCTCTTCATCCTCCACCCTTCCTGCCATATTTGCCTGCTCTTCTACGATGCTAATCGTTCTTTGTTCTCGCTCTTCTCTTTCCCAAGCCTCGTCCTCCGCCTTCTTCATCTTGTTCATCCACTCTTGGTGCTCTTTGTCTATCCGATCTTCTTCTAGCATAGCGATCGTGCTGACTATACCCGGGAGGATTTTTGGTGTAGCTGCTCCTTCGTTACCTTCTTGCCAAATACCGCCTTCGTTGTAGATCGATGGGGTTGGTGTTTTATCTTCGTCCTCGTTTTCTTCGTTCTCGGTGTTGCTATCAATTTCCATTACCTCAATTTCCTCCTCCTTTCTTTTTCCCTCCTCCTTTTTCTTTTCGTTATCCCACTCCGTCCTATCGATGAATTTCTCCTCGATTTCGATCATCCTTCTGGTGCTGCTCTTCGATCTGCTTTCCCACACATACCACTTGGCTCCTTGGCCCAATGGGTGCGTAAAGTCTGGTCCAGCGAAGGTCTTTCCGTAAAAAGTGTGGGGCTTTGACGTTGCGCATTCATTCTTCCACCACACCTCTGTGTATTTAACCCCGTTCTTGGTTGCCGTTCTATTGATTAGCTGGTTCAACTCCATGCTGGTTACACTCATCCTTATCTTATCTGATAGTGCTTATCAGATTATCTCTTATCTAATTAAGATCTTATCTTATTTAATCTTTGATCTTATCTGTATATCGTTTAATATCTTATCGTTATCTGATCGGATCTAGCATCTTCAGAAGGGTTCTGAAAGTCTTGGCGACAAGGTGATGTGTTGTCCTTGTATGGGTAAGGGTTCGAGTTTCCGCCGAGGTATCGCTAAGGTTTTATCTAGTTAAAGGATTTTTGCTATCTCTTCTTTAATAATAACCCAGCAGTAAACAATGACAAAGGCCCAGGCTTTGGGTCTGAACATAAAGCTAATCAATAGCTTGTTTGGTTGTAGAAATACTTGCTGAAAAACCCGAAAATTGGGTGAGAATGGGCCAATTTTGGTGGGGTGTCACTCAGAAAACTGAGGTGGGAACACCAAAAACCGCAAAAGTTGAGTTGGATTTTCGCGGGTGGGTATACTGATAGAGAATTTTCTGCTGATTTCAAATATATGCCTGGATTGTTGTTTAGACTGTTGGTTGTTGAGTTATTTCCAAAAATTCGTCCTGTCGTGGTGGTTGTCGCTTACGGAATTATATGACGGACCTGAGAATACCAATGGAAACGATTTTCGTGCGGCTATCGTGTTCATTTATCTCTTTGGAGTTATCTACTCTTTTGCCTACACCCCTCTTCAGGCCCTAGATTCTGTTGAGTATCTGTTATATGAGACCCGTCTAAGGGTATAGGGACGCGTATGTATAACTTCTCTACCACTGTAGGAAATTCAGCGGGAAATACATCGAAATTTACTGCAAATTTTTTGTGTGGACAACCCATCAGGAAATGAATCATACATGTATTCTACAACAAAAGTCTTGTGTAGGTAATAATACATCAGGAAATGCAGTTTGAAAAGGCTTAAGAGGTGTGTTTTAATAGTAATAAAGGTTCCTAGGGAAATATAGGTAGAAAAGGGAGGGAGAGTTGTAACAAGGGAAATTCGATGCCTTTTACTCCCTTTAATTTAGCTCTCTCTAACCCCCGTTTTCAATGCATTATTGAAACCTTAAAAATCATAGAAATCCCGCCAGCAAAAATTTGGCTCATACGTGATCTGAGCTCGGACGTTTTCACATCTAAATGCCCTCTACTACCTACACTACCAGTTTCTATAAAATCAAATACAAAAGGTACATTACATTGCCCCTTTCAGCCGAAATTGGTAAACGAATCAAAAAAGCACAGGAAATTCATCAGTTGGTAAACGAATCTGTCGATGTGTAAGTGGTAATGAATCATCTAGAAAAGAGCACGTAGATGAAGGAGTAAATGGGGTTGACGGCCATTTTCCAACGGCCATACCCCTAGATGCATTGGTCAGCACGTTAACTCGATTTTTTTGTGTGAGCAATGTGCTAAATGATTCATTTGCTTGGGTGGTAGAGCTCGTTCGTCAATATTGCCACCTTCTTCAACACTTATGCTATTCTAACCGCTTTGCAACGAGTATAATGGCGCTTCTGCTATCTGTACATCGTCTGGCAAGTTTTCTAGGCGATTTCATCTATTTCTTGTACTATACTCCTATTCCAATTCACTGAAAGGAACAAAATGTTAATCTTATATATAGTTCTACCGAAGTAAAAGGTCGGACACTCGAAAAAATCAACGAGATCTTCGATGTTCCTTATCCTACGAACAAATCTCCGGAGAAGCACACAGTTGTTATCACAAGCCACAGAGTTTTGGAGAAAGAGTGAGGGCTAGAGACTATGGATTGCTCGGATTAGATACACGCGGTAATTGTAGTATAACTACCTTTATCAAGTGAAAGTGCTCGTATTCTTCTAGTTTTTAGGAGAGGACTTAGCATATGTGTATATCGGTGCCAGTGAGATACCTTTAAGGTTATAAATTGCACTTGGACGTGGATTTAAATTTTGGCATTACCTTTAGGGAGTAACGGAGTGTCAAGCTGAAATGCCAAGCTCCAAAGGTTGATACCTACATGTATACGTGATGTGGCAGATTTATAGTCTCTCGCTTATCGCCTGCAGCACCTAAAGCTTGCTATGGGGTTGCTCAGCTTCGCGTGGCTGTGCTGGATATTTACCCACATGGGTAAGCATTGGGCAGCTAAGCTAGCTGACGGGTCAAGCTGCATAAAGGTGGGGCAGCAATCTAAGCCTCGCTGTCCGCCGTGGTACAGCAAGTGCTTAAATACCATAAACTGGCTGCCCGCTTCACTCAGCCCTTCAGCCCTCAGCCGCAGTAACTTCATAAAACCACTCCACATATCACTTGTCTCCCAGCAGTGTTCTGTCCCAACATTGGCTGTTTGCATAAGAAAGAAAGAAAAACCAAACCTAATTCTCATCTTCATTGCTTAAGATGGCTGGAAATGTAAGTTACCACCGGTCGCAGCCTTCGAGTTTCGCTTGCTAATCTTGGTTGATTGCAATTAGGGCTATGAAATGGAAACCCATCGAGCCCCGCTTCTCGAGTCTAATCAGTACGCGGGTGGTCATCAAGCACTAGACCTCCAAGAGTTCCTCAACGAAGTAACTGGTATTTCCGGGTTGGTCGCGACATTCAGAAACAGCGTTTTACAAATATCCTCTCTTCACAACCAGAGCTTGCAGTCTTACGACCATGGCTCAACTACAGGATCCTCAGGTCAATTGGAAGCGTTAGTTGCAGACACTTCGATCTTGACGAAACAGATTCGGGATGGAATAAAGTATTTGGAGCGGGACACTCTGATGAGCGATTACTCCACTCAAAACACAAAAAGCCTACAAGCCAATAAGCTGAAAGCCGATTTCGATAAAGAACTGAAGGCGTATCAACAGGTAAGATTTTAATCCTTCGGAATTTCATCAGATTCGACGTTTCTTAAGAAAATACTAATTTATCATAGGTTGAAAATCAATTCCGGACACGATATAGGGAACAAATGGGCCGACAGTATCGTATTGTAAATCCCGAAGCCACAGACAGCGAAATCGAACAGCTCGTGGAAAGTGGTGAAACTCAAGTCTTTAGTCAAGCTGTAATCCTCCTCCTCTCTTGATTGATAATCACTTACCAGTCTTACTGATGTTTATCTAGCTTCTCTCAAGTGGTCGAAGCCGAGAAGCGAATTCGGTTAATGCGGCTGTGAAAGCCCGCCAGCAAGAAATACAAAGGATAGAAAGCACGCTTATTGAGCTTCTGACACTGTTCGAGCAAATGGCTGAGCAAGTCGTCCTCGACGAAGCTAAATTTGAAATGATTGAGGACAGTGCAGTAAAAGTCGAAGAGGACGTCAAGCAAGCCAATGTCCACCTAGAAACAGGTGTTCAAAGTGCAAGAGGAGCTAGAAGAAAGAAGTGGATGTGTCTTGGTGTTGGTGTTGCCATTGTTGTGGTTGTCGTTATTATCGTCGTAGTCGTGATTACCGTACAGAACGGTGGGAGGAAAGGTTCCAACACCACAACTACCGTCACTACTACTGCACCGCCAGCAGCAGCAGCCACTACCGCACCTCCGGCTATACGATTTTGATGTTTTAGCGTTTTGGAAAGCGAGTTTGGTCAAGTGGATGTCAGATACATCTTGGTTTTCATATTTTAATTTGTGTATAATGAGACCTTGGGTCAACTGGTCGGAATTTTTTCATTTTGGTTTTATTTTCTTTGGGAATTCTCTGGAGGTTGATAGGAGGTGGGATAAAGGAGAGGAACGATATCTGAGAATTAAAAGTACAATCCCTATAATCAGTTTATATTTTATATGAAAATATAATTCGATTTAGGAATAAGGTCGTGTCAAGATTGGCGCGGCGACGTTAATCGTACCCCACAAGTGTCCCACAAGTTTTCACGATCAACAGAGCTAGCTTTGCGACCTCAGGAAATGCCAAGCCATAACCAAACCTTTGAGTTTTGAGTTGATGATATCACGTATTCTCACTCGTGTTACTAATGAAGTTAGAGTACTGGTTTAAGTTAACCTCAAACCCCTTGTTTTGTGATCTCTACGCTCGGGAATCGAGTTTTAGAAATGTGGTTCACGATCGCTAAGAACCTGCATAGAAATGTTGATCCTTCTGATTCAACGGGGACTGTCATGACTTCATCCATTTTCTCGTATTTCTAGTCACACAACAATATTGCGTAGCAGCCTGAGAAACATAGCACCTAGTGAGGCACTAGGGGGGCCATGGCACGAGTTAGTCTCTCTGTCTGAATATTTTTTGAATGTCCCACTGGAGAAAACTACACCTCTATCAACTCGTAAAACTTTTTCGACCCCAATACAACCAATACTCGACCAGAAAAACGATCGATGATCCGCGTCAATTCGAGCCCCGTCGTGGCTTCTCACGTTTCGCGCCGTACGCCCCAAACCCAGAGAACTCTCTCCCATTACCCCCGATACAGCATTTGATAGCTGTGTTTCGAATTCCACCATGGCTAACTATCTATTACTTCAAATGTCACTAGGAACTATCTGACTAAGATCACGAACCTGCCCGAATTATTGAAAGGTGCCGGAGGAAGCTAAGTTACTACGTTGCTTGTAAACCCTTGTCTATGAAGTTCTGGCTTATAGGCTGCGTTTGGATTTTGTGATATAGTGTTGTTTAGTACAATGGCGTGGCGTATGTGGTAACTGGAGAAGGAGAATAAATAAATCGAAACTATGTAGCTATGTAAATTTAGGCACAAGTAATATTGCCCTCAATTGAAGAACATTATTGCCTCTTGGAACTTTCTATTCTCTATTACTAAAATTGCAACGATACACGTAGTGATTATCGTTAGAGCTCTGCCAATCTTAGCATCATTTATGCCTTCGGCGCATATATATGCGACCCGCTTTGACTAGATTTCTGGGGTTTAGTTTCGCCTTTACTGTTGATAAAGTTGTCTGGCAAAGCATAGTAATAGGGGAGTTAAATAATACACGATAAAGTATCCCATAGTCAGAGTCTTATCATTTACAGAATTCTCAAAAGGACTAAAATCCAGGTTTAGATTAAATCCCTGCCCCAGTCCTAGTGTCTCTTTAAGAACAGATTATGAAAAAAGAATGCCTATCAGTACTCCGGATATCATGTCTTATAAAACAATGATCTAAGTACAACCGAGCAGCTGTCTATACAATTACGAGAATAGGTTACCCCAGAAAGACATATTTTTAGACCGAGTAACAGTACATAGTTTAACGGTTAAACTCTACACTGGCAGTGCGTTTGAAATATCTAGCAGGGAGGATTTACCATTTGAATACCTAATAGCCTAAAGGAGGGGTCGCTTACGCCCCTCCGCACGCACGTAGAAACCTATTTTGTAGGGATATAAGATCGAATCCCCATTTTTCAATTTGACAAAATATTCCTAGGATGCCAATCAAAGGCAAATCCGGCTAGAAATATCCGTCGCTAGTATACAGTATATTTGGTCGAAATCTTAGATGATTGTAATCATATGCTTCACGAAATTTGTAGGTTGGTAGCTATAGTCAAAACGAAGGCAGAGAAAAGAAACAGTTTTAAGTTGTCAAAAACCCAAGGACTGGTCTTAGTTGGATGTATTTGGCAATATTGTAGACTCCTAGACCCCCCGAATCGTAAATGTAACTCCTAATATCATAAACGCCAACAAGAAATAACCACAACGTCATCTCTTACTCAGAATACAACAAAACGAAGTAAGCAGAAAAGAAAACTACATCTCAGCATGCATTAATTAGACACACTTCTGCTGCGTTGCTTGTATCTGACGATTATTCTCCTCTTACTGATACATGATATACATCTTTGAACCTAATTTCTCTATTTGTAGATTTAGATAGCCAAAGTTTTTCTTTTTTGCAGTCTCAAGATAAACGCTATTCGCCATGCTGTCGGACAAGTATCGCCTGCAAGGCATCAAAAAATTCGCACACTGAGTCTGATGGAGAGGGTGGGGAATTAAGAAGAATAACCCCCTTCTTGATTAAGCTAAGAAACTTGAAGTACTCGAACGGCTTTGAATTTGGAAACAATGTCCGTAGGCGGATTCTCGATATATTTTTGGGCGTTCAGGGCAGGTTCTGGCTTGTCAACGTTATTCGCCGGGGAGGAGGATAGGTGGCGATTGTCTCTTCCCACCGACATCTTCGTAGGGTTGCGAGCAAAAAATTCGAGTATACATCTATCGCCCGGTCCAGCAACAGGTTTGAGAGCACCTCTCTTTCTAGGGGTACCCTTCTTGATTGTATTCTCGTTTGTCAAATTTAGGTGATCGCTTCCGTCATTATTTTCGGCTTCTTCCCTTTTCTTCGGCTTCGGCCTCGTAGGAGCCATTGCAGTGGTCTTTGAAGGTGTCATTGCAGTGATCTTTGAAGGTGTCATTGCAGTGGTCGTTGAAGGTGTCTTTGCGGCAGACTTTGCTGCAGTCTTTGGAACCCTAATAGGAGATAATGGATTCTCCTCATCGCTTTCACCTATTGATAACCGCAACTCATAATCGACACGTGGAATTTCACGAAGCGAGTGTCTCGATCGAGCGCAAATATCCCTGGATCGATTTGGGATGGCAATCGTACTCCGGTCCACTGGATCTGTTCGAGATTGATCTTGAATAGAGAAGAGTGTGGGTAGTGATGGTGAGCTACGATGCCATTGCTCTCCCATTTCGACCTCGGTAGGCCCATATTCAATTACAATGTCTTCAATGGCTCCATCTTCGTTTAATATCCCACCTAATTGGGATACCTCGCTCCGTGGTGATCTAGCCATTCGAAATTCTTTAAGTAGGCTACTATCCCCACCATCACCCTCGGATAGATCGTTACATATAGCCGCTGTTGGGCTGTTCGATGCCCGATGTTTGTTATACCGACGTCGAGTGGCCGATTTAGATGGGTTACTTAATTTTAGCGCATGCTCTTGTTTTCCGATTTCATTGGCGATATTAGAATCCCTTGTTGATTGCTTTTCTTTTCCATTCGGAATGGACAGAGACAGGCCCTTTTTTTCCACCTCTCCTTTGCTGAATTCGATTTCGCACACAGTTTTATACGTGCCAATTGGGAGAGGTGCCAATTCCCTATGACTTGCTGTTTGGGAGACTAAAACGAAATATTAGTGTGATGTCAAGGTTATGAAGAATAGACCTGATCTTACAATCCAATGCCCCGGTAGCTCCCCCCACGTTAATGTGTTCGCCATCCGAATCAATGTTCTCCATCACCCGGCCTTCCGACCCCAATAGCATATTTTTATTATTTTCAAATTGTTTGTTATATTTTGTCTCTTGTTTAAATACCCTTGCTTCCCTACCCGCATACCACTCTATGTCGCTGATCCTTCTCACCAACCCATCGTACCGTTCTTGCTGAGATTGGTGGAATTCTTCGTACTGCTTCTGTTGCTCATGGTAAAACATCTTTTCCGTGTGCTTTAGGTCCTCGACAGCATGGCGAATTGATACCAGGCCCTTAGCATCTGTATTTTGGTCTTGTGAGAAAATGCAGGAACAAAGTAACACGGAAACTGTTATTATTCCCAGGAAGGAGAAAGGTACATTTTTTATTTTGATTGTCGTCTTCGCTAGACGTGCTTGAGTGATTTCCCGTACTTGGTGACTGGCGGTAATGCCTCGGTTTCTTGTGTGGCGACCCCACATCTATTTCGCTACTAGAGAGACTTCTAGCCCTCCTATCTCGTTTTGACGAGAAAATTTCTCTAGCGGTGCGTTCCATCAGCTTTCGTTCCGAGTAACCTTAGGGGAGGTGGGAGGGAGTGATGATGGTATAGTAGAGCCGACGTCAAATGATTTGTGTACTTGGGCGCGAGACAGCAACACGGCGGCTGGGGTATCACGTTTTTCTTATTTAGGCGACCAACCCTACATGTATTCCTTCTCCATTAAGATGTTTTGCTAGAATTGTGCACACATACATGTAGCTCTAGTTTTGCCATTTGGATTAGCTACAATACCAAAAAAGGGGGTAAAATTACAGCTAGAGTATTTCCGATTTCAGAAATAGGTAGTAGGGCTGCTAGGTTTTGAGAAATACCTTAATCTAGAGAATATCTCATTCTATGAAATAGGCATTCTTTAAAATGCCACATCAATGCCAGATCCATTAAGTATTCATTAAAATACTGTACTACTGCAGGGTGTATTATATAGTTGTACCTCTTTTTTCTATGTACATGATGCTTTCCCTTGAGATTCTCATGATGTCTACCCTGACTCAAGGATAAGAATCTTGTAAATTTGATTCATCCATAGCACCATCAATTTTTTACCTGTATCTATGGGCATCTCAAAGTTGGGGAATGCTTTTGAAAAATAAATTTTCATCTTGCTATACCTACTTGTACTAAGTAGGCTGATAGTTCACTCACATCGATGGTAATTGATTCCATAAACGTTGTTGAGGTATAAGACCTCAGGCTCGTTCCCATCCCCTACTACCTTTGGCTGCTGCGCACCGTAGGTAGCAACCTCCGGTAGTATGGGGCTGCCAGTGGGCATGAGACTAAGGCAGCGTGCTAGTGTGACTGTCCTGGGTAACAGGTCAAAAGCCTACTAGTACTAGTAGGCAGCAGGGTGACTGACCCAACCTAGGTCCGGCCTATTTTATGACCAGAATTTGCTGTGGTATTGGTACAGTATTGCTACCATATCCCCTAGAATATAGTATTCATAGATAGCTCGATCTAAGTCGGAATTATTCAAAATATTGAATTTAGGGTAAAATGCAGCAGCACTATTAGAGCAAATCCACCCCCCTTTTTGGTATTGTATGCTTAAATTTGTAGGAAAAAGTGCCCCGCTCAACTACCTTGCTTCTCAAGCGACTTGAGTTGTTCCGCAGCTTGTCCCGACCCTACTATTCAAACTCTGAGATACATATGGTAAAGGAGTTCTGCTTAAATACCGCGAAACAAAGTGTCTTGCGTCCTTAGTTTTAAGATGTGGCGAAGTGCATGTAGTTGTATATAACGAGTATTAATTTTAACGTGCGATTTTGACTTAAAAAAGTATACTGTCGACACGCAAACGCTAGCGTAGTCTGAAGTCTCCTCGCGAGAATCGAGTGCAGGATTTATAACTACGGGATTCCTAGGTATGATGTTATTAGATCTAGAGATCTCAAACGTTTTAGGTAATTATAAGGGGTGGTCAAGAGGATAGAAACGATCGCGAGATAAATCATCAATACATATAGATTCAACTTTAGCGGATAAATCATGACCCTTAGTTCATACAGTGGCGGAAAGAGAGGTGTTTTCACTACCGCGTCGGTGAGAAATACGGGTTTAAGTTGGAAATGCTACCGAGTTGAGCAAAAAGTCCTGTAACACAGCTGACTTAATCTAGCATTCTCCAGAATATCGCATCAATGCCGTACCAGAAGCATCCAGCTTTCCCGTACTGATTATCTAGTGGTACGAGAGCTTTCTTTTCATATATATCTAGAGTTGCAGTGAGTGAGACCTATCGAATTGACCATGACTTAGAGCACATCTTAGCAGTGCGGGCTCCCAAATGCTTCCTGAATTTGGTATCAAGTCCATTCAACTCTGATAAATCTCCCAACATAATTCATACATGTAGTGCAGTTAGCCTACTGAAATTTACCCCTCCTTGTGAGCCTGACAGAAGGTCTAATCGTTTTAGGAACATCATTGCAGCCTGTCAAGATTAAATCAAAGGTGAAAGCTGCAATGGTACCATTTCATGATCATCAATACTACGAAAAAATCATAAACTCCAAATATAAATTCATACCCTATCACTTGGTTTTGGCCTCAGACTGTTGCGACAGCCATAGAATCAATCACCAATCAACTCCTTTCAACATCAACTCCGTCAATTTCTACAAGATATTATGGCAGAGTTAACGTTTACTTAGCCGATCAACAATATCAAAAGGGCAGCGGGGAGAACAAGTGAAAAAATTGCTATACTACATATAGATAGAGGAATATATTTAGATCTGTGATATTCGACTCCGTACTTTTATCTAGAGGCGAATTAGAGCTACATGTACCATATGCATATAAATCCTATTCATTCTAGTGGGATACGTGTCTATATACCATTATATACCAAAGTCTAAACGTTGAGCATAATTAGATAATGCTAATACATATATGTAATTCCTGAAGCCCATTTTCGCTGAACTCGATATTTGGCTGCCTGTAGAGTAGAGTACAAAAACTATGGAGAGAATTGAATGCTAGGGCTGGTGCTTGGCCCTCGAGTTTTTAGCAGCGTGCTAGCTGCACGGTTGATTGCGCATGTAGCTAACATATGGTGTTCTACATGTAGGTATAGTAGATGAGAAACTAGCTGATTTGAAATATATAAGATAATGCGATATACCAATCGTGGAATACTTTAGCCTCGTCGCTAGATTAGGAATATTTGGTTTATGAGAAACTTAGAATGAGATATTCGTTGAATTCTAGCGTATAGGCACGAGAAAAATTCAAGAGAATAGTGGCTGAGCTTTAAAACTACTTCTGTACTTACCTCAACGATATTTGGTGGCAGCTTGACTATCACTTCATTAAATTTCTGTCTCCGAGCTTCCTGGGAAATCCTGGTATAGAGGTGCTTTCGCTTCGGCGGTGGGGTCCGCTAAGCTGGGGCAGAGTCCGGGGACTTGGTTTGATGTCACATGATCTGCATTACCGCTAGTTCGGTCCCAAAAGCAGGGAGGATTTTGTCGCCAGGCAGAAGGTGGGCTATGAGCTATAAAATTGGTCGTATTACAAGGGAAAATTTAGCTGAGGACTCGGTGAGCTCTGATGCGAGTTCTCAGTAGTTCTGTACGTAGTTAACATGTGGAAGAGGAGAACTTGGCTGATTGCAGTTTTTCGCAGGAGAGCCCTACTCTAAAGTAATATCACGTGTCTTAATCTATATGGATTCTGGTCACTCCCGTTTAGCCACAAGAACTCTGCACCTGTTGTTGATAACACGAAGATGACTAGCCTGTACACTGAATCGCTTGCTAATTCTTGTTCCTGAGTTAGATGTATGTGGAGAATGAGAAGAACATTACCATTATCCTGGAACCCTCCAAATAGAAGTGCAGTCAGTGCACACGTATTCGTGCTGCTGGTATTCATAGTTCCATTTTGGAAAATCTGCACAGTAAGACATGTAAACAATATGCTAAAGTGGGATTGTTGTGTTGATTTTTCTGTAGGTGAATACCTCTTTTGAACTCATCCTATTCCTTTTACACATACTTAGGATTTGAGTCTACATATCATGCAAGAATAGCTGCAGCTGGCGGGGGCGGCGTATCTTCCAAGGCCTCTGATTCGGTGAAAAAGGGCAAAAGAGAGGTTTGACAGGCCGTTGAGATGCAGCACATGCAGGAAGGAGGACAGGAGATGCCAACAACAGATCCATAGCAACGAGGGCAGAGGGGTTTGCTGCCGGTTGCTGGGAGACAACCAAGGTTTTGGTCTGCCTTTTCCCGATGCGGACCAGGGAGGAGATTGATCAGGATGCGGGGGCTGAGGTTGCTGTGGCAACAGTCACGGAGCCGCTGCTCGCGTTGCCAGCTCAGTGGTAGGTAAACAATGGGAGGGTTGCAAAAAGCTTCCCCACAACGGAACACGCAGTTTGACGAGATTCTTGAGCCCGGTTTGTTACTTATCCCCTCAGTCTCCCATCTGCCTGCTTCTTTTTCTTCTCTCTTCTCCCTCCTTCCTTGTTCAAGCCCTCGTGACAGTCAGTCTCTCCTTCGCTTGAACTCTTTGTTGGTTTCTGTGGTGTCTCGAAGAGTTTCTTCACCCCCTTTCTGCCCCTTTGCTACATCCGTTGTCCGTTTCCTTCCCCACACTGCTCACAATCTCCACCTTTATTATTCATCTGTTTACCATCTTCTTCTTTGTATTCTGAGTAGGTCTTCAGAGAGCTGGTGGCTCCCTTCGTATCAATTGCAGGTGCAATTGTTCGACTTCCTCCAACTTTCGTATAGACTCTGCAATCTGGATACAAACATCGACACGGCTACCTACATATTCTTATAGAAATATTCTCTCACTGCGATGGCTCCCACCATGGCTCCAATCTCGACTATGACGCCCCCCCCCCATACTCCTAGCCATAAACGGTCAGCTACCTCAATCTTCAGGTCTATTGTTTCGCCGCATAAGTCTTCCCACAAGAAGATTGCATCGCAGTCTCTCGGCCCTTCGAACCCACTTAATACATATATGGTGGCCAGCTCTCGAGTTCCTCCACAATTATCACCCCTCGATCCTTCGACCTTTTTGCCTCCCTTAGAACCTCCGCAAGCTCCATTTGCTCAACAAGCTCGCCACAAAAGGTCTCTCTCCTCGCTATCGATTGCCTCCTTCACTTCTAAAAAAGAAGTTCCGGGTTCTCCTACTAGATCTATTAGGGGTAGTATGGATATTAGAGGAGCCGTGTTTGATATCCTTCACGGCGATCAAAACTCCGTAAAACATGAAAAAAAGCCCAATAAAACAAGGAGTACGATCGACTTTTCAATCCTTAGGCAGAAAGGTCATAGAGGCAAGAAGTCTATGCATGATCTAAAGAGTTTATTTAGAGACAAAGAAAATCAAAGACCAACTCCAGAAATTACTCCTAGTTCTTCTACAGGTTCCGGGTTCGTCACCGAGCCTAACTCTGTTAGCGGCGGCCCTACTGGCCTACCAGGATTGCCCCTCTTCACCCTGCCCCAGAACCATCCCCACGCCCAAGGAACGAGGTTCGGCAATTCAAAGGCCAACACTCCACGAATTACTCCGCAGCCTTCAACTGCCTCTCTACAGCGAAGTCTCTTACCTGCTTTGCCATTACCCACAGCACCGCGTTCTTCGGGCTCTTCTGCGGATTCAAGTTCTCCATCGAGCACCAAACGGGCGAGTACGGACCAACAGCGGGTAAGCACCGATGAATTAGTTAGGAAGTACACACCGATAGAATACACACCCTCATCTCAGCGAAATTTCTTCCAACAGTATGAGCCAATGCTCGTTCCTAAGCCTACATCCAGCGTCGGCTCAAAGCAACGTCCGAAGAGCTCTTACATCCCACATTCGGCCTCCGTTGCACCCACTGGATTTAACGTAGCTCCTCCGAGAAGAACTAGTTTTGAGCTCCGACAAGACTGGGAGAAGAGGCAACCGGAGGCTTCTAGTGATGACTCTGCTGGTAAACGGTCACCAACTGGTAGCGAGGGCGATGGAATGAAAGGTAAGTGTGGAAGCGGTGCAGGATTGGATTTGACAGGAATTGATATCGCATTTGAAGCGTTACTGGTTTGTTACTCTCACGTCATAGCGGATCACTCGGTGAACTTCGTTTCACTAACCTTGCCTGAAATAGGACTCTAGAGGTGTCCCAACGAATATGCGTGACCGCATGCGTAGTCTTGATATCAGGGTCAAACAGGAGTTTATCCGGAAAGAAGCCCAGATTGAGAAATCCGCCGAAAAAAGTGCGAATTCTTCTTTCTCTGGTGCCGGCATCTTTGGGAAAAGGCCCCAAACTTCGTACAATACAAAATCGGAGGTTAGACCCAAATCAAACGAAGGCGATGAAGGCCAACCAACAAGCCCTGTTAAAAAAATCAGACCACGAAGTCGCACGTTTGTTGGTACTACAAAGGGAGGGGAGCTTCCCGTTGCTCCAACTGCACCTGGTTCGCCTAAGAAGAAGAATTTCGAAATGGGACCCCCGCCTGAAAAAGCTCTGAGGGTCAAGGGCGCCATTTTCCCACCCACTTCTACCGCCGCGATAGCGAGCAATGGCCCCACATCACCAGTTATGGTGACGACTCTCATCCCGGAAGAGTGGGTAGATTGGCTAGAAGTCGCCGGAGTACCAAAGAACATGGGCAACAAGATGTTTGCAGAGGAAACTGGCGGAAAGGGTCCTACCGGAAGCGGTGAATCTGGCATGAAAGATGTTGAGATCCCAGCTTTGCATAAGCTCAGACTCGTTCTTAGGAATGAACGTTTGAAATGGGTCGAGAAATTCGTTGAATTGGGTGGAATGCAGGCAGTATGGGGTGTTGTTGAGCGGGTACTTGGTGTTGAGTGGAGGTAACTTTCCCCCATTTCACGAATGATGTTTTCTCACGATATTAATCTACTTTGGTTATATAGAGAGGACCATGAGGACCAATTGCTTCATGAATTGCTTCTCTGTCTTAAAGCGCTCTGCACTGCCACCTCAGCTCTTAGGAAGCTATTGGAAATGGAAACCACTATCTTCCCACGGTTGATCGAGCTTCTATTTGACGAAGAGAAGAAAGGTCCCTCAGAGTTTACTACTCGCGGCCTAATTATACAGTTGCTCTTTACTCATCTTTCCAACGCAACCATCGGACAGCGCCCGGAGAGAACCCGCAGAATTTTGGCATACATTGCCGACAAACTTCCCAAAGAAGACAAGCGACCAATTGAGTTTATCGAAGCAGCACATACCAGAAGACCCTACAAGAGATGGTGCAAAGAGGTTGTGAACGTTACAAAAGAGGTCTTCTGGATATTCCTGCATGGAACAAACGTCATTCCTCTTGCTACATCCCGAGATCCCACCGACGAACACGAAACATACAGCTCCCTTCACTTCCCTGCTGACCGCCCACCAGTCCCAGCTGCTCCATATGTTGGCGGTGTTGAATGGGAGGCGACGAACTATCTTGCCAATCACTTGGACTTACTTAACGCGTGCACTGCAAGCTTGGAGACAAGAGAAGAGAGAAACGATTTTCGCCTCGATCTACGAAATTCTGGATGGGAAAAGGTTCTCGGTGGCAGTTTAAGGACTTGCAAAGAGAAGTTACATACTGCACTTCATGAGGGACTCAAGACATGGGTTGCCGCTGCTGCCGCCGATGAGTGGGAGGTGGCTGATGTGAGGTTTGGACCAAGATTCGAGAGGCACTATCACAAGGAGATTAGCGACAAAGAGGAGAGAAAGGAGCAAAGGAAAAAAAAGGCACTTCTTCAACAGCAACAGGAAGAATCAAAGCTCGCGCTCCCCAAATTGAGCTTTGAACAAGGTAGTAATCGTAAGGTAGAGAGTGAAGGATGGCTTTATTGAGCTATTTGTTTTGTTTTCTGAATTTTATGTTCCTAGGTTTTGTTTTTTTGGTGTGTTCGGAGTATTTCCTTGGGTTTCTGTTATCACTTACTACCTTTCAAAGCGATCGATCATTGGAATATTTACGACGATTAGACGAATCTTTTTTCCTTTTGCTCTATTTTACACCTCTTTTATCGTCTTTCTATTACCTTATTGCTTGGCATTTCTCTCTTTATATTTGCATTTGAGGATTTGGGGACGAAAGGAATGATACCATGGGTTGTGCTAGTAGGTTGGAGGGAGTTGTGGACGATGACGACGAAAATACTAACGACACCCGGGCTGGTAGTTGGAAGAGCAAACAAAATCTCATAAATATCTTTACGATGGGAGTCCTGGGTTTTGAGTTTTCACTACAAGAAGAATTTGGGCGGTGTCTTATCTTTTATTTTTATATTCTTCAAAGGCTATTCAATATTGGATGACTCTTTTTTCTTTGATTTGTATGTGTTTTGTTTTGCTTTATTGGTTTTCCTTGGTCTTGGTTTAATTGTCTATATAGAGACGTCCCGTGCTATTTTATTGCACTGGCATCTCACCCGGAGTTTTTTATTCTTTGTCTTTATTTTTAACTATTATACCAGTCTTTTCTTCCCTTTCTAATTCCCTTTCCTCATGTTTTAACTTTTTGTCAATAGTTTCATGTTTACGTTCGATGCGGTGTGGTCTTGGAGACCTGTCAAGCTATGATATACCTTGCATATTCCTGGAGCGCCGACGAGCAAGGTTATGGAGGGCGAGTGCTTATTTCTGTTTTGGATGGTTGGCAGAGAGTGGTGGCCGGAAATTTTTCAAATGCTGTAACGATAGTTAACGAATATTTCAAACTGATTTTGGAAACTATCTTCTTTTTGAGGTCTCAGACATGATTTCTAATGGGGAGAAACCCTTTTCAATGCCAGCGTACTAGCCACAAACACCTTTAGAATACCATCCAACGCCGAACAGAACCAGAGACACACGGAACCCTCTCTTTATCACATAAACAGTCCCGCTATTGATCAAAGTCTCCTAGTTTCTACTAGATATAGTAACACTTTGAGCACATCGTCTCCCTAAGATTTTTCCTAAGCTCCAGCTGCTCCAGCTACCCTAAATACGCCTCGCTTAAACTAAATAATGTCTAGCAGGACCATACACGCTGACTCAAAGGGTTCCCATCGCTAAATGCACCTAATTATTATTTATTTAAGTTTGGGGGGTAGGAATAGTATGGTAGCGCGCTGTGTGTGTGGTTTAGGCAGAGGGTTCCGTGTGTCTCTGGTTGTACTCGGCGCTGGATGGTACTCTAAAGGTGTTTGTGGCTAGTACGCTGGCATTGAAAAAGTTATCTCAATATTTGGGTGTTGTTTGTCTACGCCTCGCCTCTTTTCAGTATCCATAGAATTACGAGTGATATCGCATGATACACCAAATATCGATGGTTTTTTTTTGGCCTAACTCATTAATTGTAACTATAGTACGGGAAAGCTGGGTGTGTTTGGTACGGCATTGATGCGATATTCAGGAGAATGCCAGGTTAAGTCGGCTGTGTTACAGAACTTTTTGCCCAACTCGGTAGCATTTCCAACCTAAAAACCTATTTCTGCCACTGTAGCACTCAAGTTATGGAAATACAAACTATCGTCTTCTCATCTCATATCCCATCTTCTTGGCTACATAGTCTAAAGCCCACGCTTTACAGCCAAAATATTTTAACCCAGATGACAAACGGAATATAATAAACCAAGCCAAAACAAAACTAACTAAAAATAAAATAAAAAATAAACGCTTTTCCTAAAATATATAAAAAAAGCCAACATAACCACAGCTACATGTATCAACCATCTCGCATCCGCCATAAAACAATTTAAACAATTCTCCAAACCCTCTTACTGTTAGCTCAAATCCATCATTTCTACCACCAACTTCGTCCTGCGACAGCTCTTCCCACACCTTATCTTTGTATTCTTCATCTCTCTCCAAATATTAGTGAAAACAGTACTTTTGTCTTATCATGAGCAGAATCCAATCGCTGAGAGCTTCATACCACATGCTAAGCGGACACTAGAATGGTGGGCTAATGCTCATAGGGATGTAGATGTTCCACCGAAGGGGTCCATAGAATAAGGGAGAATTTTGACTTGGGGAGTTTCTAAACCTCAATTAAGTCCTTTCCACCATAACTACTTCATTTTTCTCAGAAAGAAAATAGCAACTTGTGATCGTCTCGGTCTTCAAATATAATAGCACAAGCCAGTATGGGTTGTGGATCGCTCAGCACTCTTCGTACCCTACGCCATTCACCTGCCTCCTCGCACGCACCAACTATCGGTCCTCGACATCATATTCCCCTTCCTGCACCCAGATCAATTCCTGTTTTTACAGTCTTGGAAGGCTACGAAAGCTACGGAAGTGAGGTAGCGTTGGATGAGAATTCCTGGCGTCCATATTACGAGAGGCAGGCTAGCGCTATGACACCTCTAGCATATTCAATACACGGATATGATGCGCCAAGTGCAAGGGATTATGAGGAAGGAGATAAAAAGAAGAAAAGAAGAAGAGTCCAACGGTTTTAGAGGCGGGGGTTGTGGGAAGAAATTTAATGGCATCGTTCAAGAATAGCCGGTATTCTTTATCTCAAGTTCATCTTGCTTTTTGGGTTGTCCCCTTTATGATTGCTAGATCCGTCTGACGGAGCCGTAGTCATGGTCATCATAGATCGGACCATTTAGGCTACATGTTTTTCAGCTACAGATATACGATTATTGGCTTAGAGTGAAGTTTAACCAGTGATAATGAAAATCTTGTTATGCATTACCCCCAAGAATGGCGATTCACGGAGAAAGAGATGAATAGAGTATAAATAGGAATAACTAAGATGTCTACATGTATCTAAGATATTTGATAGTCGTTAGTAGCATACATGTAGCCTGTTACTCATCTGCAGGCGTCGCTCTCGCATAAATTCTGCAATTTCGAGTGAGGTTTTGATGCATGTCCCAGATAATGCCCTCTCCGATAGCGGCTATATGATATGGTGTTTTGTTTTCAGTATTTCTAACCGTTGACGGGAGTTGTGTGTACTAAAAGCGTCTTAATGAATGATTCACCGCAGCATATGTACATATGTATGCATATTTAGTGCTATCACGCCAGCATACTATTGCAATTGTTGCGTTCCAATAGTGTATTAGAAATCGATTCTTGCCTGAATAATATTGTTACAAAGCTTAAGGCTGTCGTTCGGGTTGTTGGTTCTTACATCCAGAAGAACACGAATAAAGTATCGTGCTTACAATCTGTTTGTCCTGCCTACTTGATCGATAGCCTTGCTGCCGATGCCGGTTTCCGGCAATTGTGAGCATGATCCCCTTGATAACTATTACTCAGTGGTGAAGAGTTATTTGTTGTAACACCTCCTCGGCAGTGATGTTAGCACCTTTAGTGAATGGTAATTTGATATGCTCATCAGATCAAAAGATAGAGATGGCTGGATCTAAATGGCCAGAAGGTGTAGAGCGCGTCTGTAAATCTCCTGTAGCCCAGTATTTACCTGCCAATTGCCTAATCGCTTCCTGAAATCAAAGCCCATTCTGGAGGGTTTCAACTGTATTTGCTCAATTGGCCTAATCATATATTTCTGCCTGTGTCTTATTTGTTGAAGGCTGTGACCTCTTTGCTCGAACCGTTTTAAAATTCTAGATCTATAAACACCTCGTAGCTAATAATTGGCACTTGTATAAAGGACTTCTTCAGTTTGGTGAACTTTTACGCGGTTGGGATAACCGCTACCGGGAATAAAGTTCAGTTGAACTCAGGCAAGTATGACAAAAGCTGCTGGGTAGTTAGGCGTGGCCTGTCATTCGCTCTTCCGTCCGATTTAGGTTTAGATGGGTTCTCTCGATCGTGGGTAGAGTGCGGCTGTGGTATTTTGATTGTTTAGATGTTGAGGGGAACCCTAAACTTAGAGGTCACCTGGTGAGCCGTGAGAGCCGCGTCTAGTTACGGTAAACAACGACAGCACCCAAAACCTACCCCTTCCCTCGAGCCTCTCAAAATGGTGAACACCAGCGAGCAGTCACGGCCTATCTATCCCAAACCTGCGATATTCTCGTTGTCGACATTCTCTGTTAGTCTCGCTCAAGTTATTCGAGTCTAGTAAGACGTACTAACGCCTCCGCAGAGCAAGGACTTCATTGTCAAGGACTTCATCGAGGGTCTCACAGAAACTAGCAGAGCTATCAATCGTCGTTCTGGGATCGCAAATAACGGTGAGTTGCATTTTGGATCTGTTGGTTAGGATTTTGGGAGCTAATATTACCTCGATTATAGCTTTTGACCCAAAACCCTATATTCGCACATTTGAGGCTGCTCTCGAACGTCTCAAAGATCTTGATGAGACATTATCTGCGAAAGAATCGGAGCTAAAAGAAGGCGTCCGTCGGGCTGAGATTGATCATAGCCGCACCCTGGAACGTCTTGGTCTTAAATTCAACTCAACACTCTCAGAGTTCCAGCGGCTGGATAGCAGCATATCTGATGGCGGGGGGATGGCGGTGAGGATCGGAGGGCAACTGGAGCAGCTTGATAAGCAACGGCAAAGGGCTGAAGACGCCAAGTTTTTAATACAGTGTTATACGGAGTTTAGTAGAGGCGATATGGGGAGATTGGAGAGTCTACGGAGGACTGGCAGGATTGAGGATAGCATCCGGTGTGCAGTTGTCGGTAGACAGCTGAGTCTGATCGTCAAGAGGACCGAAGGCCCCGGGACGAATGCTAGGACAAAAGAATTGATCGAGTCCTTTTCGGAGACATTAGAACAGGACCTCTTGAAGCAATTCGATGATGCTTATAGGAGATTTAACGTGGAAGCTATGAAGGTTGGCGTTTTTCTAAACTAAGCCCTGTAGAAAAACGTGAGCGCTAACAATGGTGTCAGGGATGTGCAAAAGTGCTTCATGACTTTAACGGGGGGGCATCTGTCATTAGCAATTTCCTCAATCAAATGGATTTCTTCATCGCGACTGGAAAGATTAATGCAGGAGAAGTTGTTATTGAAAGCACAGTGTGAGAAACTACTCCTTGTAGTGTCGTTCAGCCACCACCTACGGATCATTGACCAGTGTACAGAGAAGAAAAGTTATCAGACCCCGACGAAGGGTCACCGGGGTTAGAACCAAGCCTGACGGCTTTAGTAAATGAAATAAGAGACGTAATGAAGGCCGAGTCAATAACAATTAAAGAGGTTTTCCCATTTCCAGAGCAGGTCCTCGGCACATTCTTGCAGCGCGTCTTTCAACAATCTCTACAACAGCGGCTTGAGATGGTTCTTGATAAAACAGCTACTCTGTCGCCACTCGCATTTCTCCGTACACTTCAGGCGTCTAGAGCATGCGTCAATACCCTTGCGGATGACCTGAAAGCACACGGTCTGACAGAACATCCAGGACCACTGTCATCTACTACAACAGTACTTATAGATCAGAATGTAGATGAGCTATTTGTACCATTCCTTCAGGACCGGGGATACATGGAAAAGGAAAAAGAGAGCTTGGAGCAATTGTACTCTGGGATTCTGTTAAAATTTGGCATGTTTCATGTTCGTTCCCTACCTGACATCCGGGGAGAGAAGCTGGATTCGATTTGGAAACTCATATCATTGTGTACCCAGGAACAACGGAAGAAAGAACAAAATCTAGGAGTTCTTGACCGATTGAAAAAGTCTCGAGAAAGAGCAATTGAAAAGGTGCTTGATAGCGACCTTGGTAAATCTCAAAGCGACGCACTAAGCAGAATCATTGGCCTAGATCGTAAATCTGGAAAGACCGGACAGCTGTCAGACGTTGTTATATCTGAAGGCGACGGTAAACTGAACGTTGAGTTCGCGAAAAGAATGCTGAAATGGTTAGCTGAAGCTGTTGGAAGAAGTCTGGAATTGAGCACCCCAGCCGATACGTAAAACCTCACACATTATTCTTAAGTCTATACAGATGGAGACTGACACAAAAAACAGACCAAAAGACGTGGTCGTGCTACTGAATATATTAATTGATAACATGCGAGCCATGTACTTGGATACCACACTAGATGCGTAAGTAGACAGTACCCCATAGCTGCCACTCACTTTCTAGCTAATCGCCAATGCAACCAAAAAGAGCCCTAGAAATCGCCGAGTCGCAAACAAAAGGGGAACCAGATCTGAGTTACTTTTTGGAGATTAAACCTGCAACTACAATTATGCACTTGATGTTTTCCTTCATCAATACCGCGCTGATTCCGCTGGCACAGACATCTCTAACTGTGCGGAGAGAGATGAGCAAATTAACAAATACCACCCTAGCAAGCCTAGAGCAGAAGGTGAACAGCGTAATTCAAAGAACTGTTGACAGTACGTTTACCTAAATTAATGCGTAACGAAAACAATTGCTAATAAGGCACAGTGGTGATAGGCCATGTAACGATACTACTAAGCAAACAAAAAAAATCAGATTTCAAACCAAAGGATGATGAAGTCAGTTTGACGACTCTTCAAACGCCAGCATGCCAATCGGTCTGTGCATTCCTTCAGAAGGTCTATGACATTGCGAAAGAATCCCTTGATGGCGCAAACTTGGATGGGTTCCTCAATGAGATTGGTTCTGGTTTCCGTGGCCTGTTGTTGGATCATCTGAAAAAATACCAAGTAAATCAAGCCGGTGGTATCATGTTGTCGAAGTAAGTCATCCTTATTTCCAAAAGTTCCCTTTCGCGCTATTCTCTATGGTTTGTGTATGTACTCTGGATCCGCGTAATAGCTGATCATCTCCCAGAGATATCACCAAATATCACGATATCGTCGGCAGGTGGGATGTCACGGCGCTTAAGGAGAGCTTTGAGCTCCTTCATGAGATTGGGAACTTGTTTGTCGTTAGGTGAGTCATCCTCCATTAAAGTACAAGAAATACGGGATAGAGATAATGACTTAATAATCCACTTGTTAGGCCTAATGCTATAAAAGAGCGCATGAGAGATGGTGTTCTTACGAAAGTTAAGCCACAGTTACTCAAGCCGTACTTAATAAGAAGAGATGACTATGCTTCCGCAGGAATTGAAAAAATTGTATGTATTCCTGTTGCCTTACTACACCACTAAACCATGACATATCTAATGAAGTTTGCAATAGCTTTCGAGCGAGTTATCCTGATAAGGCGGTGGGATATACCCTACGCATATGTAGTTCTGTGTATATTCCGATATTGTAGTGTTCTGGGGTTAGAATATAATATCATTTATTGTAATATCTGCATTTATTTGGATTTCTTGAGGGATATACTGTCTTACTCCAACTTGATACATGTGACTTTGTACTCACAGCATATCATCCCCATACTATATGCTGCACTATTGAAATTTATAGTTATGACGGGGTATTGGTATCTTTTATTCTTAAACAGGCGACCACATTACATACACTTTATTTAGTGGGAAATTCACTTGCACATACCCTACTTCCTAAGCATTTTGTTTCTGGGCTACCTCGAGACCTCTCAAGATTGACAGCGCATAGCATAGCGAGTCGGGTTGAACCTCTGATAATTCCTAGGCCCTACACTTAAGCTTGGTCTTGAGCTGTAGTTATTCCGGGAGTTGAAGAAAAGCAAGTCTCTTGGGTGAAAGTTACGAGGTAAGGAAAGGAAGTTGGTTTTTCATAATTTTCCTAATGAGGGAGCTATTAAGTGCGTGACAAGAGGCGAGTTTAGGCCTAAATGATCGGCTGTGCTGTTCTTTAAAAAAAAATATCATTAGGTGATAATTTTAGTTATTCTGTTGAGGTATAAATGATTTCTGCCTCTTTATAAACTTAAAGATTTCTGATTTCCCAGCCCTGTCGCGGTTCTAGTTTAAAGCCGCCAAGATAACTACAGTAGCCAGCGGAAGTTCTGCAAATCCGTAGAGAGCAACGAAAAGGATCGCCTCTTTTCCCACCACCAAACAACACAACAACCAAGAGGTATGAGCACCTACTAACTAATGAAAAGGGTAGTACGATATTATTGGAATTCCACATTTTCTAGCCTTCTTTGAGGTGGTTTTGGGAGGGGAATTAGACATTGTTGTCCTGGGCTTATGGTCTTGGCAAGACTTGGCACCAATTTGCTAGCAGCAAGAATCATGAAAATCTTACTTTCGGGATTTCTCAATAATGATACCAGTAAATACTTAAGAAGCTTGATAAATATCCTATCCTATGCTTTCTATTATTTTAGCAAAGTTTAGGGAATTTTTCCTATTAATTTTGGTGGCTATATCGCTTATTTCCTGACCTCAAAAATTGGTGTTTCATCCCGTTGCCAAGCACAGATTTGCAGAACTTTCGCCGGTTACTGTAACCACGTGCAGCTCTCATATGTGGGACGGGTTAGGGTTTTACAGTGTCACGAAAAAAAAAGGTTCAAGATCTTCCTTCGTAACTGAGCCGCAGCATCTTCTCGCCATCGCAGACCCTCCACCACCACCACCAGCAGACGCAATGGATCAATCAAACAAAACCCACAGGAAGCCCAAGGAGAAGAAGAAATTCATAGGTAAGTTCGGCATCTTAAACCAATTAGCTAGTATGCTTTACTGATTCCTTAACTTCTTGAATAGGGCAGAATCCTAAAGCCTTTGCATTCGCGAATCCTGGAAAGCTCCAGAAACAGGCGACAAGGTCTCACGATGTATGCCTTTTCTCGGGGTGATTTTATTGTGCTATAGATGAAGCAATGGATTTGAGGCTAATATGGAGTTTCTTCAAAAATGCAGGTACAAGAAAAGCGGCTTCATGTGCCTATGGTATATCGGCTCTCCATTTTTAATTCCATAATTTGGTTTTTAATTTTTCGTTAGGTGGATCGCCTGCCAGAGGAAGCACCGCCATTAATCGTCGCCGTCGTTGGCCCTCCAG
Organism: Gyromitra esculenta; assembly: GCA_038503075.1. NCBI lineage: Eukaryota > Fungi > Ascomycota > Pezizomycetes > Pezizales > Discinaceae > Gyromitra > Gyromitra esculenta. Next base: position 945,775 of record JBCAML010000005.1, read on the forward strand.
GTGTAAGTCGTTTATCCCTCCGGCTTTCATATCTTAATTAACAACTCTTTAGACCGGAAAAACGACTTTAATAAAATCACTCGTGAAGCGCTACACTAAACATTCCCTTGCAACAATTCAAGGACCCATAACCGTTGTCTCGAGCAAGAAGCGCCGCTTGACCTTCCTAGAATGCGATAACTCTCTCACCTCTATGATCGACATCTCAAAAATTGCCGATATTGTGCTACTTTTAATTGACGGTAATTTCGGATTCGAGATGGAAACTATGGAATTCCTTAATATCATGGCTACCCACGGTCTACCCTCCAATATCTTCGGAATTCTAACACATTTGGACTTGTTTAAATCTCAATCTGTTCTCCGGACGACTAAGAAACGACTAAAGCATAGATTTTGGTCGGAGCTTTACCAAGGTGCAAAGCTATTCTATTTGTCTGGTGTTATTAACGGACGGTATCCTGACCGAGAAATTCACAATCTCAGTCGATTCATCTCAGTTATGAAGAATCCAAGACCTCTGGTGTGGAGAAATTCCCATTACTACCTCTTGGCGGACCGTATAGTGGACTTGACCGACCCAGTTGCTATGGAGAGGGATTACAGAACTGATAAGACCGTGGCATTGTATGGATATGTTAGAGGACTTAATATACCTGCTGAAGGAGGGAGGGTACATATTCCCGGAGTCGGTGATTTATCAATTGCTAGTGTTGAGGCATTGCCTGACCCATGCCCAACACCAGCCAGAGCACAAGCCGAAGGCAAGGGGAGGAGAAGATTGGGTGAGAAACAAAAACTACTTTATGCGCCTATGAGTGATGTGGGCGGTGTTTTGGTTGACAAGGATGCCGTCTATATCAATGTTCCTTCTCAGAACTTCGAAGAGGGGGCAGAGGGACAAGGTATTGGGGAGAGATTAGTTGTAGGTCTGCAGAAAGGAAAGAAAGGGGAAGCAGAGGGTGTCAGACTGTTCTCGGGAGGTGAAATGCTGAAGAAGGTTGAGGACGACTTAGAAGATATTGGAAACGTCGGTCGGAAGCATAAAAGAAGCGGAAGAGCCTTGGAGGAACAGCTTGATGAAGGCGATGTGATGGAGTTTGATGATGATGATGAAGACAATGAAGAATTTGCGTCTGGGGATGAAAGCGAAGACGCAAGTGACAGCGAAACTACAGCAGTATCAATAAATCCCAGGAAAGCTTTACGAGAGGATGTCGGTAATTTCAGAAGTTATAAGGATGATATCATGTTCGCGGACAGCGACTCAGATCTGGGGTCTTTGTCTGATATCTCAAAAAGGTCTTTGGATGATGATGATTTGCCGTTGGATGCCGAAGAACTAGAGGAAAGTGAAGATGATGAAGCACCGCAGTGGAAGCACAATTTGGCGGATAACGCAAAGAAACTTTTCGCAAAAAATCCCACTGGCCGCACGGCAAATTTAATTAGAGTTCTCTACGATGAAAAGCTTTCGCCAGCTGAAGCTATTCGGAAGTGGCGAGGGGATATGGCGTCTTCCGAGCAAGAGAAGTCTACCGACCCTCAGGGAAGCGACAGTGAGGACGATTTCTTCAAAAAAGTAGATAATGAAGAAGACGATGATGATTATGGCCTTAAAGTGGGTAATAAGGTGAAGAAAATTCTGGACCGGAGTTTGCCAATTTACGATTTTGAGAAACTGGAGAAACACTGGAGCGAAGAGGCAGCACTAGAAGATCTTAGGAGAAGGTTCATCACTGCAAATCTACTAGACGAAAAAGAGAAAGCGAAAGGCGGCGATTTTGAGGGTATTGAGGATGACGAGGACGATGAAGGAGATGGCGAGTTCGAAGATTTGGAAACTGGCGAGAAGCATGGTGGGGGTGACGATGGAGATGGAGATGGAGATGAGGATAGGTCTGAAGGGAATGGAGAGGATTCCGTGGAGAAAGAACGGGAGAAAAATGCTCGAAGGAAAGAGGAACTTAAATTACGGTTCGAAGAAGAAGATCGTGAGGGCATCAACAATGACAAATCTGGTGACCGCGATGATGAGGATCAAGAATTTGGCGAGGACGACTGGTACGATGCGCAGAAGGCTAAGATTGCCAAGCAGCTGGCCGTCAATAAAACCGAGTCTGAACAACTTGACGGCAACACTCGAGTTCGTGTTGAAGGTTTCCGGGCTGGTACCTACGCTAGAGTGGTACTTTCTAACGTTCCACACGAATTTGTGATGAATTTCGATCCGAGATACCCAATACTTGTAGGCGGACTCACGGCCACCGAGGATCGTTTTGGCTTCTTGCAAGTCCGAATTAAGAGGCATAGATGGCATAAGAGGATTCTTAAGACGAACGACCCTTTGATCTTCTCCTTGGGCTGGCGGCGATTTCAGAGTATTCCAGTCTACTCAACCTCTGATTCAAGAACCAGAAACCGAATGTTGAAGTACACGCCTGAACATATGCACTGCTTCGGAACCTTTTATGGTCCTCTAATTGCGCCAAATACCGGTTTTTGCGCAGTCCAGAGTCTCTCATCGAAGACTCCCGGTTTTCGTGTCTCGGCTACTGGAGTGGTCTTGAACGTAGATCAGTCCACCGAAATCGTCAAGAAATTGAAGCTCACCGGTACTCCGTATAAAATCTGGAAAAACACGACCTTCATCAAAGACATGTTCACCACGGCCCTCGAAGTCGCCAAGTTCGAAGGTGCAGCGATCAGAACCGTTTCTGGAATCAGGGGACAGATTAAGCGGGCTCTCTCAAAACCAGACGGCCATTTTAGGGCTACATTCGAAGACAAAATTCTCATGAGCGACATCGTTTTCCTCAGGGCTTGGTATCCCGTTAAGCCTAGGAAATTGTACAATCCTGTTACAAATCTTCTGCTTGGAGGCAAGGGTGAGGACGAGAAGATATGGCAGGGAATGAGGCTCACCGGTGAGGTCAGGAGGGATATGGGAGTTGCAACACCAAGCGCACCGAATTCCACTTACAGGAAAATTGAACGCCCCACCCGCAATTTCAACCCCCTTCGAGTCCCGAAGGCAATTCAGAAAGAACTTCCATTCGCCTCCCAGATCACCCAAATGAAGCCGCGCAAGAAGAAGACGTACATGGCACAGCGAGCTGTCGTGTTGGGTGGAGAGGAGAAACGTGCTAGGGATCTGATGCAGAAGATTTCGACTATGAAGAATGAGAAAGAAGCAAAGCGAAGGGACGCCAAAGAGGCTAAGAGGGAGGTTTATCGCAAGAAAGTTGCTGAGAATATGGAGATGAAGGCAGCAAGGGAAAAGAAGGAAAAAGACGAATATTGGGTCAAGGAGGGTAAAAAGAGGAGACATAGCGAAGTCAGTGGGGGTGGCCAAGGTGGCCGAGGTGGCCGAGGTGGTAGTAGAGGCGAGCCGAAGAGGAGCAGGAGGGAGGCCGATGACTGATTGTAATTTACGTGTATATTTATTTTCAAAAGCATGCAGTGTAGATATATGGATGCTTTTCTGCGTTTTGGACCATCATTCCCTCTCCCTCCTTGTCTTCCTAAAATCACGATTTCTTTGAATCTCCTGAAAGGCGATTCGAAACGTATTTCTAGTAAATAACCACGTTCTTAGGTGGCGAGCGATTAACCTATGGATATTGATGGGATGATATTTCAAACTGCTAAGTAAATATCGAGTTATATCTAATACCAATCTTCCTATTTTCGACTTAGTCGCGCACAAAATGAGCGTTATCCTAGTTTTGAATCGTAAGATTACTCGTAGCCAAACATTTTTTGTGTTACAATTCTAAGTAAGTAGGCATATAACTCCGTCTTGTATGAGGCCACTTAACGTTGGCATCTAAATCTAGGTCATGAGATTGGGTAGTAACAGCACTCAGTCAACATGACTCAATTACCAAGTGAAAAAATTGCCAATTGTAGGGAAAAAAAGGCTCGTCCTCCACGACAGTGCGTCAAAGTTAGATATTCATCTCTAATTTCTCGCAATAGATCCTAGGATATTTAGTATAACCTTTCTTGACGTTAAAAAGTGGAGGGCTACGGTAGTTGTTTTCTCGCATGATGTTGGAGCGAAAATCATCACTAAAAGAAACACCAAGTTGCGCTATCTGTACGCGTTACCTTGATTTCTTCAGCACAGGTACATACATATAGCTTCTCGTAAGTCCACACAGTACAATCGCCCCATAAGAATATTTTCTATAAGAATACTCGGCTTATTTGAATACTAGTGATTGAACAGAGATATTTTGTATGGGGAAATAAGAACATCACTCTATAACAATATTATTATAGAAAATGGGGGGATATCTGAGAATCTTTCAAATCTGGACAAAAGCAGGGCAAAAACTGTTATGAAATACTCCCTCTACACATAATTTAGGATACCGCATTATCTGACGAGAACCGATAACACGCTAGGAGGTTAGAATAAGATATGGCAATGTTAACTATAGCACAATCGCCCTATAAGAATACAGTGGTTCCGAAAATCATATTCTTATAAAAGAGTTATTCTTATATGAAAAGCAAGCCACACTCAAAATTACCCCTGTCGGGACTGGATTCAGCATTCTTGCAAGGCGAGTATTCTTATAGTAAGTATTCTTATAGGGAGATTGTACCGTAACCCTTAGGAGAAGTTTTCTTCCTCGTAATGACAAATGACTCTTCAGTAAAGTACGCCGAGTGGCCAAAATTCGCACGTAGCTGCCCTGGAAGGTAATTGATTTACTGTCTTAACTCGTTTCCTGAGCCACATCTTATTCCGACCTCTTAGCGCGTTGTCGGTTCTCGTCAGGTAATGCGGTATCAAGTAAAAAGTAACATTCCTAGATCCCTCAAGCCCTTCATTGCCACATCTATTTTGTGGGAGTTATCCTAGTCTGAATATCTTGGCGCATACTTGGCATTTCCTGTAAGAATATCCGCTCGATAAGAATACAGTTTCCGGCCTCGACGGTATTCGTATGGGGCAATTGTACTATACATGTGTGTCAAGGTAGCTCCCATACGGAAGGAGCTTGTTGCATATATGTAGGTAGGTACATAGCTTCTTGGTTGCCCACCTGCTTCATTCACATCTAATCCAACAGTATTTGGCGGGGTAACGCCCGTGCCCTGCACCTTGTAGGGCCAACCACAGGTGTCTCGAGCCCAATCCCCAACCAACTGTCCAACGCATCCGTTCTCGAATTTCACTTCTTTGGAGGTATTTAAGCTAGCATCGCAGCCCGCTCGCTTCATCTAAATCCCCTTCGTCTTCTCCTTACTCACTCAATACCTACCTATTCTGTCTCGCGTAACCCAGATTTCAATCAAAAAACTAGTTAACAACAATGTCGTCGGAACCTACTTATTTCGATACCGCAAAACGTTCGTTCAAGGACGTTCCTGTAGTGAACGACGAGATTTCCACGACCGAGTTCCTTGAAGCTGCCGAATCTGTAGTACCTCTTTTCGGTACGCTACCTCTCCTCTGTTGGAGGAGCCACGACAATTCTTGACGCTAACTTGGTACCCAGACCTGCTAGGCTCAACCGCTTTCGCTCCTGTGCAGAAGGACATGGTTGGGAATATTAAGGTATGAGTGTAGCATATTGGATAATTAGATTTATATTTCTCCCTTGCCTACTTCCATCGAGCCCAGTATCCAGTAATTGCCTAAGCTGCTCTCGGGAAGCTTTCTGACACACATTTCTCTCTAGAAAATTCGCGACCGTCAACTTGCCGACCCCGAAAACTCCAAAACCCTTCAGAGCTTGGTAAAGAGCGAGCTGGCTGGTGGGAAACATACTGCCACTGAGGGCCTCCTCTGGCTTAATCGGTTAGTTTATTTCTTCTTGCCCATTAATACTCCATCTCTTAGTAAATTAACGAATTTATCTTGTACAGTGGCCTTACATTCACCTGTGTCGCCCTCCGAAACAACACCAGTAATCCCAACGAAGAGCTTACAACCTCTTTCACCAATGCCTACAGTGGTACGCTCAAGAAGCATCACAACATGCTTGTCAAGGGTGTTTTTGGACTCGCTATGAAGGCATGCCCGTACCGAGCTGATTTCTACAAGAAGTTGGGAGGTAGCGAAGATAATGTAAAGGTACAACTAGAGGAGTGGCTTACCAGCCTGGAGCTGTGTACCAAGATCATAGGGGACTGGATCGAGACCGTCAAGTGGTAGATTCTATTTAGAGGAGGAGGATAGATTTACTGCAAGCGCATATCTATTTAGCTTTTGGGATGTTATTTCTACTGGCTACGGCCGCTGAGTGTTGAAACGAGTATATATATATAAAAAGGAAACATTTCGAACACATTATCATTGAAGTCTCTGTGGTACCATCTGAAAATCTAGCCCCGAGGTGGTCACCGCAATAGCAATGCTATGGAAGAACCACCCCGTATGAAATATCACTGCAGTGCCTAAATTGCATTTCTTTCTCGATATACATGGGAAGTAGCTCAGAATGTCCCTGGCTGAAGAATGTAGAAAGGCGGAAAAATGGAACGGATACAGGAGAGCCAACACTGGCCCACTATTTGTGAAAAAGAAAGAAAAGAAAGAAGATAGCTGTTCTAACACCCAATCAGAGAATATAGGAAAACAAGAAAAGGCAGACAGACAGATAGAAGCTCCTTGATTAATATGATCGTCCGAAAAGCGTATAGTGCTATTGTAAAAAGACTTAGTACATGTGCAGCATAAACCGAGTGAATAGGGACAGAAAATACCTTCGCGTCTTGTCCACATTGCGTACACTTTGTCTCCCCTGGAATGAGCGCATGCTCGTCTGTTGGCTGTTCAAATGGAATACATAGCGACTTAGCACCCATACTCGGCGCCTTCGCATCTTCGGGCTCATCGCCGTCACTACGACCCTTGCTGCGTTCCTTGATCTCGTCTTCACACTCTTCCCGATCACCTATATTCTCCCGATCACCCTAGTTAACACCTCGTCTTATATCTTAGACCAATAGTTAGGTTAAAACTTACAATGAGGGATCAAAATGACGTTCTTCGCGTTTAGCGCTGGCACAAAGTCATCCCAGTTGGTAACGATCTTAGTGTGCTCATCGAATGCTTTCTTCGCCTTATCGTATAAATTCCCTTGAATCGTGTCCAGCAACTTTTGCAGACTCTCCGAGAGCCCTTCCAACGGGATCGGAGTCTTTACACCAGTGTCACGACGCACGGACAGTACTTGTTTCTTCTCGATATCCTTTGGCCCGTACTCGATCCTCACCGGGACACCCTTCAGCTCCCAGTCGTTGAACTTATACCCAGGGGAGTATGTATCGCGCGTATCTGCTTTAACGCGGATACCAGCCTTAAGGAGGGTAGATGCGATCTCCTCAACACCTGCGAGGAGCTTCCGCCGCTCGTCGTCTGTGGTGCGGGCTGTGAGGCCACAGGGGACGATAACCACCTGGTGTGCGGCGACACGCGGCGGGAGGACGAGACCCTTGTTATCGCCGTGGATCATGACCATGACACCAATAACACGGGTGGAGAGACCCCAAGAGTTCTGCCATACAAAGAGCTTTTTGTCTTCCTCCGAGTCACCCTCTTTCCAGTCTGGGTTCTCGACTATGATGTTGAACATCTTTGAGAAATTTTGACCTAGGCAGTGGGAGGTGGCACCCTGGATTCCACGACCGGTGGTGGGGATATAGCCCTCGCAAGTAGTGGTGAAGAGACCACCAGCGAACTTTTCCTTTTCAGTTTTGCGACCCTTGATTGTTGGGACGGCGAGAAGCTCAGAGTAGACGCCAGAGTACCAATCAAGAATGGTCATCACCTCAGACTCGGCAGCAGCGCGGGTCTGGTGCGCAGTGTGGCCCTCTTGCCATAGGAACTCACGGGTGCGGAGAAAGGGTTGGGGGTGCTTGAATTCCCAGCGGACGACGGAGTTCCATTGGTTGAGCTTTAGGGGAAGATCGCGGTGTGAGCGGATCCACTTAGCGTAGTAGGGATACATGACGGTCTCGGAGGTCGGACGAATTGCAATATGTTCTTCAAGCTCAGTATTACCGCTATCATTGGGACATAAGTTAATATTTGGTCTCAAAGAATCGACTGAGTTAAAGAGAATATAGAACTCACGCCTTTGTAACCCAGGCGACCTCGGGGGCGAAGCCTTCAATATGGTCCTTCTCACGCTCGAGAACTTTCGCAGAGACGAACATGGGGAAGTAGCAGTTCTCCACACCAATGGTCTTAATATTATCATCGAACCAGCGCTGAACCTTCTCCCAGATGGCATATGACCATGGCTATTCTCGAGCTTAATTAGTCTTGGGCCCCCCCTCAACGCTACGGCACAGTTGGGTAATTGAACCTTCAAGATGTAACACCCAGAAATATCATAGTAATCCAACATATCTCCCTTCGTAAGCACCTGTTGGTACCAATTTGAAAAATCCAGTTCCTTTTTTGTCGTAACACCAATCAACTCTGCACCCTCGACCCTCGCATCCTCTTTTGGTGCCTTGACCGATGGCTTCTTAACCTCCTTTGACACCGTCTGTATGCTGATAAGAGAGAACTCTACAACGGTAACCTTGACACCGGTTGACTCGAGGTACTTCTTGATGTCTGGGCCATCAAGGAAGATCGTAATGTCAGACTTGGAAGGGTGCACGGCGATCTTCGAAGCAGAGTCCACAAGGCGTTGGTCGAGAACTACTTGGACGGCCGAGGCATTATCTTTGGTGATAGAGAGAGGAGAGACTGGAAATTTGTTAAAAGTCATTGACAGTGTGGAAAATGATTGTGGGAGAGTGTTTTTACCATTTGCTGGTTCTACACCCAACGCAGCTTGGACTGCGTCTGCAGCAGCCATGCGAGGATCTTTAGCATCTACCGCTTTTGCAATGAGGCCAGACGGGGTGTCGGTGTCCTCTAGGGCGACGAGAACAATAAGGATTGCAGTCTGTGATTTGGGGGTCTCTAGATGTCTCTATTGTGAGAAAATGATACCTTTTAAATGTTTGTTTTAAATACAGGAGTTGTTGCTCTTTACATAAAGCTAATTTTTTGTAGCTTTTGATCTAGGAAGAAACAGAAACGAATTGCGTACTTGGTTTGAAAACAAGAGTTTTGGTCAGAGTATATGACTCAGGCAATCCTTTGACGGTTTCGAGCTGTGATTTCCACTCGCCCATGCTCGAGCAGGGCTCGTGGGATACGGTTTGAGCGTTAGCGATAGACATTTTAGAGAGTTTGGCTGCAATTTCGGAGGCCATAACCCGAATCGCTGAGATAGATGGGAGATGAGTATTTTTTTTCCGTGAGATGAGCAAACAGCAAGGGAACGATTTGGTGTTTAGGCTTTGGCGGGGTTGGGAGGGGTCGTTGCTTGGGGTCACACAGGTGGGGCTAATCTGCGCTAATCGCACATGAAACAGGCGTTTGCAGCACAGTTCGTGACTCGATATTTAACGTGATACTATCCCATGGACTGTAACGCGAAATGCACCAAACTTGGCGCATTTTTTTGACATGTGTTGAGTCTAAAATTTCACAACCACAAAACCTTCTAATAAGCCATAGGAAATAAAATAGTAATCGTCGGTGCCTGAGGAACATACCCAAAGCCTTGAATTTGTTGTTGAATAAAATACTATATACATATAGTTCTTTCTACTATTGTTAGCTTAGTATTAGTGTCAATTCTGGTTGCCACATTCTCATATATTTTTGACTGTGTATATCATGTCACAAGCCTAAAACCCTTTCCGGAACACAAGAGTTTTCACATTTTTTAACTCAAATATCAACTTTGTAGTTTGTAGGAACAAAAATCCATAGGTGCCTTAATCAAGTACAAATTTAAAAATATCTTTACAAAACCGGGAAGCTCTAACCAGATTATTGATTACGTTATGAGTAATTCTACCAAAAGTATTTGATGTTTAAGAGTGCATTTTCATATTTTTTATGTCTTTTAGGGTACTGTGGGCATTGACAAGGAAGAGGAAATATAGGAGATTATAATAAGCCTAACTTCGATATAGTTGGATAAATTTTAGTGGAGTAGTAGAAATTTCTTTGGAGGGGTAGTGCTGTAAGGGCTGGAAGTTTTTCCCCGATTTGTTGGTTAAATTGCATAACCAAAACAATTCATTAAAACTTCAGGAAGAAAACAAAAATTCTTCAGAATCTAAACATTAATATGGGGGGCACAAAAGAGGAGTATAGGGAGGTGTATGATGTTGCTGTTTCCCACTTTCGAAACGATGCCGAGAAAATGCGCCATATTTGGTGCATTTTCGCGTTGCTACAGTCCATGGGATAGTGTTGGGCGTCCATTCATGAGTTTTCAATACAGAGGGTACTGCTCCGTCATAAAGTAATAGAAACTATTAAGATAAATATACCAATACGCTATAGATACCCAAACTCTCCCTTATCTAAATGTCTTTCAAAAACCCCAAATCAAGCATTATCAAGTCCAAAAACCGGCGCCGCAATTTTATCCCAATTCTCGTCCCAACGGTCATGCGTTTCTCTCATTGCACCCATCTTCAACCTGTCCAGCTCCCTTGAACTCGGATTAAATAATCTCTGTGTCACAACGTTAACCAGCCATTCTCGCTATATTTTCCTTCGTCAGGTTTAACTCACCACTAGCATACTTCCCAGCGCCTCGCCGTCTTTAAACACGATACCATTCTCCCCGTCCTTCACTAGTTCTGCCAACGCCATAAATCCATATGCTGCTACCGGCACACCCACTCCAAACAGATCCACAACTTTCATCGGCAAATCTACTCCACTCGTGCTAGTGTGCAGGGACACACCTAAGTCTGCACACGCAATCATCTTCGGGTAATCTTCCGCCTCTAGCCACACGCTCTCGACAGTCACATACTGAAACTCGAGCTTCTCGATCGTCGCCATGTAGCCGTCCTTAAGTGGGCCCTTTCCAGTTATGATTGCAAGAATGGCAGGGATGGAGCCTGGCTTAAGGAAGTTAGCGCCTCCTGCATGACGGTCGTAGGCGAGAAGTGCAGTGAGGAGAAGCGAGAAGTCTTCGTCGGCAGTCCAAGAAGTCGAGGAAATTAGGAGTTTAGTTCGTGAATTTTCAATGGCGGTAGAGTGCGGAGCGGTGACAGGATGTGATTCGAGAAATTCTTTCTGGGTACGAGCGTCAAGAGGGGTGAAGTGTGCGGGTGGGCGATCGTAGAGTATTTTTACGGGGTCCCGAATGCCCATCCCGTCTTTCAGAACCTTGCCCATTGCATTCGTGACAACGAAGTTGGCGTATGCACCCCTTCCAAATACTTTTTCGTAGTATTTGCAGAACCAAACGATGGGGTGCTCATTGAGCTTCATTTGCAGGACGCTCCAGCCAAAGTTGTGCCAGTCAATCACAACCTTGAAGCGGCGGAGCCGACCAATAAATTGTGCTACGAGGAGGGTTGGTATTGCCGGAGGGTTTTGGAGAAGGATATGGGTTGCTGATGGGGAGATGATGTAGAGCAGCAGGTACAGAAGTGATGTGAGCTGAAAGAAAGCCTTGAACGGCGCAAACAGAATAAATCCGAGCGGCGTAGAAGTATCAAGGAACTTTGGAGGAGGTGGAAGTGGGTAGATATTGATGTTCTTATCCTCCAATAGCTCAAGTCGAGGCAGTGATCCTGATACGAATGTCAATACGACTCGAAGAAACTCCGAACATATTTACTATGACGGAGGAATTATACACACCCTCGTACCCCACAAGATCCACAATCCCACCCTTCCGTGCTATCGACAAGCAATGATATTGCATCCTTGGGCTTCGTCCGATATCCCCCAGCACCAGTACCACAACCCGAGGTTTTTCATCCTTCGACGGGATATGTCGCGTAGGCAGACACATCAAGACAAAAGTGAACGTCATCGAGAAGAAGAGGAGGGGAGTTCCCCAGTATCCGACAAAGGTGTTTATATCCATGGTGGAGGGCGCGACCTATGTCGCAGGAAACAAGGGGAGATGTCAGGTAGAAAGAATTACTAGGAGGTCCGGGTTTTTGTAAACGGGACAGCGGTATATATTTGACCCCAAAGAATTCTCCAGCTGCAATATAGGTATAGATATTGTAAAAGAATTCAATTCATAATCCAGACAGTGTTCACCGGGTTGTTCGCAGGGCTGCGGGATCCGAAACCAGGAGGAAGGGAGGCCAGGTAGCCAATGTCAGCACGTAGTGACGACTGCGCCGTTAATTTGAGCCGCATGCCTGGTACACTAACTCTGGGAGATCTTGGCGATGAAAGAAAAAAGAGCCCTCGTCCTACCCGAACTCTCTCCAGCCCCACCATTCACAAGATCCCCCACAAACTTCTCTCAACCTTTGTCCCAATGGCTATTCAAAAGAAGGCAAGTTTCAATTCCTATTAGGGAATAAGGGGTATTAATACTGACCGGACTCGTTTTTATAGCACGGAAAAGGTCGTCTCGATAAATGGTAATTCACCATCCCTTCGAACTCGAAAATCTCACCTTCAAAACTTCCCAACACTAATAAAAGATAGGTACAAGCTCGCCAAACAAAAAGGCTACCGAGCCCGTGCCGCCTTCAAGCTAATCCAACTCAACAAAAAATACAACTTCCTCGAGAAATCCAAAGTACTAATAGATCTCTGCGCCGCCCCCGGCTCCTGGTGTCAAGTCGCTGCAGAATGCATGCCCGTCAACTCCCTCATTATTGGTGTCGATCTTGCGCCCATCAAGGCGATCCCTAAGGTTATCTCTTTCCAGTCCGACATCACCACCGATAAGTGCCGAGCGACAATTCGTGGTCATCTGAAGTCGTGGAAAGCAGATACGGTTCTCCACGATGGTGCGCCGAACGTTGGTACTGCATGGGTGCAGGATGCGTTCACTCAAGCGGAGCTTGTGTTACAGTCATTGAAGCTGGCAACTGAGTTCTTGATCGAGGGAGGGACTTTTGTAACGAAGGTGTTTAGGTCTCGCGACTTCAACAACCTTATGTGGGTGTTCAACCAGTTGTTCACGAAAGTCGAGGCTACTAAGCCGCCGTCTTCTCGCGCTGTATCTGCAGAGATTTTCGTCGTTTGCCGCGGGTATAAGGCCCCTAAGAGGGTTGATCCCAAGTTTTTGGATCCCAGAACAGTATTTGAGGAACTCCCGGACCCGACACCAAATAATGAAGCGAAAGTTTTTAATCCCGAGATCAAGAAGAGGAAGAGAGATGGTTATGAGGAGGGTGATTATCTCCAATTCAAAGAGGTGCTCATCAATGAGTTTATTGAAACTACGGATCCAATTCAGATGTTGGGGAGCTTGAATAGGTTATCATTTGTGGAGAAAAAAGGTGGGGATTTAGCAATCGCAGCGATATCAAAACTGCCGGAAACAACGGTAGAGATCAGGAATTGCTGTCAAGACCTAAAGGTGCTCGGAAGGAAGGAGTTCAAACACCTTCTTAGGTGGCGACTTGCGGTCCGGGAAAAAGTACACTCCTCTCCCCATTCTTGGGGGAAGACCATACTAATCCACTTATCTACAGTTCGGTTTAGCTATTAAAAAGATCACTGACAAAGACGCTGCTGCCACCGAAATCGCCGAAGCAATCCCAATGGATGAGGAGCTCCAGATCGAAGAAGACCTACAACGCTTAAAGGAGAAAGAGTCCTCTGAAAAGAAGCGTGCAAAGCGTCGCGAAAATGAGCGTAAACAAAAAGAGATTGTGCGTTTACAGCTACATATGACTGCCCCAATGGAAATTGGGCAGGAGCAGCATTGGGACTCTATGTTTGGTCTCAAAGCCGTTGACAAAGCCGGCGCACTAGAAAAGGTTGCCAAGGGAAAGATGAACGTTGTAGTTGAGGAAGATGATAGAAAAAGGAAAGACCCAAATATGGGGGATGCAGTGGAGGAAACGGATGACGAGGAAGCTGATCGATTGGAGGAAGAGTTAGATGGATTGTAAGGATCTTTCCAGTTGATGATATGAGGCTGTGACTAACTCTATCGAATAATGATAGGTACGAGCAATACCGCGAAAAGAAGGCCGAGATTGACGCAAAGTATAAAGCTAAGAAAACACGACAAGAGTATGAAGATGGTGAATGGCACGGCATTGAAGAAAATGGAGGCAGTAGCGATGACGAGGTTATCGCTGATGATGCTGAGAGCAGCGACGATGGCGACAGTGAATATGGGGATGAGAAAAAGGATAGTCTGGTGACAGCCCTGGACGACGGGCACGTCAAGGGCAAAAACGGTCTTAGCAAGAAGGCAACCATGTTCTTCGACCAAGATATTTTTGCTGATATTGACCATGATGCCCGAGAAGAAGAGGGGGAATCTGATATCGAGGACGAGGATGATGACGAAGAGATGAAGGAAATAGATGACCAACTCGATGAGAGCGATGAGGAGGTGGTTAACGGCGAAAGTGAGGAAATTGAAGGCTCCGAAAACGGCTTCGAGGCCAGAGATGAAGATGAATGGGAAGATGACGGCATCGAAATCGTCAGGGGTAGCAAAGATGAGCATTGGGACTCTAACGATCTCCCAGTCAAGAATGGCAAGCTTGGTATGTTTCCTCCTACTGTTTAGGGTTAGGGTTTTACTAATTACTATTACAGATATCGACATCATCACCGCCGAAGCCATGACCCTTGCACACCGCGTCGCTTCCGGTAAAAGGGCTAAAATTGACATCGTTGACGATAATTTCAACAAGTTCTCTTTCCGTGACAAAGATGGACTCCCCGACTGGTTCCTTGATGACGAAAACCAACACTCGAAACCGCAACGCCCTATCACCGCTGCAGGCGCCGCAGCTATCAAAGAAAAGATGCGGGCGCTCAACGCGAGACCAATCAAAAAGGTTCAAGAGGCGAAAGACAGGAAGAAGTTCAAAGCAGCGCAGAGGCTTGAGAAACTGCGGAAGAAGAGCGCGCTTATGGCAGATGAGGACGGTGTCACAGAGAAGGACAAGGCGCAGAGTATTATGAAGTTGATGGCGAAGGCTGGAAAGAAGAAGCCCAAGAAGCAGGTGAAGGTTGTGGTTGCTAGAGGTGGGAATAAGGGACAGGGCAGACCAAAGGGAGTGAAGGGGAGGTATAAGATTGTTGATGCGAGGTTGAAGAAGGATGTCAGGGCACAGAAGAGGACGGCGAAGAAAAATAAGAAGTAGTGAATGGGGGCACAGCTATATGATTTGTATATTTCTACATCGTAAAGCGATATACAAAATCCTTAACCCCTCCAAGTCAGGGTTTTCATAAGTCTTTTTAGTACCGAAGGACTTGGCCCTAGCAGTTATATTGTACGTTCTAGCTAAATTTTACTCTTAATAAGCTATTACCTAGAAACTGCGAAAACTTTCTATATCTTTTAATTATACTGCTATGTAATAAATCTCCTGAATTATATTAGCTAGTGAGATTCGAAGGCTGTGTCTCGGGCTAAAACCTAACCCTATATAACAGTCTTATCTAATCAATCTAATTACAGAGCCTCGCCAAAGAAAAAAGAGAGAACTTCTTGATCCATAGCCATTGACAGTATCATTGAATTCTAAAGCTTATAGAGAAGCTGTTCTGTTCTACGAAATTCCACCTAGGGTCTACCAACCGTCCAATCTCATTGGCGCATCTTAAATACCTTCATCATGGCTCCTAACAAACGTCAGCGCACTTCCGAGAAGAGGTCGCTCGTCGTTGGTGGGGGACTCGCCGCAGCAAATATACACGTCCCTCCATCAGCTCCACCAGTACGCTCGAGAATTTTGGCCCCATTTCGAGTTTGTACCCCCCATCTCCGTTTATGTTTACTTGTTCATAATTTCATCTTGTTGTAGGCCCTCGGTCATATTACTTCGATTACCACACCAGCGACTCCATTCGCTCTTCTTCCGTTAGGTAAGACATTTCAGATCACAACTGCGCTGTCGAATACTCTTCAGACTTATGATGTGCGGCGCCTCAATCTCCTCTTCGTTTCTTCCCCTACTACCCCCGGCACCATCCGCCGAATTGTTGCCCACAAAGACGTCGTGTACACTGCCTTCGACGATGCGCTCATCCGCGTCTGGATCTTCAAAAGAGGCAAGAGAATCGGTGAACTCGAGCCCGTGAAGACTTATAAAAGTGGTGGGAATAGAGACGGGAGGTGGCGAGAGTTACTGGTGTTTGGAGAGTGGATCATTGGTGCCTTTGATTGGGGTTTGGTCGTGTGGAAGAGGGAGACCGGCGAGGTTTATACGGAGATTGAGGTCACGGCTGCTGGAAACGGTGGAGAGGTCACCGCAGTTGTGCATCCGAGTGCATTTTTGAATAAGGTTGTAGTTGCGAAAATGGATGGGGTACTCGAGATCTGGAATGTTAAAACTAGGTATGGCCCACAATATCCTCTAGTTTTCATAACCAGCACTAATCTCTCTGTAGTAAAAAAATATACACTATTCTTTCGCCTTTGCCTGCTCCGACAACATCGACAACACCGACACCTACCATAACATGCCTGGTCCAAACACCAGCCATTTCTGTTCTTGCAGTTGGGTATTCTACCGGAGAAGTACATCTACATAACATCCTTACTGATACTCCACTCTTCACTCTCAATTCATCCATCCTAGGCAACATTGCGGCTTCCTCTCGTGGGAAGAAGCGCGTAACGAGCCTCTCATTCTGCACAGATCCTGCAGTCGGCGCAGGGAAAACAAAGCGAGAAGGGGAGGGGGGAGGGAAGATACTTGCCGTTGGAGACGACGACGGTGATGTTACGCTTTGGAATTTGAAGAAACAGAAAGTTGTTGGGGTTATGAGGAATGTTCATGAGGGCCCATCAGGTGGGGGTGTAGTCGTAGAGTGGCTAGCAGGTCAAAATGTGCTTGTAACCAGCGGGGGAGATAATAGCGTCAAGGTATTCTACCTTGCCAATATAACCTTCGTTTTAATAGTTCGTTGTGCTTATCTTCTTACTCTACTAGGAATGGATCTTCGATTCACCCCTGACCACACTCCCTCGTGCTCTCCGCTCTCGCTCAGGCCATTCTCAGCCCATCACGAACCTCACCTTCTTTTCTCCAGCAAGCTCACACTTCCTTCTTTCCTCCTCCCTCGACCGTTCTTTCTGGGCCATCTCTCTCCGAAACGACGCCCAATCCTTCGAATTCTCCCAGGGCAGCGCTATCAAAAAGGTCACAAAAGCCGCAAAACACGACACTACGGCCACTTCACTGGCAAATGCCATAGCCGAGGCCAAAGCTAGACCTATAGTCTGCATTGCTACATCCTCCGGCGAAGATGGTGCCGGTAGCGCTGGGCGAGAGTGGGAGGGTATAGTCACGGGCCATAGAGGCGAGAGAGCGGCGAGGTGCTGGAGCTTCCAGAATAAAAAAGTTGGTCGATGGATCCTTGAGACCAAGGATGGGGGCGAGGTCAAGAGTGTGGCTATCTCTGCATGTGGTACTTTCGCGTTTCTGGGCTCAAGTAATGGCGGAATCGATATGTATAACCTGCAAAGCGGGATCCATAGGCGTCGCTTTCCGGAGCCTATGACGGCCGCGCAGGCTAAACAGTTAAAAGCTCAAAACGTAGCTAAGATTAGCATGGAGGGAAGGGGGAGGCATACGAAATCTGTCACGGGCGTGATAACGGATTCTCTGAATCGCGTCGTTGTTTCTACATCGCTGGACGGGAAGATCAAGTTCTGGGAGTTCGCAACTGGGACGCTCCTCCACGAAATTAATTGGGAAAGCTTCACTGCTATCACTAGGGCTAAGCTGCACCGCCACTCAGATCTCCTTGCGGTTTCATGTGATGATCTCTGTATCCGAATCGTGGATATAGAGACTCGGAGGATTGTTCGTGAGCTCTGGGGCGCTGCGGGAAGGATCAGCGACTTTTGCTTCTCGAATGATGGGCGCTGGATACTTGGAGCTTCTACGGATAGCATTATTAGGGTGTGGGATTTGCCGACAGGGCATTTAATTGACGGTGTCAGGACGAAGAGTATAGTGACCGCAATGGCATTCTCGGGGACTGGAGAGTTTCTGGCAACTGCGCATGTCGACAGTGTTGGTGTGAATTTATGGTAAGATTCTGTACCAATTCGCCACATACTGTTTTATCCTTACTCACACTTTCTTAACACAGGACAAACCGAACGCTCTTTAAACACGTTCCTACCCGACACCTGAAGGAAGAGGAAATTGTGGATATTAGTTCCCCAACAGCTTCAGGAGAAGGCGGTACCGGTGTTATCGAGACAGCCTTCGACACCAATGCAGAGGCAGAAGAAGATAGCACTGGAGCCTACATAACCGCTGATCAACTGAGTGAGAGACTTTTGACCATGTCCCTGGTCCCACGAACAAGATGGCAAACACTGTTAAATCTAGACGTCATTAGAGTAGGCCTTTCGCCAACACCCACTACTATACGAGTTACTAACCATTTCAATCTAGCAACGCAACAAGCCAAAGGAAGCCCCCAAGGTTCCTGAAAAAGCACCCTTCTTCCTCCCCTCCCTCACAGATAAAACCACCCCTCTCTCACTCACGACCACCGATACCGAAGACGAGGTGGCAACCGCAACCGCTCTCGAAGCTGAGAGATCTCGCGTAATGCGTATGTCCCGCAACGCTGGAGAAAGCGAGTTCACCCGTCTCCTTAGAGACGCCGATGGCGATTATACCGCATTCCTGAGCAACTTAAAAACACTCCCGCCCTCGTCTGCGGACTTGGAGATACGCAGCTTGCAGCTCGATGAATTGACTCCGTTTGTAGATGCATTGACGCAGAGACTAAGGAGCAAGAGGGATTATGAATTTGTGCAGACGTGGATTAATGTCTTTTTAAAGTGTCATAGTGAGGCAGTTATTAATGATGTTGGTGCTAATAGGGGCTTGAGACAGGCGTTGGGAGAATGGTCCATGGAGCAAAAGAGGGAAGCGAGTAGATTAGCGGAATTAGTTGGGTATTGCGCGGGAGTTGGAGAATTTTTGAGGAATGGACGGTAGAGCAATTAGCTAGGTGATAGGGGTGTCTTAATATTTGAGACGAAAAGTTATGGTTTTTGCAGTATAAGCTCTATCTATCTAGTACATATTAGTACTTATAGTAAATAAGATCCGTGTGAATTACTAGCGATTTCCCTTCGATGTTCTTTGGCTATTTTCTCTCAATCTACACCTCCATAGACCTGAAACCAACCACAAGCCCCCGGAAGTGGGCAGCCTCGTGTAAGCACGAAAAATTACAAGGAAAACGCGTCTTGAAAAGTTCTAGAACTTAAAGGAGTGAAAACCTCATCTTAAGCAATATTTAGAGGCTTTGTTGGCGTCTCGCAGCTACCAGCCTACCAGCCTACCTATCTCCAAGACAAGAAAAAGGCAAAGCTGGAGTAAGGTGCTTGAAGCGCGCTGTACAACCTAAAACACCGAGTGACCAGTCATGATTATTTATTCAGCCTCCGCCACATGTAAACACGCCACATCGAAATCTAATCTAATCTTATCCGTGTGGCTCGAAGACCTCCCACTTCCCTCACCAACCACCAACCTTTAAATCCACTCTACCACCATCCATCATAGTCCCCAAATACCCGCAATGATAGTCCGTTACATCTCCAACGTAACCGTCGCATTTAACCCATTCTCACCGCGCGCACGCACAGCCCGGCTGTTCATGAGCTTGCTTCCACCGGATGCGAGAATGTCGATGAAGATTACTACTAAGGTTCTGTCGCGGGATAGTGAAGAGGGGGGGAGTGTTCATGTTATTTTTAGTATGTCTAACCTTGCTCTTATGAGGTGAGAAGTTAGGTTGCTAATTGGTATGTAAAAACAGAGGATGGGAAGGAAGTAAAACTAGATACGTCGAAGATGGGGATTTCGGATGTGGTGGAAGAGTGTGATCGGCACTCGAGGACGCTACAGAGGAAGGATGCGTTGACGGGTTAAAGAATCGGAGGTGAAAAGAACGGATGAATTAGTGGAGAGGATGGGGATGGCCTGGAGGAGTGTATATTATGGGCAATTGCGTACATGGCGATTTCTTCGGGCCCACCACTAAAAATATCAATTTGATTTTTTTGATACCTAGGTATGCTACCGGCAATACGGAAGAGTTCGCCGTGGAAATTCAAAACTACATTCACGGAACCAATTCAAACTCACGGGAGTAACCATAAAAAGAAGAAAAAACCGCTAAGGATATAAGATATCATAAAAAACATCTGTAATGATACACTAACATTACAATCAGAACTAGTTGTCGGCCTAGCAGACCAACTCCGCTCTCCTTGCTTTTCTAAAACAAAGTCTATAGAAATACATCTCTTTACTCCAGGAACTAATTCTTCTTTCCCTTCCCTGACTGAGCAGGAACCGGTGGTCCTGATGAAGAGGACTTCCCAGCTAGGTAACTCGCCACGTCGAAATTTCCCATAGGATTGGAAGCCTGCGCGGAGCCAACCTTGCGCTGCGACTCTTCGAATTCGGCTTTGAGTTCAGGGTCCATCTTGTCAACGAGCTTTGGGAGACCGATGATGGCTACTAAGCTGACTATGGCGATGAGGATCATGGGGTTCGCAAGAAGCTTTGTGGGGTTGACTATAGGGGGATAGGTTAGCCGATATGATAAAGGAGTGGATGGGATAAAAGAGCTTACAGCCTTCACGAACAAGGTAATAGTCGGCAGGGCGTATAGGTTGGAGTTCCTAATCACAAAAATGGAAAAGTTAGGATACCCTCTCCATAATGTCTAGTTCCGGTAGGGAATACACACGATAGGATAATTTCTCTTCTCCCCTATGTTGCTCCACTCATTCCCGCGAAACGTCATGTGCACCTTCACATCCCCCAAGCGATTCACATCGATTCTCAGGGGGCCGAAAAGATGTGTTTGGCATTGCACATCAAGAAGGTACGAGCCTTCGGACACATTGCGGAAGACAAATTTGTTGTCGCGCTGGATAAGGGTGCGTTTTGTGATGCCGGAGGTGGTTAAAGTCAGAGACGTTGAGGGTGGGAGCGAAGCGGGATTCGGCAGGAGTGGAGATGGCGCGAAGGAGCCGTGGATGGTGAAGGCAGACACGAGCGCGGAGAGGAACAGCGGGGCGAGGGCGAGAAGCTTCATGGCTGTCGTGTGTGTTTTGAGCGAACTTGCGAAAGTCCAGGAAGAGAGGCTTTGTGAAGCTTGTGAATCGTGGTCTCGGCAGTGGATGAGTAAGCAAAGGGGGGGTTGGCAGACTCACGGCGGCTCACTCGTGGAGACTGGGGGAGGTTGATTGGGTTGAGGGAAGAGTTTGTGTGGGTGTGTGTGGTGTGTGTGGGTGTGTGGTGTCTGTCTGGGGGTCTGCCTGGCGGACTGTCTGGGTCTGCATGTGCTGCTCTGCGGTGCCAAGAAGGCCGGCCACTGCTCTTTTCTGCTGTTGCTCAGCATCACAATTCTCAAACTACGCCCGTTGCCTGTTCTTGCTGTAATAGCCCAATTTCTCTCACCATCACCCACAACCACAGCTTGCGGTGACAACCCACATAGCAAAAACACTCAAGCAAGCAGCCTTCCCTCGAGTGCATCGTCGACATGGAGCGTGACCGTGATCGGGATAGAGATAGGGATAGAGACCGCGACAGAGACCGTGACAGAAGGTACCTTCACAATTATTATCAACTCTCTCCTTTCCGTCCAACTTGGCCATGAACTGTGATGTCGAAGTCGCATGGCATGTCCTCTAGCCCACCCCTCACCCTCACCCTCACCCACCCTCAAGGGCTCTGCTGACGTTACGTGTGCCACACCATCAAGGTTTCGTGACTTCCGCGACACTTCACCTCATCGAGGTCTCGACTCATATATCCCATCCTCTGGTCGACGCCGTCCATCGCGCTCCCCTCCCCCCCCCAGAGGTGATAGCTATGTTCCTACGCGTCGTCGTTTTCCATCTCGCTCCCCTCCTTTCCCTGACCGACGATCTCGCTCGCCACCACCTCGCCGTCATAGATCCCCGTCAAGATCGCCTGTACGTGATCGGGATAGAGTGGGGTCTCGAACACCTCTAAGAAGGAGGGACAGGAGTCGCTCATTGACCCCAATTCGCCGTCGAGGTGGTAGGAGCCCACATTCTAGGTCACCTAGAGAGCATCGCCACAGTAGACGTCGTTCACCGTCTCCACTGCCGCCTAGGCGGGATCGTTCGAGGGACAGGTCTCTCCCACCTCCCAGGCGAGACAGAACCCCTCCACCGAGAAGGGATCGTTCAAGGGATAGGAGCCCGCCTCGCTCAGCCACTAAACGACCACAGACTCCTCCGGTTCACACAAACAATGTGATTCGCGCAAGGTCTCGCTCTCCAATTCGGCCTGCGTCTAGAAGACGCTCTCTAACGCCTAGGTCGCCTGTTCGTCGACGAGAGAGGTCCCGTTCAGCGAGGAGACTCCCCAGATCAAGATCTCCGTATCGTCGTGCCGACACCTTTCGAAGGGCTGATCGCAGGGATAGGGATAGGTCCCTTATTAGGGCCAGGTCACCAGCACCTCCGAGGCGCGGGCCTCGCTCACCCTCCAGGTCTCCATTGAGGAGACGCCGTTCGTCAACGCCGCCACGATTCGCATCTCCATCCAGACGTCGTGACTCTAGATCTCCTCGCCCAAGGCCATCGAGAAGCCCAGGATCTCCTCCTAGGAAGAGAGGAAGGATCGGCTCACCGCCAAGCAGAGGGTCTGCTCGACCGTATTCGCCCCCTCTGGTCCCGAGCCAACCTCGCTCCCCAGTGCATGAGTCTGTAGCTACATCGCCACGTAGCCAAAACGGTCATCCACCCGTAATTCGAAACCCAGCTTTCGGTTCCTCCCCAGTCCCATCCGGGGGTGCACCCAGTCAAAAAATATCTCCAGCACCCCCGTCACGTCCTCGTTCTCCGCCTTCACGGGCCATGTCTCCACCCCGTGGCCCCCGTGGCGCTGCTTCACCTCTCCGTCGTGCCTCTCCACCCCCCAACGGACCAGCTGTCCACCCTGAACGCCTTCAGCAACTCTCTAGTGGCTTCTCACCCGTTCCACCGCGCGGTCCATCTGCAGGCTCCAGACCCGTCCCCAATGCAGCTCCACCTAGGGGGCCTAGTTCGTACCAAGGCGGTAATCGCACTCTCGCCCCCAATCACCCCCAGCCACCGCCTAACGGGCTTCACACCACCGGCCGCTCCCCCTCCTACCCATCCCGTTCCACACCTACCAATCCTCCTACTGCGCCACGCATACCACCTTCCGGCCCTAGACGCATGTCTGCCGTCTCCCCCAATGGCGCCCCCCCTTCTGGAGGCCCCTCTGGAAGTGCCGTGCCTAACACCTCCACTCCGAACACGAGCAATGCCATCCCGACTGGTCCTCGTGCAGGCAACTTTCCATACCGCACTTCACTGCCAACTGCTCATATGCATCATCACCGACCGTCGCCGAGTGGGCCGGGAACTATAATCCCTGGTGGACGGCTACTTCCGCCGGTTGATAAGGCAAGTGAAGATCGGCTTGCAAGGCTAAGGCTTGATCAAGCAAAGTTGGAGGAGGAAAATAAAGTTATTCAAGAACGGAAGAGGAAAGGCCTGTACGGATGGGAGAAGAGCCAGCGGGAGGCTGAAAGGGAAGGGTTTAAAGTCGGATTAGCAGAAGGAGGCTTAGTTGGCGGAGGGATGGATTAGAGGATATGCCCAAGTACCGCTATTTGATTCCCCTTGAGCGGAAATGCTGAGAAATACGTTTCTTTCGCCATTGTCGAAGATGCTAATACATCCCTCTCTTCCTCGGCCCTTTTCTTTCCTCTTTCTTTTCCTTGCTTCTATTGTAATGAACGCGAGTAAAAAATTTAAACCTTTCCCCAACCACCTTTTTTTCCTCTTCTAGCTCGTACTTTTCATTGTTTGTGCTTCTTGGGAGGAAAATAAAATAGTTCTTTGTTTTGTTTTGTTTTGTTTCCGCTTTTCAACCTTTTCTTGTCACGAGTAACTTTCAGTGTACAATTATCTACGACTGTTATTTTGTGGTTTTAAGGAGGGCGAGGGAAAAGGAAGTAGTAAAACATCTGGGTTATTTTTTTTATCGGACTAATGATTATTATTATTTCTCCCTCTGCGAATACGTTGCTTTTGCGTTGATGGGGCGAGTGATAATTTTTGGTGGATATCGATGACGAGTGATAATTTGTGCAAATCGGTAACTTGGAGGAAACAAAACTTAATTGCTGGTGAGATTCTATTGTGAGCTAGTCTAGCGAATAGCTCCATTCCCACTAGCCATTTTTCGGTCTTGGATCCAATGGTGGGTCGTTAAGAAGCTAAAGATGAGTACAGTGCTCTGCAATTGACGGAATGAGATGATGGAACGCATAGTGACGGAGAGCAGCAGCAGCAACGATAGCGAGCAGATTATTGTTTCAGTGAGCAGATGAGCAGATGAGCAGATCGATAGCTAGATGTCAGCGGAGGAGCACAGCAGCATACAGAACGAGCAGAATTATGTTTCATCTTCAGTATTTTACTCAACGAAAAAAGAATCGAACATGTTTAAGTTGGGGGGGGGTGGGATCGATGAAGAATCGATAGAAGTGCGCGAAAATATATATATTTAAACAAGCAAAGGATACAATTATTTACGACAGAAAAGAAAAGATAGAAAACAGAAAATAAAATAAACAAGAGAAGAATCCTCCAGACCAAGACGTTCTAGCAGGAACCCCCACCCCCGCCTGCAGGAGCGAAGGAAGGATTAAACCCTAGTCTCTGGGTTTTCTCGTCATAAGAAACGAGGGAGCCGAATGATTCAATCCGAATCCCAGATCCCATCCCAGACCGTCCCTTGCATGAAATGTCGATACCACTACGAGACTGCATCTAGTTTGAAGCCAGAGATTTAGCCGAAAAAACAAACCGATTAGACTAAAGGGAGCAGGCTGTCAATCATTCTTCAGCCACTCCCCATTCTTGTAGGGGATGAAGGAATGGTGTTTAGATCTATAGAGAAGAAAACAGCGATGGAAGAGAAAAAATATGTATTTATACTATTCTACTGCTAAGGAATCGTCTGCAGCCAGGGAGGGTGATGTCCGCGAGAAGTCACTGAATGGACTCTGCAGCCAAGAAAAGGAATGTTATGACTTCTTAGGGGTAAACAGTATCCAGGGAAGCTATATATAGCTATGTAATTAATTTTCTGTCTGGTAGAGGAATGGAAAAGAGCCGTCTAGGTCGTAAAAACAAAAACAAAAGTTCCCTGGCGCATACTGTTGAATATAATGAGTAGATATGTGATATACAGTCTCGAGTAAAGTACGGAAGAGAAAAGGGAATAGAAGCGCGGGAATAGAGTTCCACATATATACTCCCTATATATGGAGTCATATAAACAAGTTCACGGGGGCTCCTCGGGCGCCGAATAGATCGGCCCGAGAAGCCCCCATTAGTAGGTGAGACCATTGACCGAACGATATCGGTATCCCGAATAGTGATATACCAATGAAACGCTAGGAAGCCTATGGATATATACCATATATCCAACACATGCTGTCGAGATAAGTGGCGGGTGAGTATTCATGAACCAACTCCATAATCACCAATACGCACTGCTATCTAATTTCTACAGTAGCAAACCGACAACAATAAGAAAAATATCATAGTAGCTGTCACTATTCGGCTTTTTAGGTTCTTAGAACTTGAAGGTAGCAGTGGTAATCTTATGCAGCATTTCGACATCCTGTCGCACTGCACCAACAACACGAACCAAGGCAACACGACGGCTACCAGCAAAACATACCCCGCACCGATAAAGGTCACTCAGTATAATAAATACAATTATCTACTTAAAGAATGTGTGAGCTTAGGAAGAAGAAGATTAACTTCCTTCCACTTGCTTAGAAAACCCCCCCCTCTTTTTTTTACCCACTCCACTAACAATATTTCCGGTTACGAGAAAGGATATGAGACTGTTGTAAATTGCACGCCACAATGGCCTCTATTCTTTGTTTTGCCCCAAATACCCCCGAACAGGTTTCCACGTGTCATAATCTGTCTGAAGATAACGCTCTATTTTACTTGATCCTAATATCATAATTCGTGCACTCACCTGGCCGATCCCGTGAATTCAACATGCATTTTAAGAAAGCTATTAGAACACCCTTAATGACAAAAGCGAAGTTTTCATGAACAAACAAATTTTCAGTATTTTTCAATCCATATTTTTCCAATTAACATAAAACAGTTTTATTGGGAATCTCTAGTCATTAAAAATCGGTTTCTGTATCCGTCCCGCCTGGGATAAAAAGGAAAGACGAAGTATGCTTATAACCAGTCTCTAGTAAGTGTTTAGTGCTTTCCAGTGGGAACTTCACCTGTGAGTTTCGCAACGGCCTCCTTTGCCCTATAGTTCCGAGAAATGTCAGCACGAATAAAAGTAAGGCGACGACCAAAGGGAGAGCGTACATATCGCCCAATCCGACCATGCAGACCGTCTGCCAAACACCGAGCCCAATTCTAGGAGTAACGCCCCGGTAAAGACCCTTCAAACCATTATTTTGATAAATATATTTCGCAGCCTTGGCAACAGTGAGATTCTTAGGGCGGTTCGGGTCCTCTTTCTTGCTTTGCATCTCAACACGAATAACCTAATAAAAGGTTAAATTTTTCTCAAGATATTTTCAGAAGACTCCTACCTCAATCGGCTGATTCCAGGCACTCAACCCGCCACCGAAAACACTAGCCAAAATCTTTTCCCATGCAGCCAACTTATCGTGCTCACCCTTTCCTGTAATGTTCTTGATACCCTGCTCAGCGAGCCTGCTCAAACCGAATCTGGATCCCCAGTTTGTCATCTGTCTAATAGCAACAGCATTTACACCTCTGTTGATACCTGCGATACCATCCTTACGGTATATGTCTGCGAAAACACCAAAGGTGGACTGGGGTTTGATCCCTGAAGCAGCTTGCTTATGACGAGTAATCTCAACCGTCTTCATACACGTGCAGAAGCCCATAGTAGCGTACGCCTGTGCAACACCACCAATGACACCACCCGTGATACCGGCGGTGAAGTTTCCGGCGCCAAAAGAGCGGGCATGGTATCTTTGCAGTTTTTAGCCGGGAAAATTTGGTGTAACGGAAAACACGTGAATCAAATACTTACTCGGCTTCCGAGGAAACGAAGAGCAGAACCGCTCCCTTGGTTGATGCTTCAATCCATGCCTAAATATTTACCCCTAGTCAGCTTAACTTAAACGTGGTAACCACCGGCGCTTTTTTTTTCGCATGCGTCAGGACACGAAATCCGAGCATGCGGCGACACAACCAAAAAGGAGGACTTCAACTAACCCATGGGATCAACCCCTGGTAAACTAAGCACAGTCAAGAATCAGCTGCCATCCAAAAGCTGTAAGGCGCAATGTGATGCAGAGAAGAAAGTGGGGGAAGGACAACGCACATCCGAAAACCCCACCACGACCCCAGGTCGTCCTGAAAGCACTACCAATACTGTCGCCTCGGTTGGCGGCCATGTGTGTCTGGGAAAATAAACTGTCACCCTTTTTTTCACCATGCAATTGTGTTCTAGAAAGCGATTAAAATTTTACCTTCACAACTTCAAGAGGCTGTTTCGTCGGTCAAACATAACTTATTAGCTGCCTGTCCTTATACCGTTGATTGCCAAATTATACCTGTCCCAGCGTGGTGACTCTATCGGTAGAGAACAGAAAATCAGCCCCTCATCCCAAATCACAGGTATCCGTTTCAGGGCAAACAAGAACAGAGGAAACATACTCAAACATATTTAATCCAGCTCCCACTACATGATTTTCAAGGTTAATATTCGTCTCACTTTTTCTGTAGGTGCTACTCCAAGGAAAGACGTACAGAGTAAATTGGAGAAGCTCACTGGCTTCTTTGCCGGTTTCTGGGTGGTGATAGGCATTGCAGCCGCCATCGATGATTATTCTCTTTTTTGAATAGGGTCCTGACCAAGGACGATAAATAATAGATAAGAGAATAATGAAGAAAGTAGTTGGAAGACCGATGGGTTGGCGAACGATGGAGGAAAAATGTTGGGGGAGAGAGAGACCAACCCTGAGAGCTTGAGTGGGAGTTGGAAGACAGAGTTTCGCAGGAGAAAGGAAGGAAGGAGAAGGTGCAAGGGAATATTTAAAAGGAGACAAAAGGGGATAGGTACCAAGAGGGAATTGGTTAGTTAGTTTTAGATACATGTAGTTGCTAGGGATCCAGATGGTTGGGGGACAAGTAAAAACCGCAGGCTTCAGTTTGTTGAGGCCACCACGATCTCGAACTCGACGGTATGCAGCTGGTCTCGACGCCCGTGCTTTTTCGTGCAACATGTCATCGGAGACAACAGCCCCAGCAGAAGATCCGAGTATGCCAATTCCATCCCGAACACGTCTGCACCCCACGGAACGTGGGTGAAATTTTCCAAATCTCAACTAGCGAGGTATCGACGATTCTGGGTATCTTGCTTCGTTTCCTTGTGGTTTATATCCGAATAGTTCCATACATATATCTCCCTATTTGCATGTCATCGCGATAGATAATCCATCCTTAGCCTAGTCAGTTGAAGCTTAGAAGCTGCGAAGTTCTACCTTCCTGGATTTGATGCCCTGAACGAAGTGAAGGGTTATGGAGTAAGGAAAGAACTAATCTCAATGCTGATTGGTCAGTCGATCTGACCAGTAAATCCTGATTGCCCCCCCCTCCAAGAACAAGGATGAGAGAACCCTAACCCAGTATTAGGACTTCAGAAGCATTGTGTAGGACACCACCATGAAGTGGTGGTCATAGGAGCGAGCTAGGAGCGAGCTTTTCACAGGTTTATTAAAGCTCAAGGCCCAGTGTTCTAAGTACATTGGGTATGGTTCTTCGTTCAGGGCATACGACCACCTACAGGGCGACGGGGCTAGGTCTAGTGAGGCATATCACTAGATAATGGATTGCTGGGGGGTCGTCTCCAGTAGATCTAGAATGCGGTTAAGAAAAGGCTGGACTCCTCATTGGACATCGCCCGTTACAAAAACCCGAGCCAACGTCATAACAATCCTCAAGAGACCTCCTACAAACCATATTGACGGGCTCTCTAGCCTCTACAAGAAATAGTAATTATTTAGGTAGTCGAAATAAGCTCTCCAGCACACACTATAGAGCACGACCAGAAAAGAGTATAATTTATCTATAAACAGCCTTGCCCTCTTGCCCTGCTACTATTACGTCCTAGCTCTCATTAGTGTTTCGGATGTAATTATATGCACATATAGTATCTAGAAATTGCTATAAATAACAGATTCGTTTGGGGTAATCTATCAACAGATATCCATGGCGATATTTTCATTATAGTTCTGTTGACTGGTACACTTTAATTGTACGTGTGTATACATGTACGTATACTTTCTCTGATATTGAATACTCGTATCTCAATCGGGAATATAGGACAGATGTGAAATCCTGGTAATGATCCACGCAACTTCCTACCTAGACACCGTGTCCTAAGATCCGAGTCCGAGGCTCTCCTACATGTATTTTCTCACCGGCAGAGACAAACTTTCTTAGGTCATGAACCCACCATAAATATTCGTTTTATTATGTAATTGAATATATCGTCTATATGTATATATAGTTTCCCATTTTTAATTGCGGCCAGGAAGCGCAACCGCTGATGTGGCGTTTCCCAATACATTCTTGTTAGAAATTAATTAATAATCTAAGTAAATCTATTCACCAGTATAAGCTAAGCCCATAAACGGGTTCAAATTTTTTATACTACGCCTAATAGCTGGGAGGGAAGATGGTTAGTTCTACCCTCAAAAAAATCAAAAAGCAATAATTTATGTCCCTAAATGCTATCTATTAGTTAAAATTTATAAGTTTTTGTAAAGTGCTGTAATACTTTATCGCAGCCCTCACCTGCATCCTTCGAAATAGAATAATATAAGAGATGCATTATTTCTCTACGGTTATTAGCATACCCATTGGTGTAGTATCTAGAGTCGCTCACGACTACTATGATTTTTTAGTTAATGTCCGTGGGGGCTGAATAGATGACCTTGAATGACGCAATTTGGGACAAAATGTTATAACCCCTTAGCTTTGGGATGCCCTTGAGTGAGGCGGCTCATAAATCTATACAATGTACGTTAGGCAACCCTACTCTACAGAAAGCCTTTTCGGTATTGACACTAACTCCTTCCCAGGCTTTTCTGATATTCAAGCTTGTCTAGCTTTATTTGCCCCCCCCGCGAATTCGCAACTCTATAAACTACATGTAGGTTTTGGCAACTGAATTTTATACAGCAGACACCTGGTAAATACATGCATTCTGGTTCTATGATTCTTCCTGTTAATTCTTAGCCTGACCGCTGCTCCTTTTAACACCTCGAGCATTAGCACCTACAAGTGGTTCTATAAAGCCAATCGCACTTACTTAGATTCTAGTTAAGGCTACATTTAGCTATTTAATTCCGACGTCGTTCCTCTCAAGATCAAAACCTTCATTTCTTCCTCACGTATAACTTGCAAGTTTAATATACCTATGTTCTCTCAGAATATGGACTCCTCCAGCAGCAAACCTCTCACAGATCTGCGGACACGTTTTCACACACAGCTCCCCCCTCCGCCATTACCGCCTACCTCGAGCTAGGCCGCTTCATGGAGTTAGGATACACCGTAGGAACTCAAGAAGATACGGTGACCCTCAAAGAATACTCTCGGATTAATGATCAAACCACGTCCACTCAAACCCTTCGTAAACAGGAAAAGCCCCGTAACAATCTACCGGATCGGAAGGTGAATGCGATGCTAAGGGTGGTATCGAGTGGGAGGAGGAGGCGATAGTAGTGGAGGAAGATGCGGATAGGACGAGGACAGGAGAAGAGGTTACGAGTAGACGAGATTACATCCATATCATTCGGTTGAAGTACAAAGGGGTTCTGTGATGAGAATCGGTAGGCCGACGCATAGCTGAATCTCATCAACCACCGATACCAACGACCATCCCAGTGAGGCAAGATGAACTCTTGTCAATGGTTTCACTGGATATAGTGAAGAATTTGTTTTCGCTAAGAAAAAAACTATGGTTCCAGCTATGGCCTATCGGTAACACTATCCAGTTTCTTTCTGTCTTTAATTATATTTGCTTTAGAACACCTAAGAATTCAGTGAAAAGAGAGGAGGTGGCATGAAGAATCAACTCGATCAAAGATAGCTACGTGTACTATTAGTATTTGAATGAGAAAATCTCTGCAGCTATAGGGAGAGATGTGAGTGACTAGATGTGATTCACAAAATAAACAGAATATCGACAATACTAACTCAAAAGGTGAGTGAATCTAGGTAGAAACCAGCACCCACCTCATATTTTAACACTTGTGACGCAACCTCACACCCTTTGATTTTGGCGGCACCAGATGAAGATCCTAGGTAGTCTTTAACCAGAGGTGTTTGAATAGAGCCCACTTGCTTAAATAAATATTTAAAGTCGGCTACAATAATCTTTGAGTTGCTACAATGCCATGTTGATCTGAAGTTGATGCGAGGGTTTTATTACTACCTAGGCTCACCCATTTTACAACCCCAATTTTTTTTTTGCTAGCAGAGCGATAAAAAATGTGAGATTCTTTGAACGCCCGAATGTATGTAAGAACGAAGTACGCCGCCCCAAGTAAGCACAAAATCCACCCTAAAACGAAATGGAATTCGTAACTACAGGTCCCCACATCGCACCGCGCGGAACACACTTTTGACTGACAGTCATTGATCTTTGTAAACATATCTCCCTCTTTTCCCCTTTTCTGCCTCTCTTCTCATATCCTCAACTTTCTGCATCCTCATCTGCTCAGCCGCCTCGTTTTGCTTCTCGATATCCTGCGTATCTGGGAAATCTGCATTCCAAAAGCCTGGCGGACTCCTCCGTCTTGCAAATGCATCCCTGTGTTTTCCAAATTTCGCCGTAAACCTCCTGTCCGCTGCTTCTTCCTCTACTCTCCCACAAGCCTCGTCGATGGGTGCTGGCGGGGAACTAGATCTCCACCTCGGCCCTCGAGGTGCAGGAGGTGGCAATCCGGCTGCTTCGACAAATCCCACAAGCTCTCTACAACAGGCTTTAACACAGCCCGGTAGACATCTCCTTGCCTCGCGGTTCCGAACCGTCTCTGCGAACGCATAATCTCGCCCTTCGTTCAAATCTGGATTAACTCGGAAGTGCGAGATGTCCAGCTTACTTTGCTTTGTCTTTTTCCATCTCGTGTGTCTCATTGGGCCTATCCAGACATTTCGCTTTGGTGGCTCACTCGAACCGGTGTTTTCAGACATCTTCTCGAGGGACTTCTTAGCCGGTACACTTTTTGAAACGTCCATCCGTCCTTTTAGATATGCCAGACTTGGAGTTTTTGGCGCAGGCGAGTTCAGAGTTTCACTGAGTTGGGTCGTACCTTCCAAATTCCGTCGCCGTTTTTCCGTTAAGATCATGGGAGGGTGTGATAAAAAGTCGCTATCGCTGCCAAAATCTTCTATGCCATCAGTACCATCTTCGGCGATGGCTGCAATAGATTCTGTGGATGTGACGCGGCGCCTAGTCCGGATCTTCGGCGGGGATGGCTTGTGGCGAATTGGTTCTTCAGCGGGCAAACCTCTCCGCACGGGTGTTAAAGCTGAAGGCCTGCCAGACTTTGGAGTGGGCCGATCTCCTGATGGTGGAGGGCTGATTCCCATTTCACTCAGATTTGGTTGATTCTCTTTATTATCAGTCACTTTTTCGGCACTCCTTTTCATCGTAGTGGCTAGACTTCGCTTTAGAATCGTAATAGCGCTCGCAGTTCCAGGCAGTGTTTGTGGCCTTACCGGCTGGGAATCCGTCTTAATATTCTCAGGTTCCCTATAGTTTATCGCTAAGGGTGGAAACATCGCCACCGAAGACACCACTTCGTTAAGCGGCGAACTCTCATCCTCATCTTGAGTCTCCTCTATACCCACCCCGTCGGGGTACTGTGTCTCCTCTACGCCTGGTGCTCGTTTGATGGTAAAGCCACCATTAATCCAACCAACTCTACCACTAGATTCACCTGAGATTGGCTCTTCTATAGAAGAATCGCAAAGTTTCTGTCTCTTTCGAGGCGTTTCTAGCTTATAACCAATGTCATCTAGGTCTAGACTCTCTTGCTCAAAGAGATGGTAACCACATCCTTCGCTGCTGTCATTGCTCGGCTCGCTCTTGATCACAACAGAGCGGAGTACAGAATTTCCCAATCGAGTACATTTAGCCTCCAATTTATCTTTCTTAAATTTCGGAACCTTAAAGACCAGATCGGGGCACGGAGGAAGAACTGAGGATTCACCCTCCTCTAATTCAGAACGACCAGAGGACTTGGCTGTTATCGTGATAATACCGCTTCGGGAATCACTACTTTCGCCATCAGTAGTGTCCCCGACGTCCTCTAATAGGCCCAGCGCTGATGGGTCCTTAAAGTTGATGCGGGAAACGGTGTTGGGACAAGCGGCAGCTTCTGAAGGAACTAGGGTCTCCGAGACTGATGAAGGCCGAAAGGTATTGTCGTTTTTCTCAGGCCTCGGGTGAACCCCTTCCTCGGAGGCTGCAATATCTTCAGCGTTGATGTTCTTAGCAGCCTTGGATACCCCAATACTGATATCAAGGTCACTAGAAGCGCTTGTTTTTTCCAGTGATCTCTTAAAATTCGCAAATAGCCCAGGTTTCTTTATCATTGCATGGGGTATTAGCGATTTAAACATGGGTTTATTTGGTGACAGGGTTGGTGGTGGTATCGAGTAGGGCGAATACCCAACAATTGATCTTGCGGGTGTTGTATAACCATGTACTATTTGCCGACCTCCAGCTTCAGATGTAACACTGCCTTCCCGCCTTCTTTTCTTCGATTTCTCTCGCCGCTCCGCATCCGACCTTGTCCATGCTTCCCAGACCTTTTTATTTTTGAGGTACTTCTCCTGAAGTTCCTCATGGGCACCCTTATATGTGTTTAATTCATCACGAAGGACGTCATAGCTGGCAGCAAGATCGTAATATGCCGCTGCGAGGTCGTTGGGAACCGG
The DNA here is from genome assembly GCA_038503075.1 of Gyromitra esculenta. NCBI lineage: Eukaryota > Fungi > Ascomycota > Pezizomycetes > Pezizales > Discinaceae > Gyromitra > Gyromitra esculenta. Next base: position 979,836 of record JBCAML010000005.1, read on the forward strand.
GAAAGAGTTAGTTTGAACACCCTGATCTACCTGGTGGGGTGGTTCGATTTGTACTCCATGATCAATCGAGGAACTCAATCGAGCAGGCAACTTTCTTGGCGATTTAGGAGGTGGTGATATCGATCTATTTAGAGTTGGAGCCTCTCCGAGACTTGGGGCAAGATAGTTGAAAATGGGAGAGATATTTTCTTTATTTTGCAAGAAGCTGTCTAAAGCTGTTCCCAATCTACCCTTAAATCAGCTCTTTGCTCATATGCCAGCGAATGCGATAGCTATGTTACATACGCTGTTCGCTGGGGCTTCCCATCTGAATCCCTGGTGGTTAGGAGTCCTTCAAGCCGCTTGTTCTCCACAAGAGCCCCTGCCAGCTCGATACTCAACCCATCAATCTTCTTCTTCTGCTCTCTGATCTTTGCTGCTTGCTGTACTCTTGTGTCTCGCTTCTCCAAAAGCTTCTTTTGATCACTGACTAATCGTTCTAGCTCCGCTTTCTCCTCAGCCCCTATTCATCATATCATGTGTCAATTTAATCCGATCATCAGCCACCTATTAGAAGTTACCTTTTTTCAACGCTGATTCTAAATATCTCTCAAGCTCTCCAAAGAGCTGTACCCCAATATTGTTGAAAGCAATGCGGTGTTTCCCGAGAACATTCATCCTGGTGGCGAATACTACCAACCCAAGCAAGTCTTGTTCGAAGAATGCTGCAGCGAGCGATGAATTTGGTTCTAGTAGGACAATAAGGCAAGGAATTCAAACCCAGGGGTCCGACTGGATAGTAAGAGGCGACTTTCCAGAGAAGCTGCTCCAAGACGACGCGTAGATTGATGAAAGACGCGAGCGAAACTCACAGAGCGTGGCGTGCGTGGAGATATATGTGGCTGGGGTGAATTGTGGCTGTGGCTCGGTGACTTAGGCTATCCAAATATGCGGCTCAATCTCGCATTGGCCACTATAAGCTCACGATAACACGGAAGAGGAAATAAGCTGATAAATGGCCTAAGTTGCCACCATCCATTCAACGTCAATCACCAACAATCTAACAAAGACTCGCGATTTCTACAGCTTCAAAGCTCGGTATTTGAAAGAAATCGTGTTCGTCACTATTTTCTCCAGCGCGATGCCCAAGAGACCATCTTCAGAGCCGCCAGTACCATCTTCAAAACGCCACCACCCAAATTACATCCCTCACATTAAACGGCTCAGCGACGAGATCTTTCTACGGATTGCCTCCTTCCTACCAATCGCTGATCTCATTTCTTGCCAGAGAGTATCGAAGCGATTCTCTAGAATCGTAACAGACAGTCAGATTTGGAAGGCACTCTTCTACAGACGATTCGTACGTCCCCGAGCTTCACGGATTCCAGGAGTCTCGAAGGCTCCGCCATCGAGCCTGCATTACTCTTCGCGCAATTCAAGATGGTTGGAGGATGAAGGACTTATAAGAACCAGTGCGACCAACTGGAAAGAACTGTACAAACTCCGGCACAATTGGAATAAAGGAATATGCACTATCAGCGAGATTGATATCACCGCAAGTGCACCTCCTTCACCGCCTATACCGCCATTATTGATCAGATTGCACGAGGTAAGTAGGTCCAATTCGTTTCCTAGAGGATCACAAGTTGATCAAATACCTTTGACTTAGGGGATGGTCTTCACCGTAGACTCGGCGCGTGGTCTTCGGGCATGGAAGCTACGGAGAGATTCGGAGGAAAGCCTTATTGCTAATGCAGACCTGTACCAAGACTCTTTGGGCCTTGATGCATATGGTGCACCTACTGCTATGGCTTTAGATGAAGATAGCGATACAAAAAAATGCATCAATATCGTGGTCGGATTCGAAAGAGGAGGGTTCGGGGTATATCAGCTGGACATGGCAAGGCCATCTTCAACATTCACACTCAGCTACATTCACATCCGAAACAACCCTTCCCCGGGAAATAGTTCACACGGACCGATGATCACCTCAATGGCTTGCTGCATGCCATACCTACTGACAATGACAGCCTCGCAGCTTTTTACCGTTTATCGATTTACAGGATCAGCCGACATCGACATAAATGAGAGCAAGGATATACCTGACACCCGCGACCGCATGATGTATGCACCGAAAATCCTCTCATCCTTGCGCTCTCATACAGTTTGGCCCCCCTTATCGCTTTCGCTTCGACGATCGGCTCAGAACTCGGTCATTGCTTGCATCGTCTACGCGTTTCCGCTATTTGTCTCAGGTTGGTCGGTGGGCATTCAAGAACTACGGTTTTCAGATAGTGCAGATGGAGTCATGGATTCTAGGATTGCGACGGCTATTCCATCCGGCTTTAATTCGCTTTCTAGCGCTATCACAGAGTCTTCACCAACGAGCTCTCCCACCTCACGGGGTTGTACAAGATCAAGGTCACAATCAGTCCCAACTGATACGCCTCTTGCTCAGCCTACTTGTCTTTCGTATACCCATCCGTAAGTTATATGACGCCTCTTGAAGTCCAATTCGAAATCCCCGCTTTTCATCCCCCGGAACTTGTCTCAGTTGTGAACACCAGGACTAACTTTCTGGACTATTCCGTCTGATCTTAGATATCTTCTCGCTTCACATGCTGACAACACTCTCACCCTCTATATGGTCAAATCTATAGCTACATCGGTTTCAATAGATTCGGGGCAGCGGCTTTGGGGCCACACATCCGGAGTCTCTACAGCCCACGTTAGTAGCAGGGGGAAAGCGGTCTCCGTATCTACAAGGGGCTCGGAGCTCCGTGTATGGGAACTCGAGGGCGGTGTACCGGAGAAAAGAAGACTGAATGCTAGTGTACGCGTGGAGTCTCAACCCTATCAAAGTGATGACGTAGGGGAAGGCTGGTTTGAGGATGATCTAAGATGGTTAGGTGGATTTGATGACGAAAAGGTAGTGGTGCTGAGAGAGAAGGGTGAAAGTAAACAGGCCCTGGTTGTTTACGATTTCACCTTTTAGAGACCACAGTCACCAAAAACTAGACAGGGAGGTATAGTGTAGACAATTTTAGAGATCTGATGATATATGATGTGGTTGAAATGGGTGCCGATGGAAAGGCGCCCAAGTTTTGACGAGGATGCGGCTATTTTGGGATCGGGTATGGGATGCATAATATGGAGCCTTATCGTGCAGGATACAGAAGCACGTGGGCATAGTGCAGATGATTACTTTTCTTTTTCTAATCCCAGAATCTCTGATTTCCATTTTGACGGACGATCACCGCTAGGGTTTCAGATGCATGAATACGATGGTGTGGTCTTGGATTATACAAGAGTGTAATGTTGTAAAAAGGCGGGGCAGTGGCATGCGACAGTGTGTAAGGGGGTTGTGGTCTGAGAAGCCCACATTCAAAATGTGATATTTAGATTAGGATTTTCTCAAGGGATTATGACTTCTGGGTGGTATTATAGCCCGTGACTCCTGGTTTGAACTTGAACGCGTCAAGAATCCGCACGAGATCAAGCACACTCAAACCCAGGAAAAGTCGTATGCACAAGCACAGTGGATATGTAGAGTATCCAAAGGTGCTTGGCTTATGAAATGCGGGGAAGAAAATCATGCTGCTAGGATGAAAATGAATGTATACACGTAGTATAGAGTTACAAAAACGGTTAAAACAGTAGTAAGGTTGTCTAAAACAAGACCTCAATAGGCATAGCTCCACTGTAATATACTAAAGTAGGCTGCTCTAACTCCTTCTGCCATGCCAATTTTTACAAATACGGAAATCCTACATGCACAACCAAATCTGTCTCTTAGCGGGACGGGTAGGTATCTAGACAGATGTGTGTATTTGCATGTATACCATACTGGAACTAGTAAATACATGTACTTCACATATATGCACCAATGGAACCGAAATGTGATCGAGTCAGATGCTGTGAATGCTTGTCGGCCCTTGCCTCGAATAGTCGTTACAAATCGATTGAGAAGGCCGATATAAAATAAGGAGTTTCCCTGTCAGCTTCGGAACGCGGAGGACTACGCGGTAACGCAGAGCGGGGTCCAATCGGTCAAAAAGCCTCCTCCCGAGACTGCTCTCTCTGTTTTCGGGGTGCCGAGAAAAAGAAGCTTCCCCGCCTTGACCGTGTCCTACGAATCGGAGAGAACGGCCTGGATAATCGCTAGGCCAATTTAGGCCACTGTGGAGTAAGGTTAGAGCCCTCACGGCTTAGCTTTTGGCCTTTGCACCCCTGTTGGAAAAAAGCCCTTCCTTTTTTTTTCTTTCTTTTTTTTCTCCTCGCCTTTTTTTTACATTTTTCCCTCCCCGCTGCGTTTGTCTGGGCGAAGGTTTGTTCTACCTAGTCACTACACTTCACCACCTCCCACAACCCACTACCACCTCTCTCTCACTCACCTTCACCTCTCCTCCCCACACACCGTTTCCCTTCACTTTCATCTGTTCATTTTTTTCATCTCTGTTTCTCTTGACCATCAATTCCTTATTTTACGCTGCTTCTATCCACACAATTGGAACCACCCCTCACTAAAAAAAAAAAAACTTTCTTCGAAATGGAATTTACAGGAACCCGTGCTTGCTACAACTGTTCGTCCTCTCATCCTCCTTCGATTAGTTTTTTCTTATGAATGGTTCTTATCTATCATTGTTACCCCTCTGCCCCGCTGAGGGTGGGGTGAGGCTGTAATCATGACCGCTCCCACTTCACACAAGAAAAAGTTGATGGATCACCACATTGCCTAAAATCTCTGCTCCTCTTCCCAAGAAATTTCTTTGTGGGAGGGGTGGTACTATTGTCAAAGTTTGCGCTGATCAAGTAATTATGCAGGTGGCGAGCCTGGTCACCAGGTACTGCCATACCCCTTCGAACTTTCTCCGATACTGTGCTTGATTACTGATTGCGATTGAAGGCCCGTGAATGCCCTAAGCGCGGTACTCCCGTTTGGTAAACACTTCCCTAATCTTGCTATCGTCTAGTGTGTAACTGAGATCGGATGGAATGTTTAAGCTGACGGTGAGACTTTTAGTTACAACTGTGGTCGTATGTATCACTGAACACCCAGTCTCAAGTATTTCGGAAGAAACTTCCGCTGACTTACATGTGTTATTCCTCTTTCAGTCGACGGTCATATGAGTAAGTCTTATTCTAATTGACCTATTTTTTCCAACCTTAATTTTGGTACTAACAAATTTTTCAGGCCGGGATTGTCCTAGTCCTATAAAAGAGAAGAGTTGTTACCGTTGCGGCCAGTCTGGTTAGTAACCCCCATTCTGGAAATCATGTTTCCAAAACTAATAGCTTGGTCTCGTGATCACTTTGCTGACTGTACTTTACAGGACATCTTTCTCGCGAATGCAATGAACCAGCATCTACTACCGCTTCTAGCAGTGGCTTCGGCGCCAGCGGCCCTAGTGGTGGAAACTTTGGCGGAAGTGGCGGTAATGGTGCTGAATGCTACAAGTGTGGCAAGGTAGGACATATTGCTCGCCAATGCACCGCTGGTGGAATGCAGCAGCAAGGTGGTTACTCCGCTGGTCCTGGCACTCGTGCCCAGACTTGCTACTCCTGTGGTGGCTATGGTATGTTTTCGATCTCTCATCATTAGATCACTCTATAATTCTACACAACCAACATTTAATTTCTTCGTAGGTCATCTATCCCGTGATTGTACTCAAGGGCAGAAGTGTTACAATTGTGGTCAGATCGGGCATCTCTCCCGTGATTGTCCTAGTGAGCAGGATCGTGTCTGCTACAAGTGAGTTATATACCACACTTCTTTGAAATTCAAATTACTTTTTTTTATGAATTTTTATCTCATCACGATCGTATGCTAATATCTATAACAGGTGCAAGCAACCTGGGCATGTTATGGCCGCTTGCCCCGATGGACAATCCGCGTAATTCTATACTACAATTTACCAACGCCAATGTTCAAAAAAAGTTCAAACTGCATAGGTGTTTACGGTTGGGTTTGTTTTTAATGAACCGAATTTTTGTTTTTGTTTTTTTACGTCGAAAAGTTTCTTTTCTTTTTCCTATATGCATTTTTTTTTTCAATTTCTAGGTTTAAGTGGGGTTCCATCGAACAAAACAAAATACGAGGAATTGGTGGAGAAATGATCGCCCATCTAGTATCCCAATTTTATGGCTACTGGTTGCTGAAAAGAAAAGAAAAAGAAAAGTTGATGTTACTCATGGGATTCTTTCTGGTTAAAACTTCGGTTTGGGTCTTTTTTGCTCCTTTCTTCTCTTGTACTTTTCCTTTCTTTTCGCTGCTTCTCTTCTCTCTTGTTCATTTAGCTGGTGTATCTTTGGGTGCCCACGGTTGTCTTTTTTGGAGGTAACGACCGGTCTTAAGAAGGGAAGCATGGTCACAAAAAAGGTCTGGTTATGAAGAATGGAAAAAGTCAATTCGATCGGTCCATTTTACCACTGTTACCACTTCATTTTTGGACTTGACAAAACGCTATCCCAGGGCTGATCGTGGAAAAGTGGTAAATTTTCATAGCGATTCCCCAGGTTTTATCTGCAGTGCTGCGTTTCACTGAGTGTGGAGAATTACATATCGTTCAACGGGCAGTCCGCCGGGATGGTATCCGGGAAAATGGTTGCTAATTCGTGGAATCAATCAGTAATTGAGCCTTTACCATTTCACCCGAATCGAGTAAGGGCAGATGGGTCTGAAATGCCCGATTTGGGGGCTTAGAATGAAGAACCGGCGGCTAAGCTACATTTACAGTCCCTAACCCCCCTCCTTGGGGAGTGGGTCAGATATTCACTGGGTCTCTCGATGGGTCTCCCTTTTGAAGCGCAAACTTATCCATTGCGAGCGGAGGGTATCATCATGGCCATGCCTTCATTGGTACACGATTATTCGCCCGTGGGTAACAGTGAATTGGCGCATCAGTTCCTAATGTCATCCTTTTTTCCGGTTGCTATTAGATACACGTACCTAAAGGTTGGGGGCTTCTCTTAAAACCTCCAAGTTTAGCATGTAGGTTGATATGCGAAAAGAAAAAAGAAAGAAGATTAAGTACTTAGTTACGCTAAAAACAAGCACCAAAAGTTCCACGTGAGGTCACAAACGCTGATCCGGTAAACGCTCCTTGTAGCATTCTTATCGATAACGATAAAGGATAAATTCCCTAAAATAAAAATACAAAGCCAGCCTGACGATAAACCTGCAGAACGAAAATAGGCTTTCCGAAGGGTCACAGGGGAAGGCGGGGGTAAGCGAAATCGAGATTATAGGAGGAGCCTTTTTTTTTTTTAAGTTCTAGGCTTTATGATCCTGAGAAGAGTGGATCAGAGATCAAGTTGTACTCGCTGTCGTAAGCACCGGTCGCGTTCATCAACACCGAGTAAAAGGGCATTTCATTCGTTCACGGGTCTGAAAAAAATACTAAGACACGATAGTTGTGTGGTGTGGTGCGGTTAGAATATATGTTTCGGATCAATTGAGGTGGATAATAACTTGTAATTTCCCCGCGATCATATGGTGTAGGATACTAGACCATCGACTACTGCCAGGGTCGCGAGGGTTGGACCGGGAGTGATGTGAGAGTAAAAAAACATGCAAGATCGCCGTCATCGTACATTAAAGAGTATGAGCTATCAGGATCTTAGGAACTCATCTTCCGCTCTCGGGTAGCGGAGAAACTACTCCCGCCATTTGCATGAGCTCTCTTCTTAACCCATCATCATCTGGTTCAGCTATCAGCTATCAGCTATCAGCTGTTAGTATATCTTTTACAATTGTGATTGTGAGATAACTGACCTTAGAGCCCTAGTAAAGGCCAGGCGGGTAAGCTTTAGTATGATTATGAGGCAGCATGGAAGGGGATGGGAAGGAGGGGGGAAGGTTTGGTGTTCTTTATTTTATTTTTGCTTTTATTCATTCACACGGGAGGGAAGAGTTCAGATGAAATTAATGCCAAATAACTATTGTGAAAACTTGGATTCGGTACCGGTATTTTTTAACAGCAGCGGTATGAGGTCAAGGTGCACATCTGTTGCACTTTCTTGACATTTCAGACTCGCAACTGCGGTAGCTACCAACACTACCGAGCTTCATTTCTTGAAAACGATTGGTAGGGAAAATAGGTGGAAGAACGAAGAACTAAAGCTGAAACGATGCACATCACATGGGCTCAGTTCTTGCAAAAGCATCAATCTCACCTCTGTCTGGTCCCAAGAAGCAAGTCGTGTGATGTACCGATCCGTCGGCCTGCATATATGCAAGGGATCCACTCAGCAATTCGAAAGAAGGGAGCCTTGGCGCCCTCATTCTGGGTGAGAGATGCAGGGGCTGTTTTTGTACTGCAGAATCTTGGAGAGAGGGAATAGAAATTTAAACTACTAGTTAGTGATATCGCAGCTTGAACAACTGTGCGCGTGCTTCCTTCAGTCCTGGAGGGGTAAAAAGTGATAAAAGTTCGGATTTGGTATAGAGCACAAGATTACGCAAGGTTGAAATCGATTTCCCCATTATTCATCGATAGCAGGTAATTTCCCTTCTTTGTACATCTGGTATTGCGTGTTCAATACGACTACGAAGGTCTAGGATAACCCCCAACAGTGAAGAAACAGCTACGGCAGAAGAATGCTATGTAGCATTACGTTTCTCCAAGGTGGCACAAAATCTGTCCTTTTGGACAGTCTACGCAACTTATGCGGCACTACGAAGGGCGAATGAGTAATTGCCCGATCGATCTGGAGATTTCAGTTGAGCCGCGTCATGTTGGTGGCTGTCCCTCTTTACTTCTGTTTCATTCCCCACGGCTACAACACCATCTCCTCTTCGTTCTCTCCATAATTTGATTCTTACCGGTTCCGAGCTCGCCCGGTATTATTTTCGAGGTTTCCCGCTGCTCAATTGATCAATAATTAAATCTAACGCTTCCCCTCTTTTCGTCGCTGGTAGAACTGCACTAAATTGCTGAGCGATGGGGTGGGCGCAATCTAGAAGAGAAACCGAGGCGGATGATGACGATAAGTTGGGATGTAATCGGAGCATGGAGAGGGTCATGCGTGAATCGCAAGGTATTGGATCAAACACAAAGTCCGGACGAAAAGTCTTAGGTTTGTGAGCTGTCGCTTTTTTTTTTGGAAGGGGAGGGGTCAACATTTTGAGTCGACCGCTCGCCGCCGTCGCCGCGTTTCGAGTTGCATACCCTGTCTTCCGCTTTCTACAGGTAACTGGACGAACCTTGTGACATTATGTTTCCCGTTGGAATATCATGGTCTTTATTTTATGCCTTAATCGTGTATAGCTACGTAGAACGCTACCATAGTTGCAATTGAACTCGAATTTCGAGGCGAATATTCGTGTCAGAAGCCTTATCTTCCTACCCCGCTCTTTTGCCCTCAGCGCGTGTCTAGCCTGCCACATAGCCCCTCTCGTGTCGTTGACTTGGAATCTCACTGCCTGTCTGGCGATTGCTGGCTCGCTTCTGACGTTTCAATTGAGGTTTATTTGCAATTGAGTTTTGGCGCATGTGGTAGCCTTGTCGCTGTGACCTATCCATGATCGCTGTGCCTTGATTCTCCCGCAATTATGTATGAATGTACAAGGTCTTACGAAGACTGATTTGGCATGTGCTTCTTGGATGAGGATATGGTACTCTGGTATGTACGTGTAGCATCACGTCTAAAGTAAGTACAGGACCGCGACAGACCGGGAGGAGGTGTGGATCTTGGGACCCGGTCAGTCCCTTGCTTGGATTGCTCACGTCGATACCGGCCCTGCAGAAATCATGTAAATCTGCTGTGGGCTTCCCTGCACTCTTCTCTTGGGGTGGGATGCAGTGGTTAGTCACCTGTCAGTAACCAGTGAGGTCTCTCCAAGTGACTCTTATTACTCTGTTCGCGTGCGCGACGGCCGCCGCTAAGCCCCAGGCTAGACCGTGTACGGGGGATAGCAGCCTCAACTAGGCTGCCACCATTTCGCCAGTCATCCGCCTCAACTCTGTTCCTCATCAACTTGATAGTTTTGTCTCTGGCGGAGCTTTACGGGGGGAGATTGTCGTTCCTTGGCCACCACCAATACTCCCCCTTCTTCTATTACCCCTGTTTCTACTATCTCGAACTTTCCTGCTGTACTGGTAACCTCACACACTCCTGTTTCCACACTGGAGAATGGCGAGGAATTATACCATGGCTCACAGCTCACAGACACACCTCTCCGTACCAATCACAGAAAGTGTGACCGGAAATTTAGTTAATTAATAAGTTGCAGTTGCCTAAACATTGTATGTTGTAGCTGGCTGTACTGTACTGTGCATTCATGTATTGCGCTGCTGCCTCCCTTCCCTTTTACGCGCCTGTTAGGCTAGGCCTGGCTTTTACTCAGATTACTTCGATGGCTTTCGGTGCTGTTCGCACATGGTATGTCAAGGAGGGAGGCGTGGCGAATCAATTGAATTTGTCCTGTTTCTAAATACATTGCTGGTCACCGCTCACAGTTATCCTTCCCAGATCCTCAAGGCTACGGCTACGAAGCATGTCGAGTCGGTGACTGAGTTTAGAGACAGCCTCTTTTTAATCGAGGAGCTGGTGACCCATTGGACCTAAATAGTGCGCAGCGGACAGAGAGCTCCCCCAGCGCTTGCACAGGGAGAGGGTGGAGGGGAATAGGTGTGAGTGAGTGAGTGATCATAGTATTCTATTTCGGGTCATTCCCCCACCTGCTCACCTACCTATCTCTATCTGCCTTCCCCTCCCTTTGTTCGGTGTCCTGTCCTTGTGTCCTGCCTCAATCCATACACGCAAGCTATTAAGCACGCATCCTAGCCAGCCTTCCTTCCTTCCACACCTTCTTCCTTGGCTGCCTGAGATTATTATAACGCTGTGCTCCCCTTCGCCTTATCCCATTCTCTCCTGCTCCTCCTTGCTTCACCCGATTATCCCACAATCCACTTATACACAGGACCCCCATAAAGTCTGGCCATCACCCCCTCCAAACAGCAGCAAGCTCCCGGTAAAGCTTCTTGTCCAACAGCTTTATTACTACGCAACCAGCTGCACAACTCAATTGCTGGAAGCTTCTCTCATCCAATCATAACTTCGGATCCAAACCCAGGACTTAAAGCTTAAATACGCATCACCAGCCAGCACTAGCTCCTTCAAGCTCTGCTTAAGAGCGGACAAATACCCCCTCAATTCACAGCTATGGACCCATCTCCCATGAGTTACTCACAGACCCCTTTACTCAACAAGACTGGTGTACTGGCCTCTCCTCCTGAACTTCTTAGTAGTCTGGATAGATTTCCTTCACCAACTCCTTCCAATACAAACACGAATCGGTGCTTATTTCCAACAGCGATGTCTGGTATTCAACCTACTGCCCCAATTGACAAGATGTCTATCGCTGCTGCGACCAACCCAACTCCATTGACCATGCTATCCCCTCCCCCTTCGCCAGCAGCTCGACGACTGCCTTCACCCTCAATTTCAGTATCCTCGCCTCCTTCATCTGAAATTGCAGATCGAGTACTGTTTCCTCAAGCTGAGCATATAATCTCGCTCGAGACTCCCCTTTTCCATGTCTCTGAGCAGTTCGAGCCTTTGATCCAGAATGTTATCTCTTCTTCCAAGACTAAGCGAAAGGTCGACTCGCGACCAAAGCCTACCGACGAGGAGTACAATGCATTTGTTTCCTGTGCTTGGAGATTGTACCAGAGTAACCCACGAGATTGGCTTCGAAGAGAGAAGGCGAATATGAAGATTATGGATAGAGCAAGCGGCAACAAAGTTCAAAAAGCGACTGCAACGCTCGGGTACACTAAACGCAATATTGCACCTGCCCGATCGGCTAACACTGGTGCATCCGCCCTGAAACCGCGAGCCCAGGTACGATCTGCGCGCACACCAAGACCCACGCCTAAGGCTACTGTAATTGATAGTTTCGCTTATCCTGATGGCCAATTTCCAACACCACCTACCCCGTCATCTGCTCCCGTCCGCATCAGGGCGGTGGCAACACGAGAGGACGCGGACTTTGAGGCTATCCCCGACATGTCTCCGCCACTCGAAACTCTGCCTGGCTCAAAGTGTCTCAAGGCTGATTGGAAAGGCACTATTCTTGATCTATCGGAAGACCCTCACGCTAGCTTACTTCACCCTGCTGAACTTCACCTCGCTTCCGTGTTGCGTCTGTCTTGCGCTTCTTATCTCACTTCTAAGCGACGAATCTTTCAAATGAAGGTTGAAAGGGAAAGGATGGGTTTGAAATTCATGAAAACGGATTCCCAAAAGGCTTGCAAGATCGATGTCAACAAGGCCTCAAAACTTTGGACTGCCTACGAGAAGGTCGGTTGGTTTGAAAGGCGATACATTCAGCAATATTTGTAGAGCACAAGCGTAGGGGCTTCAGACGGATACGATATCAAGGGATTTCCGGGCTAGGTTTTGATGATGGACATTGGATTTCTTTTGATGGCTGACGACAATGGTTTTTCTTTACGTATACGACATGGTACTTTCGTTTTTTTTTTTCGGTTGGGGGTTTGCGATGTTTTTCCTTAAGTTTTTTTTATATATCTTACTACATGGGCTGGTTTGGGCGGGGTTTTTTGTCTTCGGTTCTCATTTTCCTTATGGTTTTCTTATATTCCCCTGGCTCATTCGGTTTGGGTGGTCGGACCTGTATTTTCTGGATTCTTCTCTTGTTATTTTCCTGGCTCATTGGGTGGTTGCACTTGTACTTGAATTTTTTTTATTCTCTTTGTTATATGGACTGGGCTTGGTTGGTTTGGGGCGGTTTTGGAGTCCTGTATTTTTCTCTTCGGTTGTTCTCCTTTGGCACACTTGTTTACATAGGGGTTTTTTTTCCATTCAGTCTTCCACACGGCGTTGTGTGATTTCCCCTTTGTCAAATTGTCTTTCCATTTACCCTTCATTTCTTTTGGATTATGCACGGCCATGTGCAGGAGAGTAGCGCATTGTGTTCAGTCTGGCGTTTTGTATGTATCATCAACCTAAGGAGGCCCTGGGATTTTACCATGTTTTCTTTCTTTCTTTCTTTTTTCTCTTATCATTTATTCAACTTTGGACCTTTCCCTCTTGCATTTTTGAACATATACAAGTCTTGGATGATACAACTGGGTAATTTTTTATATCGCTTTATTCTCTTGCGTAAATTGAACTGAACTGAACCCGTCATTGACCGATTGTAGTATCCTTACGATTGACCTTGTTGTGATGTGTTCATTTTGAGTGTTGATTTTCTTTGTCGTGGTCTGGGATCTCGTTGCTGTCTGCTTTCAGTGGCAGGTGTGATCACGAGAGACGAGGGGGTTGTTCTGGGATCTTGCTTGCGATTGATCGATTGGCATACAAAAAGCCCAGGTGGTTTGACTATGCCGTCATAGTACGCACGTATCGCGTTTCGTATCATGTTCAGATCAATCATTGGCTGGGGGGGGGATCATACGCGGGCCCTTTGATTTATATGCCCTCGTTGGCTCTTTTCTGCTTTTTTCAAGGGGTGGATTGAATGAAGGGGTTAGTTAGGTCATGAGAGCTTGTGATGATGCTGTGTATTATTTTTCTGGTCTCCCCCATGCAATTGAGTGAAACCGCCTTTAGAAAAGTCAATTGTGGTCCCCGTCGATGCAATTGGTCTCTAGCGATGCAATTGCAAGCAATTGACGTTGTGTCTACAGTACTTACGCATGTGAATGGCATCACCTTGCCATGGACCACGAAACCTGTAATTTCACGAATGCATAACTTTCCAGACCTATAGAACTTCGTCCCCCGTCTTCGCTTGACCGATTGAAGGTTGGATATGGATAGTCATGGAAATGGTGGAGAAATTGGGCCGGGAATGTCCTGTGCCTGTGAAACTCCCCGCAAAGCCTGGCCCCGGTGAGGGCAGACGATGAGTTTCAGCTGACGCATGTGTAGGATACAGGGCTTAAGTGTTACTCTAAAGTCACAATCACTCAATGGCTAGGGTTCACTGAGGTTCGCCTTTAATCTTTTTTCGGCCGACCGGCACCGGCAATACGGTGCGGTATGGTTGTTAAAGCATGAGTTTTTGAAAGGGGGGGGTGTCCGGACACCGAGTTTTGTCATCATCGGTCAATCAAGGATAGAATTATCCAGAAAAAGCAAATTGTTTGTAATTGAGCTTTTTTCCTTCTATCCCGCCTCAGGCTCAGTGGGTGTGGTTTGTATTCAAACTCTACGAGCACAAGGCTGCTATCTCGATCGCGAATTGACATTGGCGAAGGGGAGGGGATCCTGCTTCGAAATCCAAGCGTAGCAGTCAATGCCGTGACGCAGCTGGGCTGAGCTCAGTTCGGAATTCTTGGGATGGATGGATGGGGATGGATGGATGGATTTGGCCGCTGACTGCTTCCTGCAGGTCATGCTCTCCTGCTCCATGCACGCTGCACGCCTGTCGGAGGTTACGGTGGTCGCGCCGCTAACGCAGGTATTTTTACAGCCGCGAAGAGGTTCACGAAGCTGGTGGGAGGGGGAGGGTAGCACAGTATGATAGCACCGTGCAGCGAAGAGCTTCTAGAGGGCTTCTATTTTCAGCCGGAAGGACGGGATCGACAGGACCCGAGGCTGGCCGGTGGTGGGTGTGGGAGGGAAGGCAAGACTGGAGGATCCGGAAAGCGGGCGTCGGCCTGCGGGAAAAGAAAGTTGACCTGAACGTCTCCTGAAACGACGCAGGGTCCTCGGGTTTGCCAAGACCAGCCAATTACCACGGTGTGAACAACTCGAGAACCAGCAACCAGCGAGTTGGTGGTGCAAAACGCTGCGGGGAAAGGAAAGGGAAAAGTAAAAGGAAAACAGAACAATTGATCGAATCCTCTCTTGGGAAGAAGAGGAAGACGATGGACAAGACCAGAGAGACGAAGAAGGGCATAGCCAGCAGATAGATGGACAACAACTCGGTCTCGGTGAGGACGACGTGGTGGGGTAGCTACGTAGGTACCCCAATCTCTCTGGTCCTACCCTTTCATCATCATCATCATCACCAACTCCATCACTGCCACCATCCGTCGACCTCGTGTTGCTGTCTCTGTTCCGCTGTATCTGTCTCTCGCTCGTATCGTTTCTCACAACTTAAGCTTATCTGCATAGTCCCTTCATTCGTGTTTCCATCGAGTGTTCCCTCGCTTAGCTACAGATAAAGAAACACATGGCCATGAACTCCAAACCGTCAACAGACATAATCCCAGCCCTCTACCGCGCGTTGGAAGAGTTGTGCGAGAACCCCCCACCATCCATCCCATCACCAGCTACCATTCCCAAGCGCGCGTCTGTTGCGTTGGTGATACGGGTAAGCACTATACGATACGTCATTACATGTGCTTGTGCTTTCAGCCCCTCCCGCGCCCGTTGGCCCAATTGTCCAATCACTAACGTCCACAATCTCATGCCAGATCCAACCGCATCCTTCTCACCATCCAAGCCCAGACGAGAACAAAACGGGAGCCACCAACTTATCGGAATTTTTTCAACTTCCCTGGGTACAGCATGGTGATCCCGAGTGTCTGTTTATCAAACGGGCTGCTAGGAAGGGGGATCGCTGGACAAGCCATGTGGCGTTGCCCGGCGGGAAAAGAGACGTCGAAGACAAAGATGATTACGAGGCAGCTGTGAGGGAGTGCTTGGAGGAGGTTGGACTGAATCTTGACGGAGGGATGGTAATTGACTGCGGGAAACTACCTGACAGGGTGTAGGTTTCCTCGCGGGGAATCAATCGATCTAGATGGCTGACTTGGCAGAACAGAGTGACGACTTCCTGGGGAACGGTCCCGTAAGTACAATTCTCCACTAGTTCTCCACGTTGCACATGTAGGAATTTTAACTGAGTAATTTCTTGTGCTACACAGCCTTATGGTTCTGTGTCCCTTCGTATTCCTCCACACCTCCCCCGTGCCCCCTCCATTCTACCTCCAACCTGCCGAAGTGGCCTCGGCACACTGGGTACCGCTCCGTACTCTTCTATCACCAACTTTCCGCACCGTCGAAACCTGCGATGTATCAGACCGTCTTGCTCGCCAACGTTGGGGCCTCTGGGGCCATTTCGTGAGATGGGGGCTCCGCCTCAACCTCGGACGGATGGAGTTCTCCGCTGTGCGTCTTTGGCCGAGCTTTAGCGTATTTTCTTCTTTCGGTGGCGACTTTCTTGATGGAATTGAAACTGGAGGGAAGAACTGGGATAGGCCTATGTTACTTTGGGGGCTCACATTAGGTGTCGTAACCGATTTTTTCGAGATGTTGCCTCATGAGCAGCCAGTAACAGGATGGAAATATCCCAGTTTCACTAGGCCTGATGTCAAGGTTGTTGTATGGTTCATGACTAGGGGTCTCAGAAAGAGGAACTGGGAGAAAGCTAGGATCGGAAGCATGGCGAGGGCTTTGGACGAAGCGGATGAAGATAATAAAAATAGTATGATACTTGTTGGCAGCGAGGGATTAGAGGGTCATAATAGGGGCCCTAGATCTAGTGCTGTCGGGACGTTGCTGGAAGGTTATTACGATATAGTTCGGAGGGCTGTTTGGGTCACCCTTCTTGGGAGGACGATTACAGGTGTGGCTCTTGGGGCTGTTTGGTGGAGATATGGATGGTGCTAGGTTCGCCTATACCCCTAGATTTGTCTCGCTTTATTCTAGGCTTTGATGGGATTATGGCGGCGAAGGGTATACGGCCTTCAGTTTGCTAGTAAAGCGAGGGTTTCTCACTAATCTACGAATTAGGCTTAGTACTTAGAGGGCGAATGGAGATATAATTACAGATGCAACACTAGTGGTTAATTTCGAAACTAATGGGAGTGTCATCAAACTTTCTTTTCATTTCCACAAAGAGTCCTTCCCGCGGCTTGCACGTTAGGCGACGAATCATCGGTAGTCACTCGCACACAGTCAATATCTATAACATTACTCTTTGAGGAAGGCTCACTATGTATACTGTTCATCAAGGTAGAAGTCAGGTCTTTGGCAAGAGAAATCTGATTCTGGATGTGTTGAAGCTGCTCTCTGACTTGCGCCTTTAGGATACAGTTTACTTGGTATTTTCCTAATGTTGCTTTTTATTACTTTTTATTTTCGACCGTACAAATCGAGGTTTAGAAGAATAACTGGCTTGAGAGATGGCATTGTGAGCGCGCTGAGCGTTTTAAAAGTTACTAGTCTCTAGCGAACTATTTTAGGCGTCTTGACGAGCATTTTTCGCCCTAGTTTTGTTCGTTGAATTTCTCACTTTCTAATCGAAGTCCTAATTTGTGAGCCTCGACCATGTGGTGCCTTTGATGAGCTATTATGGTTCCTCAAGTCCCCTATACACGTAGCTACGATACAAATATCCTCTCGTATCCAGATGAGGTGATTTTTTAATAAGAGCATATTAAGGCAGGGTGACAGGGAAGGCTTACAAGAGCAAGGGGGCTATCGTGGTTTCTCGCATTGTAGTAATATGTTGGATATTGGCCATTGCAGTGTGGGGGTCTTTGAGAATCTACAACGCATAACGAACTCACTTCTCCCTAACCATCCAGCTTCACGCAAGTAAATCATGGGACCTTCACTCGATGGGTATCTCGCTCATACCATGTTCTTTTGAACAACGAAGAGGATGCGAAAGGAAATATATTGCCTCGAATACTGAGTCGTATGCTCTCTCTGTGCCACGATTGGGGACCCCCGTAACCTGAATCCTCCACAACACGAACCTATTGATCTTCATGCAAAACTTAATACTTCAGCTACCGCTATAATTTGATGGTACCATGAAGGATGTTTCTGGATGCTTACCCTATGGAAATAGTAGGCGAAGTAACGATTATCAAGCGAACATTGGTGGCTTCTATGCAAAATAGTTCTCACAATTCAGCCTACTATATTCGGATTGCTACGCCAGCAAAAGGGAAGAGTTGTCAGCGGGTTTACCATAGACGTGGCTTTTCTTCTGTACAATGTGACAGTGGCCCGGTGTATCGCCAACGGGCTGCCTAGATATAGCACATCGGCCCCGTTACGTTGGCCAATTTCTGTTCCTGATGAATCTTAGTTAATCGTAATAGGTTATGCTGGCGAATGTCCTAGTGACACAATGGCAAGTGCGCAGAAATTTTTACGTCGCGCCACCTGAAATGTGCAGCTGCGCATGAATATGAAACTACCCCCCGCCCGGAATTAGGGTCGTTTCAGTCAAACAACCAGGGGACACATGACAACAGGTAGTCTCGCTGCCAGACCTAACTTCAAGTTGTTATTAGGCCTGGCGACGAGGCTAGGCGTTACAACTAGAATCGGGTCTCCCGTCTGGAGGAACTGAGGCATCAGTACATAAGATTAGTAGTGATACATCACCTGTTTCCAAAGGCGTGTGCTTCCATGCATCTGTAATTGTATTAGGAAAACAACGCATTGTTTGTTGTAATTACATGTATCTTTCTATGATAGAGTGCGTGGAGCTCGTGGTCAGAGGTGGGGATCTATTGCCGATAGTCGAGGCGGTGGGTGTCTGAATCGTTCAAAATACTGCCGCTCTACCTGGTATTCGCCTACGGATATTATGATTGTCTTGTGGAGCTAGAGCTTTCTACGAGGTGGGCGCGTTTTTGAATAGTGTGCTGCAACAACAACTTTTTCAATACAATAGTGAACCGGTCTTGATTTAAGTCATGTTACGTCACTCGGCACAATTAATTTTTTGGCATAAAAGAAATCGACTTTATGGCGAATATGGATAGCACATGCTCGTTCTAAATTTGATCTTTATGAGGACTTGATCCCCATGTTAGTAGTAGCGCTGAGTACTTTTTAGCCTTGATAATTATGTAAATTTGAGGTTGAACATCTATTCTATGCAATAGATCACCTGTCTAGATATCTCAGGCAGTAGAGAGTATAGAACTACGTATTTCTAAGCACTAGGCCTAAGACCCAAGTTGGTCCTCAGCATCGCCGTACTTTGTATACATATTCTTCATAATGCTAACAGCTCCCGATCGATACCCGCTACCAAATAAGGCGTGATGATTTAGTTGATGATAACTGCCAAGCGAATATTTCTTAGGATTTGCAAACTCTCTTTAGCAAACGATAAGAAGGATAATACGTACAGCTGGTAAAGCTCGACGCGGTCGTCGTACTCATCGACAGGCGCGGTCTTCGGAATGAGATTATGATACTCTTTAAAAAACGCTGACCCGAAGCCACCAAACAATTTCATAATACCCAATTCATATTCGTTATGTGCATAGCAAGCCTAGGTTCTCATACAGGATCCGTTAACTCTACCGTCTCTATAGAAAGAAAGAAAAAATTAAAGCCGAGAGTGTTACACACCGAAGGATCAAAGATTAACTCCTCGACCTCTCCATCCTCACCAAAACTCCCTTTAGAGGCATTTCCGCTCCATAAATCACCATGGACTGCCACTGGCTTCACACCCTCGAGCCTTCCAAGTAATCGTGGCACCACAACGTCTACGGTTTTCTCCACCCACCGCCTTAGTTCTCTATCAGGCCCATTTTTCGTCTCACTGGAAGCGAGGATATGCAAAAGTCTTCGTTTCCCGTAAAAGTCCGCCCAATTATCTTCCCAGGAATTGTCCTGGATGGTTGAACCACAACATGTTGGTACGGGAAATCCAAATTTGTTTTTGTATTCTGCTGGTTGCGGTTTTGTGTGTAATTTTGCTAGCTTTGACGCTAGCGATTCATCTAATGAAGACGTAGCACGAGAAGAAAGGTTTAGAAAGTTGGTTGCAAGGTAGTAACCTGATGCATCTTGAAGTGGTCCATGAGCGAAGGCTTTGGGGCATAGTGAAGGTACAACGTTATGAATTGCGTTAAGGGACTCGAATTCGCCTGTTGGAAAAATTTATTTAGCTTCCAAGGCCCTTTAGAGGCATATAGAAAACACACCACGAAACATGATCCCCGCGTCCTTGCCCTTCCCGGTCTTCATGAAGAACCACTGCTTCCTACCATCTTCAGTCTCGGTAGAAATCTTGAAGGTAGATGCGAAGCCACTAGCGCCGTGAGAGGCGACTGCAGTTACCGACGGATCGAGACGCAAGGCGGCGAGAACTGCTGAGTCTAGTTTGGGCATCTTTAATGTTCTGCTGGGTTAGGATGGTTTATTTATTAGTGTTTTGCGGAGTCGTTTATTGACGTCCGAGAACTATGTCATTGTATATAAGATAAGATAGCGGTTGGGCGCACCGAGTTTGGCAATGTGTTGGGTACGAGTGATACACGATGACACCCACCACCTCCCCTTCCACCTTCACGTCCAGCCAATCAGCTAGTCAGCTATTCTCACCTCAGACTTGGCCCCCGTACGATCGGATGGGGTCACATCGTGGGGATTCCCTTACCCCTCGAACCTGAGATTTTTATTTCTGAATCACCCTTTGACTTTAGTTCCCCCTTTTCTCTTCATAGCAGCGGCTCAAGGCAGGGCTTAAAAGCCGCACTTGATTTAACCACTAATGCCCCTTGCCATTGTTTTGATCTAGTGGTACATTTAGGCACCCCGTGGGTCATATAGGCCCAGTCTCTGTATTAATGAGTTCACACACACACCCACACAACCCCGCTAGGTACCACATAAAATATTTCCTGGTTAGCCTATGTGTGACGATTGCGGGGAATGTTGACGTGAAATGTGATGAGGGTAGCATGAGTGATTTTTTGTGATCCTTTTGAACCTTCTAGGCTGGGTAAGGTCGCTTTCCTTTTTGTTCCTGCAGGGGGTTGGAAGTCCCTTATTGCCATGGTTGTTTACTTATGCCGGACACAGCCGAGATGCTAAGTTGATAAACGCTAGGATTATAGTGGGGAGAAAAAACACCACCAAGAAAAACCAATCTGCGAGAGATCAGTGTCGACTGAACCCGTCAAAACTAGATTTCGACCGGAGAAACCCCTTTGGAGAATCTCGTATTGTTTAGTTCGGAAGAAGGTGCCGAAAAAGCAAGATTTCTGTTGGAAAAAAAGCATGGAAAGTTTGTCGCAGCAACTATTTTTTCAATTGTGCCAAAAATTTCTTTTTTTTTTCGTCAACGTCATCAACCATTTGTGCCTTCTTATTTATCCTCCCTTTCTCGTTCTCCTAGCGCTGCCCTCCACAAACAAAATAAACAAAGGCCTGCCCAGAATTAAGTGCTTGAGCGTAGCAAATAATTTAACAAAGAAAAAGAGACTAAATAAAAGAGTGCGAATTAACAAATAAGCGGTTTCAAAGGTACTGATATGGCTCCCGCTACTCCATATGCGCCACCATCATCTTCCAGCAGCCATCTGTACATCTGCCGAGCCTAAACGAGATTGAGATCTTTCGGGATTGCCTGAACCCTCTCCGCTTTCGGTTCCTTCCTCTCCAGCGATTATATACCGGCTCTGTAATCTTCCAATCAGACTCCTGTAATACTCCTCCAACACCTCGCCCTTTGGTACGATCCTCCACCCTACTCTAACCAAGAATTCCAACTCCAGCAGATTTAGTTCCATTAAACTCACACCTCCAACCTTAGCGTAGAACCCGTTTGTCAAGAACGAGTCGCAAAGGCCCTTTGATGCGACAGTGGCGGCCGTGATGAGAAAGCGATGCACCGTGAGTGAGGATACGACGAATGGCGGGTAGTGTGTTGACAGGATATCAATATAATAGACCATTGACAGAAGAATCGAAGGCTGGAGTGACGCATGCAATGCTAATCGGGATAGATAATCCGGAATTGAAATTGTAGGCGGCGCTCTAGATGCGCGTGGGTCAGGTCAGCGCTGAATTGACAAGTGAGTAAGTTTAAAAATGGGTTAGTACCGCGAATGGAAGCGGGTGAGGCCCGCCCCAGACAATGGTATCTTGTCATTCAAGCCAACCAGCTCAAGCAGCATGTCGCTGATGAGATACACGAGATCTGGGGTAGGGCAATGTTGGTAGAGCGCGGGTAGGGTCTTGATTGATGGGTCCATACGTCTGGCTCGCTTGGGCGGGGAGGCGGCTCCGGTGGGGTTACGTGGCGGGGCAGTGGGGGTGGAAGGGGCAATGGGAGGGGTGGAACATTGCGTGGATGGAGGAGCAGTAGATGTAACCGATGTACAAAGGGGGGTAGAGGGCGTAGCAGAAGACGTTTTGGAGTGTCTGGGAGCTACTACAGGAGACGATGGCTTCGAGTACGAGAGTTTAGGGGTCTGTGGGCGGGATGACCGTCTGGCATGTTTTAATAGCGGGGAGGCTTTGGGGGTTTCGGCACGAGCTCGGCCGCCATTGGGGGATGCTGCGGACATTGCTGCTGCCCCGCCGCTGTTGGATGTCGAGGAGCGGGCACTGAGGGACGGTGACTGGACGTACTGCGGGTACGAAGGGGACTTGAAGTCATCCGGCGAGAGAGCCTTGAGCGAGGAGGAGGATGGGCGGGGAATGATCTCGGATGAGGTGGTGGTGGACGATGACGATGACGAGGTACTAATGCCAGGCGGGGCTGGGTTCATGGCGGCGGCGGCAGCGGCGTTCCTGGTGGGGATGGTGGCGGTGGCAGTGGCAGTGGCAGCGGCGGGGAGGGGGGGCCTGCGGGGATAGGATAGCTGGAGGCGGTGATCAGCAGCAGCAGAGGCAACGGGACACCGGACACATGCGCCAGTCGGATTGGAGGCGGCCGTCGAGCGAGTGGGCGAACACCAGACCAATGGAGAGATCTAGCTGGGCGAGACGTGCAGACTAGGTACCGGCAACTAGGTGTCTGTGATCCAGGCTACGTGCTGCTGGGACCATGAGAGGGGAAGATCGGTGCAGCAGACAGCAGACAGCAGCAGCAGAGGCTCTAGCGGGACAGAAGCGGTTGTAAGGGTGCAACGTACGGACAAACAAACAAAATACAGCAGAGGACTGCGGATGCACGAAAGAATTGCTGGCGCTTCGGTACGAGGGAGGATGCAAGTTGTCGGTAGACTTAAGTACAGAGGGGACGGTCACCTTATGTACCTACTCTATTGCTGCGGACACCCCAGTGCTCTCCACCAGAGGGCGAGAAAAAAAAACTGCGGACAGGAAA
The DNA here is from genome assembly GCA_038503075.1 of Gyromitra esculenta. Taxonomy (NCBI): domain Eukaryota; kingdom Fungi; phylum Ascomycota; class Pezizomycetes; order Pezizales; family Discinaceae; genus Gyromitra; species Gyromitra esculenta. The sequence goes on from JBCAML010000005.1 coordinate 1,002,841, forward strand.
AGCAAAAAAAAAACTTCTTCACGAGCTTCTGGGCCGCGGCGGATGGACACCACTCCACGACAACTTTCGAAGTCGAGCAGCTTCCACGAACCCAGGCCATGTAACACCTGAATCCCGTCCGAGCGGTCAGTGGGACAGGCGGCTCAGCACATGCACTCGTGCCCAGCAGAGACTGCTTGTCTTGATTCCAATTGCTGGAGCATTAGGGCCATAGGACAGCCAGCCTATCTTTGGCGATTGGGATCGGTCGAAGCGCTGGCTGCGAGCAGAAGATCCGATATCGACTAGTGCAGCCCCAGTCCCGCATGCTGTCTCTTGTTCGGACGAAACCTCCGACACGAGGGGAGGGGTCGAGTGGTACAGAGAGTGCGCAGAGCCGGGGAGCCGTGATACTCGGGGCGGGCAAGGAACAGTGGGCGGTCTTTGCGCGCACACGTTGGACAGACAATCGTAGTGCTCGTGCAACACAAGCGTTACATAACGCTCCTCCGAAAGCTTGCTTGTACCTCCTCCACATCGCCGAAAACTCTTATGCCGACGACACCTCCCTCGAATAATACCCCCTCCCCCCCCTCCGTCCCCTACCGTCCACTCAAAATACATATACATCTTAATTGCTTCATCAGCCTTTTAAGCCTTCCAACAATCTCTCGCCACGGATCATTCATCTACTTTTTTCTCTCATTTATTTTAAAGGCTTGGTGATCGCACCACCCGAGACCTCGCACGACAGCTACATACGACAGCGACCGCCCTCCCTGCCTCGTTCATCACACCCCGAGTGCCAGAACATCCACCATCCACATCATCATCATCCATCATCATCATCATGACTCACTCAGAAGAAGAGTCTACGGCTCTCGCCCTCCTGTCGCAACTGTCGAATCTGTCACTCTCACAGCCCCAAAGCGTCGTTGCTTCTCTAAAGCGGCTTAAGCATGAGCTTATCGGCCATGACCAAAAGAAGGACCTGTTTGTGCGTTTGGGAATTGTCCCCCCGCTTGTCAGGATACTGGAGGGTGGACCCCGAATGGACGAGGCTTGGAGTGATGCGAAGGTAGAAGCTGGGATTGCTGTTGGGAGTTTAGCGTACGGTAGGAACTCAACCCTTTCAGCATTTGACCTCTCAGTGGGCCGGCGTCTTGGTCGTCACGTGGGCATTTTGTGCTCCCATTACTCATTTTTGTGCTTCAATACTGAACCTCTCCGGGTAATAAATAGGCGGCGAAACATATATCTCTCATTTGCTTTCCTCACAGGCCCTTCCTCCACTGATAGCTTCGCTAAATCCGTCTTCAAGCCCACCAAGGCTTATACTTTGCACCCTCCGAACCCTCAATACCATCCTAGACACGGCGGCATCCTCGTCAACAAGCCCAGCTTACGCGGTTGCTACTGCACTCTACACCCCCGAAATCCTGCGGAATATCTGCAAGATCATCTCTCAGACCTCGTCTAATTCTCTCGTACAGCAACAAATCTCTCTTGCAGCGTCGCTGATTGCAAAATCATGTGGCCGGTACGTCCCCGCGAATGCTAGTGACAGCGGAGGGAGTAATACGTCCCGCGAAGGGGCCCACGAGCAACTGCTCGTTGAAACAGGTGTCTTGGATTCTTTGAGTGCAAGATTGGGGTCCTTCGTTGTTGCTGAAAAGCCAATTAATAAATCTTCCAAGAGCCGTGGGGAACCCGATATTCCCCCTCCCGCCCCTCTTGGTGCAAAACTAGCTCCAATACTCGATGCCATCTCAGTCATAATAAAGGATTCGAAGCTTCGATCTCTAGAATTTTTATTTTCACCACCACTCACAGCGCTTTTCCCTCCATCTACACTTAACTCTAATTCCTCTGATGCTAGACCATCTTCAAATAAACTTGGCGAAACAACTTCCGGGTCAACGACGTCCATCAAACTCCCGCAGCCCAAGTCTACTTCTAGTTCTATCCTCCAACCACCCCAGTTACTTATAACACCTTCTACATTCCCACCGCTTACACCGTCATCTGCCCATTTCCCACCACTTTCAGCCTCCACCAGTCATGGGTCGGCCGATTATTCATCTCTTCATCACTACAGCACCCAACATTACCACCATCATGTCAATCATTCCGTGCTTGCAGAAACATCATCAATGCTCCTGGGTTCCGGGGGCGGGGGGGATGATTCAGAATCTTCCACTGGCGGTGATACGCCTCTTCGCCAACGTGCGGAAACCGCCGAATCGGAAGACCAAATTCTCCGCTCATCCAACCTTGAAAATGCCTCTGCCGGTGGTGGGGAAACTGACATCGAGATAGAGGAGTCTCCACTGATTCCTTGGTTGATCTCCCAAGTCCGTTCTGGAGACCCCATCACAAGATTGATGGCCACGAGTGTGTTGACGAACTTGTTCAAAGTGGGACTTATCGGCAAAAGGATGGCACAGCTGCTAGTGTTGTTAGTTTTGCCGGTTCTGGTGAGGCTTTTGAACGAAGATGAACTTTTAACGAGGGCGAGTGTGGGGGTGGGTGGAGTCGACTCAGATACTTGGGAAAAATGGACTATTCAGGAGAGAGCACCAACTGTTCTGGCAAGGTTGGTCATGGATGGTCCGGAAATGCAAAAAGCAGCCGTGGATGCTGGGGCTATCAAGAGGCTAGCTGTGATGCTAAGACGAACGGCTGAACTTCCTTCGTCTTCAATGAACGGCGTCACAAATGGGGATTCCGCCGAAGCGGTGGTTGCAGAAAAATCTAAGCGAAATAACCCTGAAGTCTCACACAGGATGAAAGTCAAGGAGGGCACATTCAGATGTTTGGCCAGCTTGGCACTATTCAAAGACGAATATCGCAAGTTCATTATTGATGCAGGGGTGGTTCCAATGGTTGTTTCTTCGATGAAACCCCTCGACCCTATTGCCAACGCCCCCATTTCTCAAGAAGCAACAACCGGGGAAGGTAACCCACCTCCGGTTCTTATCGCTGCTTGTGGTGTCGTCCGGGCTCTCTCACGTTCAGTCTCAATCCTTAGAACGTCTCTAATTGATGCGGGTGTTGCGATGCCGCTGTTTGCACTCCTCCGCCACGATGATATCGAGGTCCGCGTCTCGTCTACCGCTGCTGTCTGTAACCTGGTATTGGATTTCTCACCGATGAGGCAGTCGATAGTAGATGCGGGTGTATTTGAGGTGCTATGCGCACACACCAAGAGCGAAAATGCGTCGTTGAGACTAAATGCGCTCTGGGCCTTGAAACATCTAATTCTTGACGCCGAGAGTGGTGTTAAAGAGAAATGCTTTGAGGAGCTAGGGATGGACTGGCTCGTCGAGGTTATTAGTGGCGATATTCAAGGCGAAGAACCCGGCGAGGATGAGGAGATGGCAGAAAGCGAAGAGGGTGATGTCGAAGGGGAGGGTGCGATGGAAGATAGTATTGGAGATTTGAGAAGATTGGGAGACGGAAGACCAAATGATGAAGAGTACTATGACGCCCCTGAGGAGAGGTCAAAACCTAAGATCAGGAAACTCCCCCCGAAGGCTGCGGCAGTCATGGCCCAGCTAGAAAGGAGAGAACCAGAAGAACTCACGATGAGGAGAAATCAAAGTGTTGCGATGCAGGAACAGGGTTTGGACTTTATTAGGAATTTCATCTGTAACAATGGTCGCATACAGATGATTGATCTCTTACTCGAGAGTATGGGCAAGGACAAACTTTTCGAGATGCTTGAGGAAAAACTTCGCCCAAGAACCGTAAAAAGGCGAACAGGAAATGGGACCACCTTCGAGCTACCACCAGGCGAAGTCGTGAACTCCACCGTCTATATACTCGTCCATCTTGCTGTTGGGGCTCCGAACCATCGACAGATTTTAGTTCAACGGACAGAATTGCTAAGACTTTTAGCAAGCCTCTGGAACCACAGGCTTCCAAAGGTTAGGAGTGGGCTTGCATGGGCCGTCATTAACCTGACGTGGATTGAAAAGTCGGAGGATGTTGAGGATATTAGAAGTCGGGCGAGAGAGCTGAGGAGGCTTGGGTTTGAGAAAATTCTTGAAGAAATGTTGCATGATTCGGAGTTGGATGTGAGGGAGAGGGCTAAAACAGCAAAGTGCCAGATGGAGGTCGCGATGCAAAGTGAATAAGTGGTCCTGGGCGTAAAACCGGAGTGATTTATATTTGTATGATATGATATGAGAGTATTCCAGTTCTCGGGGGAGTCTTTTGTTTTTGGTATTTTTGCAGGTTCATTGGGGGGTTTTTTTTGCTCACGGTTTCAGCTATTCTTTTGGAAGGGGTATGGAGTGGGCTTGATCCGTGGCTATCCTTTTCCGTTATTCTTTTATCTTTTGTGAGAAATTTGTTCGTCGGCTAAGGGTATTGTTGATTGGAATCGGTTTTCTGAGTGGTTGCTACGACTGCACTCTTGATGGGAAAAATAGTTTCAAAACTGAAATTGAAAACAACTAGTTATGGGCGAAGAATATATTCAATAGTGTTGGATTTGGAGAAGTAGAGTTGACATGCGTAAGAGGGGAGCCAGAAGGGATATAGGTAGATAGCTGCCAGTTGATCGGGACTCTGGCACGATGGGCCTGCCTTACGATAGACCTGTCTTGGCAAGGCCAAATCGTTCAAAATAGCTATTCGGCATGTCATCGGACGAATTTTCTCCGAAGTGTTAAATTCCGGAAATCAGTTGGCCTGAGATTTGTTTTTCTTTTCCGTTGGTTCTAATTCAGTGTTTGGCGCGATTACCGTAGATACCATTATTCCTCAGAAATAAGTCAATCTTGACAGGTGTAGCATGGATGCCACATGAAATCGTTGACAGGGCAAACCCACTTTTCCCCACCTATCGATATCTATGAGTGATATCCATTGGGATCTGACAGGATGATCCCGCAGTGCCGCTTGGCTACGGGGCGACGGATAGATGCACGGATGATAATTATATGATACACGTATTTAAGACCATATTAATCGAGTGATATTTCATGATCCAACATGAGGCAAAGGAATCAGGCTATAACTACTTCCTTATTACTATCTGGCGACAGGAAATCCTTGAAATCCTTGATTACTATTGAGTGTTATAGGGGTGGTAATACTGCTATTGCTTTAGGTATGTTAAGCGCGGAGTCTCCTCGTGCAGTTGAGATTATAACGGAAGCTAGCCTCATCAGGAAGCTACAAGAACAGATTGCTTTCATCAGTGATATAAAGTGATCGTAGGTACCATCTTTTGCAGGGGTACACTCTCATTGCACCCCAAGAAGTGCTAGCAAAAACAGTGGCTCAGCGATAATATACTCATCCGAGTAATGACACCAATTAGCGGAGTCCCCGTTGGTGACGGCGAGCTGGGTAGTCCTCATCTCCGACAGCATCTAGTAGTTGGATAGGACTGATAACGAATGTAGAAGTCAGCAGGGTTCTAGGAAGTCGAATTAGCATCGGTTTCTCTAGGTCAATCATTCCCTGGGTCAAGGGCAACCTCCTTCGTCACGCATTGATGCTGGACCCAGAAAAGCTATAGTTCTCCATGATCAGGCACCGTATTTAATTTAAGGTCTTAGGTTAGGACGCGTCTTGGAACTTGATATTTAAGGGAGCTCCGTAACCATTGATGGTAATAAACTATTGAACTGGCCCAGAAATGAATAGCAATATCAAAGATAATCGGGAAGGCGATGAATACAATTAATGGGTTAGGTAGTTCTTGTCCACTGTAGATCTTCGTAGTAGAATCATCTTAGAGGTTACCAATAAGTGGAGGTTTATTAGGGCTATAACTATTTCGGACCTTTCTCTGAACCAATTCATTCGATCTAGCCCCAAGATATCCCAAGATAATTTCGGGGCATCGGAGCCCTAGCTTCGTGCTAAAATCCCGAGATAGCTTCTCTCTCTAGTATGACCTTAGAGGTTGGCGAAATAACTGAGACCTACAAATAGCTGATCTCAAATTAATGGCCTAGGAATTAGAAGATATATTACTAAGGCATAAGAATTAGGCAGCGGCTTTCTCAAAATTTATCCTCCGAGCTATCGGGAGGTGCTCGAACTTGATCATGAACTGTCACTCGATTGCAGATTTATAAGTAGCCCCATTAGTGCCAGTTTATATAGTGAAGCGTATTTGCTTCTGTCACTGAGTATTAGTTCGGACGGGGAGGTTTAGCAAATCTCTATTCTGCAAACTAGTTTAAGTACTGATACCTTTACCAGACTGAACCAAGGGTTGCTCGTGATCTTGAGATTTATTCGTCTATTCGAGAGCTCCTCCATTGACCATGTTGAACTTTGCTTTTTCTGGCATCTAGTATGAAATTGCCTTCTTTTAGCTACTTCAACTAAATGAGCTGGAATGCGAATCTTCAAAAACTGCCTTTACAATCTCACAGTGTGGCAGAGACAACTGCTCCTAGGCAAGGTTGCCTAAACTTGTGTCTGTAAAATGTCAGAGTTGACCAAGATTGGTTTCGTGGTGTAGTTGGTTATCACACCAGTCTAACACACTGGTGGTCCCCGGTTCGAGCCCGGGCGAAATCATCTTTTGACCGTCTAAAGGGTTTCTTTTGGAGTTTTATGATTAGCTAAATTCGTGGGTAATGACGTGACGACATTGCCGACTAGAGTGCTACATGTGTATGGACGCATGTAGGTAGAGTACATGCATCAAGAAGAGGATTTGCCACATGCTAAATAGCCATTTAGTGTTGCATACACATGTTTCTGTTTAGGTATAGTTGCGTCCAACAAGACCCTGCGGTTTTTAGGGTACCACAATGCGATGAAGCAACATGGAAACAACTAAAAAACTAGCTATTACAACCTTCTCTTCTTGTGAAGCAATAAAAACTCAACAGCATGATGGAGCTATCTTCTCTATTGTGGTTTTAAAGCAAGGGAGTATTTTTTTTAGAGGAGTGGCCTGACATCATTTGTTGTTTTGTAGTACTTCAAAAACCGCAGGGACTTGTTGGACGCAACTGTACAGTATCTAGCTTTTTTTTTTTTGATGGGAAGTGTCAAGGGCTTTTGTTGTTTCGATAGTTCGTTATATTGGCGAACTAGGCAGTACTACTCGTATCCTCATGACGTTTTTAAAACGGGCTACCTCTGCATCCCATGTAAAATAGGTAGGTTCAGGGCAGTTTGTGTGATATGCGGACTTGGCCCATTTTAAAAACGTTATGAGAGCACGAGTATATAAAAGCTCTAACATCCAAGTGAAACGCTACATGTGAAGCAATCGTAATTGGCTACTTATATTTTTGGTTCGCCGGTCATATTTTGGAGCTAGAGGACTCGTAAATTATCCGTAGCGGCTTGATGGTGGAGTGTTAGAGTTAAGCCATTAATTGGCGAGAATTTGGTTGCGGGAGATTTCTTGACCGCTGGGCTGGCATTGCTGAAAATAATACACGACTGAAAATTTTCACTTTTAAAACTTTGCTTTTGATAGCCATATCTCTTAGATCTGGGGGCATGCCGGTCAATCCCGAAATTCGATAACAGCGAGCACTATATTATATATCTCATTCTAATATTCTGCTACAGCCGAAGCACAATATTGAATGGGGAGAGGAAAGGGAACAATGAGGACTAGGAATTTTTATGAAATTTATTTTATTAAAATGTTCATACAGAGCATGGTGATACAAGATAATGTCCTGAACAGGAGCCAGAACAACTAAAATTACGAATGGTGCAAGTGAAGCAGGAGTATTTGTAAAGACCTATAATTTCTGCTTTGTTTCTTATTAGCCTCCGTACATCAGAACCAAAACCAAGATGCAATCTTAACGAGATGTGACGCAAAGAAAACGTGTAATGGGAATGATCAGACAAAGTTATTAAGGTAGCGGTTGTTTTTCATCATTGTCGAGGATCACCAGAAAGGTGACAACGAACTAAAGCCAAATGCCTAAGAGTCATCATTTCGAGAGGAGGGGGGATTGTGCTGTGCTAGGGATTGGGGGGAAAGAAAGAGATAGACCTTTTATTCATACCTTATTAGAATCGTGATGAGGTCGTACGAGGATGGCAAGAAGAATTGACGACCATGGTGATTCCTGCAACTTGTGGAGGGGTTGAGTTGAAATGTTTTCGTGAAGAAAATTCCTTAAAAGCCACGCCCAGCCAAGACGGGTTTTCGCCGACACAAGGGTGCAGGGCCCAACCCTGTGCCCTCGCTCCTGCAACCCAGTGCTTGAACGAGAAGCAGCAGCGGCTATCGTGGGTCGGCCATCGCGATCGATTGGACACAAACTCACTTTAGCCAAGAACGGGACAGAGTCCCACGGCCAAGCAACTTTTTTCCGAAAGCGAGGTAACGGAGTGACGCGGGTTGTGCATGGGATTGGCTAATTGTCTCACAACACCCTCAGCAGACTTTCCCCCCAAATCGAGGTCTGCTAACCTCCACAACCACCCCCCTCCTGCCCAGGCGTGCCGGTAAAACCCTCAATTGACCACATTTCCTTCGTTAGTCAATTTCTTCACCAGCGCAAAGAAGTTTCAATTCACTGATCCTCCATACCATATCTCACTATGCGCTTCGGAAAAACCCTCCAGTCGTCAATACACGCTCCCTGGCGTGATCACTACATCGACTATGCAAAACTCAAAAAGCTCCTCCACGAGGGCGACGATTCCGACTCTGAACGCGGTCCTACCAATCGCACCGACGAAGACTATGAGGGTAGAGAATGGACTGAGAATGACGAGTCCTTGTTCGTCGAAGAGCTAATTAACGTTCAGCTCGAGAAAGTTAATAGCTTCCAGCGGACTATGAGTGATCAATTGAAAGAACGTACTACAAAACTTGAGGCGCAGCTTGAAAAACTCGTTTCCTCGGGTACTCCTGCTGCTCCCGCTACTCTCTCAGCAGAACCTGATAAGCAAGACTCCGAGATTAACGAGGAGGAGAAGCAAAAGATCCTCAAGCAGACTCTTGGGGAATTGGATTCGATTACATCTGATATTAACGAGTTGGAAAAATTTTCCAGAGTGAACTTCACGGGATTCTTAAAAGCGGCGAAGAAGCATGATCGTCGTCCAAGAGGTATGCATGGGAAAGGTAAAGGTAAGGCGAAGGCGAAGGGTGGAGCTGGAGAATACAAGATTCGCCCGCTTTTGCAGGTTAGGTTGAGCGCGTTAGAGTTTAACAAGGAGGATTACAGCCCGTTATTGTACAGGTAAGAATAACTACCCGCGTGCTGACCTCTGAAATCTCGGCACTGACGTTGGTATAGGCTCTCAGCTATGTATAGTTTTGTTCGCGAGAATATCGACAGAGATCATAAAGAAAAAGGCCAGACCAGGACTTCGTCTGTTGGGTCTGGCCCCCAGAGTGCTGGGCACCGTAAATACACATCCCACAAATGTCTGTACTCCATTTTTTTTTTTCTTTTGCCTACGTATCATGACCGCTGTAAACAATCCCCATCATACTAAACGAATGTAAAATTCTCCAGTCTGGGTTCATCCCGACAACATCATCGAAGTGAAAACATTCGTTCTACGTCGTCTTCCTGTCCTTATCTACAACCCCCAGCCCTCCAAAGAAATCGAAGCCAACCGTCGTGATCCCACAATCAACTCTCTCTACTTTGACAATACCAAGTTTTCCCTCTACACCGACAAGGTCTCCAAGACTCCCGAAGCTGCCTCCCTGCGCCTGCGCTGGTATGGACAACTTTCCCAAAATCCGGACATCACAATCGAGCGCAAGACCCTGAAAGGTGGTGCCGCAGAGAATGATTCCGAAGGCGCTATCGAGGAAAGGATTGCAATTAAGGAGAAATATGTCAAAGACTTCATCAATGGCACTTATTCCATGGAGAAAAGTATTCAGAAGATGAAGTATCGTGGTTTGAAGAGCGAAGATGTGAATAGATACGAGGTGCTGATAGAGTCTATGCAAAACTTTATCAAGGACAAGAGCCTTGAACCAATGATGAGAGCTGTGTACACGCGCACAGCGTTCCAGATTCCTGGAGATGATAGGATCAGGGTCTCGTTGGATACAGACCTGGCGTTGATTAGGGAGGACTCTTTGGACCTGGAAAGGCCGTGCAGAGACCCGGATGACTGGCACAGGAAGGATATTGATGACGCCGGGATGGAATATCCCTTCAAGACATTGAGGAAAGGGGAGATTTCAAGGTTTCCATATGCCCTCTTGGAAATCAAGGTGCTGGACTCTGCCTTGCACGGAAGGAGTAAGGAGTGGGTTTCTGATCTTATGAACTCTCACCTCCTTAAGGGAGCTCCGAGGTTCAGTAAGTTTGCGCATGGTGTGGCGGTTCTATTTGAAGATCATGTCAACAGTCTCCCCTTCTGGCTCGGTGATCTAGATAAGGATATTAGGCAGGATCCTAAACAGGCATGGGCTGTAGAGCAAGAGAAGGCAAAGAAGCAAATCGAGGACGAGACTATTGTTGGCAGCTTCAAGCCCGGCGCTCGTGACTTCGGCGGAAGGGCGAACTCACCACGAAACCCAATCGGTGGTCTCCTTGGACAAACACCACCAACCATCGATAGGAAATTCCCTATGATCATGCCTCAGGGCGAGGGTAGAACAAAGGCAGTGCCGGAAGAAGACGAAGGGGAAGGCACGGAACACACCGATTCAGTGGATCAAGAGACTGATGACGAGGACAAGCCAACCGCTATTGCAACGGTATCGGGCCTCCGCAATCTTTTCCCGACCTTTTCAACGTCTCGTTACGGGCGTGCTCACAGGGATCGCGCAGCAGTCAAGTTGCCGCCGGGTGTTCAGAAGCCTGGGACGTTGATCATGCACTCGGGCCCCGTTCAAGTCGAGGCCAAGGTCTGGCTCGCGAACCAGCGTACTTTCTTGAAATGGCAGCACGTCTCTATCCTCCTCGCAAGTTTGAGTATCGGTTTGTATAACGCGGCTGGGGCCCATAACTATATTGCGAGGTGGTTAGCGTTGGTTTATACTGCGATTGCGATTTTCGCTGCCGGGTGGGGTTACGGCATGTATATGTGGAGGTCAAGGTTGATCAGGGAGAGGAGCGGAAAGGATTTTGATAATGCATTGGGGCCGGTTGTTATTTGTGTGGCATTGGCTGCCGCGCTGGGGCTTAATTTCGCCTTCCAGGTTGGTCGCGTTCTTTTTGTCCTTCGCTGAAAGAGAAAGTATACTAACGCGTGTTTGCTGGTGCAGTATCGCAAGTCAATGGAAAAACATCATGGCCACCATAATGCGACTGAGGTTTATGAGTTGGGTAGCGAAGCTCTTAGATTGATACAACAGGGAGAACTTTGAGTGATGTAATGCAGCCAGCAGAAAGTGAGACATGTAGTAGGGTGGAATGTACAATTATGTATGGGACTAGGGATATGTCACTGTCTTTGGAGCTGAGCGTAATTTGTTTGGGACTGAATCATGGTAGCGACTGAAATTATGGTCATGTTTTCTTCTTTTTTCTTGGTCTGCATCTTCTGCTTTTGATTAATCGATCTTGCGTTTTTCGCCAGTTTTCTTACCGGGCGCGTCTTGAGATTTTAGTACGATGTGTTACGTGTATTCTAGGATATCTATTTCCCTCTAGTCAACCCGAGTAGCGGATTAGTGTTGGGGTTCATGTCATGAACGATCACTCGTACGAATCCAGGCACAGGCCACTTGAATAAGAGCATGTGGATAAAGCGAATCTCGTGTCCAGCCCCTGTCCTTCCCACGGGAGAGCTGCCAATGGTAGTAGGGAATGAAGACGAGCTTAGATAAGCTGGAATTTTGAATGGTCGCTAGGAGCCGTTGCCGAACACCAAGGAGAAGAAAATCGAAAGTTGGTTTCCAACCAGACCAAGCCAGTAGACCCCCCTTACTGATGAGTCGTATAATTCTCTAACCGGTTTATTTATTGATAGGTTCTCCCGATTCGAGGTGTCATGATGGGCAGAGACGTTACACTCCAAACTTGACTCTGGATTGGATCACTTCCCGAAGCACGAAGATTAGCTGGGTTATCACATGGCTTGCACTAGAGGAAACCGGAAAATTTGAGGTTTGGAACGGTGCAAACCCCGCAGATCCTGGGTCTGGTACCGTATTATCTCGCCTATAGTGAACACGACTGACCGGGGGTAGCGAGGACCAAATCAATATTCGAATATAATTTTCAGGATTAGGGCTTGAATCTATCAATTCAACAACAACAACAGAATGAAGATCAATGACCCTAAATTCGCGAAAATTTATAGATGCTTTGTCTGGCATAATATACAAACAGGAAAAAGGTTTGGTGAAGATTTGGTAAAGGACTTGGGGACTTGAAGTCAGTGCTTCAGCCAATATCGTCAAATAGCATTGCTTGAAGTTAAAAGCTAACCTGATAATGTTGATTTAGCCTATCAAAAACTAGACCAGTTGCCAACAACCCCCGGTCGGTCGTGTTCACTACAGGCGAGATAGTACGGTATCGAAGTGGGTAATCCCATCACCCTGGAAGTGATTCTATGTTCTAACCTATGGTAGACGGTATTTTTTTGCGGAGCGAAGGCAGCTCTATGGACTCACATGACTATTGGTACAGGCAATATCGCGCGCAGCTTTATATTGTCAAAGGTTGGTTGCTTGTACGATGCGCATTAATCTTTCGTGAAACAGGGCTATAAACGAGACTATAAGAGGGGATTTAAAGGATCGTAGATACCTATACTTATTAACGTTACATGTATTGGTAAAATCGCTAGCAAGCTGGATGTAACGACGATACTGGTTGGCTCGAAGCTGAGCCAGGGACGTGATATCCATCTACCCTAAAAGCAGTTTTCTTTCTCTCCAGATTTATATAATAAATTTGGTTGAGCAAGATAAAATGAAAAGTCTTTTAACAGTTTGTTCGCAGCATTCTTGGGTAGATAATTTTCTCTAGAGCACACTCGCTGAGGGGTTAGTGAAGGTAGGGAAACGGCAGCTCAATAGAGCATGGGCCTATGAGGTTTCAACAAATCAACATTCGAGCTTGAGAAGCGGAATCTATGATTTGTATTTTTTTTAAAAAAAGATAGAGGCCGCTTGAAACATCTGTATGCACGTAGTTATAACCTGAAGTACATATACTTTTTACGAGAACTGCCAGTACATCGTGTTGGGTCACAAGGGAGCTGCGCTACCAGACAGACTAGCTCATCGCGCGCAGCGCAGTCCGAAAATTCTAGCACGCGCAGGCCATAGAAAGGTAGCAGGTCACTTACTATTCTTAAGACCTAGAATATTGTCCCTGGCAAGGAGAAAACTGTTGCAGAAAATGATGGGATGCTAGACTTAATTCTGCTTTGGGCGGTAATCGGTAGCTACCTTAGCAAGCTCACCGATCACGCCAGAGACAACTCTCCCCAAAAAGCCGGAAAAGTGCCTCTGATGATGGAAGTATGCTAGCCCCTATCTACATACATGTATTGAAGAATGAACCGTCAACCCGCCAAGCGCGGGGTTAGTTTTCATCATGTTTGCACATGTTCAAACTCTTTCGATTCACGATGGCGATTATTTCTCTTACCGCTGTCAGCTTGTTGATCGGAGAGTGAGCGTGGGTTACTCGACCTGGAAATTCGAATTGGTTGCCGACTGCCACGATATCTACCATGTCTGACGATTCTTTCGAATGCTCCTGAAGTGCCGTACGTACTCTCGAAATACGACTCAGCTCTGCCCCGTGGCCCAATTGCCCAAGGGTTTGAAGGCAAAGAACAGGGTTACAGAGAAAAAGTATCTGGATGGTAGAGTTTTGGTGGTTCGGGTCCTTTTCCGCCACGTTCGGCATCATATCAGGTATAGCTTGGGGTACAGCTAGGCCGTATTCCGGGGCCACACGCGGTGTATATGTCTACCCCCACAAAAATGCTCGGGGGAAATTTTGCTGCAGCTCTAATAGTTGCCGCTGTGAAGGGTAGTGGAGATTCGGGCGAAGGCGAGGGATTATTTGTGACGTTCTCGATGAACTTTTACTACCATGCTCAGATATAGATATGCAATTCCCGGCACAATCGGTCATAAAACGGTGAAGATGATGACAGCAGGTGACGATAATCTTTTGGCCTGGGACATCGATCCTCCACTAGGGCCGTTTCTTGATGTTCCACCGGTGACAGCCGGTCGTTCCCGAAGATAGTACCTGTAAGATTCAGCAATGAGCGAGGTTTAATGAGGGAAAATATATTTCAATGAGAGCCGATTGGTCTTCCCCTTCGATCTCATTCTATCACTTTTTTAATGAAGGGCTTTCTCTAGAAGGCAGCTTTTCTCGGTAGAGCACATCAAAAATAAAATCATGAAATGTCACTCAACATCGTAAATGCATCTTATTACCAAATTACTCGCTAGGGGAGTAAAAGTCGGAATATCTGAGAACCACCTCATATCTACGCTTCCATGGCCAATATCGTCATATCTAGGCGTTATAAATAGTAATTCAAGTGGGGTGCTCCCCTAAATGTATAACCAATGATAATATATTAGGATAGCGCGGAAGCCAAAGATGAGCTCGAGGATGAACGTCGTAAGCATACCGTTCCTAAGTACTAGCTAGATCTATAGACCTGTTAAAACCCATAGTCACAATTTCTAGCGTAAATCTTAGAAAATAGCCTTGAAGAATCATAGAAGCTTCAGATTTTTCATTAATTTGCTTAGTCGACTTACATCTTCTTCCAGAGCCTAGCTCTAGCACTCATTTCTTCCCGACCGACACCGATACTGCGCTACAGGATCAAGTGCATGAAAGCTATATTTAGAGTTCATAGTTTATTGACCCCAACAAGTAGCTTGTTTTTCTAACAATTTCTGTCTGCAAAAATGGTTTCTAGGGGAAGTCTAGCGTCAGGTTACAGGAACCAAGATCCAGCTCGAGTAAGGGATCGGAAGCACATTACTCTGCAAAACCAGGTATGTCTATCATTGAAAACACCAAAAAAATTGGTGGACGGTAGGTTTCCGTCCAATGTTGGCCTCTTTAAGAACGTAAACAGAATGCAAGGATATTCGTCCAAATGACTCGCTGACAACCAGCCAATCGATCCCAGCCGATAGCTCCAGCGGATTGCATGCATGCACAAGTCCCCCGTGTTTCTATGTGTTTGTGATGAAATGCAAAAGCTCGGTGCGGCCCGCGTACCACATATGCATTCCCCAGGGTGTATAGCCTGTAGCTGTGAGCTTGGTTTGCCTGATCAATGCCTAGATTGTCATGGCAGCCTAAACAACACATATAATTTCAACATTTTAGAATTAACAGGCAGTGATGGAATATGATAGAAACAAGCCCTCAATCGACCTCGCACTTCGCCACGGGGTCCGAAGTACTATATAGTCGTTCCTCTACAGCAGGGCCGCATGAAAAAATGACGACAAAGTCTACTCACATCCTCAGCAGTAAACTTGGGCAGTTAACTAATTTTAACGATGGCAAACAGTAGATTTATATCCGGTACTGGGCGTGCCCCCTTCAGAGTAGACACCATAAGAGAGTTACTCGACGGGCTGGAACCGGATTTGCATTCCATTATTACCACTCCTAGTGATAATGATCTTACAGACCTCGCTTCAGTTTCTGTTCACCCATCAAATCTCAAAACAGTATCTTCATATAACTGGGTCTATGGACCCGGAAAACGGCTTAAGATAATCGTTCCAGGTAAGTGGACGAAAACATTATCACCACATATTAATTGATACTAACGCCTAGTTCTCTTGCCGTAGGATATCCACCATGTTGGGCCCCGCCAAAACTCCCCATAAGGATCCCCGGTGACGTTGGTTTTCGGTTCATACACCAAAACGAGTATTTCTCGCCCGGCACCCCATTGCGGCCGCTTCTGCGTGCAGTTTATACCCATAATCCAGACTTCAATATCAAGGAATACGACTTTATCGTGGATCGGAACAACCTCATAAAATTATTTAGGTTCGTATCCGGGGGCAATGGGGCAAACGCAGTGGACAATGGTAGCCCTTCCAGGGAGACAGGAAATCCACTCGCTCCACCTACAGGCCCTAGTAACGACAGGGTAAATTATTCCCCTTCCAACGAGGCAGAAGCCTCACACCCAGCGGACGGAACTAGCAGAGGCAGGAGTAGAAATAGTCCTGCTACAGAGACAGGGAGCTGGAGGGATCGGTATCCTGCCTCAGCAGGCAGGGGGCTGAGAGGGCGAGGATATCGTGGTAACGTCGGACCCGGATATAATTCAGACCGTGGCCGAGGATCAAATTCTGATCGCGGTCGAGGAGGGCGCTGGGTACGAGGATCCTGGTCGCCGAATTGGAGGTATGAACCTCCACCGCCACAGGACACCCGGATCGATATCGACATCATGGGCGATGAAAGTGAATCCTCGATGCTCATGTCTAGATGGGACACGCATTCCAGCGAGATGGTGGCTGAAGGTGATTTCAAAGGCTGGGGGTACCAGTTCATAGCTGCATTTACGAAGTTTGGAGATGCTGGAGAAGATGCAGTTATGGACGGTGGGGAGGCGCAGAGCCACCATCGTGTTATATCGTATGAATTTGGTAGCTATAAATTTCTAGTGAGATACCACGCCGATGCCGTCAAAGAATCATTGGGTGAATTTAGATGGTGGGCGGAGAGGGAGAAACTTGACTTCAAAAGGTTCACAGCAGAAGAAAGCAAGGGAACCCCTTCCGACAGCCAAAGCCCCCCTAGGAAAAAGGCAGACGATTGGCTTGAAAAAGAGTTTGCCGAAGGGCTTTCGAAATTGAACCTCAATAGCATAAGAGCAACGAGTAAGTCATCTACCCTTGCACATATACATTTAACTACAAAAACTAATTCTTCCCACCTGACAGGTGCAATCGAAGCACATAAATCTTTGACGCCATTATACCCGCACTCATCGGTTGTCGGCATCAAGACTACGAGCGTAAAGAACAGCGCGGCTATGATGTCGCGAGCGCTACCCCAAGCCTTCTTTGCGCAGACCCCTCATCTCTACATAGGCTATCACGAAAAGGGGACCTTTCAGCGAGTTGAGAAGCTAGAGGCAGCTACTCCGCTGGCTGAGTGGGAGAAGGAAAACGAAGTAGCTCTGAAAAAGGTGTTAGTACTCCTCAAACGCATACATGAGGCAGTTGAGGGAATGGAAGGGAGACGTGCATCAATTATTTTCTGTCAAGGGAAGGAAAGCGATGGTATCAAAGTTTATAAGAGAAGAGACGGTGTAGAAGGGCCTGTCCCTTGTGATCTTGTGGCAAAATGGGATTAAGGATCTTTGGGCTGGGATTTGTTGCTGATTTGGATAAGGGTTTTTTATTTATTTATAAAGTTGTAGCAAGAATTTCAAAAGCAGTCTGCGCGATATATTTATTTGCTTCAAAGATATTTGGAGAGCTCTGTTGGTATGCATATATAGGCCCGAGAGTTGGAGGCTATTTGAAATTACATGCTGAATCAAGCTTACAGAAATTTGACTTAATCATGTGCCGTCACTCGAGAATATTACACAGTAGTCTGTTGGAAGCCCCTTGAGAATTGGTGTTTATTTGCTTAAGAGATCTAGAGAGGAAGAGCATGCGAAAACCCTTACCATATATACAATAATCTAACCAATGGAAAAGCTCCAAATACACGGTCTCCCAGAGCCTGTCTGATTATCAAAGATCTGTTGACCTGGGCTGAACCTTCAACAGTCGACGGAGTACTATTAGGGCACACCATCTCCAGCACTATTATATTAACCCACCAAAAACCTCTGCATGACAATATCTAGAGTAATCTAAGTACGTAAAATAGGCTTTTCCCCAGCACTACGTGACGTAAAAAAATTTGCGGCTATAAATTGAGGGACTCTGTTTCCCATCTAGCTTCTTCTTCCCTCATCCTAGGCTTCCCATCCTGCTAGTTGGTCATCTATCCTAATCACTAAAACAACCGTCCCTCTATGGTTTTCATTTTCACTCATCGTTGTCTTCGCTTCCTACGACGAACTTTATCTAGCACCATTAGATTAGCAATGGCGCTCATATACCCTTTATAAAGGACCCAAATCCAGTTACTATTAACGGCTGAGTTGAAGTTACTCAGACTTCCCAAGCTAACTGCTGACGATTTCCGAGTCTTTCCCCTGACCCTTCCCTTGATCCTACTCCATGTTGGGTTGGAGAGATGGAACCTTATGTAAATTATGATAGAGTAATAATACATAAAGCTCCGTTTTGTCTAAAAGTTCTCTACTTTGTTTTGGGATTTGTCTTAAAGCTGTAAGCAGAATTAACTGAAATATATATATTCTATGTAGCTTTTCCAGTCGTTGTGAGTAAGTCCATACATGTATTACATGTATTCACCTCATGCACTTAATTTCTCCTGGATGCAGCTCGAAATTTTCCGATCCTTGTTTCAAGATTAAGAGTCATGTGATATCACTCAGCATTCTATTTCTCGGCACGGAGTGTTCCTCTTCTCTCCCCTCTCAACTTTACAAAGGCACAGACAATAACCACACCCTACCTCAGCACCCTCGATCTAAAAAAAATCTCGCCCCACAATCACCACTAATCAAACGCAATGGCTGATCAAGGAATCTGGTATCATACAATAGTCAATGGCAAACAAGTATGGCACTTCTACCCGACACACGTTCCAGGCACCTGTCCAGTCGAACCAAAGGACCAGTGGGAACTGGCCGACCCCATCGCAGCTAAGGAAGAGACAAAGATCATCGAAGAAGTTCCTCCCCCAACCAGTAAAAACATCGTCGCCGTCTATGGAAACACAGTCGTCCTGCACGCTCCGGGTAGCTCCGTTGACCAAACTCTGGTTCCAGCCAACCAGAACGTTGTTAGCGACCATAACAACTGCACGCACAACTATTATAATACTTACAACTACATCGGAACAGCCGAAAAAGCAGTTATCGGTGAGGCTACTGGAGCTTCTGCCGCTGCCGCCAAAGCCGAGGATGAGGAGAAATCCAAGGCCGAAGTTGAGGCAATTACTATCACAGAAGACGAACTCGAGATGGATGCTATGCTGCACGAGCAAGCTCAAGCACTTCGCCAGTTGCATTATCTCCACACTGTCGATTATGGCGTGGGTGACGTGTATGGAAGAAGGTATACGAGAAAGTAAAACCGACCCCTTAGCATCCCAATCAAACACAAAAATCGGTTGGCATGTGGTAAGGCTAAAAACGAGGTATTTGCGGGTGTGGTACTCATTTGATTTGCGTATTTGGTTCCCATGCTAATGTCTCTTCAGAATGACAGATGATAACTGAATCGGGAATGTGGAAATGCGAATCATCTAGGATGTGGTAAAATCTAGATCTTCCTTCACGATTACATCTCTTCTTTTCCTGGAAGGTAGCTTTGTCTGTTGATATAAATTTGTTTGATCTGTAACCTTTCTCAGCCATCGACTAGTCGAATTAACTGTATGCTGTTGTTTTTTGAGTATGTCCTTAGTATTAAAGCGGATGATTGTACTTCAACAAGGCGAGTAAGCTTTCCTGAGGATAAACCAAACTTTTGCGTAGGATCATAAGCAAAACTAAGAAATCACCCTAAGGATGTTGGGCATTTGATAACTACACTTCTAATGCATGAGTATAAAAAAAGAATCATGTGGCGTTTCAAGGATGTAATAAAACACCTGATAGTGGCTAGCTGTGTTTGGTGCGTGCACGCTTAAGCGTAAACTAACCACACACAGAAGTGGGACACCTTTTTGCCAACCCTTGAAGCAACACAGTGCACGGATACCGGTAAGAATTCTATATTCAAAAGGAATTTTTCCCAGTAACGTTGGGAGGAGCTTGGCAAAACCAACAGGAAACGCTAAGACGTTCTGTGTATATGATTAGATGGTATATTAGAAGTTCCGTCTCGATGTTTTCCCAATCAAAAGCCAGGTTTCATTCCGCGCTAACCACTAACTCTGGGTCTTGTGCTTTGTAAAAGCTACAAGTGTTCCATCCACACTCTGAGGTCTGAGTAAGTTTGCTGGTTGTTAATGTTAGGATAGTAGTCTAAAATCGTGATCTACACTTACCCATACATGCGCCATATACGGGAGATATGCAGCGTCCAACTTTGAAGATCTAGCCCAAACATCTAAACACTCAGCCATTGAAAAGACTTACAATATTATTTTGTTAGCACATATCTAGAAGGTAGAGGCAGTCTCTCCTGTAGCGTGGTCTCGGTCACTATACATCCAAAAGTTTACCCCTTCGAGTGCGGCCGAAGATCACAAAGATACCAGTGAATCCCCCTACGTCATAAAAACAAATCCTCCGTCACTAATTTGAACAAGTCAACGTGGCGAAGATCCCTCCTACAACCAGGTATGATCCTGCCACGTGACACTCTCGCAGCGGAGGTGCCTCCCCTTACGACCCTTCCAAAGGGCAAGTATAACGAAGGATCAGCTTCCTTCCGTTCGGAGATGCCGATTTCCCAACACCGGCATAGGACCGAAGCTTAGAGTTGCTTGCCGCCTAGGTTTGGTTCTCGTATTGTTGCCAAGTCCAATGTAAATTTCAAGCCACGTAAAACCGTTTGATAGGTATTGGCTTGGATCTTGGATACAACGGTAGGTACATAAGGCTTCTCTCTACCACTCCCAGCCTATAAGAGCCTATCCAAAAAGCTTATTCGAATCCCTAGGCCAAGTTTCACCAGTCCCCACGAGAACAGGTGTTACTGGCCAAGGCGATGCAACTGGCGAGGTTGGCGTGTTGAATAACCTTCTTCCTAACGATGTTGTGTTAGTAAGTTTTATCGGTCTGTAGTGTACGGGTTTAGAATTATACTAAAACAAGCTTCGGGGGCGACAAAGTACATGAGTTCAATCACTAGCCCCAGAGGCACATACCTCAATGCAAGCGTTTCTTGGCTCCTCGAGGCCAACAAACAGGGCAACAGGTATGCTTTCACTGGTAAGATGGACGATTCAACTGTAGCCGTGAGTAGCAAATTCCCTGCTAGATACAACCTCAGCACTGACAAATACTTGGCCTACGATGATTCCAACTGGGCATTTGATGTTCCACCATGTAACGGCTCCGACCCATCCCGTTTTGATATGCACCCTTTCGATTCCTACAAATCTTCATACGACTCCCAAGCCGACTATGACCAACAACGTAATCAACTCAACGGAACATTCGATTCGTCCGAGGCGAGTGTTGATTTCATCGGCGAGTTTAGTGGCAGTTTTCCCGATGGGTCGTCGACAGGTGGGGTAAAGTTTGGGCAGTATTTAATGAGGTTTAGTGGCGCAGTTGACAAGGAGCACTCGCATACCCTTGTGACGGCTAGCAACAATCCATCGTGGCAGGCAAACCCGGATTTATTGCCTAGTGCTACGGCAACCGGTCCCGCTGCTTCAGCAACAACGTGTGTTAGTTATATGAGTAGTGCTATTTCATTTAAATCAGGAGTAGGCGAGACTGTACATGGAGTGGCAGCTATAATTGTGGTCATGACTGTTTTGCTATGATTTCTATGCCAGAAGAAGAGACTTCGTAGCAAATATTCTAATCGCTTTTTTTTTCTTTTTCGCCAAGACTTAGAATGTTTAGGTGCTGGCTTAACCATGCAAACGTGAACTTTTTGTCATATAATTCCCTTAGTTACATATTATTGGTCCAACCGTAAAGGTCAAGTTCTTCCTATAGCTTACCTCTTATCGCTGACCCCAGAAACCACTTTATCTCTTTTCTGAAGGGCGTTGGCCTGCAGAGACAGCATCCCAGTCAACGAACATCGAAGTGAATAGGGAAAACAAGCCAATCAAAATCCAGTCATGACTATTTCCTTCGCTAAAAAGCGGGATTTTCCTAAATGGTAGGCAGGATAAATCTTGCTAGGCAGTGGCTGAACGTGGCGAGTGACTATCAGTGATTCTAAGATGCCCACTCCGTCTGTGCGGCCTCCAGTTTCCAAAAGGGTTTTTGCCTTCTTTCCTTATAGGATGGCTTTACATCTAGAAACCCGCCAATCCATCTTGTCCAATAAAATCGGCTCTGTCGCGGCAGAAACCTATTGGGTACTTTATTAGGGTTAGGGCAGCTCCCTCCCATCCGGCGGGGCTGAGCTTCATGCAGTTCATCCCTCTCAACGACATCACCGACACCATCAACTGACACCAACGCCAACACCACGACGCACACACACAACAACGAACGACTATCTTCACAGCTATGCCGCAATGGGCATCTATAAGCTCAAGGATGCCGAAGCCTGTTTTAGAGCCTCAATACTCCGCTGCCACCAGCAATACGAGAGTAGCAGGCCTCTGTAATACCTCGAGAGAAGTTATGCCTACCAATAATTCTGGTGGCCCCGGGATCCCCGTGAGGAGCATGGCTGCTCCAAGCATAAAAACTCCGAACTTACCATATCCCCAGGGAAGAATTCCCCAAGGACCTGGAGGAACTCATCCAAGCCGGATGAGAAATACCCCCCACCGTCAACGGAGACAATCTAACAAATGGCTAAAGCGTGCAATGCGCTCAGGGCCAACCAAGTTTACTCTAGATAGCAACAACAACACACGGCTCCCAGTAAACACACCAACAGCTCCAGCGCCAACTCGCTCTGCTCCAACAAGCTACAACACCGGGCCAGATCACAACATGCCAGTCCCAAGGGCAAAAAGCCCCCCCAAAGCTCCAAAGGCAATGACTCCCCAGGGTGGTGGTCCAGGCGCCCCAACCACAGGCAGGTTCAACCCAATTCAGGGTGGGAAACAACCGCCTACCGGTCCTAAAGCAGATAAAACACCTCAAAATTCCCCCAAGGGTCCTAAAGGTCAATATGGAACAGCAGGAAGAACTCGTGCCAGTAGTCACTCAAACAACAATCCGAAGAGGAAGAAGTACGTATCCGGAAAGAAATCACGGTCGCTTAGGGATAGTTTCGGCGCCACACCAGCAGGATGCAACGCTGGACCTTCAAATACTCCGCAAGCCATGCGACCGGCCCTCCGAAAATCCCATATGCGTGGACCCATTCCAATGGCCAAACACATACTTCCTCCGAAAATACAGTCCTCCAACAACAACAAAGGAAGGAACTTGCCCCCCGGGAAAGCCTCAGGACCGCATAGCAACCACGATGTGCCCGAGTCTTCCCCGCAGTCCCGATGCTCGCAGTTGAACAGTAATCCCACTAATCCACTTGAAAATTCCGCGAATTCGTTTAACAATCTTGCCGCAGTGATTCGTTGCAACCCCAAACACCCAGCAGCCACTCCACTCCGTGACTCAACCCAACAACCACCTCAAGACGAGAATACCCCGGAACCTACAAATCAAGACGTTGCACCGTGGGAAAGATATTATAGAACCCCTAGGGAAGCTCCTTACAATGTCGAAGGCACAGGCGATATCTCTCTGGAGCATGGTCATCAAGTGCACCCTGCACGTCTTAACCATTTCAATAACAATCATAGTACACCTTCCCCTGAGCCAACTAGATATTTATCTCCGCCCACCAAAAAATCAAACAGGAATATAGACGGCGGCTATAAAGATGGTGACATTATTGGTGGTACAGCGTGTGAGTTACCTGCTACTAACAGAGGTCGCATTATGCTTGAGAAAATGGGATACACGCCTGGTACATCTCTTGGGAAATCAGGCAAGAAAGAGCCTGAACTTGCGGTCGTCATGATGAAAACGGGAAGGGGAGGGCTCGGAGGAGGCGAACCCAAAGGAGTAAGGTCATATGAGCATAGTGCGGCTATAGTTGCGGCTCCGTCGAACGGTCAAGACCTGTTACGGGAGCCGCTCATTTTGAAATATTCTGGTTATCGAAGTGAAAAGGCTCTCGGAGCTGGAGGAACTGGGGAAAATTCAGTTCAAGATAGCGTTCATGAGCTTGGTATCCTAAATCGTGGGAGTACTAAAGAACGTGTGGTCATTACCATCGATAGTGATGACGAAGAGAGCATCCACGAGGTATCACAGCAGGAGAGACGGGAAGGAGACCAGGAGGAGTGTCAGGAGGAGGAGGAGGAGGAGGAGGAGGATCAAGATATGCAAGAGATGTGGGAGTCACAGCACCCAGGCTTGGGAGCTGAACCTGAAGTGATCGCTATCAAGGGGGACGCCGAAGATAGTAGTGAAGATGGATACCAAGATATGGATAGGGGAGATATTCATGACTGTATGGTTGACGGCTCTCGCAGTAGCTCTTATTCCCCTCAGTTCGAACAAGCCCCCACCGCATTTCTTCCTCGAGGTTTCGATAGGGGAGATATGCATGACTGCATGGTTGACGGCTCTCGCAGTAGCTCTTATTCCCCTCAGCTCGAACAAGCCCCCACCCCATTTCTTCCTCGGGATTTCGATAGGGAAGATATGCATGACTGCATGGTTGATGGCTCTCGTAGTAGCTCTTATTCCCCTCAGCTCGAACAAGCCCCCACCACATTTCTTCCTCGAAATTTCGATACAAAAAACTCTATACCCCCCAACGCCAATGCGCGGTCAGAGGATACGGACGTGGCGCAGAGAGGCAGTAGTAGGGGGGGGGCGGGAGAGGATCTACAGAGCCAGGAACCTCGCACAGGTGAGAAGTCCGGCGAAGTGGTGTCGCGTTGGAAGCTGCCACCGTTCCAATGCTATGCTGGTAGTTTCAGACCCACGGTGCCCATGCAGCTCTTTGACTTCCTCATCATTGAGCGTCTTGAGCAAATAGCCTTGGGTGAGATTTTCCAGTGCATTAATTCCTTCGAGGAGGAGTCGCGCCAACTCACGGGCCCCGCCTTTAATTGCCTGCTTGTGAGATCATTTTCAAGGGTTAGGGATATGTTCATGTACGATCCACTACGTGGCGTGGACCAAGAGACGTGTGAAAAGGTCGCTAGGGAGGAATTCGGGGCCTTGTTAGTACATCTGGCAGCAAGTAGTTGCTAGAGAGAAGGTGAATGAGGAGGGCGATGAAGATTATCCGAGGCTGTATGGAAATCTTCTGCTAACCAGTAAATTGAATAGCGGTGTCGGTGGATCCGCCCGTTTGGGGGTATACAGTATGGTAGTAGGGTGTCGGGGTAATGGCAAGTAGTGCACTTGCTTGAATTTCTGTGAGTATCATTAAGCGACTGTTATTCATTTCTACTACAATTCTTTTTCCAAGTGTTTCTCATTTTCTATTCTACATTTCATGGCTAGCAGGGGTTCACAAACCAGAAAAATTTCTTTTGGACAGGTGAATTTATACTCTAGTTTGGGTTGGGGAGGGGGAGTTGGTACCAAAAAAAGTTATGACACAATATTCCTTATTAACCTCCTTTTTGAAACTATGGTGAAAAAACTTGTTAGAAACAAATCGTCTCCCAACCTCCAATCAAAAAAACAAGAAAAAAAATATAGACCAGTAATTATACAACTACTCCATAAATGAATGCATTTAGCTACCAATAACATCGTCAAAGCTCATCCGCGTCCCGCCATCATAAGCTTTACTCCCTCACCAATAATCACTCTTACTCCTATTCCCGTATCCTAATGTTCCGTTATCTCTACCTCTGTGTTCTTTTCTGAGCACAGCCATGTTATACTCCCTAGCAACTATTTGCACCAAATCTACTTCCATGAGGTACCCTAACCGTGATTTCAATTGACCCTCTGTGACCTTATTCATGCTCAGAGCAATGATATAGCTGTAGTCTACAATGTCCAGAAGCTCCAATTCGTCGAGGTAGGAGAGTATTTGCACCATCCTCAAACGGGTCTGGTAAACACTAAGGGGAGTAGCTAACGAATACTCTATGGCCTGTTGAGGGGCAATAATATTCATTTGTTGAAACTGTTAAGCGATTCCATAACTGGTTTGTTGGAAACTATTCATCCGGTTCATGTCGTTCATACCGTTCATACCATTTATTCCGGCTGGTATCATTTGAGTGGGGATCATTCGGCTCGAGTTCACCTGACTTGTGCTCGCGTGCGTCAGGAGTCTCGACTCTTTCTTTGCCAGTCCTAAACCACGATTCCCGAGCCTGATTTCAACTTTTACAGGTTCTATCAACCCGTTATCGCCGTTACCAAGTGGCGTTCCTTCTTTATAGCCCATCTTCTCCATCATCAGGCGGCCTTTGTTAGCTTTAGGTAACTCGGATGCTTCGTCACCAACGATGTCGCCGTCTTTCAAGTGTCGGAAGACCCGTCGTGATGATAAGGGCATACTAGACTCTTCCTGAGCTATAGGGGTTGGTGGGGAGGCAGAGCGCCGGTACGCAAATGACGCATTCGTACTTCTCCAATACTGGGTTGGATCAAGACTTTCGTTTGCCTGAGATGGCGGTCGTTCGAAAGGCGAGCGAGACTTGCCGGTGATGTTTTGGATTTCCGCGTTGATTGATCTCTCTTCTTTCTCCGGTTCCTCTTTTTCACACCCACTCTCATTCTCTATATCTTCCTCTCTCCCTTCCTCCTCCTTCACTAACCTAGCATGGTAGACTGGAGTAGGGAAACTAGCAGTGGGTTTAGGAATGCTTGAGCGATGGGATACAAAATTTAATACCCCCGGTGTCTGTAGCAATGCTGCCATCTGCGAAGCCATTGACGATCGTTGTTTAAGGGAAGGTTTTCTGAGAACATCGATTTTAGGTTCTTGGTGCTCTTTCTGCTCTAACGTATGCTGCTCTAGCTTCTGATTTTTTCCCCCTCGTTCTTTTAACACCTGCTGTTCGTTTGTTTGTTCGGTTCTTGGGGTCATGGAACGCAGCGGAGCCTTCACGTCTCCCGGGCCTTGCATGAAGACGGCTAGACTCGAGGCCAGTTTAACACCTCCATCTTCCTCTGAATCCGAATCACCTTGATTCTTTACACTTCCCAGCCCACCGTTACTGCTAAGTTCCATTCCATTCCCTTCGGTACGCCATTTCTTGAAAAGACTAGTGATGTCTGTAGCTGCTGATCCCAGAGATCCGTTTGAAGGGCCCAATCTAACCGATTCTGCCAGATGGGGCTTAGGTTTCGTACCATCTCTACTTGACGATAAGTTCCTTTGGTGATAACTTTTTTGGGGTCCCGGTGGGAAAAGCGTGCTATTCAGCTGTTGGCTCCCTGCAAACCATGTGATACCGATCCCAGTGGGGGGTGATTTTTCTTGTAGAGACACAGATGCCATATTTTCTCGGTCTTCAGTGTAGGATGCAATTATTGCTCTCCCAGAATCAAACGGAGAATCTGGCTGCTGGAAATTTATCCGTTGATAGGTTGCTGTGAACGACAATGGGTTCTCGAGTGCACGGGTACCGACTGTAGAGGATGCATATATGTTTTTCTCTAAGCCAGTTCAATTATGACCGTTAGATGAATTCTGATATATAAAGCAAATTGATGCGTGAAATACTTGGTTCTGTAGCGTCCATCAAACTGTAGTATTCTAATATAGGTTGACAATCGCTGTGCAACCCCAGATCTCGCTAGTCTCTAGAGAGGATGCTGACAAGTACTAAGACAAGCTCGCTTCGAAAGAAAAATGGGTTTGGGAAATATTGATGAACTTTTGACGTGACGAGGAAAGTGATTAGGATAAGTGTTGTTGGTTATTTGTTGTTGATTTTGGTTGGTGTGTCGTGAAACGGTTTGCCTGAATTTGTGATCACCTAGTCATCACTCAATCATCACTCAACATCCCTTACCTTTTTAGCTACATTCCACCATTAAATACTATTTCCGAGCACGTATGAAACAAAATTACATCTTTACAATTATACTAGCAAAAGGTTTGCTAACGTTCCCGAAGAAACAAGTCATAAGTAATCACTCGTTAAACAAGCCAATTGCGAATGTTCGATTATGTAAGTTTTAAGCCTGGGCATCAATTACCAGCTACAACCAAACAGGTAGATGAAGCCAAAGCCTACATGTACTTCTTGGGGCCTCATGAAAACTCATTAGAAACTAAATTCGAATAATCAATTCCTTACCGGTACAGCATCGTTACCATCAAACCTTAATCAGCACAATCATTCCTGGCACAAGTTAAAAACAGTATGAAGCAGTACATGACCCATCTCGGTTCATAAATTCGATAATTAGCCTCAAAGATTTTCAATTTGTGGTAATTAAAAGCTTGATCCCAAGGGAGAGTCTAGCTCTATGCATAGCGGCCGAGAATTCTAGAAACACATACATTAGTTCACAGCTTCGGCAGGCAACAAGAACAATCATACCCCATCATAAACATCCCAAAGCTGACCAGAAGGATAGCAGCCACACGTACTCTTACCGGCGACTGAGATAGCTCCCCACTATGATTGTGAGCACTTTAGTAATCCATGCTTATCCCATGGAGGAGTAACTTACTGCAAGAAATCACGGCTAAGCAACCCAACAAGTCCACCATATAGCAAAAATCCGGCAGACATGCTATCAAATACGCCGGTCAAAATCAAGGATCTTTCGCTTGCAAGGTCGTAGTCTTCGCGAACAGCTATCCCAATTGCAACGCCAATAGGGGTAGTGATGCCGTATATCGTCGAACAGACCCAAAGCTTCCAATCTCTAGAATGAAGGTCTTCAAGATCAACGCTTGCTAATCTAGAGCCGATTGCTAGACCTTCGAAAACTTGGTGGAACACAATCGCAATGAATAGCGCCGTAAATCCATCACCGGTTGACAAAGCCAAAGAAAGTCCAAGGAAAATACTGTGGAAGCAGGTACCAGCCTCTACAATCAAGATAGAAAGCAGTTCTTGCTGACGGTGGTAGCGTTGATTGACTTTATGCTCATTGGTAATGGCTGCTATTTCTACTGCCGTAAGCGGTGGAGTTTGGTTCACTGTCAATAGATCATCTTGGCAATCCATGTTCACGGGAGCTTCCTTTGAAGAATTTTCATAAGATGATACCAAGACTGGCCTATGCTCCTCGGTATGATACTGCGATCCGTCCAGGTTTGTCAGGTCAGATATCTGCAGTTCGTGAACTTCACCAATACCTGAATTTTGCTCAGCATCGATTGAGAGCGCTTTGTCATGAAGATATTCAACCCAGCTTTTTGAAGAAAAATCAATAAGGAAAATCGCGAACATGGCTGTCATGGCGATGGCGTCCGGAAGGGATGGGTAATCTACTGTGAAGAAGTCGGAAAGGCATGGAGCAGTAAGATAAGAATGCGCTGCAGGAAGAATCTATAAAAACCCTCAGATTAGCCAAATTCACTCGAGCAGTAGCTAGACACCCTAAATAAGGATATCATGACTAATCACTTGGTCGTAATAGAACATAGAAGATATAAGGAAGCTCACGTGTATAAATGCCGTCCCAATGATAATACCAGTTCCAAAATGCTTTGTGGCCCACAGAGCCCAATGGAAAGTATTTGAGGCAATCTCAGCCATTTTTTCCTTGGTTCCCGTCAACACCGAACCGCCATCTTCTGCATGAATGTGAGCACAGGCTTCAGCCGCAAGGCGTTGTTTCTTTATTAGATGGCGCATATACACTGGCGTGTAAGCAGCTACCGAGCTTGTGACAAGCAAGACCACAAGTGAAGCAACGTGTAGCTTGAAGTCATAATCGCTGCCAACCTGACGTGAGCTACCACAAGAAGGCTTGTATGGAGGGCCAGCAGGGTCAAGTGGCATCATCGTATGAAAGTGCTCGGAGAGATCATTCAAGTGTTCTTCCTCAGACTTGCCCTCATGAGGAATTCCATGACGCTTCTCGAGATACACACGAGCCGCATGAGCTGCATGGGTTAAAACGCGCCGCATGCTGAGGATGGAAAGCCCACAATCGTGCAAAAGGGTGGATGATCGAAACCCGTGGCGGAACGGTTAGTAAAATTTATCGTCCGGAATCTATTTACAGGAGTTAATCGCAGTAAAACTCTTTAGGTACCATTAAGAGACTTACAAGTCGTAAAGTAGACGAAGTTATGCCAGATATTGCCCTTGGTAGCTTTTCCAAGCGAATGTAAGAGCTTCGACGAAATGGCTTTCTATCTCTCGTAACCCTTTCACACTTCTTTCGGAACCAGTTTCTTAGAATAATGTTCATACGGAAGGAATGATGAAGAGTGGAGGGAGTACAAGCGGAGGAGACCAACTTATGGAAAAGATAACTATCTATCTCTACTAGAATGTAGTCCCCATGCATCAAACACAAGCATTGTATATCAATTCCTTTCCAGCCACTGATCTGGCAATTTTCGACCTACTTATCCAAAAGTAGTGAAAAAATGCAGAAAAACAACACAACTACATGTAGCTATAGGCACAACATCAACGCTGCTACAGCAGGATTACCATATAATACGCCCAGCGTTCCAAATACTTGTGTAGCTATGGTTATCGAAGGTGCAATCTCTCCTTGCAGCTACCTTTCAGCCCTTGCATTCCGAACTGCACATAAGCCCCTTCACCAACCGTCCCATTGCAACAACAAAAGCACTATGATAAACAATTTCGGTATGTTGATTATGTCCGAATAACCGAAATTTTTGGCTGATCAGGTGTAAGGGATACGAGGGTGATCGATTTCCGTATCCCATCCAAAGATCTTCATTTTTTAAATAAAAAACGCCTATATTTAACACGGTGCCGCTACTGCCGTGGAATGTCGTTATCGCGCTGGGTTTTTTTTCTGAGGATCGCCCACAGGAAAGTTTGGCATATTGACAACGTTCATGTCACTGTAACGAGGAGCAGAAGATTCGGGCATTCCCTCAACTTCCCTTCGTTTCATCACTATACTTCAAATTTGACACTCTATCGTCTAGTAGATTTCGATAAATTACAATTACCCGTAACTAAAGGTAAGCTAGGTACAATAGAAGCTGCGTTTCCGCAATTTCCACCATGATATTTACTTAGCTCCTGCGATCCACAAATTCCCACGTGCACCCTTTAACTCGCCTTTCAAACTTTAGCCCCCTAATCCAAATTCCTATCTAGAAATTTATGCCTAAACCAACCCTTATAGTTAATCCCACTACATAAAACAGTATGACGTCCATAATACTAAACTCTCGCAAATATATATGCAGACGAAGCTAGCAGTAGAAGCCTAGGACCTGTAACCCAGAAGCAGCAAGAGTTTCGAAAAATACATAGCTTAGCTACATGTAGATATAGAGGGCGCTATGGCTCGGCCATACAACAAGTGATTCATACCACACTATCGATCATGATCAGGTAACTGCAGCAAGACCATTACTTAGGCAACGAGTGACATTACATGACTACGTGTACCTACCCTTTTCATCCCTTCTCGCTCATAGAAACCTACATACCGATATATACTACTATATACATGTATATAGTGATATTTCATTTCACGCAACTGTATATTTTGCCGTAAGTCAGGTGAGAACCTAGCCCAGGGGGAGATATATGCCGACCCAACAAGAATAGTAAGACCACATTGTATTCGTAGCTTTGGGACGAAAGAGCTCTCGGGAGATATTAATATACAAACTCCACCAATCGGGCTCTTAGGAGCAAATATCGTACAGATTGAACAACTAACAAATAATATTCTACGAACCCATTTCAGCACCTCATATTCCGCTCGTGCTTCACAGATATACATGCAAATACTATTCGCTCGGATGAATAACGAAAATAGGAAGATTTCCAGTACTGCAACCAGCTTCTTTGCTACTCAAACAGATTCACTTTACCAACCAGTCGACGGTATCCGAGTTGCATACTTATATATATATACTAGAGTTAAGATCATCAGAATCAATCGACCTACACGTGTTTGGTTTAACCAGCAAACTGCCCCATGTTCAACTAGTACTCACCTGAATGCACTCCAAGCTTACTAATCCAATTCCCAAATGAGGATATATTCTGGAGCTGCTTTCGTTTAAATCTGATTCATATGATGCCATACTATCTAAATGAGGCCAATCATCCGAGTATATGTATATATCGCCTATATATATTCGAGATGTGTTTTTCGTTACAAATTCCATGAAGATATAGGAGATACGTATACCTCCACAATAGTTTACAATAAAACGCGTATATAACAATTTTCGAGTGAGAATATGTGACAGCTAGCCCCTTAATGGGTTATGTGGTCTCTAGGCTCTAGCCAGGCTATCAACATGACCTTCACAGAATCCAGTACATACATGTAGCTATCTTGTGTAATGGCTGCGGGATTTTAGCTGTTCCACATCATGCACGCTGCCACTCTTTCAGCTGCGCCCAGTCGTGAATTATCGGTTGCTTCAGCGACAGAGAACGCGATTACTTTCTCATGACATTGATATGATACCTGAGTGGCCCTTTATCACGTCCTTTTCTCTTTTCAAGAATCTTCAATTCGCCTGTTACTCACAGCGCATCACCACTCAGGATCCATTCATTCTAACTTTCATAGAAGCACGAAATCAACATCCAGTGGAGCTATCGCGCCATTAATTCGACCAGTCGACATCAATCTGCCATATATATATATGCGTATAACGCTCCTACGATTCCTTTATGACGATTAGAGAGAAAATTGTGTTTAATATGCGCATTACAAGGGTTGAAAGATGAGCGAAAAAGCCCGGTGACTCCTTCCGTCGAACAATATTCATCCTCCCGTTAACGATAGTAGCGGGCTGATGTTTAAATCAAAGCGACAGGGCAGCGCTCCCCCCCCCATCCCCCCTAGTGAGCGAGGTGACCAACTAAACCTTGGCCCGTGATATCAATTAACGGTGAGTATGGGGTCCAGAAGAGACGACGCCAACCGAGCGTGGATTGCTGATATTATTCGTACCGGGTATCTCGAACACGCTTAAATTTCTCTTGCGTGCGATAAAAAGCAAAGCTGAAAGCGAGACATGAAGTCGAATCAGAGTGTGACAAACGTTACCCTCTCTGCCAAACATACATGATACTAGTCTATTAATATCACAAATATGGGATGAACATTGGCAAGGCTTGACAATGCTTGGAGATAGATAAGGATTGTGTCACTGCGAGATTCCAGGGTTAGGTTTCGGGGAAGTGATGCTCTGTCGGCTGTACTTAGCTATATCAGAAAGAGATTAACGGATATCGGGATGCCTTTCTTGCTTTTTATTTGGGGTTCCTGGCGGAAAAATTATATGCGCTATCGAATACCAATCATAAAACGTTATCTAGGCATGCGAGATGGTGTGTTGATGAGGATCTGAGCGCCACAGGCCACAATGAGCCTTAGAGTAAGTTACGTCAAGAGATCCCAAAATGGTCAATCGGGACCGTTTTGGGATACCCTGCTTTTATCAACTAAGGCTGGACACAGTTTTGAAAACAAGTTTAGACGGCACTTCGAGCAATCGGTCGAAATCAAAGCCAACTAGATGCTCTCTTTTATTAAACCCGATAACGGTATCAGAATATGGGGCTTCGGTTTTCTAGAAATGTAATTGCGGTCGCCCCAGTATAGATTGGGAAGGAACTTGAGGGCTTGAGCAGGTCGTTGGGGGAAATATTACATACTTATCTATAGATGAGTAATTTGTGATACTGGGACCCTCCGGAAGTGGTCTGGGCGGGATAAACTCCTCAAGCTCTGTTCAGGTAATGCCAATGCAATCATACATACCATTGCCTTTCGATTGGGCAAAGTTCTCTTAAAGCTACTTGGCGAAAGTAAACCCTGCGAGTGAGGTACAACTATCTGCCCCACCCGAGCTCGACGCCTTTGATCTGGAAGCCCGGGTTGGTCAGAGAAGCTCCCTTTTCTGCTGATAATCTGACCTCTACGATGAATTTAAATTATCTGGGGAAACATACATAACCTAAGGCTATATAGTATCGAAGCTTATAACCGACCTACAAGGAGCAAAGTTAAAGCCAATACTACATGTAGCTGTGATAAAACAACCATTCATTTCTACGAAAAGCGTAACATGGAGCAGGCCAAGAAACAATTTTATATGATCGAAATGGGCAGTAAATATTTTTCCTTTCCAGAACTAAACTAGAGTACTTATACCAGTAAAAATTACCAAAGGGTATATATCCAGTATTGGTAGTGATATTCGGGCGGGAGAGTTCCATACAAAGTTTAGCTGATTTTGGTACGTACTGGTATCTGATTGGTACAGCATTTGGGTCTTGCATCCTGCTGATAATGCTATAGCCCTAGCCATAGTGCTTGAAGGTAAAGTAGATAGTTACGATGGATACAATATTCACTGGTACCTTGTATACTTTCTTGGAGGTGGCGATATTAGATACGTAAGTGAAAGATATCTTGATTTCCTAGAATAGCAGGGTTGACGTAGACGAATACGCAAATTCGTTTGATGGTACTTCCCGTGAATCAAGATTTGAGCTGCAGGG
Organism: Gyromitra esculenta; assembly: GCA_038503075.1. Lineage (NCBI taxonomy): Eukaryota > Fungi > Ascomycota > Pezizomycetes > Pezizales > Discinaceae > Gyromitra > Gyromitra esculenta. Next base: position 1,037,124 of record JBCAML010000005.1, read on the forward strand.
GTTCTCTCCGAGTTCAAATCACGGACCTACATTGAGGGGAGCGGATAAATTGGCGCCGGAGCAAACCAGACTTTCTTATCAGCAAGAGCTTGACCTGGACCACAGGGCATCCAAGCGTAATCGGTAGGGTGTGAAGATTGTAATGGCTATGAGCATCCCAAAACGAAGTAGTTCCATTGCCGCCTGCAGGAACCATTGACTGTGGTTGTAGAAGAGAGACGAAAAGATTTATGCTCTTACCCTAATAGCTTATGTACTCTGCTAGTCTTCAATCTCCGGGAGGCAGGGATAGTTTCTCAAAGCGAGCCGTTTTTGCATGGCGGCTTGATCGTTTCACGAATCGCGATCTTACGAGCAAATGTGTACGTTGTCGTTGTTGTCGTTGAGACTGCTTTCCTAGGTGTTTTTTTTTTCCTTTATCGTTTCAACTTTCCAACTCGTCTGATCCATGTCACAAGTTCCGAATCAGTATAGATACACATGGTTCCCATCATTGGATTCGGAAAGGTGTGCTACCGCAAGTGGAATTCTATTTACTCCCGAGTTTTTATGAAACACGATATTTCTGAATCAGTTTTCTGTTTAAAGATTGCGCGTCTCACCTAAATCTCAAGGTCCTGGGTTTTGCCACGGACACGTCTTCACGACTTGCTTGATGCCCTCGATGATTGGAGAGCGAAGCGGCGAGTGCGGCGGCTGCTGCTGCTGGAGTAGCTACAGCCTACCAGGGTGTGCGGTCAATCAAGTGTCATCAAGCCAGCCCTGGTTGTGCGGTTCCGTGCATCAATCCGTGGTGCCCTTGTCTGCCGTCGCTCGGCTGATTTTTCCGATTGACTGGTTCGTTTGCGCACATCCAGTAGAAGCTGCCCCTTTCCCATTGCCATTCCCTGAATAGATGGTTTGATAGGTACTAGATATTCTATACAGCTCGCTATCGTCATCATTCTATTATGCTCTGCTAGTGTTCCAGATTTCCTTGTTTTCCCGTCTCTATCTTTCTCTCTTCCCTTCTAAATATCTCTTCTGATTCCCCCCGCAACTGTCCATTCTTTCTTCCCTTTCTTCCCTCCCCTCTTTCCCTTTTTATTCCCATCCGTACCGTTCGCTCGCTCGCTTATTTGTTTGGCACTTTCTTTCCAAACCTTATTCCAGCCAATCCCGGCTATCACTTGTACAAGTACATTCGTTTTCAACGACAGCGGCGAATCTCCCCAAAACCGTTATTTATTACTAAAGGAGGAGAAAGAAATTATAAATAATGTCAAAAGGAAGTCCATCAAAGCCTGCCAGCCCAGGTGTTGCTGCGAAGAATATAGCGCAGTCAGAATCGAAGGCTATCAAGAAGGAGAGAAGCTTCCGGTCCCTCTTTTCCTTCTTTAAATCTTCGAAAAATGGCAGGAAGCCCTCCAGTCTGTCCAAGTCATCTCGTTATCCAAATAATAAGCCTGCCACAAAAGCACTAGGCCTCTCTACCGCCTCGTTGCCAGCCCAAACCTCCAAGGAGGATAGTGAGGGTGATGGAAACTCGGATGGTGATTTCCCTCGAACAACTGGCCACTGGCACTCAACAACCTCTCTTCCCTCTCAGGTTCGACCACCTTTCGCTCGCCATTCACCGACATCTTCGTCTTCTTCAGCCTCTTCGTTCGAATTTCCGTCTGATGCATCTACTACCACAACATCACCTTCCAATTCATCACCCTCAGTTTTGATAAAGTCGGGATCTTCGGCTTCTATAGTTACCATGGGTTTAGTGGCATCTGGTGTTAGCCCTCCCTTGATGGAACACAATTGTCCGTCAGGCCAAGCATCCGCAAAGCCACTTAAAATGTCAAAACCCGTGAAAAGAGCCACGGAAAACTACCAGAAACAACCATCACCGTTATCGAGCGTCATGGACGCCCAGTCGCCATATACCTTTCCTGTTCCACCTCAAATATCTACCCATGAGAGCCAAATCAAGCGAAGAAGCTCCCTAGGCAACTTCTTACTCCGCAGAAGCCAGTCTCATCCAGATCTTGCGGATCTTACCCAAGAAGACCTTCCTCCACTTCCTCCTATGCCAGCGTCAGCGCCTACTTCACGACCAACATCTTCCTCCTCTCTTGCGCGCGCAAAAACCTTTCGTAGAAGATCTACTGATTCTCGAAAGGATGGTGGCGGTTACACCGACCAGGAAAAAATAGAACGGATTTCGATTCTAGGAGCGGACCCAGCCGGATATGGATACTATCTTTATCCCAGAGCACAAAAGGACACTTCTAATAACCAACGGAACGGCATGGGATCTCTCCCCGGTAAGCGTGGGAGGTCCGGCTATGTCGATGGCTGTAACAATGGTAACTTGGGGGAATCAGGGTCTGAAGGACCCGGAGGTGGCCGTGGTGGTACCGGAGCGCCAAGTGGTAGGGCTTGGAAAGATTCAAGGGGTCGTGGTTTCCGAAGGACTGTCGCGCAGCAAGCGATCCCGGAAGAAGCAGGCGATACATTCGACTCAGAAAGTACGAGCTCGCAGTCAATCGGCCCTAACAGACGGCACTCTGATGGAGTTACCTTTGGCTCAGAGTATTCGCGGCAAAACTCGACCTCGTCGGGGTCTGCGCCTTCGGTTTCGACTACAACTGAAAATCAAACGACAGTTAATAAAGAAACATCCTGGGACGAGAAGGGGGAAGGTAAACCAACCCGTCACAACAGTTGGGATTCTGCAGAGAATTATAAACTGGTGCAGGAATTGTCATCATTACAAGTTCCTTATGTTCAAAGAAATGTACCACAGGACGAGGATCGGGACACCGAAGCGGTATTGAGGAAGTTGCAGCTGGGAGCGCAGAGGGCTATAGATGCTGCTGATCCTGCAGCCGAGGGATTCGATGAGAAGCCAACCAACTTTTCGCACCCGAATATTGCGGGCTTTGGCGAACAATCAAAAGTGGTTGAGGATAGAGACGGTCTGCCTATGATTAGAATTAACGTGACTGAGGCTTGAGTGAAGGGTAGAGGATTCTGTGGGTGGGGTTATGGTTTGGTTATTTAGGATATTACGACTTTCACTGTGAGATTACTGTTCTGAAAAGCATGGGACTTTTTTTTTTTGATTACATGGTCTGGTATATGGCCAATGGATGTGGGGTTATGGGAAAAAAAGATAGAGGAAGAACAAGGCAATGCCCCGGAGTTTTCTTTCGAGTTTTTTATTTTTATTCTTGTATACCCTTTCTGCACATATGGTTTTTTATTCCACTTTTCATTTCACGGGCCTGCGGTTGAGCTTTTCGTGAACTTTTTGCATCAGACTTTTTGTTTCTTTAGCACAGTTCTTTTTTTTTCCTTCTCCATTTTTCTGGAAACGGGTGGTGGCTTTTTCTCTGCGATTGCAATTGTAGGTGTTGGCGGGCAGCGGCGTTTCTATACAAGGCGTACCCCCCCTTTTTATCAGCGATGATAAGTATTTAATTTTGCATGTCTTTTCTCTCCCTTTTATAGTCCGGGCAGGGAGGATACTAGAATTCGGATAGGGGTCGGAAATTTACCCGTGCATTTAACGACCATTTTCGTTTAAAGTGGGCGAGCGAGTGATATGCTGTGCAGAGTCTTGCACGTTGGTGAATTCTCAATTCTGTGTTGATTCGGTACCTTAATAAGATAAGTGTGATACCCTGCCTGAGTGACGTTAAGTGAACCATTATTACCGCGGCTACTTCAGAAAACGTTCGTTCGCGAAACTTCTCGCGAAAATCGGATGAATTGACCGGAGGATAAGTGGCTTCGCTGTTCATTTCGCTTCACCGGCAGCTACTGAGCGGAAGGCTTGATCGTAGCGGATGAATACGATGATAACCACACCAAGGTGTGTGTACACATTGTATCGGAAATGGTCAGATGAACTTGTCGGGGAGAGCACCTAGGGCAAAAGAAAAGCCTTCCACTAATTCATAACCCTGGGCGCTCTCACTGATTTTCTGGCTATAGGGCTTAATTCATTCGCGGCAGACCAAGAGTGTAATGATCGGTAATATTGCCTTCATCTTAGCTTTGAGCCTCGCTTGAACAGAGCAACAATCAGGCACATGGCCATAGCGTGGAGCTTAAGCCTGAGCAAGGCTTTGATGTTGAGTTATGCATATTTTCCTGCGCATGATGGTCCAGTCGGGCTGCTTGATTGATGTTGGGGACGCATTCTGTGCATCGTGGGAGCAGGTGGGTTGTGAAGGTAGATAAGCAAAAGTTGGCATCGTGACTTGGAGTAATATGGTGGGGAGTATATGTGGGCGATCTGAATCCTGATCGCAGCCTCGCTGAGATGCGGCTGTGGGTGGTTGAAAAATGTGAATTCAGTAGAGAAGTGGTTAAAGCCGAAAGAGACAATAGCGCCGTTGGGAATCTCCAGTCGATGGGGAGGGGTGTGGCTCATCGATGATAAAGATGGATGGGGGTCCTTTTTTCTGGTGCAAATTTGGTGGGGTGCATTTGGCTTTTGGTTCAACTAAGGGGAGGGGTTGGGGTTGGGGGGTTCGCTGCCCCGTTACTATTGACGGGGAGGAGTTCGCGAAGGCGGGGTTGTTTGAATAACAACCGCCGTCTGTCTCGCTGCCTTTCTGCGAGTGTTGAGACTGTTGGTACCGTATCAACATACTCGAGAGTACATGTACGGGATTGAAGGCAAGCCCGATCGGCAAGAGTGCAGGATGTAGATGGGAGTAGAATATTGGTACTCGCCTCAGTGGTGGATGAATCTGTATTGTTGTACGATTTCTCACGCAACCCCCCTCGATGTCTCCTCCTATAACCCCCTCCTCCAACCGTTTCCCCCCACCCTGCTTGCTAGTGCTTGCTTGCAAAGGGGAGGGAGGGGTGTACGCAGTGAGAACCAGCAAGGGACAAGTTATCCATGCTTCGGGCCAGAACCCGCAGGAAAAAAGAAGTTGATGGAACCGATGCCCTGTTTGTCCTATTTCTTTTTTCCAGCAGAATGGATCAATTGCAGCACCCTCAACGTTCCTCGTGCTCTCTCCCACTTTCTCGCCGTTCCCTATTTTCACAGGTCCCAGTGGATTCACAGTTCTGCTCTGAAGCAGCTTGCTATTTATTTCCATCCCTGCCGGGCTGCGTACGCGTCTGTCCTATATCCTAAGCTGATCCCACTTCCCACTTCCTCCAGCTTTCTCTGGCTCGCCCGCGCCAACATCCATTCACTTCTCCGCAGTAGCCAGACCCCCCTCCTTCCGGCGACTTGTGATATGGATCGTAAAAAGCATGCCCCCTCCACATCCCATCCACCTCTACCCCCCCTTCCATTCTCCCGTTTTTACTTGTTATCTATCCCTGCTTAGCTAGTTGGTCCTTCTTGTTTTGTTCTTTTATTCCCTTTCGTTCGTTCACCGGCCAGAAGCTATGTTGGTCCAAAGCGGCCAGGCCATCAACAAACGACGATAGAGCGATCGGCATCGTAGGAATAAAAAAATTAAAGGTCATCCCCTCGTGCGTCTCTCTTCTTGTGGACGCGCATATGTATGCACATGTAGAGTACCTACCTCTTATATCCACGCATCGATAGAAGAAGAGGCTCTTCTTCTTCCTTCCATCTGGTCTGGTTTTTGTGTCATTTGACGATCCAAGCCTCCCCTCCCTCTGGCCGAGCTATCATCCCCGCAGTCGTTCCGGGGGAGGGGGGGTAGGCAACAAAGAGGACGCGGAAAAGCTAGCTAGTGCCTAGTCCAAACACCCCCCCTTCTGCAACACAACCCCCCCCTCCGGTGCGGTCTGCTCCACCCACCCCCGGGAGCTCTGTTCTAGGTATGTGAGTGGTGTGTGGTGCTCGTGCTGGTGGAGTGTGCGGGTGTGGGCGGGTGTGGGTGTGTGTGCACAGTGCAGTTTGGGAAACAGCTAAAAAGGAGAGGGGAATCGTCTACCAGAGCAAGAGGAGAGACTGCTAGACTATTTCACTACTACCTTTACTGCAATATTATCCTTCCCTATTTTCCACCCTTTATTTTTCGCTTTCTCCGTCTTGCACTCTCTATTTATCTATCCTGGTGGAGTTGCTTCTGCTGGGCATACACAACCCCACGAGAACCTTTTTTTATCGATACTGTGACCAGGCACGTTGTACGTCATTCTTCGAAAAGCCAAAAAAAAAACTGCTACCACCCCAAACGCGTCTCACCAAAACCGAAAACTTCGCTCACCCACTCCGTCACGAAGCCTTACACACTAACTTGTATTTCAACAACACCTCCCACTATCGCTATCACAGCCACCCCCACCCCCTTCAATTTATCTCACCTCTAGCAAACCTTTTTGCTGTTCGACACCACCGCTACCTGTTCCTTCTCCGGTGTCAACCCGAAAGGTTAAAACTGAATAGGCCTCACCTCATTTTCAAAACTGATTCTGCGTACTGGTTTAAGGCTCTACGGCTGCCGCACACGATCTAGTTCTTTAACTTACAGATACTCATTCTTTAGTATTGGAGGGGGACCTAAACTCCTCAAATCTTTCGAAGTGGCTTCCCCGTCGGTCCACGCCGTCCTAGCCCATGAAGGGCCTAAGAGAAAAAGAGCTGGCGAGTTGAAGTACTACGCGGTTCGGTCAGGGTTCAATCCTGGCATCTACACGAGCTGGGGTGAGTGCATGGAGCAGATCAAGGGGTTTAAGGGAGCAAAGTGTATGTAGCTTTTAAAGTTCTCATTGCTTGCTTGTCCATCGTTACTCCTTTGACTAGCACGCTAAAATCATGTAGTCAAATCTTTCCCATCGGAGGAGGAGGCCAGGCTATTCCTCTCGGGTACAGATCCCTCGCTGGATCCCGCTTCATCCTCATATACAGCCAAGTTTTATGGTGTCCGTAGTGGCAAGACTCCTGGCATATACACCGACTGGGCTTCAGCCGAGCAGCAGGTTGTCGGAGTTCAGAAACCGAAGGTCCGATGTTTTGCTACGCGCGAAGAAGCTGAAGCCTTTGTTAATGGTAGTTCGGGGAGTAGTGAGGGATCACCAGTTAGCATTGATAAGCGCAAGCGACCTGCTAGGAATGGGGCCGGAGAGGGTACAAAGGCTTATAGCAGGGACGGCTCTTCCTCAGACCAGGAAATCCCCCCATCACCAAAGAAGAGGAAGGTTGGGGGGGACGAGCTATCCCAGGGGGAGAGCGTTTCGCCTATAGAGCAACTACAACAGCAACAACCTATTGAATTTCCACCGCATGAAGAAAAAAAAGAAGATAAGGATGAGGGTTTCCCCACCTTCGAGGAGGTTGTCGAGCGAAAAAAACCAAAGCCGAGGGTGACCGCGAAGAAGAATGCAATACTTAGAATATACACCGATGGTAGCGCTCTCGGAAACGGAAGAGACGCAGCTATGGCTGGCGTGGGCGTATGGTTCGGGGATCGGGACGTTAGGTGGATACCTATTTCTTTGAGTTTCCAACGCGCATACTTACTAACACTAAAGCTCTAGAAACATTTCTGAACCCCTTGTAGGTCCCCGTCAGACAAACCAGAGAGCGGAGCTTACCGCAATCCTCCGTGCCATTAATGTCGCTCCGCTACACCGCGAGGTACTTATTTATACCGATTCTAAATATGCAATCAATTGTGTTACTGTTTGGCACATAAACTGGATCAAGAACAATTGGATCACCAGCGTCGGAAGGCCTGTAGAGAATCAGGATTTGATTGAAAAGATCCTCGAAAAAGTCAAGGAGAGAGAAGTGCACGGTAGCAAGACGAGGTTTGAGTGGGTACAAGGCCATACCGGGAATAACGACGGCAACTCTCAAGCCGATAAGCTAGCGGTTGAGGGTGCGAGGATGGCGAGAGCTTTAAGTAAGATTTAGCTTCGTGGATGGGGAAGGAAGGGAATGAGAGAGCAGTCCCTCGGTTTCGGTGGTTAAGGTTCATCACGACTTTCATTGTTAATTTTCGTTTGTTCTTTCCTGGATTTCATTCCTACCATATTCGAGGCTATGGCTTTACCAGTCAGGGGTAGAAAAAACTTGAAAACCAGAAAAAAAGGGGATGGAGTGAGAGTATTAAGATTCGTGGTGTGTGATGGGAAACAAAATGGGCGGCTTTTTGATATTTTATGCGCGGTTTACACTTTATATTACTTTTCGGCTTGCTCGTATCATTTTCTCTGTCTGTTTGTGGGTCAGGCTCTTTTTATTTTATTCTTGTTTATCTTTTCTTCTATCCCTTCCGAGCTTTCGGATTCTGATCTCTATCTATACGGGATTCTCTTTTTTATTCATCCCCCTTTCTCTTTGCTGTTTTTTTGGCTCGTCTTAAGAATATTTGGGAGTTTGTTCGCCACGTTTCTAGGGCTTTGATTCTAGGATAGGGACGGCTAGGCCATTGGTATGCTGAGATGTCGAGTATGTGGTAGAAGATGGATGGGCTGATAGTAAAATGACCTATCATAGGCAAGATCATTTCTAGTTGGCGAATTGACGTCGAGGAAAAATTACTAACATCTACACTTACAATTGGCCAATGTCTCTCTCTTCCCCAAAGATCGGGGCTCTGGTTTGTCTGGATTGGGTTTGGAGGGTTCCAATGGATGGGTTGCGTGTTTCGCGTACCTGCCGGCGCAATGCAAATCTGTGCATGTGGGTGCGTGTATATCAGATGAAATGAAGAGATTCGAAAGAAACATGGAACCAAATATGTTTATTCTCGTTCCCCATCATATCGTATCTCGGGGAAACAGTATCGAGATGTGCTTGTGAGGATTTCTAAGGATTTCTGGTCCCAAGAAAAGCAAAAAAAAAAAACAAAGGGCTCAAGTCCATGCACGATATAACCTGACAGCGAAAGAAACAAGCATTCCGTCTATTTGTTTTGTTTTGCTTTTTTTCGGGGTTTTTTGGACTTAACTTCGGTACAGCAAACAAGTGTAAACAACTCTTGTTAGTGCTTCTGGGATCAATGTTTGACGTGCGTCTCGTTTAGCTATCCTTGAGTCTCTCCAGCCAACGAACTCCGGAGCTTTCGGTGTTCAATAAGCGATGAGATGGAACGGGTGGTTTGCCGTTATTTTATGTCTTTCTTGGAATCACACCGGGGCGGAAACAAAAAGCAAGGGAAAATCGGTTGAACATGCATATGCACGAAGGCACGTGATGGCTATTGGTTCAGGGATACCCCGCCATCTGTCTGCCGCGACAAGACATGAATCCATCAATGCGAATCGGGCTCCCGCCGAAGCATCGTGACGGCTTTAGGATCCCCCGCGCCGCTGAAAAACAAAATCGAAACAAAACAAAACATTATAATCATGCTAAAATGCTGCGTTACAGATATATACGGAAATACTCGTACCACTCAGATAAATATGACGAATGAATAAGTGCCTGGGGAAAAAAAACATCTAACTCCGTAGCGAAAAAGAAAAAGAAAAAGAAAAAGAAAAAAAGCTCCCATATATAGAAAACAGAAAAACCTAAGCCAACTGTGAGGGATGCTGAGGTAGATACTCCCTGAGAATAGATCTACAGTAGTACAAGTGTTCCATGAGATGTAACGGAGGTAACGAAAAAAGAGAAAGGATGATAAAACTGAACGCCTTCCAACTAAAACGCAACTCAACTTCTCCGCTGTTCACCTTAGCCTCCTCCACCTAAACATAGAACGGGGCTTCAAGGTGCGTAGGAACTCCTTAAGATAAAAAAAGTAGATCCACGAACGTAGCGAAGATGAGCATTAAAAAAAGAACAAAATTTAACTATGGTGCCTGTAGAAGAGAAGAGAGGAGTAAATTAAAAGTTAATATGCCTTATTAACCCCCAAAGATTAATCAAGCCTTCCCATCAAATGCATCCTGGAGGCAAAAAAATGTTTCGATTTTTTAATTCTAATTTTTGACCTTCACAACAAGGCCTTCCTCGTTAGTGAGTTGGCTGTTTGGAATTTGGTCGAACCACTCAGTCTCAGAGTTGTACTGATAGGAGCTGAATTGAGTGCCATATGGTTTCTATTATGAAATTTGTGTTAGAGCGCTTGTAGAGGAGCCAACAAAACGGAGTAGGATTTGTCACCTACCGGTTTAAGACCATATAACCTTCCCAAGGGTACATCTAATTTAGCAACATCCTTCCTATCTAAACCGAGGAAGTAGGCAAGGAGGACTCTGGCAACCACTCTATGGCCAATCAATAATACATGATCTGTCATACGTTCCACTTCCACAATGACCGCACGAAGGCGATTGATCACATCAAGATATGATTCTCCTCCAGCTCCTGGGTAACGATAGTGAAGTTTGTCAGCTTTACGAAGCTCATATTGCTCAGGCCATGTCGATTTGATATCTGCATAACTGGAAAAGCGTTAGTAAGAGGGTAGCAGATTAAGGAAGTTATGGAAATGACATACGTTAACCCTTCAGCCACTCCTGCACTAAGCTCATTGAGCATGCGCATTTGTTTAATATCAAATTCCTCATCGTCAAAGAACTGAGCTGTTGAGATACTCCTCTGGAGCATTGATGTCCAAACACAGAAGTTTTTTTCAGCGGGTTTACCATCCTCATCTGTTGAATCACCAGTAGAGTATTCTGGATTAGGAGGGGTCGTGTCACCGGGGCGTGGAGGCATGTGGGATGATTCATCATGTTTCTGCAGCTGATGCTCTCTAAAGAGCTTGCGTTGGTCTGTCCGGAAACACCGTTAGTTTCATGGAGTATAAGAACGGCGCTTTGAAGGAAACTATCAAACCTACATTCCATAAAGGAAGCCAAAGCGCGAGCATATTTCTTCCCTTCTTCACTTAGCGGAGCATCCCCTCCAATTTTACCAAGAACATTGTCGTTAGATTCCCCCTAAGGTTAATATGGTTATTAGTGCTAACCCCCCCCCAAGAGAGACGATACAAATCAAGCCATAAGGATCAGGACTTACATGGCGGGTAATCCAAATTTGGCGATGAGCAAGATTAAAATTCAACAGAAAGTACACAGTCTGGGCACCAAGAAAACCTTTGACTTGGTGGGTGACAACTTTGCGCCCAACATCGATCATCTAAATAGATCATAGATTATGAGCTAATGCATTTCTGGGAATATATAAATTAGATACTTGCCTTAATATATTGCATACCAGCTTTCTCCTCGAAATCACCAAGTGTAACATAGTTCTTCTCATAGATAGCCACTAGATGTAAAAAAATCAATTTGATACTTAAAACGTGTGGGGTTTGAAATATGTACCTCGTTTCTTAAAGTCGGCCAACGCTTTTACTGGATCTTGCCCTTTATAATCCGGCCCACTCAATTTTAAGCGCATGTTGGCTTCGAGAAGCTGCTGATCATGGCATTCGCTCTCCAAAAACAGCACACCAAGTTCCTTTCCCGCAACTTCCCTCACTCTATCAACAATGGCCTGCCTTCGCTCCCTAGTTGAGTTTGTGGCATCAAGGATTCCAACAGAGCCATGATGCAAGACGTAATCAAGAAGCTCGTCGAGAGTTTCTATTGCAACCTTTTCTCTAAGTTCTGCAGCAGCTTTATTGGCTGGATCGAAGAAAGCCGCTGACTGATCAAGTCCTCCGGCGATGTCGCTAATATTTGAATCTGTGCGTTTATGACCACGGTTAGGAGGCGAAGGGAATGAAGTATTTGACAACTTGAGTAAGTTTGCTGCCGTAACCGGTTTTGCTGTGGGCGCTAAGCTGTCTGGAGCCCCAGCAGCAAGCCTACGCCTCCTACCAACATTGAAAATCTCGGTATCATGTTGGAGCCAATTGAGGTATCTAGCCACTTTCTTCGTAATATAACTCTTGCCTCTAGCGGGAAGGCCAACCATCACGATAACGAGCTTCGCACCAACATCGCGGTTTGCGATGCGGCCGTCGGGTGAAACTTTAGATTTAGTAAGGCCTGGAATGTCCAGGGTCGTGGCACGGCTAAAAAAATATCGCCGAAATTATTGGCACATTCAATAGCGGAAAAGGGTAAAGAAATTACTTACATCCTTGGAGAATTTGGAGCAGTGGCAGCCGGGGTGTCTGATAAATTGTTCGACGTACCACTAGCCATTGAAGTCGGAGGAGGAGCTAAATGGTCTCCCTCACGTCCAACCCCGTCCCGGCCAGCTGAGCTAGTTCGAGACATGCCAGGTGTGCTCATTACAGATTTTGCGATGGATGAGTGCTGTGTCTGTTTAAGCGGGCTCGGAGTCGGAGCCGAAGCTATAGTAGAGTAGAGTGTAGAATGACCCATAGGAGGGGATGCGGAAGTGATGATTGGGAGTGCAGGGCCACCGCCTACATCAAGTAGGGGAAGATCTTCAGAGACATCGGAGATAGAGAGATTGCTGAGATTACTAGGAGAGCGGTGGGAGCTACGATGGAACCTGGGTGACGGAGGGGGTATTTTAGGGGAGTGAGGAGTCGTCTGTGCAGCAGAGTGCGCAGACGGAGCCATTGTAGGAGCGATAGATGACAGTAGCGAGGGGGGAAGTGGGGAAGATGGGATGAATTCTGAGACAAGTGGGGGGGAGGTTGATGGAGGGAATGTAAAGCAAAAGAATCTGCTAGATGAGGAAGATAGGAGGATTCTGGTGGTGATGATGATGATGGTGATGATGGTGATGATGGTGATGAGAGAAGGCTTTGCTTGAACAACAGAAGTGGCTGGAGAGCAAGGGTGAAGAAATTAATATAAAGATGTTGTGACTCTTCTGTAGCCCAAGTAGGAAGCCTCGCCTGTTCGCAGTCTACTGATACAAGACGCACGCATCCACCGCCGTTACAACACAGCCCTTGCAATAGTGTACTTACATCCGCCGTGTACGCCATGTCGCTGTGCCATGCGACGTGCTGTTGTGTGACCAAACACCAGTCCCCCTCTCGGAATCACCCCAGCAGCAGCAGAGTGAGAGAAAAAATTCCGTGTGGCCAGCAGCCCCTCTTTGCCCAATAGTTTTTCTTGGCTCCCCATCGCGTTTGGTTCAAACACCCGGATACGACTGCTCCTTATCTCCTGTGGATCTTGGATACCATATGTAAGATCTATTTACCCAACCATCATACGTACGCACATGCTTCTGCTTTCTTTATTCTTCTATCATCACTTAGCCTCCTCTTTCTTCGCCTCTCGATCTCGAAAGAAACGGAAGATGGCAAGATGAAATACATAGTGGATAACACGTTTTAGCCTACCGCAAGTAAAACACGTTTTGCTTGTGCCCATGTCGGGTGTGATACAGGCTCAATTGCGTAAAGGAGGCTCAAAATCAAACGGTTTTCTTCCAAATTTTTTCCATTTGCCACACTCGCGAACCAAACCAGATGTCTAGATTCGGACCAGTGTTGGTTTTTCGCACGCGACCGGATATTTATCCGTTATACACTTTGCGTGTGTAGGCTCGTAACTTGTCGCTTAGCAGGGCGACGATTTGTCCGATAAATTGCGAGTTTGAGATTTTTTCTGCCTCGCTCACACGAAAATCTAGTACCAATAATTTAAATCAACATTTTCTCATGCTATGGGGTCGTGAATCCTCAGAGGTTGATGTCAAACTAACGCCATAGTGCTAGCTAATTTTACAACAATACATGCTGATTGAGAATGGCGTTTGGTAATATGGTCTTCGGATCTGGGCATCAAGCAAGACTTTGGCGCTTCCTCGTGGATTTTCCCTACTGCTAAAATCATATCGCATAAAATTTTATGGATGTTTTGAATATCAAAAGAATAAGAATTTTGAACCTGACGAGAAGGAGCCGCATGCAGCGGTTTTAGCATCATGCAAACAAATGTTTCGATTCGAACCCTTGCTACGATCGATAGTGCATACTCATGACAGCATGGTGCAGGGTAAGTCAGACATTCTTGGCGTGCGGTTGAGCCTCAAGCCTTCGCTTGTTCGGTATCGGATTAACTTAAATCCCGGCCTCGCTTATTTGCGCTCATATTTTTTGCCAAGAATCATTGATAGCTTAGACTATGAGTCTGAGTGTATCTATCACGATAGGAGCTAGCATTCATGAAAATAGTACCTAGCCTGGAAATTGAATTCGTCCTCTTTACGAATTTCTTGGCTGATTCACTTGAATAAAGGGGCTCGTACCAACGCCCAGAGTGAGCCTTTCAGCAAAGGCTTGCAGCAAGCAAACAACAACGATTGCTCAAATATCGGTGCGGGTTGACGTATATATATTCAGAGAAAGCATTAAAAGCCTGAACATGCAAGTGCGAGTTGACTAATCAATCTGTCGATATTCTAGGTTCGGGCGAATCAAAAATCGCCGCTAGCAGAAGGTATGTTTAGGTTCTGTATGCTTACCCTGAGTACGTACATAATTGACCATAGGAGAAGGGGCTGCAGCTAGTGGGGCTAAAGTACGTAATAGGTTTAACTTTAATTCTGGGCCTCTGTCCGTCAGACTTTTCCAACACTCTCTATAGTACACTGTAGAAAATTTTTTTACCTTTTCTGGCGAAGTATAGATTGAGGTTTGGCTCAATTGTTTTTAATTACATGTATTCTACCACTGGAAGACATCCCGCCGATATTCTGAAGGCATCAGATCTAGTCTAGAGGTCACCAAACCACGATCTAGAAGAAGTAGCCTGCTTTCAAACAAGCAATCTACCAAATTTTTTTTTTCAAGACTCTTGACTTCACAGCAACCTCTCACTACAGTACAGCACGTGCGCACGCACACTCGACCATCTTGATCCCCGTGACCACAATCCACAATTTTCAGTAATGGACTTGGAGTTTAATAGCAAACTATTATACCGAAGAATGTTATTTGGGACTTGGGTAAAAAATTTCACCTGCTAAGATAACCTAAAAAACCTCAGTCACTTTAGTAACTTCAGGTAGTTATTCAGAATAGTATTTATTTTTACTTGAGCACACGGGTTGGAGGCTTGCTTCTAGATTACTTAGCATCTAAGTCGGTGGCCTCCAGAATATCGACGGGATGTCTTCCACTTCGACTTGCAACATTATAAATTATTGGTAGCGGTAGCGGTTCGGTTCGCTACGCTTTTATTACCTTTAAATATATCTTGCTTGGCTCGCCTTACCGCTTGTGAACAGATTTACGTATCATAATATAATACATCACACTGATGCCTGTACGTATGCCTTATGTACGACTATATCGTTCCGGGGATCCCTCAGGAGATGGTATTTAGGTTGCGTAGCGTTTTATAAGTGGATGCCGTTCTGAAAAAGGTTACTTACAGCACCCTGTCTATTAAATCACCCTGTCTTAACTAACTGGCCCAAAAGATTCTCAAACATGTAGGATGCATCTTGAACAGTCAATAAAATATCTAACAAGGAAACAAGATTCTCAGGGAGCATTTGGCTCACACTCAATCTTGGTTGTCGCCATTTGATTGGCACTTGCTTCTGGTCATCTTTTCGTTGCGACCGTGTAAGTGACCTTTCCCTAGAACGGAACACCTTTGTCTCGTGCCCAGCCTTAACCCGGTATCTAGAGACTCTGTGTTCTTATTGGGAAAGAAGTCATATGACGAAATCGCAGGATATTAATCATCTGGAGAGTATCTCTTGAATCTGACTGATTTGAGAATAGCCTCGGTGGTGAAAATAGTGACCCGATGGTTGACATGTATTTAGAGTGTGGTGTAGGACGATGAGTGATCGTGCTGTAGTTGTGACTGAATTGGTCGTGACAAATGCGTACACTACCGATTAGCTTTTTAAGTGGCTTGAAGCTTTGCTAACTCCAAACACTAGCCTAGGTATACTGTATTCATGTTGCTGACCTTAAAACAAATCACGTGACTGACCTGGCCAATCGAAAACAAATCCTCCTCACAAATCCGGTCACGTGATTTATTTTATAGTTGGCAAAATGAGTGCACTCTGTTTATCTTATGAATATATCATGGTGGAGGTTTGTTAATACGGTTGAATCCCATCGTTGTTACATAGATAATTTAGGCTAGCCACAAATGTTTGAATAATTAATAATCGGTCGTTTTAAGCCGAGGATGGTCGTACCGCCCTTAATTGAATACTAATCAGAGCGATCACCAAACCAGCTAACTGAGAACCGATCAGTAATCCCTCGGCCGGATTTTGATTGTAGGAATTATAGACGAATTAATCATAATATTGAGAACTGTGATTTATAACGGAGAGAATAAGTATAAAAAGAAGTACTTCTCCCGATAATACCAACTCAAACCTATAAACCGAACAGTATTCAACAACCTTGTTACGCAAAAGCCTTGTCTTTCTACCTCTATCACAAATCTATAGACTTTAATGTCTTCTCAAAAACTTATCCTTATCATTGGAGGGACGGGTGCACAAGGGATACCTGTTATAGAGTGTAATAATATTGGGAAACTCCAGGAACAATTACAAGAGTAGACATGTTAACTTTTCGAGTAGCTTTGACCAAAGATGGCAAATACGCGATCAGGGTTTTAACTCGCGATGCTTCTCACTCTCGTGGTTCCGAGCTTGCTTCTCTTCCGAACGTTACCTTTCACGTTGGAGATCCACATAACGAGGCAGACCTCCACGAAGCTTTTAGAGGAGTGGACTATGCTTATATCAATCTCAACGGCTTTGCTATTGGAGAGAAGGCTGAGGTCTTTTGGGGTATAAGAACCTTTGAGATTGCTAGAACAATGGGCTGTAAATGGTTCGTTTGGGGGAGTCTGGATTATGGTCTCAAGAAAGGAGGATATGATGAAAAGTATCGTTGTGGCCATTATGATGGGAAAGGAAGGGTAGCAGGTGTGTGACTCATGATTGGTTAGAAGAAGGTTGCTTGTCAATGTGCTGGCGATGAAAACTCACTTGAAATGCAGAATGGATTCAGCACCAGGGAACAGAGCCTATGGCATGGTCGATCCTCACAAGCGGCCCTTATATGGAGATGCTCAGCGAGTTTCTCAGACCAAAACGAAAGGAGGATGGATCATATTTTTTCGCTGCGCCTCTTGGTAAATATGTTCTTCTATTCGATCATCCTTTAAAGCACAGAAGCTCATGCTTGTGATGTAGGTGATGGTGCTGTTCCTTTCATTCATCTTGAAGATCTTGGGAAATATGCCCGCTGGATCTTTGATCACCCCGAGCGCTCTATCGGGTTAGATCTTGAGATAGCTACGGCGCACGTTGGATACCAGGAGCTCGCCGAGACTTTCACACGAGTGACTGGGAAATCAGCAACTTATGTTCCCCTTACTACAGAGCAGTACTTCAACGCTGCTGGTGGTGGGACGTGGAAGATTGGTCATAGCGCCGCTGACCAAAATGATCCGACTTTACTGACTTTCCGACAAAATTTCGGGGGTTGGTGGCAATTGTATAGAGACTCTGGCGGTAATAAAGGTGTGATCCGTAGGGATTACGCTCTTTTGGACGAAATACTGCCAAGTAGATTGAAGAGCGTGGAAGAATGGATGAAGAAGGCTGAGTATACAGGGGATCGACTCGTCATTCTGAAGGACTGGCAAGACAAGAAGGTGCCTGGGCAATGAGGGGAGCAGTTAGCCAAACGTATTTAAGTAAATACTCTAGGGATTATAAGCATACACATACACTAAAAAATAAAGTTGAATTATCTTTGTTTTGATACTGCACTACATGTACAACGTCATCCTAGCATTGCTAAACCAATGACATCGTTCATCACAATCATCATCATCCTGAAATTTTTCTGTTAAACATTAAGCTTGTACAGTTGCGTCCAGCAAGACCCTGCGGTTTTTGGAGTACCACAACGCGATGAGACAACATGGAATTCAACTAAAGAACTAGCTATTATAATGTTCTCTTCTTGTGAAGCAATAAAACCGCAGAGACTTGTTGGACGCAACTGTACACATGTTTAGTCCTGGCCTAGCACTTTGCTGCTGCTGCTGCTGCGGATATTGTAGGCTGGAATGGGAACGAGCCTAGTTAACTAATATATCTACTGAGATACAAATACTGCTTCTTAACTATAAAAACCCTATGGTAGATCCCGTACTGTCAAGAAACGAGCTGAGGAAAGTTAAAAATAGTTGTTGTATTTCTTGTGTGTCATTCTAGATCTGGGTTGTGTTATTTTAATTATATCACACGATATGCGTTATTCTGCATGTTCGTCGCTATTATTATTTGCTATAGGTGTACGTAGTTAGGTTACGAAAAATGCGCTTTTAGAGAATTTTACGATTTAATTCATAATGTAGAAAATGCTGTGGATTATTAAAAATAGATAAAGAGTACATACAAATATCCATTTTTACAGCCCGTTATATACATAATCTCGATGCGAATTACACACCCTACTATACGCGAGTATATCAGTATTACTACACGTAGTTGTTAGTACTCGTTGCTGCACATGTGCGCGTGCATAGATACAGATAACCTAGATGTCCCTCCAATAATAGTTGTACGAGTGGTTATATAAAACGTTGCCCGAACTCACCATTGGTAGAACAGCTTTACAATGTTATTAATAGTTCGAGTATTCTAGATCTCATGCTATGTAAAGGTTGGGAATCCTGCTATGTTTTTTGGGTCGAGAGAAATCTTCTAGATACATAGCCTAAGTAGGGCATGACAATGATTACGAGAGCCCTATGATTTAATTATGGGTGGGATGTGATTTATTAAATTTAAGCCCGAGGAGTCACTCATGAATTACCGATGTGATCTCAGAGACTGAAATGTTAATGTCCCACTTTGTTATCGCATCAGATTTTGTCGTGATCTTGCCTGTGGTTGTGGTAATCAATAGTGTGGCCACCAAAACCTGGCTGGGATAAACTCAGGAGGAAAAAACGTTGAGAACCAAACGCCCTAATCAAAATACAAGTGAGTTTTGAAGGGGAACTACGCTTTGGGCTCAACAGAGTTCATACGTCACCAAAATTCTATATCAACCTTCGTACAAAAGGGTGAGTGGTCGCCCATCACTACTGGAAATACCACTAAGGTTTGCACCTCGATACAAGTCTGAAATAGGAAGCTAACTGTGAACCAGTGGAAATCTAGAATCTGGAGAAAACCGAACATTCGTTATCGCCATAGCTGTTATGAAGGCCTTAAAGAATGTCTTCATATGTACAGACATCCCGACTGCATAGCACTCCACCAGATACCCAACACAAGACACTAAAACGCCTGCTGAATCGAACACTTTACCGCGAAGAAATAAAGAAATCCACCAAAGAGATCAAAACTCGAAGCAAAGATTCTGTCAAGGAAAGTTCTACCCAATTGTCCATCCTGATACGGGATTGTACTAAAACATCAGACAAAAAAACATTGGAAAATGAAAATAGCTTTTTAGGCAGAACCATAAAGAAATTAGACCGGTAAGGATAAAGAGTACTATCGTTGGACAAAAGAAAAAATCAACGCCCCTCAAAAAACAGGGTTCACTAATAGTAAACAAAAACCAAAACTATCCACCACCTACTTCCAACTCGCCACCAACTGCGTTTAAGATCATTGTCCCGAGACGATCGCTAACGCTTGCTGGATCCTGAAAGGCATCTCGGGCAAAAGAAAACATCGTCTTGGACATGGACCATGCCCATGGACCCCAGCTTGTCGCCATCGCAAGTAGAATGATTATCAATATAGGGAGCTGAATATTATTAGCTGACATTCAAAACGCCGGGACTCAGCCAAAGAAGAAAGAAATAATTACCCAGAAAAAGTACAACCGTCTATCATTTTCGATCTTCTTCATTTTCGCAGCATGTGCACGGTACTCCTCTTGCTGCTCTCTAGTTATATCTCGGCCTCCCTTTGCGATCCTTCGTTGCAATTCGTTCATATCAAGCAGAGAAGTGCTTGAAGATGACGGGCTTGCAGTATTTTCGATGATAGTAGGCTCTGAAACCTTCGTGTCATCTACGTCAGGGCCTCTTAACAAAACAGTATCGCCAGCGACGCTTGAAGATGATCCTGGATGAGGGAAGAGTTCTTCATATGGAGGTGGCGCCTGTGGATTGGTGAATAGCTCCCACCACTTGTAATCACCATCCTTCATTTCCTGCTGTGCTGGATTTGGATTTGTACCAGACCATGGTTGGGTGAACGGTGGCATTAACGCGTTGAATTTGGCCATTGGGTTCAGGTTTTGGAAGATGTTTTGGTGGAACTCAGCGGCGGTGGGCATAGCTGGTAGATTCCAATGATTCTGGAAATTCTGGAGACTTGCCGCGAAATTCTCCTTCCAGGCGGCCATCATGGCTGATGGTGATGGTGTAAGCTCTCGAGATGCTGTCGAGTCCGGTCCTGAGGCGACTTGAGCCGCCTCAATTGCTAGCTTTTCCTGAACGGAGATATTTGCCATCGCAGCTGTCGCGGTATCGAGATCGTGAAGACTGCTTCTCCTAGAACGCATCCAGATCTCGCCAGTGTCGGCGTCATCTGTGTCACTGCTGACAGCCTCATCGCTCGTGTTATAAAAGTCGTCAACTCCCATAGGCATTGGACGCCCGCGAATTGATGGATTAGTGCCCGGGAACGAATCCCATAATGAATGTATAGAAGCCGAGCTACTCGCGCGACTCCTCTGAGGACCAAATCTCTGCTCTGAGGTTACAGAGTTGGTACGACTATGGCGCCTTGACGAGGCCGGATCTAACCTTCCGTGTGTCACTTTATAGGCCAGATCTTGCGCTGTCTCGCCATTCTTCGTTTGAATGCTGGCATTTGCCTTGTTGAGAAGGAGCCGTTTAACGATTTCCGGTTTGTTGTGCAGCGCAGCAAAGTGCATCGGCGTGTATCCATTCTTATCACGCAAATTTGGCGAAGCACCTCTTGCTAAGAGAGCCGCAACAAATCTCTGCATTCCAAGAATACAAGCAAGATGAAGCAGTGTCTGACCCGCCTTGTTTCGAAGGTTAAGGCGAGCAGGATGTGGGCTATCGTCTAGGTCTATCGCGTCTAAGCATTTAAGCAAGGTCGCTTCGAGTTCAATCTGTCCAAAGCCACCGAGGCTCTCTTCTCCTGCGAGACGCCGTACAAAGTGTTGCTGGGAACCTCCTCCGCCACTCTCGGAGCCTTGAGTCGAACTTTGGCCAAAATTTGGCCCGCGATTCTCAATGATGCTCCTTGCTATGTCCTGAGCGGTTGCCATTGTGCCATGCATTTTAATCCCAACAATCTGCAGAGCTAATTCCATCAAAGATTTTTCGGTGTCGTCTACATATGTGAACAGCGGGTAATGACCAGGGGCTTTTTGAGAAGGAAGATTCATCAAAGTTACCACTACAGGTCCAGGGGTAGATCGAGGAGGCAGCATGCAGATTAGAGTTGAACTACTGTAGCATAAATTCTGACTTGCAGGAATGTCACCAAACAGAACAGTAAGCCCGCCAACAAACCCTTTCCCCAGAACTGTTACCTCGATTCCGCCACGGGTGGTCCCTTCCCCCGGAATTAGTCGGCTGATCTCTGGAATTAGTGGTGCATCACGTTCAGAATTTCTTTGAGTGATATCAGGTGGGGTTTGTCTTGTTTGATGATGCTGCTGTTGCGGTTGTTGTAGAATGAAAGAACTACGCGGGGAAGGGCTAGTAACAGTACTGGCATATGCTGATCGTGGTGAGGTGAATTGAGACTGATCGATCTGAGACCTGAAATTGTCTATATGCGTCCCATCGAATGAAAATCTTCGTGAATCATTTGTTTCTGGGGGGGTCGAAGGCTCTCGGAATTGAATGGTGCCCGAACTGCCCTGGCCAAAGTTCCCCATCTCATACGGAGATCCAAAAAATTGCTGTTGAGAAGGCACAGTGTGCCCAGATGGCTGAAATGAAGGGGCAGGGCTTTCAAGTTTGGTCATGGCCAAGCTTGCAGGTACTTTTGTCACAGAGTTTATCCTCCGCTTCTTGGTGTGGGGGACCCCTGGCGATGGTCCGAACTGAGGAGACTGCTGTAATACTGTAGAGGGTGGTGGAGACACAGAAGTTCTATTTCGAGTGAATGAAGAATCGAAATGGAGTGAATTTGAGTACTGAGGCGGCTGAGCAATTGAATTTACCTGACCAAAAAATCCTTGTTCGTTGGGTGCAAAAGGATTGGAGTTAGGCTGAAGTGCTGTGTATGCGCCCTGCTGAGAAACTCCAAGTATTTTAATATCTTGCGATCCGGAGGGCATTGTAGGCATCGTGGAATTTGATTTATGATCATCAGTGATCAAGATAGAACTGGTAATCTGTTGGGCGATTATCTCGTCAAGATGATTCTTGACCGTGAAGATAACTCTACAAATTGATTGTTAGAACATTTTAAGAGAGCGGCTGTATCAACCGTGATAAATAAGATTACTAACCTGAATCCTTCCTTTTCACCCTGATGTCGGCAATAACAAGCGAGTCTCATATGAAGTTCAACCATCATACCCCCTTCTAGGCTACCAGGTACCAGGTTTCCATGGTACTGAGATTTCGATATAGGCATCCACTCCCGAATCTCGGTATTATTGAACACCACTGCTCTCTTCGCTTCATCATCTCTCCATTCGTCTTCCTCTTTAATCTTTTTTACCTTCTTCCTGGCTGCCCGCTTCCTTTCTCTTGACATGCATCCCAAGCAAATCTTAACTTCCCCACCATTCAATGGACCCGGCTTCTCCGAACCTGAATTCTCACTGCGTGGGGAATCATCTGAGTCGTCCCCACTTGAACCTTCAGTTACTTCCATTCTCCGCGAAGGCTCCTTTCTGAAAATGGGCTGAAAATCTTCACCGCGTGCACGGGCCAGTGCGTTTTGGAGCCAGTGAGGGTTCCGCATAGCGCTAGAGCAAACGAGATTCGCATGTAATTCCAACATGTCAGATGATTTTATAGCAGGTGGCTTGGCGTATAGTTTCGGTTTTGAAATGGTGTGCCGCGGTAGATGGAGCTTGGTGACGCCAGGTGGGAAAGGAAAAAGGTGAAGCTTTACTGGGATCTGAGTCTCAACGCGGGATTTAGTAGGAATCTGATCAACACTTAAGGTTGACGGAAGATGCATGGAGAAATGAACCCCTGAAGCTGGATGTGATGGCGGTTGCGGTGGTGGGATAACGCATGGGCGTGTCTGGAGCGCTATTGAGGTGGGTCGTTTTTGGTTAACCCGAGGCGGGCCAGCAATCGGCCTAGATTGCTGTGGTTGATTAAAACTATATTGTGGATCCCATTGTCCTATTGGACCTAGATTCGGTGGTGTTGTGAATCTCTGGGCAGCTCTCGAGTCGTCAGGTGAATTTGCATCGTAATACGCAGGCGAGCTAACAGCAGTATGTGATGACTTCATAGGCTGAGCGACATTTCCATCGTCTGACATTTCAAGAAAACTATCATCAAAGCAGATTTGATCCTGACTTCTTTTCCTGCGATTCCCGGTCGCATGCGAGTCCGCTCCCATGCTATTTGCTATGTTCGATTCATGGTCCCCCAAGAGACTCCGTCTAATATGGCCATTGTTGTAACCTGATATCGAACCTAATGGCAAGCGTTGTTGCTGTGGACTGCTAGGATGAGATACTGCTTGGCTCGGGAAAGGAGAAGACGATGCGATTGCTTGATCTGGCACCCCAAGGGCTGCATTATCAAAGTCAAACCACTGGTCAAGTTGGTCAGCAGTTCGGCCACCCCCATTCGAATCCAAAGTCGAGTCCACAAGCTTTGATTCCGGTTTTCTAGAATTTAAAATGCCATCTCGAACTCGAACATCGCCTTGAAAATCACCGGTCATCTCCACATCCCCCCCTGAACCCAGAACAGTCTCCGTTGCGAACGATTCCACCAATGGCTCTAGGCACTTAGATCTTGAACCTGAATCCTCTGAGGTGACAGATCCAGAGGAAGGCGTGAGGGGCTGCTGAGACACGTGAGTGAAGTTGGCGGACTGCGCGAAATGCTCCTCAATATCGTCCAATCGTGTTAAACCGTGTAAAATATCGATAGGGTCTGGAGGTGGAGTCAGGCCTTGCGAGAAGTCGTTAGGCCAGGCTGATTCTGAGGTAACTAATGAACGGCCGAAAATAGGCGAGGAGAGAGACGATGAGTTCGTTGAAGGGGAGTCGGCTGAGGGGCTATTGCTGTTGCTCAATTCCTCGTCGTTCATCACCAGCTAGCTTAAGCACCGATAGAGTGAGGTGCTATTGATTTCGAAAAATATCTGTGGCGAGCTTACCAGTATACCATCAGCAACATTTCTATTTGGGTAATTGACCTCAGCGATGATATCTCTTTTAATCTCTATTGCTGTGGCAGCTAACCCCTCACCTTCAGAAAAAGACACCAGGCAAGTGCAGAAAGCAAGGGGCAAGTGAAGCAGAGCTTACGGAGCCCAACTAACCCTTTCCGAGGGGCTATGGAAATTCGACTAGAGAGCGAGATCTCAGCGTTGCCAGAAAGAAAATTTCGATCGGCAGGGTATTACAGGCTGCAGAGGTTCCAGAGCGCAAGTAACAGCGAGGGTTATTTCGTCCTCTCGGGTCTAGTACGCCGCCACAGCCAACCTCGGAGAAATAGAGAAATAAAGAGGACTGAAGGAAAAAGTCGCGCCGTGTTGCTTGCCGTGAGAAATGAATGTGGGAGTATGGATATAGTCGTAGCGTGGGCGGGGGTGGGTGGGTTTGGAGTTGTCAAAGGGTGCAATGGGCGTCGATGACACTTGGGAGGTGGTTGTCGGTAAATTAGGTGCTTCGCGGCGGACTGCGTCAACAGCAGCACCAGCAATATTTTGGGTAGCACCAAGTTGAAGGTGGTGATGCGCTATGGGACAGTACTAGGGCCTGGGTGACTGGATAACAAGGCCCTGATTCGATGGAGTCCTGACTCGATAGAGTCCTGAGAGTCGTGATTAGAACGGATTTCCGACGATGACGACGAGAGCAGGTCTATCCTCTTTCCAATACAAATCCCAGACAGTTGCCTCCCCTGGTGTAATTCCTACGAAGTTGTATCTGTTCTCCCCTACATAATACATGGAATTGTCTATTTAACCCTGTATCCCTTTTCATGAAGCGTGCCCAGTCTGTCTGCCAGCTAAAAAAAAAACGTTCAGTTTCCGCTCGCGTCACGCCTTCATAATTAGCCCGAGAACTCCCGCCCAAAACTGGCTGCGCCAACCGTCCTTTCGAGCTCGATTTGCAACCAATCCGCCTTGCAAATGGTCGAATTATATACGTATTCCTGGTGGAAAGGCAACTTTTTTTTTTCTAGCAGGGCGAAGCCACTGCGCATCCGGACAACAAAGCGGAAGGAGACGTATCTGCCAAATGCACGCCCGCAGGATTAAAAAACCCTCGACAAGCACGCTCCATCTTAACGATGTTCTGCAGATGAGCAGCGCCAAGATCTCTAAAGCGAGGCGTTTTCAACGCCCAACATGGTGGCTGGTTATGGCTCATTGACCACCACAGGTACTTTCTTCGACGACAAAATCATTCAGCAGTAACAAGATGACACAAATTCAAGAGCGGCTGCAGGGCATGAGACCTGAGTTTTGCTAAAATATACAAATACCACCAAGTGCTATATTCCAAACACTAATAAATGGGAATAGGTTTGTTTATCCCATTTCACGGAGGAAGTAGCAGCTGGACTTAGGATCACGGCATTCCAACCGGTAAAGAGGTCACAGCCTTGAGGCTATTGAACCCTTTGGGCGACAGCCGTTATGGATCGACCAGCGAGCAGGACCTTCCCCGATAAGAATCTTTCTACCATGTACAATACCACGAAATTATGCAGCCCGAGTTTAAGCTTTCAAGATAGCCCGGCCCGCGGGGGTAGAGAAACGTTATCTCAAAGAGAGATCAACATCAATAGACGTTGTTGGATCTTTCTGCAGATACGACACATCTCATCTTGCCCACGTTTAAAGCTTGATAAGATAACCGGGAAGAGGATCTGTGCTTAACGTTCAATCACATAAATTACCCCTCTCTGATTTGGATAAATTGAGATGGAAGGCATATTGCCAATACTTTAGGGAAAGAAATA
Organism: Gyromitra esculenta; assembly: GCA_038503075.1. Lineage (NCBI taxonomy): Eukaryota > Fungi > Ascomycota > Pezizomycetes > Pezizales > Discinaceae > Gyromitra > Gyromitra esculenta. Next base: position 1,063,074 of record JBCAML010000005.1, read on the forward strand.
TCTACGAAGGCGCTTCTTATCAAGGATCTTGGCATTCGGCTAAGAAACTCCGAGTCTTCTATTATCTTCGGAGCGATTGCTAGCGACTGTCACTGATAAGTAACAGTTATCAATCGAGTATACTTACTCGCAAGAACTGACGAGCTCCCCTGTTGACTAGGGCAAACTGGGAATGACGTCAAATACTAGAGTCGTGATTCCTAAAAAGTAATATTGGAGTAAGGCTACAGCTGCAGCTATAGTATTACAGGCCTCTGGAAATATTGGAATAGTCGTGGGGGTTGTATCAATTGGTATACAGTGAAGAGATAGTTATATACTTAGAGTTATCAGATATTGAGCTGCTATTATCGATTCGTGCAAAATCTCGCCACTATATGATACATAAAACCGGATCATCGTTATCCCGAATGTTTTTCAAGATCTTCCCTATCATCAATTGCCCCTCCCGTCACAACTGGTTCCGCATCTGATTCAACAGGTGGACCTGTAAACGCCTTTCTCCCGCGGACGAAATACCATACCGCGGAAATAGCTGTGAAACCAGCAAACACTACCGATGCATAATCTAATTGGAGAATATCAGCGTCGGAACTAAAGGCTACAAAGTTCGAAAATTTTCGGAGAAGTTTAATAAAGGGGAAAGGAAGAGAGTCTTACTCATCCCTTCCGGTGTTACTGGTATTGCGACGGGCATACAAAATAGTACGATTCTAAGGCATTACGTGTTAGTTTCTCTATGTATACATGTACGTATATGTAGCTCCGTAGCTTTTGGGACTAGTCATCAGGAGGCATACGCTAGAACTATCCAAAAAATCGTGAGGACATTAATGGCCATTCCAAATTTTCCTAGCGAGAATGGTGCATTCTTGACAAGTTTTCTTCCACGAAGAATAGAGACAAGAATCGGGAGACCATAAGAAGTACTCAGGCAAATGGTAGCCACTCCGGTGAACGAATTAAATGCCGCCGTACTTTTCTCATTTTCTGTATAAGGGTGCGCGACCGTCAAAAACGAAAGGTGGTTTTAGATAACTTACCTTCCAAAATAGATCAATCCTAGCAGACAACATACAGTCGTCGAGAGAACCAGTCCCGTTAGAGGGATGTCGTATATTGTGCTCACCTGAGACCAGCTGCGCGTGTTTGACAAACTATTAGAATATGGATGATGAGTCATGCGGATTTTCCTACATTCTTGATCCAGGAATAGCACCGTCTATTTTAAAAAATCAGCAACAGACCATTATATATCTAAAGATGTTTAATCTCTTATCTACCTCTTGCAAACGCATAAGTACATCTGCTTGCAGCGGTCAAAGCACCAATTCCGGCGAAAAGCAATATCCCGAGAACTTGGCCAATTCGTTAGTGTGGTATACATACGCTTCCTCCCAAACTATTCAATCACTTACTCAAAAATAATAATCCAAAACCTCCTGCTGCACTACCAGTGACTGTCTTAAATAATAGTCCAATTGGTTGGCCGTTAGAGACTTTCAAGAGTAATGCCACTTCAGGCAGCACAAACAATATAGGAATGAGATAAATGACTCCTGTAACTCCAGCCGCAGCAACAGACAGAACCATCGCCTTAGGAACTTCACGGTGAGGCTGTTGAACCTCTTCACACATGGACGCCACCATCCCATATCCAGTCAACGTGTATGCTGCTTGAAGCAGACCCACAAAAAACGCCCACCCATCGGGCCAACCGCTGGCCGAAGCGTCAAAATGACCAAAAACAAATTTTCCGCTTCTCTTTGTGTCTGTCATAGAAAGTAGAGTGATGACAATGATCAAGACACTCGCTCCAGTCCAGAAAATACACACTTTGTTGATGAAATCCAGATATTTCGCACCAAACACGTTAACGAGTGCGCAGAATATCATCACACCTACGACATATTAGCCTGCATGCCATCCTTCAGTCTTATGAATCAAAAATTAAGGCATACACCAAAACATCAAAATCGTTTCCCATGCATTGGGTGCCCAACCATCTCTCCACAGTGCGATAGCACTCAGGATCAGTTGTCCGCCCGAGAAGTTGATACTAGTCGTGACTGTCCAATTCCCAACGAGTGTAAGCCATCCCGTAATCCAAGATGCGATAGGTGCCCATTCTCTTGTGGAGAGCATCGCCGACCAGTAATAGACTCCTCCGGCTGTAGGAAAGACGGAACAGATTTCGGCGAGGGAAGCGGCGATAGCAAGAGAAATCAGAGAAACAAGACACCACCCCCATATTATAGTGACTGATTGACCATCTTGAAGGGTAATGTACATCGTAGTACTCAAACCCTAATATAGTAAATATTTTAATTATAGTTAGGTCTTCAGCCCATCAACCATTTCCGAGGAACCTACAAATGGCACCGCTATTAAGGCCCACATGGGAAAATATCAGCTTGGACCCATCCTAAAAATTATTTCGATGTGTGATATATAAAATATGAACGAACCCATAATAGCGAAGGACCTGTATCGCAATTTCTATCAGCTGGGACTAGCTAAACTTCTCACAGAGCTCAATCTACTCAGTCGAGCCAAGTGCGACATAGAAAACGTACAGTCCAAGAATTGACATCATGCTGAGATTTCGGGGTAACTCTGCCTTATAGCCCATCTTTGCGAGTTGAGCGTCCGCAGACGAATCTCCTCGTCCTGATTCTGTCATATTGAAATGCTCCTAGAGCCGTTGATTCGAATCGCTTCTATGATCCTAGCTTAGCCCTCTATTTTCGAAACAAAGAGGAGCCTCGTCACTTCTCGCGTGCACTGCACCTGCAGTAAATTAACACCTTCACTAAATCAATTATGATATTTTAGGTGATGCACTTGACGATAAACTATGGTTAAGCGGGAGATGGGACCAAGATACCTCTCACAGGTTAAAGCTATGGTAAACAACCAAAGTTAATCAAAACCTCCCTGAAAGTAGAGGAAGGGCTGGTATTTTAGTCTACTTTGTATCGTTTATCTTTACCCTGGCAAACGCAGCTTACGGTTCGACGAGATAGCCGGTCGCGGTCGCTTATATTACGATCCTGCTTTAGTTATCGGTCCCGCGTGTCCCTCCGGTTTTGGCAGGAGACAAGAATTGACCCAGAGACTGGAAAATGGTACCTAGAATGGATATGGTACTTGTGCGCATGAGGATAAAAACGTGCCATCAGGCCTTTCTTTGATAGCTAAATGCAGTTACGTGATTAGTACGTACTTTTTATTTACAGGATTCTGTTACTTCTTTTATCCGAGCAACATCAAATTCCATGATCGCGACAACCCATTATGATTATCACGAACCGCAAGTTTGAGAGCTTCAAGATATATGGGCGAAAAAACATAAAGATACACTCTACAGGTCCGACATGATTAAAAGATAGATTGCAGTGATTACACTTCTGGATCGATATAATGTTATGTTATTACAAGATCGAACGACATTGATCGGTAAACTAATCAAACTATCAACTCAAAGCTAAAGTCATAGTAGCTCAAAGAAGTTTGAATGTTCAGGTCCAATGTATGAAATGCCACGTACCTCTTTGACAGTCGTTTGAAGATGTCGCAACCTATTACAGATGCCAACGGCCTACGGTCAGCCACTAGACTACTCACGTCGCCGAGTTCCATGATCGTCACGTGATAGGTTAAACCACCCATTAACAGGTCACGTGGCGATCATGGAACTCGGCGACATGAGTAGTCAGTTTTAGACTAGGCCTGAACAGATGCCCAGGACACGTTTTTGGAATTCTAAGCCACAGTCCATACAATCAATTCAAACCTAGGCCTAGAGTCGCTTACGGGGCCATAGCGGGACTCAGATATACGTAGGAATTATGCATAATACGCAGACGTTGCTCTATGGCTTCCTTAGGATGCCCACCAAAAAACTTGAAATCAACAATACCCCTGTGGGCGCCATACACCCGCGAGCGACTCTAACTTAGGTCTCTAAACGTACCGGAATTCTAAGCGGATGGGGCAATTTCACATACTTACATGCAGCTATATTGAGCGCTCACTTTCTTACCTACCATTGTGGTTAAGATAAGCTCGATTATAGGAGAAGCCATATATTTCTGCATAATAAAGAGCCTTAGGTACATGTATATGTAAAATATAAGTAGCGAAATAACTGAATATACACGTAAGGTCTAGTGATTTTGGTCAAAGATGAACCCTATGCTAAGAGAGTTATCCTATTTCACCAGTTTAATCCTGACGAGAATATTTAGGTAAAGAGGAACGGAGATTGCAAGCACAAGTGATCATAACTTGTAGCTATAGCGCCGATGAGTTAATTCAATTGAATTATATACAAGACCGAACAAGCCCCATCGACAAGGTTCAAAGTGTTCAATGAGAAGCTGAATTTTTTATCAGAGAGGCGGCATAACAAACGTGGCGAAAAAAATGATTCGCAGTTAATACGGTCTGAGTAAATATCCAGATCAAGTGGCCTAGTATTGCCAGCGTACGTACAGTGCTGCCCGGAAAATGGTGGCACCTTCCTCTCTATATATCGAGCACGACTTGTCGGCGGATTGAAGTGATAGTTTCTGTAGGAGGCCTAGGTGGCTATTTAAAGTTGTTAGATTTTGGAATGTCAATATTTCCATAGTTTTGATCGCTTTTGACTTACAGTCCCCTAGCTTGATCGATAACTACTCAGTTTACTATCAATAGGTTGTAGGGTTCCGGGACTTTGCGGACGTGATAGACTGTACATACATAGCAGTATCCCTACACTTATAGTAACTGTTACAGAATGTAGACTACATATAGTTTACTTGCGTGATGTAAACTCTATTGCAGGGATTTTGGCTTTCGATCCCACCCCATCAACGCCCTTGAATAGCCATTGGCCGGGTGCCTATGATTAGTTGCATGAATATAAGCCTCTGTTGAAACGTTCTCTAAATGGGGCCTTTCTTCTTCTCTTAGCTAGCAAGAAACGTTGTGGGCGTCATAGCATAGATAACTCGATTCGAGCGAGAATAAGGAGTTTCCCGGGCCCTTATAATTACCCTTTTTAGTGGGGGAGAGAGGAGTATTATATATCGATTTAGAGTTTTAGCAAGGTGGACTTCGAAACCTTTTCAACAGTTGAAAGGTTCAAGCCTTGATCGCTAATAACTTATACGCAACGAGTGACTTGCGATGATACAGCTTTTTCGAGCTGGAGGCCAATTTTTGGGTTATCAATGAAAGCTCATTATTTTTAGTCTTGTCAATCTATATTGGTTCTTTTCGATACTAAAGTACCGTATTATCTTGTCTAGCTCTAACTAACTAGCGCTAAGGGACTGACATAAAGTACGAAATAAGATCGACTTTTCCATCTGCACATACGCAGAGAGTCAGCTTTCCCAAATTTAAACCAGACACAATTTTCGGCCCGAGAGTACGTACGTACTGAGAGTAGGAACCAACTCCGCGGAGGCGGCCTGTGATTCTATGTATCCTTAGACCCCTCGATGATGTTTTCTGAGAGAGAAACTTTATTTCAGCCTCCTGGCACGAGTTACTTATGCACGAGATAATAAAATACATGTATGTACATAGCTATAAATTGTAATCATAAGCACATGTCTATTTGGCACGTAAAAATTAAGCTGTGTAGAATTTAAATGTATTGGCAAAACCAATAGCTTAAATCGTACCTGGCATACTACTAGTATAGGTAGTATGACTGACAACGGTTGATCATATGTCGGTAGCCTATATCTCAAGCTCTTAAGATATCAAACCTGCTTCTTCCATGGCCATACATGCAGCCTTAGAAACATGAGCTAGCACAAAACATGGGCCCACATGTAACTACCGGCTTCCGACATCAGATCAATTTAGGTATCCACTTCTTTGTCCATTCTCATGCACGCGACTATCCGAAATCACTGGGAAAATAGATTTGCTGCGAACGGCAAAATACAAATAATCCCCTTAAGGTACCCATCAACAGTCGTCTGGGTAAGTATGAATTGAATCAGTAAGCAATGAGGTGCACGGTGTTTATTAGGGGAGTACGTGTATGCATAGAGTTTTTTAAACCAACCTCCTTTCGTCCCGATCTGTTTGCGATTTTTTTGGTGGAAGTTGTTTGTACATGTGTCACTAGCTTTTGGGCGAATGTGCATTAAAAAATGTTGCAATTGGGTGTAGATAGACTGCTAGCAAACGTTAACATGGAGCATTATGTGAGCCTCTCTGCAGACCGGGCAGAGAATGGGCTGGACGGTGTCGTGATCCGTCTTCTTTAACTGGATGGGACCCAGGGAAAGTATTTCCATTGCTCACATGGCCATAGTGCATGGTCCCTCCTGCATTCGACCCAAAAGAACGGAACCCATGCGCAGGGTCGCGGGAAACGATAACATCTCAGGGGTCTTCTGATGTGTACTGAATGCTCATGTGCTGCATAGCTCCCATGGGGATTAAATATAACCTTGCGAAGATAAGCATCTAAAGTATTTCCACTGATTGTGGGGTGAAGTGCGGGGTGTGTGCGGGGAAGGGGTTGAGGTTAATACGTATGCCCTGCCCTAGCTTGTAGAATTAACATTTCGTAAGCAGTATCCTAGTCTCTCGAGCTTGGAAAAGAGAGAAAAGCTACAGCAGCTAGTAACGGAATATGCCCCGACCCTCGAACAATGTGGGTGAAACTTTCTTGACTCAAGGAGCTATGGGAATGTTGGTGAATAATCTATTCCTGAGTTGATGGAGTAACGTACGTTTCACGATACCTCATTTTCAACACTCAGGTTCTACGGTTCACCTAGGATACAGAATCGCTTAGAAACTGGCGCGCAGCCTTTCGAGTATTTTATCTATTTTTCTAGCTATATCGATACCTTTTTGTTATGTCTTGGAAGAAGGTATCTTACATATCGGCTTTAGTCATAGTGTCCAGCAAGACTAAATGTAGCTATAGGGCCATAGCAAGACCCTAAGTTAGATTAAATTTCTGCCTGTTTGGGAACGTTAAGTCGTCTTAAGGATTGCATGCGTTGTTCATGGAGTTAAGCTGTTATTAGGATGGTAACGAGAAGCTAAGACGGTAGGCGTTGGGTATTGAGAGGTACATGGAAGTTCGTCCCATGTCCATAGCAGCACCAGCTAGCCTCGGTCTATTTGTACAGTTAATCCCGACAGGAATACGTACATGTGATGCTGCCATATTATATTTTTGAGATTTTTATTCTGGAACATCTCTTACAGTTCTTTTCCTTTACTTGTTTGGAAAATTGTGGTGGGTTGATATTCACTAACAGATTAGAGTCTAGGGAGTCGATATTGGATTCAAGATCTTGAGAAGCATGTCTGCTGCAGGTTGGGAATAGATAATCTCACAGATGTCTGGGATGAGTACATGTAGCTGCAGCAAGAGGCAGCAAAGCTTGAGGAGAAACCCTGTAAAAACACACGACAGAACAGGGACCAAGGAACATGACACGTTTTCCCCAAACATAGCTTTAAATTTCAACTTTACCACCCAACCCTAGAGTCCGAATCCATCTGCAGCCTCGGCCCGGCGAACTTCTTGCCATCGCGCCTTTAATATAGATGATTTTTTATAGCTCCAATTAAATTTACAATTGGCAGTACATGTATCACGGGTTGTTTTGGCGAGGTTGATTCAGTGACTTCAAGTGGATAAACAAGTACGGGATCTAGGTATCTCCGAGACATCTCCCCGCTCGACGGCTCGGCCCTCCGAGCCAGAACTCCGCCCAATCAAGCATATCGCCGTCGTCATATCAGTGCTCTACTGATCATTTGTACTAGTACCATCCCTTCTGCTGCTATCTTGGGCCAACATCGGATTCAAAGGGCCTAGTTTGATCGACATACATACGACAGAGGTAACGCTGTAGTATGCGCTGTGTGTGTGTACATACGGCATTCCAGGAGTCGGGGGTCCCCAAGTAATTTAATTGTCTGCTTCCGAGAAGCGCGCATAACTCAACCTGCCAGCTCACCTCATCGACAGCAAAAATTCACGATACATCTGAGTCTTCCAGAAAGGGCATCTCATTCTACACCTTCTTTCTCGTTAAGCTTTCGGTACCGTACTTGGATCTTAGCCTTTATTTTTCCGGCAGCAGCGATCAGTCCCGGAGTCTCGGGGACACGCAAGTCAGCGGCCTGTTTTGTGACGTGATTTGTCGTATTTCGAGTTCCGGTGGGCGGATTAACGCTGGGCAACAGTTTATTGTAGCGGGAGGTGGCATCAAAGAGCATCAAGAGGATTTTCTGTGGGAAAAGGGAACGGCCAACGAGCAGTGGACGAACCAACGACATCCCCTCAGACCCTCTTTTCCGCTCATTTGTTTGTGTTTTGATTTCTGTTAGGCTTGAGATTCGTAGATATCTCTAAATCTTCATCTCTATAGCCAACAGTAGTAATTTTTCGAAACCTTCCGTCAACTGTGTTGGAACGGACTTATTCTAGACTAGATATTGTGGTTTTATCCAGCAGGTATGTTGCTTTTATCACCAGCCCTATCAGCCAGGTCCAGCCCGGGCTACCAGGAGTCTCGAAAATGTATTGGATCTTATATTTTCGACCATTTATCCTCTTACCCTGTTTTCCCTCGCCGATTCCCGATTCCCGATCTTCTCCTCGTTTTCTATGCGCCCGGCGATTCTGGATCGATTTCAAATAAATCGTCACCACCCCGTTTTCCATCAACACTACACCATGTCTACGCATCGTATGCTAACTGCGTTCCTACATTAACAGTGGCATCAACTGAAGTACTGCCGGGAAGGAGAAAAAGGTCTTTGTTTCTCTTGACATGAAACCCTCCGCGTCGCCTACCTCTTCGTCAAAGTACCGTGCCCATGCTCCTGCTCCCCTAGAAACCGTCCAGCCCCGCTCGCAATCTGCACGGAGCAGGGGATCAGGTCCAAGATATATAGGGGTATGCTTGCTTGATTTCTTCTCTTTTCTAACCTGCATGGGCTATAGTTTCTTAGTCCTAGCTCTCACGATAAACCACATACTGTGTACCAACATATAGGACATGACATGGATAAATTCTAAACAAGCTCAACTGCTTTCAATAGGACTCTCGAGACCATGAATATGAATACTCTTCCACTGGTACTCCCGTCACGGACTATGGCCTGTATGATTCACGAGCATACAGTGCCCCCATAATCGAGCACCAAGTAGTCGGACACCAGTCTTACCCCAACGGTCACTCTTATCAAAGTCTTCCTCCGTCTGCCCAGGGGATTTCTTCTCATCAGAACTCCCACCAACATCCTTCATACCCTAATTCTTACCACGCTCATCCCCAAGTCTATCCACCTCAGCATCAAATCACATACCCAAATTATGAACCACCCACACAGTCTCAAGCGCAACACCCATCATACCCAAGCTCCCAATCCCTGACACCTTATTCCAGCGGCCAATCGCAACGCCCCCACTCACATCATCCATCAACTTCTCACTCAAGTGACCTTTCCCAATATTCGCTATCTCAATATAAGCAACCTAAACACCGATTCCGAATCGAACAGGAGGGTCAGAATCTTGTAGTTCTTCCTTCAAAGGAAGCCCCCCCTTCCAATTCTTCGTATTCTTCGACGTCTCTCTCATCTCCGGTTTTCTCGCCGTTGGCTCTTCCCGCCCCTCCAGGACCAATACAACCAGCTACTCGGATATGGCCCCCCATACCCTACCAGACCGGACTTTCCCCGGCGGAAGCTAAAAAGTTTATTAGTGATGGTGCGCCAAGATTCCAAGGTGAACTTAGAGAGATTTCAAATGGCCCCAGAGGTCACTATCATTTGTTCGCGTTCGCTGGTGATCAATGGGACGAGGAATCAGACACTGCACCTTTTCAGAGCGATTCATTCTATGATATGAGCTCAAGTCCAGAAGGGAAACAGACTGATGCGCTAGAACGACCCGCTATGGCACATGCATTCGGTATTTACCCAGGAACCGTGACTTTGGCCTACTATGTCGCTAGCTTCGGGAGCAGTTTTAGGGGTTCAGAGGTGGCAGCCAGGGGAAAGGTTCGAAAACTGACGATGTTATATGTTCTGGATCGATTACGGGTGCTCCAACAGAAAGGAGTTGAGGAGGAACCTGCTGAACTTCATCGTCACCTCTACAGCAGTCTGCTACACGATACCCACAAATATGAATATCCCCAGACTTTGTTTTCCCTCGATACCCAGATATCTGATCTTGTCGCGGCCCTATGTCGCCCGAGCTGGGTGGACTTTTCCCTCGCCGAAAATCAAACAATTGCTCGATTCCTTACCGACCCAACCCCAGGCGTGGCTAATAGCTTCTTTCATCAGCTTCTACTCTCAATAGAACTGTACCTAAGAATTAAAGCGAGGACTCAAACTAGCATGGCTGTGAAACCACTAGGAGATATGCCCGAGAAAATCAATTGGGATTTGATGTTAGCTCAGCGGTGGCTTGAGAATGTCGAGGTGGAACCACCCAAAAAGGTCAAGGATGGCAAAGGCAAACGAGAACAAAAGTCGAGTGTTGGATTTAAGTTTCCCAACAAGAAAAATCAAGTTGAGGCACTGCGCAATTTCGCTTGGACTTTGAAGTGAGTTGAACAAATTATTCCTTTGCCACAGCGCTAATTCCACTAGATCTCTCTCTCCTTCTCTCTCTCTCTCTCTCTCTCTCTCTCTCTCTCTCTCTCTCTCTCTCTCTCTCTCTCTCTCTCTCTCTCTCTCTCTCTCTCTCTCTCTCTCTCTCTCGCTTCTTCTCTCTCTCTCTCTCTCTCTCTCTCTCTCTCTCTTCTCTCTCTCTCTCTCTCTCTCTCTCTCTCTCTCTCTCTCTCTCTCTCTCTCTCTCTCCCTCTCTCTTCTCTCTCTCTCTCTCTCTCTCTCTCTCTCTCTCTCTCTCTCTCTCTCTCTCTCTCTCTCTCTCTCTCTCTCTCTCTCTCTCTCTCTCTCTGTCTCTCTCTCTCTCTCTCTCTCTCTCTCTCTCTCTCTCTCTCTCTCTCTCTCTCTCTCTCTCTCATCTCTCTCTCTCTCTCTCTCTCTCTCTCTCTCTCTCTCTCTCTCTCTCTCTCTCTCTCTCTCTCTCTCTCTCTCTCTGTCTCTCTCTCTAGTCTCATTCTGTCTCTCTCTCTGCTCTCTCTCTCTCTCTCTCTCTGATCTCTCTACTCTCTCTCTCTCTCTCTCTCTCTCTCTCTCTCTCTCTCTCTCTCTCTCTCTCTCTCTCTCCACTTCCTGTGGCAGCAACATCCCCGGAATTTCCCCTCAATCCATGCCAGATGTCTCTATCCGTTTCAGCTGCAAAATTTTATTTATAATTTTCTATCAATCCTAAATACTATCTCTCCCTAGATTTAATACCTGGCCTATTTTCTACACAACAGAAAAAAGTATTGATCAGTATTGACGTAAAAATTATAGGTGGCCGAACATGCATGAAGTCGAATATATACTCAGTGAGGAAGATGACCCGAACGAACTCCTTGAAGATAGAAGTATAAATTGCATGTCGTGGTTTACGGGGCTTCTTCTCCCGGGAAAGTCCATGCAATGGATCTTGATGAATGCACTCACAGACTGTGACCGGGATGTGCCAGAAGATTTCCACAATCTCTCATCAGCAACTCCAAATGTAGGAATGCAGTACAGAGGCCATACATATTGGTCATGCGAATCCATCGTGGGAAAGGTTCTTGGGGCTGCTTTTGGAGTATCACAGATTGCTGGCTGGGTTGGACCATGCTCGGCATCAGCCGATCTTGATCGTTCGGAAATGGCCGTCATCAACCAGGCTCCCCCACAAGGTAATCGAATCACACCGAGCAATGTTCGTAGCATGGTCCAAAATAGCGACCCGCTCGGAGCACACCAAGCAACCTATCCTGTAGACGATTATGTTCTCCTGTTACCGGATGTGGATGAAGCTGTGGATTCAATCAGAATAGAAAGGCTTAATTTTTCCCCATCAGCTTGTAACCCAAAGGGTATTCACTCGATCGGACGTGTTGGAGAAGATGGCCAACCTGCGGAGAAAAAGCCTATTGTCATATTTGACGCTTCGATAACGTTTGCAATCACTGTTGAATATCGGGCCAGATCGTGGAAAGTCTCGTTACGATACGACACTCCGTTCATAGCCGCCTACCCATGCCAAAAAGGCCCACATGTCTTATACTGCGAGTACCAACACCGGCTAGTGAAGGCGGATAAGTTGGTAGATATACAAAACTGGGGTTCCTCCGGAGGTGTTGAGTCAGTGCTTGAAAGCGATGAGGGAAGCGAGGGTAATATGGGGGTGGAGGAGGTTCTGGTTATAGAAGCCTATGGTGTGTCTGATAACGAAGTGTTTGCGAGGGCTTGGTGTGCATTTTGGGGTTTGCCAGCCATAACAGCTGATGTTAACCGGACATGTGTGGCTTGCGCTATAAGAGAAGCGTACGCTGCCTTGGTAAGTGTTGTTATACTTACCAACAGAGGAAGTATCAACGAAGTAGTAGAGGAGGTGGATAGATTGATGGAGCATCTATAGCTACTGAATACATTTCTTTCTGTTTAAGTTTTCTCATCAGTTTTTCTTCTATGTCTTTTTTTTGTCTTTTTTTCCCTTTTTGGGGGGGTTATGCTGGATGTTAGCATTATGGAGCATGGGGCGATTTCTATTTAAAAAAAGAATATATCTATAGTAATTGCAAGCCTATTTGGTGCAGGCTTACAATTTCTTGTATGTTTCTCTCCTTTTTCAATGGTCATTTTCATTTTCAATAGCATGTAGGATGAAGATTTTCTTTTTACTTGAGAGCTTATAGTTAGGCGTATAAGGCAGGCTGTTTTTGTTAGAGAGAGGTCTTGATGGCAATTGATTATCACACTGGGTTTTTGCGCGACTACGTCCACTCGAGCTTAGTTAGGTTTATAGCTCTCGACCAGAGGTTGAAGTCGTTTGTGAGCACGCGACAGAGATCCGGTGGGTATCCGTGACCCCACTAATCTTACACTTCATAGCTACAACCAGTTTCGGAATCGTGAGACTATTTCAAGAATCGCTAGGGATACCGTATACTTGTTAGCAGGCATACGAACCAGAAAACATGGGGAGCGTGGCTTTGTACGCTGCGGCATTAGGCACGGATTCCGTGGCATACAAAGCCACACCCCCATGTTTTCTGGTTCGTATGCCTGCTAACAAGTATATTCTTCAAATACGACCTGTATCTGTCATGAGCTAAACCTAATACGGTACAAAACGTGGCCAAATTATCGGTATCCTACCACTCAGAAGGTTTCTTGAGAGAATCACATAAACGATATGTGGCTCATGCAAATTGCAAGCTTTTGACTGGGCCATCTAGTACTATATTAAGTTTAGCTTGGGTAAAGTGCAGGTCGTACCTGAAGAGTACTACTCATGTCATCGACAACAGACTGAACCACGTGACCGTATATAGCAAATTCACCCAAAACCAGGTCACGTGGTTCAGTCGGTTGTCGGCGACATGAGTACTACGGGTGTAGGGGTAAGTGATGCAAAGTGGCGGTGCTGCGGGTACGCAAGCACCAACCTTCACTTACAAAATGTGCCCAAAATCACTATCATGACGAAGTTAATAAATATACAAAGATAGAAGATACAAGAATGATTGAAAATCGCTGTAATAACTAGTGTGAAGAAGAGTTCGGTTTGGACCTAAGGCACCGCCGCTTTGAATCACTTATCCCTACACCCGTAGTACAGGTGTAGGAGAAAGTCTGTCGACAGGTGGTGGTGCAGCTAGCTCTTTCTCCCAGGAATCCGGGCTCGTGTAAATTCACAATTTTACCAATCAACTTGGTTAGATATTTGATACATAGCACTCTTCGTTATTTACCATTTTTATCAGGCCTCTCTGGAGTTTTAGAGTAGGAACGAAAACTGCCAGCTCTTATTTGCACCGCCACCTGTCGACAGACTTTCCCCTACATCCGTAGTACTGGTGCCCCTCTTCACGCTCGACATTCTGATGTTCTTCTTTCGCTGGGTAAAATTTAATTATCTCTGTCTCTGAAACCTCTCTACTTTATGCAAGCTTGCTGTGAAAATTTAAGGGCTTCCGTGGTCTTGAGTTGGGTTGGCGGTAGAGTTTCACACTGCCAGCACCGCCGCCTGGTGATAGACTTTCCCCTACACCCGTAGTACATACAGTATTGGGATGCGCCCCACATTGAATTACCTCGCACTACTCTGTTTTCAAACCGGCGATCTCAGTTATCTACATAACAGGGAAATTTAGTTCTATAGTCTAATTATGGCGTCATCGCAGATTCAACTACAGTATTTGAAATGGTTCCCGGAATATTAAGGTGACACATTGTTCTATCCTCCGCAGAGAATCCCCACAAATCTCGCAAAATTCACAAAACTAAAACAATGCCACACCCAGATGCAGACAACCATCCAGTTGCTACTGGTCCCGCAAAGGCTGTTGTAGACCGTCACCAAGAACCTCAGAATCTCGTGCTATACGGTAGCTGGTTCTGCCCCTTTGGTTTGTTTGCCCCGCTTAAGATAGAATACCCAATTCCCCCAGCTCCTTTTTGGATATATTCTAAATTTTAACCTTTACACTAGTTCAGCGGGTATGGCTCGTTTTGGAAGAAAAGAAGGTACCTTACCAGTGGGTTGAAATCAATCCATACCACAAGCCAGAATCACTTATGAGAATCAACCCTCGCGGTCTTGTACCGACGCTTGAATACAACGGAAGGGCTCTCTACGAGTCCAGCGTCATCTGTGAGTTCATTGAGGACGCCTATCCAGGTTTTCCAAAACTACTGCCGGAAGATGCGTATGACAGGGCCTACTCCAGGCTCTGGAGCGACTTCGTGTCCACTAGGATCATCCCAGCGTATCATCGCTATCTACAATTTCAACCAACTAGCGACGAAGTTGGGTTGGAAGAGAAACGACAAGAGTTCTTAGGACACTTGCTCGATTTCTCCAAGGCTATGAAAGAGCCTAAGGAAGGAGGTTTTTTCTTCGGCGGTACGAAGCCGAGCATGGTAGACTTAATTGCTGTTCCTTGATTACAGAGACTATGGGCTTTAGATGAATATAAAGGTCCACTTAATATTCCCCAAACAGAAGAATGGGGAAGGTGGAATGCTTGGGCAAAGGGCTTAGGTGGGCTAGAGAGCTACAAGGAAACGGAAAGTGAGAGGGAACATATGAGGAAGATTTACAAACGATAGTAGGCATCCAAATATGATTTATTTTAGGATAGCTCTTTAGCTTTATGCTAACACACCTGTTAAAGCGCCGATAATACTGCCTAAAGCGAGGCTGCAAAGGCTATTAGAGCAGGCAAAGCGATTCCTTAATCAAATTAAGGGATACCTAAGTAGACCTAGTTTGAAGTTCAGCCGCCCGTAGATACTTATCTCAGACATGAATTATTACAGTATATAAGATTAGCTATTATCGGAACGATCACACCCTATTATGATAAAAATCACGGTTTTCTAAGCATTCTCATCCGATACAGTGTTTAACAAATACGAAACAAATTCTCCAATTTTCCCAAAACATTATTTGTGACTCTTGGCAGTGAACGAACATGAACCTTATTCTAAGAACAAAGACTTACAAAAAATTACTAATAAACAAAGAATACTAATATAAAGAATATTCTAAGCTTTAAGAACTCACTTGTTTACCCCCCTAAGGTCATGTAGAAGCCTTCGCTCAAAGGTGATTGGGGTTGTTATGCAATATGCCTCCGCACCAACTTAATACTCCAGCGCGATCGTCATTAAGGGAGAAGGGATCCAGAAGCCAAGGAAAGAGTGTGAGCTTTGTGATAGATCCTGTACCTTTCCGTGGACCTGATACTGCTCCTTCAGCCCAAAAACAAAGCTTTAGGCCCATCGAAGATGGGCAAAACATCACCATCCAATCCGTAACCCAAAATGACGATCCCACCGATATAAACTATACCACGACAGACGAAGAAGAAGACGAGTTCAAGGATGAACCATACGAAGATGTATCCCCATTTGAATCTGAGGACGAAAGCGAGGATAGCAACTCCGAGGAAGGTTCAGAGGAAAGATATGTCGATGAGAGAGACTTTTATTTAGCAGAACGGGAGGCTGCAGTGAGAAAGCTTGTCTTTAACCCAACACGCGACCTTCAAAGAACACCTCCACATTCACCAGACAATTCAACACTGAGAAGTAAAATTATCACAGTCCAGAGACGCAGAGACCCATCGAATCCAGTTACAATATTGCGGCGTAATATGGGTGAAAAATTATCAACCCTTCAGCGTGGACACAACGCAAACCAGCCAACAGTCAAAGACTCCCAGAAAGTTAAGGTGAAAATAAGTAACCAAGGAAGCCCTCAGCTTCAAAATACACCAGATGCTCAACTTCGAAGACAAATGATAGAGAGAGATACGCCATCTGGACCAGCCGGATCGGGATTCAGCAGGTAAACCACAATCCGGCTTACCATGATTTACTTTCGAAACGTATACTTATAATCTTACAGCGCCTTAGAAGACCCAAGGGCTCTTCTTAAAGCTCGACGTAATCTTAATGAGTATTTCGCCGACGGTTTTGCACAAACCCCTGCCGGACCTCCACCTCCCTTTCTTTCTGATGATCTACTTCCTAGATCTCCAGGCTTAGGCCCTTTAAAGGTTTTCAGCTTCAATATCGCTTTCTTCTTCTTAGCAATATTGAGTATCTACGCCTTCATAAATACATCTGAAGTACTTCAAGGGATCGTCTCTTTGCCAAAGTCGATCTTTTATGTTGTCGGCAATCCTAAATCGGCAATCCCTGGAATATCTACCATAGCGCTCGCCGTACCCCAATACATTATCTGCGCGATAATCGCTTGCGAGTCTACATCCAAGAACCGCCTAAAAATTATCACCATGATAGCAACAGATACCACCATAGATTTGACATCACTTAGCCAATTCGCAGATTTAGTAACAGTAATAGGGAGACCTCTGATCTTAAATTCAGCTGGTAATAGTCTCGCCGAGGCCAGCGTCGAGACAGCGTCATGGCGTGATAGCGCAGCGATAAAAACGATGAAAGATCTTGCCCACGACTACCAAGACGCTCACTTAGACCTCAGACTCATGATCGGCGGATCTCAAAACTTTGTCAGATACACCACCAAGAAATGGGCCGACTTTAGTGGATTTCTAACAGATCAGATTCCGCAAGGAGTAAGAGAGGGTATCGATTTGCCAAGGGGGTGGACAAACAACATTCCTGCCGTTCGAAAAAAGTATTCCGCCAAAGCCCTGAAAACATACTACAGATTCTTCCGCAAAGAGATGGTTTCCTCATACCAGTATATCTATTCACTTATGGAGAGAAGCGAGAAGTCTCTTAATGATACTGTAAAGCGAAGTCGAGAAATCCATGAGGCTGGAGTTTACGAGTCGTTGGGGGAGCTGAAGATAGTTGAGCCGTTGCTGGGGTTGGTCTGTGAGATGCGGAAACATGTTGCTATTCAGATAAAGTTCTTTGAAGCTGACGATGAAATTCTGGGTGACTCGATTGGTGAGGGCTTCGATCTTGGTACCCTCAAGTGGAGAATGGAGTCACTTTGGGCTTCTGTGACTATTCTCCAAGATGCGGCGGCTGGAAGGGCCATCAAACCAAACACTGGGAAAGCCACCATAAGGTAGTTTTTTTTTTCTTTCTAATTTAGTTCGCACTGCTCGGGACAGGCATGAAGAGCCTGAACATAACTTTCACTGGTAGCGATTTTTGATTCGCCCGAACTTAGCACGTCGGCGGGTTGGTTGGTCAAGTCGCACTTGCGTGTTCAGGTTCTCTATACCTGCCCTGAGACCTGTCGACACGGATTGCTTGTCTTTCCGTGTTTCGCATGTGTTGTATGAGCTTTTCTCGAGAGGCATTTGTAATTGGATTTCTGGTTTCGTTTTTCTTGTTCTTTGATATATTTACTTTGCCAACAAGAACAAATAACTTGGCCATAGCCAGACCTGAATTGAATTGTTTCTGTGCTTTTTTTTTGTTTGAAGAAAACTGAGGTCTCTTCCTTATCTCAGACACCGGCGTACCAACGTCATAGTAACGGAGAGCATGCGTTCCACTTGCCCGGCGAGGTTGGCTTATTCGAAAGTGTCATGACATGTAAGGCTGAAGTGCCAACCCAACCGGAAAAAAAAAAAAATCCAGCACGCTTTCCTTTTTCCAGTTTGTTCGGCAATCGACCGTTGCGGCACACTCGTTTCGAAAACAAAGTCGTGATAGGTAATCACCAATAATAGCATATCCAGAATTTTGTTTATTTGTTTATTCTGCGGGTGATTCGCTTAGGGTTCGTTATACTAATTTATAGTCCGACAACCGAGCTCTTATCTGATAGAATCAGTTGGATAGATAATTTGGCCAACGACAGGTGCGGGCAGATATCCGTAGAGGTTCCTGGTCATCTGTCCATTACCCCTCAACATCTCTTTGCTTTTCGGCTCCCAAGTGAGAATACATGACGAACATCATGGTAAATCACTCGCTCTCAAGAACTTCTTCCTTTCTTTTGGCGGCCTGTTTTTTGCGGTATTTCTAACTTATTAGCAATCCCGTAGAGCTGTTGCTAACACAAATAGCGTTTCGGAGCACATGTATATGTAGCTATCGACTTATTGCGAATTGGACCTTCCTCGTCTTTGGCAATTATCATATGACCCTCCCTCTGGCTCCCACGCCCTGAAGCCGTTCAACCACTTTGGTGCTAGAGCTCGGTGGGATTTTTGGAAACGAGCGACCTTCTTGAATTCAAGCTCCTGGGGGATCACGTTGTGCATGCAGGGTATTTATGTAAGAACGCAACACGATATGACGCTGTAAGATCCCAATAAACAAAAATGACATAAACTCCTCAGCTGTCTCTTCACACCTTCTCTCAGGTGGCCCATGTAAGTCCCGGAATAGCTGCGACTGATCATTAAATCATAAAAAAACTGAGCCATTGCTTAATCATGCCATGTGGGACAACCCCCATGCAGACTGCGCGAATGCCGCCGCAATTCGTAAGCCACGATCACGCAAACAAATTCGGTCCGGCTCCCGAGCTTCGTAGCTTTTTTAGGTTGCATAGCATTAAGCTGGAGGATTCTTCTAATCCCCGTAAAGCGACCGGACAGTAGAGCTTGAGAAAAAAGCACACTCCTAAAGACGGGAGGAATCGAGGGAGTCGAACCACGGACAAGATGTCATGCGGGGGATGATCATCCCGGGATCCCCACAGATCTACGAAGCGTAATGATAAAGTGTTGCAGAGTTGCCGTGAAAAGCGCACTTATGGTGAGATCTCTTCCAGCTTCGAAAGGTGACTGGGTGAATTCCCAACTGAAAATTGCCCTGAGAAGCACGCAGGGAGGCCATGGACCATCCTTCATGCTCCGAAGAGCTCCTCCAAGCATAAAAGATTGTCTAGAGAACCGAAAGCGGGGAGGAAGCAGCGCACATATTATGTATTCTCCCGGTCTACAAGGGGAATCTCTACTAACATCGAGAGTTGCGATCGAACCAAGTTGTTGGGAAGACGTTCGAGAGAGGGGCGTGCCCGGGTGGGGTTGCCGTTTCCGCGCTCCACCTAAGGCTCCTTATCAGTGGGCGCAAGATCTCATCCCGGAGCCACTATGCAGGGAATGAGAGGCTGCTAAAATTGCTATGCCAGATATTGCAGGTTACGTCGGTTATCCCAACACGATGGGTCCTTATCTCTATCAACACATCAACACAGCTGGCTATCTCTCCGTATGCGCATGCTTGCGGTTCTATAGCCTCCCTTGTCCGGATTTTGTTTTCGATCCGATGTGAGACCAGATCAGCTTACCTGTGCTCCATTTCCTATGCCTCCTTACCCGGGGGCTCCCGCGCTATGCTATGCAATGGGGGGGAGATTTGTTTGTCCCACGCCCACACGAGTGAGGGAGTGTGGAGTCAGAAGTAGCGATGTCAAGGTGGGCGAACAGCAGACTGTCATCCTCCCCTCATACACTGAGGGGAAATATATTTGTCTGCGCGCACTGTGCTCGTGGTAAAACGAGAGACAGTCGCAGTCGCGTGCTCCCTCAGTTTACGTAAATACTCAAACATCCAAGGAATCAAACTGTGGGGAAAGCTGAGCGCGGGAAGCTAGCGACGTGCGGGCAAATAGAAAGGTCACGCACAGGATATCGAGAGGAGGCAGTGGTAAGAAAGGGGGGAGAGAAAAAGATCAGGTATAATAGTCTCTCTTCTATGCACATGTCTCATTCTGTATTTTGCGAATCACGACTGATATGCTATCTGCAGCTCCAAGTAGATAGGTTTCAATAGATAAACCGAAACAGGCCCTCGTTTCCTGTTATCCTGCGAATCGAACTAGAGCACAGCTAAGCTAAAAGCTTAATCTTCGATCCCCCCTTCTTCCCTTCTTCCCTCCCTCCCTCCACTCCTCCACTCCATATTCTATCCCAGGCGGTGGCCATGTCAACCTCACTGTTCCCCTCGCTCCCGGAGCACTGTGTCCCGGAATCGCAGATTCTCGTCGTCGTGTCCACTTTACTCCACACATGTGTGCCCAGCTGGCAGAGCCTATTATCCACGACGCTAGGCCTAGTCTCCATCACCTCATGGCTATTTGCACAGATTCCCCAGATCATCAAGAACTCCCGGCGAGGATCGGTAGAAGGCTTATCTTGGGGATTTTTGACCATGTGGCTTTTGGGAGATATTTGTATATGCTCACTTCCCCATCCCCCTCGCTCCACACTGCTTCCCAGAAGCAATCAGCTAACTAGGTATGGCGTCCAGGCAATCTATTAGGAGCGGTGATGCTTAATCAGATGTGGTTCCAGCAAATTATCGCTGCATATTACGTCCTGGTCGATGCGCTACTCGTGACACAGTTCATGTGGTACGGACTAGTCCAAAAGGTAAATGTATTGGAGAAAGTGCTGGTGGAGCAAATCGAAGGCATATCAATCAATGGAAGCGAAAACTCGGATGACGAAAACGACAATCGTAGACCCCCACAAGGCTCTGATATGAAGCGAAAAAGGGTCGATGATAGCCAACAAATACCCGGTAACGTTCCGAGGAGGAATAAGATGCCGAGTCTGGCTCATACGATCTTCATCACTGTCTCGCTTCTCAGTGCGCTTGCTGGAGCTTTCCCGGTAGACGACGCAAAGATCCTCGGACTGCCGTCGGATCTGCCATCATTGGGGGATGTATCTGAACGTTTCGTCAGCAAAGAGACGATCGAACTGATTGGCATGATCGTGGGCTGGGGCAGCACCATCTTGTATGTTCTCACCACTCCTTACCACTTTTCATACGTTTCCTAACCTGTCACTTTCGCACAGATACCTATGCTCTCGTCTCCCACAGCTTATCCTAAACGCAAGACGAAGATCCACCGAAGGCCTTTCTCTCTCCCTATTCGTCGCAGCCTTCTCTGGTAACTTCTTCTATTCCTCTAGTCTGCTCTTTAACCCTCTCGGTTGGCATGACTACGAGCCGTACGGCGGCGGTGGGATTGCCGGGCCAGAGGGTAACAATGCGGCGGAGTGGTGGGGACGGACTCTACCATTCTTCTTTGGCGCCTTCGGTGTGCTGGCGATGGATGCTACCGTAGGCTTGCAATTCAAACTTTGGGGAGATGCCTCTGGGGAGAAGCAGTTTATTGAGGATAGCGATAGCGAGGGTGAGGGAGAGAGAGAGACATTGCTTGTGGTGACGGCGAGGAAAACCGACGATGGATATGGAGCGGTAGAGGTTAGAACCGTGATGGACTAGAGTTGAGTAGAAGAGGAGTGTTTAGAGTTAGTTAGGGACTAGTACGAGTAGAGTAGAAGTTGTGCTGTTTCCGTTTTCTTTCGTTTTGATTTTTAATGGGACTCTTTTTCTTAGTGGGAGAGGGGTTAGGTTTATGGCGTTACTTACCTTTTGGGAGATGCGGTACGTTATGCTAACATTTTAAGGATTATGATGATACTATATCCCCTATGGGATAGGCTTCAGTTTTGTTTTTTTTAACATTTTTTTTTTTGGATAAATTTCTTTCGTTTTTCTGGGCGATCCCTTTTTCTTTTTTCTTAGTCTAAGGGCAACTGTGTTTCTTATATCAATTCAATTCCTATACATTTTGTGACGTTCGTTTTCTTGAATCATCTTGAAGGGATATAATACCACTAATGTGCCCTGGAGCCGTCTTTAATTATATGATTAACTTGGCTTGCGCTTTCTAAGCGCGAGTAATGTGTTTTTTTAAGACGCGAGTACCGTCTTGATGCCATGCTAGAACAACAGCTAAGTCTCCTACCAGGAGATAATCCGGAAGACTATAGGGCAGATCTTCGTCGAAATAAAATACCATCTCGCTCTGTTTAGCTTAGAAGACGATAGTATTTTCGATACGATGAGCTAGTTCCAAATGCAGTCATAGAGGGCCAATGATTGACGCATTTATCCTTGACGGTTCGTAGACCGACAACCAAAACGAGGATTCTGCAAATCGAAGTCGAATTTTCATGAATGTCGCTGAATATTTAGCCAATTCTGTGCCATAACTCAAAGGTTTGATGGAGGCGATGGTAGCCTTGTGGCATCTTTCTAGGAGGTGAGTCACGATTAATAGAGCTTTGACCATGGCTCGGTATTAGTAATTCCTTGTTACCACCTTAGGCCAAAATTCAATTATCATCCCCTGAAGAAAGCAAGAAAAGGTTTTTAACATAACAGAGTTAGGAACCACCTCTCTCCATCAGAGCACCCGGGGGGGCTGTAAGAGCTCTTAAATCTAGGGTGAAAGCAGTTTGGAATCCTTGAATAGCGTGGCGTGACTATTTCCAAACATTCGCCATAGGAGAATTAAATTAGAGTCACTCCCTTCCTACACGTCGCCCCTTGGTCTCGGGGTCGTCAACGTCCACTAAGATTACGCAATGGAAAGCACAACCCATCACTCATCTACGTCATCGTTTTAAGCAAACCTCTGGCATCAAGTCAGTTCCTCATGACTTTCGGTTTCTCAGCCTGCCAAAGATAGCCCACATCACCGCTATTATTCTCGTCGCATAAACCGAGAGAACTATATGGCATATCACGTGACTACAGAGCCTCACCACAAAGCGTGACTTAGAGGCAACAAACCCCACTGACCATTGCGTCACTCACGCAATCAACTCGAATCACAAACACGCCAGCATCATGTTCAAGAAGAAGCCAAATGTACAAATCCCCCAATCCGCCCTTCGCCCCTCAACAATTATTTTGCTGACTCCTTACCTCCGTTACAGATCAAGCCACTCGCCCCTCTTCGTTCCTCGGACCGTCGCAAGATCGCAAATCAGATCATCAAGGATTTCAACCTTACGCTTCCCACACTACCTCAAGATGCAGCTACAGAGGGGGAGAAGGAACCCACCACAAACTCACCGGAGACTTCGCTGAGAAATAGTCTACTACCCGAAAACTGCCTCTCTGCCAAATTCACCACCACGGCAGGACCTGATCTGGCTACCGTTACGGGCACTATGTACGTTGGTGCCCATCTAAACGACGATGGAACCAAAACCGAGCAGCGACCGCTATGGGTGAAAACTGGAGATGAAGAAATGTTCCCTACAGGTGATTTTACCCGTGGCGTACAAAGTTTGCTTGATTCCTAGTTTATTGTGACTTATTAATGCTTATGTAGTTTATACGCTGTGGAAAAATCCGACTCTTCTACCGTTGCTTCATACGCACTCGCCCGTTCTCACGAAGCTTCAAACTGGTGCCGATTTGATGATTCCTGGCCTTATTGGTCCTCCGTTTCCAGCTGGAGCTGCAAAAGGTCGGTTGGTGGCTATTGCGAGCTCGGAAAGCCCAACGGTGCCGTTGGTGGTGGGTGTGTGTGAGATTAATGTGAGCGGATTAACGAGAGTTATCGGGGAGAAGGGAAAGGCTGTACGGGTCGTGCACTGGGTTGGCGATGAGATATTTAACTATGGTGGAGCGGGCGGTAATATTCCGGACAGTCTGAAGTGGCCCCATGGGGATGAGGAAGTCGGTGAAGCTGCGAAGGAGCTCAAGGGGACCAGCTTGGAAGACAGAAATGGAAAGGGTAAAGCAAAAGAAGATGTTGAAATAGATACCGGAGAGGAGGAAATCAGAGAACTTACCACGAAAGGTTCGTCTCGACCTTCACTATCCGAAGATAGGTATTCTATTAAACTAATAAAACTACTCCAGAAATTGATGAAGCTTTCCGCTCCGCCACCCTTTTCGGGATCCACCAATTCTTCTCCACTGGCGGATTTTCAAGCTTAGAGCTTCCAATCTCCCCTTCACAATTTATATCAACACTTGTTCTCCCTTTCCTACCCCCAGCTTCTCATTTTCCGCCTCACAGCCTCCTCCAGAGAGCTGCACATCCCTCACTAGTGATAAAGAAGACAAGTTACAAAAATGCAGCAAAGTTCTTAAAGCAGCTAGAGAAAGATATGCTCATCAAGACCAAAACCAGGAACGGAGGAGAGGTTGTCGTCATGGATATCAACTGGACTCACGAGGATGCCAAAAATTTCACGCCATACAAGTTACCTGAAGCACAAAAAGAGGACAGGAAAAGCGGCACTGCAGGGACGGCAGCTGACACAGGTAACGAGGGCACAATGAAAGTCGTAGAGCTTTTCAGGCCTAACGGTAAAGCAATGAGTATCTTCACTGCGGTCGGTGCTGGGTAAACTATCTCCATCACCAACTTCCCCCAGAATACAATCCAAAAAAAATAATACATCATACTAGTAACCAGCTAACCCCGTCCGATAGAACGAAGGACTTCTATACCGCATCTGAAGTAAAATCTATCCTCCTCAAATACGTCGAAGAAGAAGAACTTGTCAACCCACAAAATAAGCGTCTCGTAAAAATCAACCCCCAAATCGGTTCCTACCTCCTGAACGACAAAATCCGCGAGGACGCCGACGCCCTACGTGTCGGCCAAGCCAGGCGCGACCTGCTAGCTGACAAACTCGTGAAATCTTGCTCCCCCTATTACATAGTCCTCAAGCCGGGCGAATCCGCTTCCGATACCTCAATCAAGCCGAAGGCAGGAGTACCGCCGAAGATCCAGGTATTACTGGAGACACGTCAGGGGAGAAAATCAGTGACAAAGGTCAGTGGAGTCGAGCCATTCGGTGTCGACCCGAAAGCAATGGCGGAGGAGCTACAAAAGACGTGCGCGGGGAGTGCGAGTGTGGGACAGCTCATGGGGAGTAGCCCGAAAAATCCAGTGATGGAGATCACGGTGCAGGGCCCGCAGAAGAAAGCAGTTGAGGCATATCTGGAGAAGAGGGGAGTAGCGGCAAGATTTATAAATGTTGTTGATAAAACGGGAGGGAAGAAGAAGTAATTTCCTCTGAGGGAAGCGACGTAGGAAAGAATAGAATTCGTGTACCAGGTTTTTTCCCCCTGATAACAGGCCATAGGAACCACTTCTCAAATAAAGAAGGGCCCTGTCGAGAACATAACCAAGCGAACGTTTGAATTTGAGGCTCTTTGGTTTGAGTGGTAATCTGGGGAAATCACTGCTACAAAAAGTAAATGCAGACACATAATGCAGATGCAGACCCGGTTCCGCCAAGCCGTGAGACACGAGTGATGGATCATGACCTTGTCTATGAAGACCATAATAAATAGCAGGTATTCCCCTATACCGTAACCACACCCCCCACATCCGTAAATAGCCCTCAATTTCACTCAAGAAATTACGATTCTGCTGCTAATCGCGCACTTAGGCGTGACGCCAATATATACAATGCAAGTGACCCTATAGCCATGCTCAGCGGCATCATCCTTACAAATAGCGTGACGAACGCCAACTTCTATTCGATGGTGAGAATCATCTGTATCTCTAGTACTAACTTCTTCTACGAGACGAAAGATAATTCAAAGGGGTAGGGAGGTACTTTAGTCAGAGAGTTACTACATCCTTATTAACGGTAGGTACCTTCCATGGGTACGTTATCAACTACTAACCCAGAGATTCAATAGGACTTATCGCCATCAATAGCGAGCCTTAGCTTGTCCGTACGATTTCAGCGACTAGTGGAACCCGTTGTAATGATCGAGACCTGCAAACGATAGGGCAGTACAGGGAACGCTAAATCTAATATATAGATGTAGACAGCCAACAATCCGTCTCTCCTGTTCACAAAATCTCAAGGATCAAGTTCTTTAGTCTTTACAGGATAAAAGGACGAGCCCATACCGTTCTGCGGCTCGTGTCCACTACGGGGCGTCGGGGTCCCGTGCTTTTTGCCCGCCCCAAACTCACGAGGCAGGGAAAAAATCTTCAGTTTGCTGAACTTGGCGATTTCGAATATATACACTGCGAATATCATTGTAGTACATCGCTGATGTCTGCGACACTCTTACTCGATGATATGCACAGTCCCTCCAAAAGGGTTCCACCAGATTTCCTACAAGTAGGACAAGTTTTTAAGCCAAAATCTTACCCCACTCCAAAACGAGTGCTATGTTTGATGTTTCTTAATGAAATGTGTTAGGATTGGTCAACGGACACTCAGAGCTGATCGGGGTACCTAAATAAGCCTTGAGACTGCATACGTATTTCCTTTAGTGGACGAGGGCCATTGGGAGAGCTTCAGTTACGGTCGTTGGACCGCCACTCACTAGATACTAGAGCTCGATCAGTTCTGTTTAGAATGTGATGTTGCTCAGAGCTATGCACAGCCTTTCCCGACAATCACTTTATGTCTACCAATCCCAACGAATAATATTTTGTTAAAAAGTTACAAGTACCAGCAATCAATATTTACCGGAACAGCCATAAGATCACCTATTTCAAGCTTGACCTAGATGGTGTAACAGGAGCGTCTCAACCAAGGGTTTCTTGAGGACCCACGTTGATCGATCGATCAGCTTCTACGTTGGAACTTTAGACAGACCGTGTTAGTTAATATGAGGAGGGTGGTGAACCTATTTTCGAGTAACTCCCAATTGTTTGAGCTCTTACGAGTGATCGTATGTGATCAAAGAGATTATGTTCATACAGTCATTCGTAAAAGTGTAGGATCTTGTAAATTTACAATTAAGCACGGCTTTATTAGACTAGCATAACTCTTGTGTAATATGAATACCAGTCACTCATGTGTAAGCTCAAAACTCAATTGAAAATTTTTGTGATACCTAAAACTCTACTCTTCGTACTTAACCTTGAAACATCGACGCCGTGACAAGGTCTTCGAGTATCTAGACACATCGTCAAGAATAGTGGAGACCTCTAAATCTTCCATAGTCACTAACAGCAACTAGAACCAGAAATTTATCGTGTCGTCAATAATTTTAGGCTTACTATACTATGTATCCCTAGCTATTCCTTCATACAATCTAGGCTACTTAAAAGGTACAGTTAGCTATGATTGCGATTGTGGTGGTGGCAGCAATGGTTTCAGCGGTGATACCTAGGAGAGAAAATAGATAACTTATGGTTTTAGAGTAAGTACTACCTTAGAACTAGCCAAGAAATATATAACTTCAACCTAACACTTGTATACTGGTATAGATTTACAGTTAGGCTAGAGGGGCAAGGCTCCGAGTTCGAATCGCTCTAGAGTCATATATATAGGTGTGCCCTGGAGAAAGACTCCCCACCCCACCCTGAGGGTGAAACTTTTTGCTACTAGGTGCGGTATCTCCCCCCCTGTCAACGTATATTTAATATACTGATATTACTTTAATCACACAACGCATGTGCGAGCTATCACTATATACTTATCAGATACATCATCCTCTATAGTCTCATATGCTACCAGTTGTGGCATGTTAATAATTGATCACTAGCTATCACTCGACAGTTTCCAGTATCAGTCGCTGGGAAGGCATATTGGCTATCAAGTGGTTGGTCACCTAAACTCTCCCAAAGACAGCAGCAGCACCCAAAAAAGGGGACCACGAATCGGTAAACCACGCGAACAAATATCTAAAAACAAAACCCATCTTGGTACAAGACGCGGTCAGAAAGTCCTCACCCACACCAAAACGCACCAAAAGTAGGCCACTATACGATCTCTTAAACACATTCTGTTAATGACTAAAAGGAGCAGCTATACCAGAGGCTTAGGAGACCCATAGACCCCTAATTTCTTACTTTATTTTACCCTCAAACCCAAATCATCAAGAACAGTGGAGGAAAGCTCAAGGGGGAAGTTGGAAGAATGTAGCTTTTATATAGTACTACCATACAAATCTACAAGTACTAACCGCTTAACCACTAGTTCTCAGCTCTCATTTCCCCAACGACGATAACCAGAATGAGAATAGGACTAGAGAGTAGATATTTGTAGACTTGCAGATCTAACAGTGATGCTAATTTATTTACCCATTAACCAGAAGAGTGGTTTAAAAAATCTTGATGTGGCCTACTTTTGGTGTGTTTTGGGGGGTGGGCGAGGACTTTCCGACCACATCTTGTACATTATATCATCAACTTCCGAAACTAAAACTACGTACGCGTATGTAGACAATCTACTGACTAGTACATGAACTATAATGCACAAACAACCAAACAAAAACCCCTAACTCAAATGGTAATCGACAAGAAATTGTGTATGAGGGTGGAAGGGGGATAAATTTCATCATTCGTTTTTCTGCCTGCCTTTCAAAATACCAATCAATCAAAACAATCCGGCAGGCAGGCTCGTGGGTATCACCATAAAAAAAAAATATACAAAGAAATAAAATGGAGGTAAAGAAGGGGGAAAGAAAAAAAGAAAGAAAAAAGAAGCATCCTCCTAATAACATCGCCCCCACTCGGCACTTGGCTTGTACCTCGTTCAGCAACGAATTACTCAACCAATACCTCTCCCCCTTGCAAAAATTAGAGCTATACCAGATGAAACAGAATTATTTTCTCCTTCCACTGGCCGCAAGCTTTGGCATGGGTGGCACCTTCTCTGTTGGAGTTTCAGGCGGTGGGCTATTCCTCGCTCCCCTCATGTCCGCAATCGACTTTGAATGAGGTCTCAGCGCCGTGGAACTTGAGCTCGCTACTACCCCAGACCCAGACCCCGAAACCCTCCTCCTCCTCCCTGCTCCTAGATTCGACTTCGAGACCCTCTTCGGTAGGATTATCCCAAACGCACCGGACGAGGTGGCCTTCCCTTTCCCATTAGGTTCCGGGACCTCATGCCGTACTTCTTCCACACTCTCCATAATCGTCATCTCTGCAGTCTTAGCCATAAAACTACCGCCAAAACTCCCGTTCATAACCGGTGAAAGCGGTGTTTCATCAACCTCCGTTTCCTCACCCTCTGTGTCCTCACCTGACATAACACCATCCTTCGTAGTTTTCAGATGTGGCAAAGCCTCCCGGAGCGAAGATTTTGGCATTGGCGGTAACGGTGGAACACTGCCATTGATCGCGGGATCAAGCGCACTTTCAAGTTCTCGTTTTGCCTTTTCGAGCTGTTCTTCAAGGTTACTGACTTTCTTCTGGAGGCGTTCTTGGCGCCTAATATCGCGCTTCGTTAGGCCACCTTTACCCGGTGCTCCTAAGCCAGATTTCGAGTTGCCCTCTTCACCACGGCCACCGAAGGTGGATGCAAAAACTTTGCTTTTCTTCTTGACGAGGGTTTTAACATCTTCAAATTTCCCATTAGGGGCTGCCTTCGCCGACTGTAGATGGGGCGGAGGAGGAGCAGCTCTCGACGGAGGAGGGGGCGCAAAATCTCTTTGTTTCGGTATACCCTTCCTACTAAAGTTTTCTGGGGGTTCGGACGGAGAGGTCACGAAATCTGAGCCGTGCTGTTCAGTCTCGAAGATCTCACCACTATTGCGATAGGGTCTTTCAGTAGCGAAACTCTCACCAACACCCCTCATAGTCACATCGCTCGCGAATGATGTCACCAACACTGACCTTCTCTTCTTCAATTCTACATTCTCACTCTGCTCACTTGAATGCGAAGCTGGCCTGCTCTCGTCGGTACTGTAAGCCCTCCCGATGCTTTGCTCATATGTGTCACCCATTGTGTGGTCTTGGGTGTAATTCCCCCTTGCAGATGGCACTCTCATAGATCCAGAGCTGTTTCTTCTCTTGATTGCGTTCGCTCCCATGACCGCCGCTGCACTTCCGGAATACCCTTGCATTGCTCCCGCCCTCTTGAGTTCTTGATATGCTAGCTGACTTCTCTTCTTCCGCTCTCTCAGCAACTTCTTCTTCCGTTCCCTAGTTTCGTGCAGCAACTTCTGACGATCCCATGATTCTTTGATATCCTTTACGAGCTTGAAAGGGTTGAAAGGCATCAATGAGGCCAACCCACCGAAGGTAAAAGACCCATCCGTAGACTTTGTGGTGCCATTAGAGCTCCCGGCGCTCTGAACATTGGAGAGGCCTGATGTCTTGGTCGACATACGCATCGAGGCTCCCTCCTCATCCTCAGGCCTTGCCGGCGATGAAGTCGGCAACATTCCAACAATCTCCTGTGGCGGAACAGCACTTGCACGATCTCTCATGCTTCCTTCCTTGAACCTGCTTACGACTGTATTTGTCGTTGAAGTAGTATCTTGCCGCTTTGGCTTAGATGGAGGCGTAGTTGCTAGCGGCATCCCACCAGGTGATTCCCCAGGGCGTCTACTAGACGATACCCTTCTTTTAGTAGAGCCCGGTTTTTGGTTGTGGTATCCTTCGTCCTCCTCGGTATCTGATCCATCTGACGGATGATATGCCAAATCACCTGCGCCGGACTTTCTCTTCTTCCTTGGTGGCTTCTTCCCTCCATTATTCATAGACTCGTTATAAAATATGTCGCCTTCTTCTTCATCATCGTCATCAATATCATTCAGAGGATTGTGAAGCCTGTCGCTACGGGTGCTGGCGGGCGTAGTATTAGCACTCGAAAGTGAGCCTTCTTTCCTCTTCGTATAGCTCTCGCGACCACGCTGTCGCAGTGCTTCCCGTCGCTCCTGCATCTCGCGCTCTTGTTCGTTGTAGTCGTCTTCATCGGTAGTCGACCCATCTTCATCCTCCTCCGCAAGCACGTGAGAGTTAAGATCTGCTGAAGAGTTGTTGATCTTCCCTCTCAGAGTGTCTCGAAGCACCTGAAACTCTCACGTCAGTCCCCAAGTCAGCTCAGTGAGTCTCTATTAACCTTTTGGGCCAAGAAACGCCCATTGCATGGATGGAGGTAAAGTCAGCAAATAAAGCAAAGTAAATCACGCACCTTTTGAGGTGTTGATAGCATCGAATCCCCCATTACAGTAAACCCCGTGTTAGGTGTAGTGATTCTAGGCGTAAAGACAAGAAAAAGTATCGCGCTTATGTACGAATTCGAACCGTGTCCCACCGTGCCTGCAGCGTTCCGTTGTCGTCTATCAGCTAACCTTCAAGCAAGCATCCGTTCGTGCTTGAGTAGGTAATCCGTGTGATTTCTCGTCTGAGCAAGCAACCGACGAAGACCAACGCGGAATTACCGAGAGGAGCAAGGCAAGAGGAGGAGGATGAGGAGAGATGGAGGAAGGGGGAATTCCTCAAGTGGTTGATGTAGCAGGGATGGATGGACGGGGGAAGATCGCGAATAAGGAGAATGGGGGAGGAGGGATGAAATGAAGATGTCTGCTGCTCTGCTGCGTTCCACCCAAGCTTGGCACCTCTCGCTTGTGACTCTAACAAAGGACGATCCCTCTATTTTACCATTTTTAATTCCTTTTTCCTTCTATTTAACTTTTTACTGCATATTTTTTGGCATGTGCCGTGGTACCTGGCACCGTTTTCATCAACTTCCTTCTCCACATCTCTAAACAGCTTTTTTGAACGCAACTTGAAGATGAATTTATTACAAGTGTCCAAGACAAAGAGATGTTCGTTTAGACAAAAAACCTAACTACATACATAGAAGTAACTCGACAAACGTCAATCAAAAAAACCCCACCCTCCCGATAACCAGCACCGAAAACCGATGTCCCGCTCGTTTACCGAAACATGCAAGAGAAAGCGAAACATAATAGGAAAAAGGAGTGAGAAGGAAATCTTTACTACCATCAACCGCTAACTATACACAAGAGTTCATCGCTCGCTTGTTCACAAGAAGCAAAGGGCCAATCAATCCATGATATATAAAACCTAAAAACCAATTTAAAACAAAGAGCAAGATGAAAACAAAACGAGTGTCATGAGCAGAGAGATGTTTGTGTGATAATAGGCAAATTCAAAGCAAAAATAACAAGTCCGGTTCATCGTTCATTCGCTGATAAAAAATAGCAAAACACCTCCCACGGACTAACATTTTCGGGTCTTTGACGTCATCGAGTTCAAAAAAACATAACTGAAAAAATAATCCGGAAAAGCACAAACATTGGCGCTCACAAACCACGATAGAGAAAAATGGCTGAAACAAGCATCAAGTACTAAAACATGAGGAGGCAAGGCTATATAAACTGTGATGCTAATATGAAAACCATATTCAAGAAAAAACAACCCGCTCCCAAGAAAGTAAAATGGATCAAATTTGATGTTGAAATAAGAAACGAAAAACCAGCCGCCAGAGTTGACAGGAAACAAAGTGAACATAGGGAAAGAGGTTTGTTATAAACGATTGAGATATGAACTATTAGCATAATAAACGATATAACTTGATACCATCCAAATGCAGTTCCAACGCAGAATACCTACCCACGGACCTGATAAAATCAAAAGAAAAGTAAATTTTTTTGTCGCTTCCATCTGTACAGCCCAAACTCTTACCGGAAAAGAAAAGCACCTAACAAGCCGAAGGAAAGATTTAATAGATCAAACAAAAAACCAAATCAAGCAAATTGGATATCATAAACAAAAAACGCACCCAAGTAAAAGGAAGAGACCAAATCAAAAGGGGAAAAAACCACAAGCAGAAAAGAAGAGATCAAAAGATCGACGGTATATAAACCTCCACAAACACCTCAGTCCACTAACACATACACGCCAAAAAGTACAAGTTACCATCCAAAATTACCATTCTCCCCATCTTTTAATCCTCGCCTGGTAACCTTCGAACAATCTCCACACCATCAGCACGGCGATAACTCATCTTCAATTTTCCAAGATCATAAGCATCATCATCAGGCTCAGATGCTTGCGAGTATGATGGATCGCTTCCATAAGTGGCAGAGTTTGTCGAAGGTCGGGAGCCATTCTGCATTGATCCTTCCACGTGCGCGTTGTTGAATACACGACCCCACTGCCTCTTGGTTCCCCTCGCTTCCTCTTGTTTGGGAGGTGCGCCTTGCCATGATGCGTTAGATGGTACCGGCTCGGGAGCTTGATACTTTTGTTCGGGGTAATAGGACGGGAATTGATTCGGGTTGGGCACTGGTGGAGGTTGAGCCATTTGAGGTGGAGGGTGTCCCCGCTGCATTGCCCCGTTCTGAGGCGCGTAAACACCAGGGGATGGCAGAGCAGGAGGTGCAGTAGTATTGGGAGTAGTTGGCTGATTGTTCCATAGTTTGGGCTCCAACGCGGGCAGACGAAGAGGTGGAAGGGCATTAGGCCCTGCAGAAGGAGGCGGAGGGGCTTGCTGTTGAGGGGGTACCTGGTGTTGATAATGTTGGGGCGGGGCAGGTTGGTAAGCCTGCTGTTGTTGCTGTTGATGGCCGTATCCATTCTCCATATGTCCATTGTATGACGGCCCCACAGAAGGTGTGCTGGGTCTGTAGTGTGGTGGTGGAGGCGGTTGCTGTTGACGATACGCAGGATCCGAGTCTCTCCTGTTGCGGAAGTCCACTGACTCGCGCCTGACCTGGTGGCCATTGGCTTGGTTCTGCTGGATCTGCTGATTTGGCATAGAGATCGAGTTCTCACGGGATTGGTATGCTGGGGGTGGCCCATACCCGTTTTGCTGCGGACGAGGAGACGGTGCCAGGTGCGGAGACGGATGAGATGGATGATGCTGAGAGACCGGCGCATGTTGAGGCGGATAGGAGCGTGCCATTTGTTGTCCGTAAAGTTCTTGCGGAGGATGAACATGAGGCAGTGCAGGTGGTGCGTGGGCGTGAGCAGTGCCGAATGACAAATGATGATTGGCACTTGATGGTGGAGGCCCAGCCGGAGGGCAGAATGCACCGTGATTTTGGCTTGGAGTTCCATATCCGGTATCATACCTAGGTGGTGGGGGAACTTGCTCCGAAACAGCGGAAGCGATCGAAGCATTCGAACCACTTCTTTCCCTTCCAATAGAGTTCGACCTCTGCATCGGGTGTGGTGTTGATTGATGGTATTGCGGATCGTGCTGAGCACGAATCGAGTCGCTCATTTGATATGGGTCAGGAGTAGCTCCTCTCCTCGAAGCTCTCAGCATTGCAGTTTCATCCATGCGGTCTTCACTATCTCTACCCTGCCTATCACTCCTTCTCCTCATCCTAACATCACGCCGAATACGAACGCGGCATCCTTGCTCGGCTACAATCCTCGACAGGGCAGTGCTCTCAGCTAGTCCAGGAAACTTCTTGGCGGAGAAAACAGTGAATGCTTTGGACTTGACGTCCAGCCTGTGGGTAGCCCATTCCCTTGCCTCCAAAGGATCTGATGGAAGCGGGTAAACCTCCTCCTTGGTTTCCTCGTACAGGGCGAACCGAAGCCTGTACTTTCCTTCATGGCGAACCGACAAATCCGGGAAGATAAAATATCCAGCTGGGTTTGGGCGATCCAAATAGGCCATACCAGAGACGGGGACACCTGTAAGGACTGGAGCCGGAGCCGGAGCCGGCATTCCTCTTCCCTGGGCAATTGGCCGTGCTTGTTCAAGAGTAGCGAAAAGGAAAAAGTTAGAGTTGTGAGAGAAGGTCCTAGGGGATTGTCAGACACATGTTTCGACCAAATTTCCTCCAAGTTTCAATATCAAAACTTACACATCCGTCTTTTCTGGTCCCTGAAACAATCTCAGCTCAACAACTGGGGGAGGATCGACTGGTCGACGGTCTGCATGAGATTTTGCTCCCATTCCGCATGCCCTCGCTCGCTCTGGCTGTTGAAGCACCTGCATTCGATATTCCAATCTGCCGCCATCCTGCAATGTTCGCTGGAAGACAGCTATAGTCTCTGGGACCTCGAGAAGACTAATCGGTTTGGCAGACATTTTGGTAAAGCGCCGTTTAATAGATAGCTTAAAACGTGATATAAAGCGAACTGTTCCCAAGAAGGAATCAATGGACTACAAGTAAGCTAAAGTCGGCGGAAAGAGCCAGGAGTAAGTATATGGTTTCTGGAGGGGCGAGCGAGCTTGAGCTCTGGGAGTACGAAATTGAGGAGAGAACATGGGCCGGGAAAGGGCCCCGAACAGGACAAGACAAGATATGAATAGGTATGCGGAGGATAGCCAGGGATAACCACACGACATTCTGTATATGCACACAGCACAGCAGACACACACACCTTGTAACAAATATCTTTGCTTCGCAGAGCCACAACCAAACAGTTAATTATGAATATCGATTTTGACTCCTGCTTCTTATGACGCGTTGCACGACCTTATATTCTCCCAACAGCCCTGGCTTGGTATTTCTCGGACGATAATTCTGAATTGAGCTCCTCTGCGCAAAATTTGATAGGGCTGTGAACGAGAGTAATAGATGACAGGAAGCGTCAGTTAATTAGACAGCGGCACGATGAGCGAGCTGTGTTGTCGTCGGGGAGGATGGGCAGCTCCAGAACAGTGTTCGTGGGAGGGGAGGGAGGTGATGGGACGATTCTCAGAAAATCACTAACGTTTCCCTAGTCGCATGGTCCACGGAAGGGGGAAGAGTTCAGAGGGGGGAGGGAGAGGAAGTAAGAAAACGAAGAGTAAGGGCTTCCCCGAAGAGGCTGGAGGTTGGAAGGGGGATAAGGAGAAGATCAAGGCGGTTGGGACCAAGCTAGTGTGTTCGGGGGGTCTGGCGGAGAACACGGCAACAGAATAAGACAAAGTGGAGCGCCAGGAGGTGGAGGAGCAGGAGTGGAGGGGCAAAGAAAATAACCAGTAGGCAGTTCAGACACCCGACTGCGCCTGAATTTTGGATTGGAGTGGATCTTCTTACTCAGGGCAAAGCAGCGCAGGCCTTCTTTCTGCCTAGAATCCTATTCTCCGAAGAGCAACATGCTATTCGGTCCGCAATCGCTATCTACTTGACCTTCTCCTTCTACTGCCGCTGCTACTGCTGCTTCTCTTTTGTCGTGCTTCTGCTTCTGCTTCTGCTGCTTCTTCCGCTGCGAAGACCTGGGCTGCTTCTACCGGTGCACGGTGAACCACTCGCTCGTCCTCCCACACATCTTCCCTCCCACATCCACACTCCCACACGCCCTCCATAGAAATAATAGAGTGCCTACACAAGAAACCCCAACATGCTTCCACCAGGCAGCAGCAGCACAGCTAGCGAGGATGCGCTCCAGAAACACCAGCACCCAGTCCTCGCACACCAAAGATCCTGGTCCCGGAGCGTGGGATGGGAACCGACACTTCATATTGATTGGCTCTTGGCATTCCCCGGTTGTTGTGGTTGTGCGGTTCTCGGAGGAGAAGGGTTGGCTTGCTCTTTCAGTCGTGTCCTTCCCCGTCAACTCTGACCCGTTTTCCTTACGCCCAAGACCTGGCTGTGCGTGTGTGTGAGCCCTCAAAAGTAATTCGCAATTTCCAAGCCTATTTTTTTGCTTTTCTCCTCATATCTCCATGTCGGTACTACAAGTCCAGACCTTTGACATGTATGCTTGGCAGTAATGACATGTAGCCGACTGATAGCCACGCTTCTAGGCCGGTAGAGTAATTTCCTGCTTGATTGATTTCGACAAAAAAAAACCTCGGAAGTTCTCGTCTCCGGGCTTCTATAAACTCAACACCATGACCCCATCCCCCAAGCCTATTAAATGTACACAACTTTTCACCAGGCAGGACGGCTCCGGCAGGAGTACGCCTGTGCTAAGGATGTAGGTACATACTGTATCAGCACGTACCATGTAGATATATGTGCCTTCGACCCATTTCACTCAAGCTTTCCTGCAACGCAAACTTGGAACGGACGTGTGGCCGTATGCTTGGGTCGAGCTAAGAAAGCATGAAAAGCAGGAAGCGATGGATGGATGGCAATCAGGCAAGTCCCGGCTTTTGTTTCTTCTTCTTCGCCCCCAGCCAAAACAAGCAACGATTCTTTGCCCAATCATACCACCGTCCAGATCCAGGACTGAGGTTGGTGTTAGCCTCGGGTTTTTCTAAAAAGTAATAAGAAAAATTCTACCAGCAGCTGGCATATTTTCCTCAGACCTTTACCCTGGGGAAAAAAACCGCTGCTCCTGTCAGTTTCGCCAATAATTATTTCTCCCGGAAACAGCAGGATTGTACACAACCGGCATCTCAACAACTAATTCAAGGCGTGGTTCAGGAAGAAAAAAGAAAAAAATATAAAAGTCGGTGAGCCAAAGATGTGAGACGATGCCGACATTCATCAGTCAAAAACCACGTCAAGGATACTACATACCACACACGGCAGTTTTCTCCCCTAGACCATTTCTTCCCACCATCTTCCAACTCGATGTGGGCACAACACTTCCCTCTTTGAACAGCCGGCCTTTGCGGTGTGTGTTGTGGAGACCCACTCTCGCCAAGCAACCGATAAATTAAGAACGACGAAATCTCCCATCCCCAAAGTCTTGGAAAGCGTGGCGTGGGACAAGATGAGACCCGTCACCGAAGTTGTGACCATCGAAAGCTCCATAAGGGTCTGGCCCGGTCTTCTCGCTTGGAGCTCTTGTGTGGTGTGGGTGAACCTGAAACAAAGAACTTCGATTCGATTATTTACCGCTACGGTATAATAAATTAAAAGCGGACGCACTACGAAGGCACAGATTTTTTTTTCTTCTAGTTGATGAATTAGCTGTCAGCTGGATCGCAGCAGCCAACAGGGACTTTTTATTTATTATATAAAATAAAATAAAATAAAATAAAATAAATCATTTGTGATATAATGTGATGCCATCATATGAGCAACGTGTGTGGTTTTACTTTTGGATAAGATCTCATATCTTGCAAAGATCTTGGTGCAAATATACGGAGAATGGAGAGGTATGATGACAGGAAGCGTGGTGGCGGTAGCAGCGCCGAAGTTATGAAAACGTGGGTGTCTTTCGTTTCCTAATTTCGCAAGCTGGGAACATCACTTCACAAAAAAAATCTGCAGACCGCTCGTATCATGTCGTCACCCAAGCGCTCACAGCCGTTGATCAAGTCTGTATTTTGGGCTTCGGCGAACGGGCTCTGGACCAAAAAGCTTTGGTCTCGCTAACTCCACATCCAGGCGCTGGGCTGTGGGCAGCTACCAAAGTTCGTAACTGAACTATCGAACCATACATGTATGATAGTGTTAAAAGACTCACAGCAACAGATTCTCAGCTCCCAACAACTTGCCATAGGCGAGAAGCGGCTTATATCAATCAATCAGCGATTTCGCTACCAATTGGTTCGCGATGAGCCTACAAATATTTCTGTATTACCGCCCCCTTCAGCGAACATTACTTATGCATATTGATTGAGCCCTCCAAGGTTCCCATTCCAAGTTTCACGGATTCCCAACCGCCGCGCAGCTGGTAACATCGTCTACGTTTATTTTCTTTTTAGCTGTCCATCCCCCTCCTCATATAGCTCCTTGTTTGGGCATCATTGTTTATTTGGCTCTGTTAGGGTATCATTGCCTTTTCCGAAACGGAATCTAGAACCCTCGTCGCTGGTCCATAACGAGTGGGTGGTAAGATTATTGGGCGAAGCAAGGGGTCCAGGGGCGTGCCAGGTGACCGGCCATAATAAGTGAGATGTATCCGTGGCCTGGGGAACGTGATACAAGATTATCATCACTGCGGTTTGTAGGGTACAACTCTTCTTATTTGCTTAGAAGCTGTTGGTTCAAACTGTGAAGGTGGCGGCGTCATGTTGGTTCGAGAGACAAACCAGGCTCATGAAGTCAGACGAGCACGAATCTCGAAGTGTTCCTTCACCGTTACGCAAGTTTTTCCCTACGCGATGTGTTGGGAAGCAATACCCAGAGTCTCAGGCTGGTGGAATCTCGGATATCCGGCCTGGCGAGCCGTTGGGGAGTTATTTTAGACTCAGCCAAAAACATTTTATCCAGACGTTACGCGGTTCTGTGGGCGTCACAGGGTATGACTCGATCCTGCACCGTAAATCGCGAAAATCTACTTAATTCACTAATGCGATGTTGGGCGCTCGCGATCCTTCCGAAGAAAACCTACTTACATTACCTGATCCGAACATATCTTTGGTATTATTGATGTGCCGCACAAGATCGGTAAATAGCAAAACTGCAAGGGACCACGTATACTCTAATGGTTTTTCTGCTTTTTTCTCCAACTTCGCCCTCAGAGTTTATCACATGGCTTTGCAGATTCCTAGCTCTGCTGCGGTTTTGCTGCGGTCTCATCGTCATGGAGTGCAGAGCATGCATTTCAAGTTTTTGGGAGTATTTAGCGGCGCGCCTGCATAAATCTAGCCCATACATACGAATTGACTGGTACTTGGAATTCGGAACAAGCTAATTCACGAGACTGGCCATTGGCCCTCTCGCAATTGCGTCCAATCGCCAATGATTCTTATCCTGGCTGGCACAAGTATGAATTATTTTATATAGAGTGGCTGGCAATAAATAATTTCTTGTCGCGTATTTGTGGCTAGGAATCACCAATACCTGCAATTGTTGGGGTGTTCTCTGGTAAGCCTATGCTGGCAAATGAAACGGCTAGAGTATTCAACAGCATACCGGCGCATTTCCCGGTTGCCCTGATTTTAAGCTTTCCCATTCTCCCCGTTATGCAAATGTCCACGTTGTTTCTGTTCATCGCCGACGGCTGTTTCGTTTTAAAGGGCACCGAAACAACAACCAATGAATGAATGGCGGTGATGCCAAGTTCCCTCTATCGTTGCCCACTGCTGGTCTCCCTTTCCGCCTTTACGGGCCTATCGTTCATCTCGAAGTCCCGTGAGAAGAAATATCTCCAATAGAGTAGATAGCACCCGATCTACGAAGATTTACATCCACGATAGGTGATCGAAGTGCGGGAATGGCGCACAGATGTCGCGACGTTATATTCCCGAGGGCTGCCTCACAATATGACCTATACGAGGAACTTTATCTGATCCTTGAGCCTTGAGACCCTCCTTCATCTGAGCGCTGTGATACAGAAACCCATTTCCATTGAGACTCTGGGAGACCCAAGTTACCGTGGAATTCTGCCTGTCAAAACAAACAGCCGGTAAGAAATGTTCAGACAGCGAGCTCAGCAAGCTTGAGCCACGGAACTGAGGACAGGTTCCCCTTTCCTAGGTTAAAATCATAAAAATACTCGTGGCGGGTGTTTATCTCGGAACGATTATTCGTTTTAAGCAGCTCGGGGCCAACCCCAATCATCGTCTCATGGGTGAGACACGGGGCAACGAACCAGAAAAGGGGGAGTTTCCCGCTGCACGGGTCGGGAATGACGGTAAGCCTGGAATCACTCTCTGTTGGTGTGACACCGGTTCCCGCCTGCGCGCCAGATCTTGTTGATGCCTTAAGCGAGCTTGATGCTTCTTGCACTTTTTGGGGAGCGGGCTACCGTGTTTGGACTTTGATGCATGCGCTGAAATCGGCACCCAGCGAGCGCACGATTAGTAAGGGCTTGCAAGGGTACACAGGACAGGAGAGCCCGTGGAGTGACGATTGATGCGATTTGCGGGAGAGACCGCTTCATGCAAGACATCGAGCATGCATAATGTCTTGGAGCATCATTCGTCAACTAGTGAACCAACCTTTCTTAATCGTCCAGATATAGGTC
Source organism: Gyromitra esculenta (assembly GCA_038503075.1). Lineage (NCBI taxonomy): Eukaryota > Fungi > Ascomycota > Pezizomycetes > Pezizales > Discinaceae > Gyromitra > Gyromitra esculenta. The sequence goes on from JBCAML010000005.1 coordinate 1,103,920, forward strand.
ATCGAAGTGTATAGTATTATCACTCGGAGTTCACGGGTGTCCTCCACTGCAAGATTACGAAAGGAGCCTTGGGGGGGGGGTAATATTGCCTGATCACTACCAGGTCGCTAAAAAAAAAAAAAGGGTTGAGTTAGGGGTTGGCTTGGGTAGTTCATACAACCCTATCAATCCAGGTTTCCGGCGTACCTGACTATGGTATTTCCGTGGGCGCGTACAAGCATTCTGGGATTTAAGATGCATGGCGAGCGCGAGTACGAGTGAGTGGGTGTGTGTCCCGAACAGAGGGTTATATATCAATCATTCTATATCAGCCCTCTTCGGCGGACTTCAGGCTGTAGTTCAGGATGGTACTCTCATAGTACACATCTCTATAGCCACCGGTCAGGGAAGTCATCTTGCAGTACAAAGTCGCAACCCTATGCTTTGGCGTGGTTTCTGCTTCTCTAGGGCATCTGTCTTCGTGCCGGTCCCGAAATCGTATTTTTCCCGGACTCCAGGTATGCTACTAGTAACAACGAGTCGCCCACGTGTAGGAAAAGAAACAGCTCCTTTATTGCTCCTCGTATTTGTGCTTCATGTGCTAACTACATGTAATACTTTCTCTCGGCTGGGTGCTTATGGCCCCGGCCACGTAAGTTTGAAGATAAATGTTATATACGTATTTTTTCTTATTTTGCAAAAAGCATAAAAAAAAAGGCAGTCTGCTCATGATCATGCTGTATTATATAGAGATCTTTTTGTGATGGTGCGTTTTTTTCCAGATGTTGGCGTCATTGACATGCCTCGATGGCATTCATGGATTATGATTCGGTGTGTTTGGGAATTTCAATTGAACTGACCTGAACATCATCAAGCCTACCAACCGGACGGTATCATGCCGCACATCATCAATTTGTTACCCTGTCAATGCTTGGATTAAACATGTGTCTTGTTTGAATAATGCTGGTTTCGGGAACGTCTTAATTTGGACGATGTAATGCTCTACATTCCTCGTATCACTAACATTCACTATATCAGTCGTTTTAAGTTCTGACTGCGATGGTTAGAGCTGGTAGTCTGTCTGTACCCGTTATCCGCGGTCTGGAACTCCTCCACGTTCTTGAAATAAGGTTACTTTTTGTTGGGCACGCGATTATCCCCGATATGGAAAGTAATGAGACTTCCTTGCCGAATTTCATGCTCTGGTTGTATTGTTTTGAATCTGTCGTGTTCTTCGTTTGCATATGTCTATCCCGTGACTGGTGTTATGGTTTCCCTCTGTCGAAGCAAATTTTCTCTGGGAGCCCTGCAGGATTTTCGCTTCACTTCCCTGGTTCAGGCTGTATTGTCGACATCTTCCTTTGGTGGAATCCTTATTTGGGCTCAATCCCCAGCCCGTATGATAATTATAAAGCTTCTTTTACAGTACCTCTAGAGAGGTGACTTGATGAATTTTTTTTAAGCGATGTTTCTCACGAGTTGAATCGGAATCTGCAGGGCACCAGTTCAAATATCTCCCCAGCGTAACCTGACGGGCAATAGCCCTCATTCGGGCAATGCGAAATTGTCGGACTGCCGGTAACTCGATTAAACTGCTAATATACAAGGTCGTTTTGCTCGGGTATCACTTTTTTTTTTTTGTTCGGTTCAGGGAGCATTGTGTACAACGGCTTTGCGTCAGCCGTGCATAACGATGATCTACGAAGCAGAGCTCATTTAAAGCAGGAAGCTCATTCCAGAGATCTCTATTAATCGCTTGGTCGTATATCCCACGGAATTTACAGAGATCAGAAATTCACTGGGTAATATACTGGGCCGACCGAACACCACTATATATGGAAGGGCGGATCGCGGAGCACTCTCTCTGTTCTATCACTGAGTGTTCCACGAAACGGGTTTTTGTTTTTGTTATGCTTGCAGCACGCTTGAGTGGCCTCGGGGGGTTTTTCCATTTCTACCTGCTTTCAAAGTTGCATGGGATCGCGATCTCTCAGTGGACAATACGAGAGCTCCTCCCTCAAATTAATAATCGAGATATTCGAGATAGCTATCAAATGACCCTAGGCCTGGGCGTCGTCAGGCCACGACCAGAATCACCTTCCGCTTTTTTTTTTTTGCATAGGAGAACTAGAAGATACGTTATTGTTGATAACCGGCCTCTTTCAGAGGTAGGTAAAGTATTGTCAAAGAGAATCAAAGTAGTTATGTGCTTATTAATATTTTGCAGTGAAGGAAAAAAAAAACCCCCCTTTGCATACCGTGGCCCTTGGGTACATGTGCCGCTGTACACGGGATGGTCAAGGAACTAAAATGTAGTTCTACCATGGCCAGTGTTCCTATAGAATCATGTCGCAATGCAGATCATATCGTGGCCCTGGCAAAAAAAAAAAAAAAAGGGCAGGACGACAGCTGTGCCGGGGAACGATCTACCGGATTATTGTTTCGGCACTTGCGATAACTTATGACACAGATATATTGACCTTAGGGGTTTGCTTTTGTATCTGTGGTGGCAGACTCTGCCTTAGATATTGACCAAGCATATCCTTTGGTCATTTCGATTGTAGTTCATCTATTTCGAGGTGAGATAACATATGGTTCACTGATGAATCCGCAAATAGTCTCTCTATGAAGTCTTTGTAGATTTAATACGTGTGCAATGCGGGTCTATTCAAAGAAGAAATTTACCCGCCAACTAGCCCCCCCGACTGGTGAGCTTCAATTCGGCGATAGGGATAAACGGAAACCATATTACGAGGGCCTGAATTTATGTAGTATTAGGCAGGTTCCGCTGAGGTACATACCTACATTAGTTTCTTGCTCTATGGGCCGAATCGGATAGATCGGTGTTACCCGGAATTAGCTGAGGTGGTAGTTTCTTCAAAAGGCCGGGAGAAACGTGGCTCGAGAAGGCGATCAAGATGGCTTTGGATCTGTAACTGATGGTGTTGTTGAGATCGATATTTGTTTCTTCCCAGAGAGTAATTCATGTGTCGTCACTCGTACCGGGCGGGTTGGTTAACTATAGATCGTGATCACAGGAACTTTACTCAGCTCATACATATGCATTCTTGGAGAGCTAATTGGGGTGGCTAATCTATCTGGGGCGTATAAACGTAATAGAATATAAGAATGTGCTTAGAAGCCACCAGGAGGCCGTATTGTTTGGTCATATATGCATATGAAGTGGTTTTAACGAGGCTAGTGTTTCTATGCTGGCCAGGCTCCATGCGAGTTTTTACATAAACTTCCAATTTGCTACGATTATCATTACACAAGCATCAAGACCTCATGTCGCTTAGTGGACCTGATATCGATGATGTGGGCGGGCGTGATCATATGATTTACACAACGTTTCGTTTCGAATTCATGAAAACTTGAGTGATCATCATCCTGCTGATGGCGAGACTATCAACATACATACATGTATATGAGATCGAATGATGTATTATGCGAACTGAATGACCACTTAAGTATTGAAATTCATTGATACATGGGGAACAGCCAAACCAACTATGTATTTGGCTAAACTATTGTCAACTAGAATTTCGGTAAAGCTTCTCTTCAGATAGCGTGACCTCTGTTTGTCAGACAACGTAGAGACTGAAGATGGCCTTCCGTTATTAGCTTAGCACAGTATACCAAAATCTCAGGAACTTGGAAGAGGTTCCTAAAACGGCGTGTTTTAAGGTAAGCCTCTATGTAAAGCCAGCAAATGTTCGAATTAACATGAAACAAGCGCGAGTGATTTATAATGATTCTGGGCCGTCTCGTTCCTGATAAGACACAAAACTTGCGGCACGTAATAGACTGTGATGGAGGGTATTGGGCCGTATGACGAATTGATGAATTTACTACTGGCCAATTCTTGGTGACCTGTACATGAGTGAAGTAGGACACGGGATGGTGATTGAAACTACCCTGAGCCTTCCTGCATGGCAGCGTGGCAAGGTCACACTAGAAACATATATTATGGACGTGATCGAGTGCGAATATTTCTTCCGAAGTAGGATTGACTGGTGCTCGGGGATTTAGTCGGCGCATATCTCACTTGATGTAAAGATAAATACGTGATATATATATATGCACATATAGGGTTAAATTATGGAACCATCCGGATCCGATATCTGTAACGGTATTCGTATACGTATACGTATACTCACGGACCGAACGAGGGTTATGAAAATCCACATAGCTAGGGCGCGCGTCGAATACTGCAACGGACCATTTTCAATTGTCCATCTTATATTTTTTGTTACTTTGTTTCTAGGACAAGTATAGCATATATAACTTTTCCATAGATTCGGAGCATGTAGTTAAATTCTTAGGTGAAGTTCTTGCGCAATTGCGCAGACTTCCCGTATCCATGGCATGGCCACCATGAAGACCGGCCGCAAGCCGCTGCAGATCTTTTTATTATCATTACTACATGTATGTGCTACCAAATATAGTACACGTGTCGTGTTTCTGATGCTAAGCGCACGAATTCTCAATCGGAAGGTCGTACCCTGCCAAAACATCAATAAAACTCAGAGATTTAAAAAAAGATTTACTAATTGCGGAAAATCCGCCACAGATTGGATCATCGAGAGGGTTAATAGATATATAGTGGTTAAATGCGAGTTTGATATAATATACGAATTTCAATGGGGATTACGCCTATAGAAGTGTGGGCGTTCCGCCTTCCAAAGCCTGGTTGCCTTTGCAATTTGGTTCCTGTTTTGTTGTCGTTGTTGTCGTTGTTGTCGTTGTTGTTTACTCATTAGGTATATTCAACCCGAAGGTTATGGGACTTGGTTCCTGTTTAATATAGTGGCGCTATGTCTAACGTTGGAAAGAAATGGCTGGTACGTATGAGGGTTGGGATTCCGGTACGTCAAGTCGCATATTGAGGCATGATATAGCAGATAATAAACGACATCACTCAATCAAAATTCCCTCGATATTTTTCAAGTATTTCCAATCCTTCCGAAGGAGAGTGGTACCTGTCGAGAATTTGATTGAACCATTAGATTGGAAAAGGACTGGAAAAATTCACTGTCACTTGAGCTTTCTCGATTGAGTTGAGGGGCGAGGATCTTTAGAGGGCCATCCGTTCATCTATCCCGAAGCACGAATGATACGAATATTGACTATTATCTTGGGGCTGTCGAGGTGGTTGATGGTAGAGCGCCTTTTTTTTCCGGCACATGAAAAGCTGCAGATGTTGGTTGGGGGATATATAGTGGTGATAAGGAGTTAATGAAGCCTACAATCGACCCAACCATGCTTCGACATGACTAACTGCCTATGAAGATGTTATTGATAGTGATATTTTGAAGTTGCAGGGAGAAGAAGTATCTAATACTTTAGCCACCCCCCCAGCATACTAGCTTGGAGGTATACCTAGATGGGAAGGACGAGAACCCGTCAGTGTGGTATTGTAATACAAACAAAGTGTTTCTATGCAGCCAAGCAACCACTCAGTTCTATCTCGAAAATAAGCAATCTTTTACTGTTGATGGATACTGGCGGATTCCGACCGGATGCAGCTAAACTTTATAGTTTAAGCCTACCAAGTGATGGCATCGATCTTTTGTCTTCGGATTTACGATCACCCCCACAATTAACTATTACCCGAGAGCTTTTGATTACAACCTCTTTAATTTTGCGTATACCATATAAGATTCGATCAAAGTAGTTCGGTTGAATCTCGGTAAAAGTCAAGAATCTAGTCCTCCCATTCGCTATGCATGATATTACCATTAATATACCCGTAAGCGACTAAGGGCTGGAAAAGCTTCGATACACTGTTACTTCTGATCTCTGAGAAATACCGATACCGATTGCTGAAGGCCCAGATCTCAATCTCGCGAACCCTTGAAGGTCGATAGGGGATCTAGACTTGAGGTGAATTCTCAAACCCATTATTACTGGCAAAATGAACTGGAAATCGAGAATATACCCCACAAGAGAAGTGCGGGATCATATGTAGAGTTAGCGCTGTGGTGAACAGCTGTTATTCGTTGTCGTATATTTCGTTTATATACTCGATATTAAGCTCAGTAAGAGAGAACTAAAGCCGTTTTATTTGCTAGGCTTTCATATTGATTTAAAGGTTAATAACTTGAATTTGTTGAAAATAACCTAGTCCGCGACGATATTTCACGAGTGATACTTCATGACTCTAATATCGAAATCCTAGAAATAGTGCCTGGATGAAATATTACAGAAGTACATGTAACGGACTGGGCAGTAAATTTCTTGGATCTATATTTAAATTACACTTGTTTGCTATTAAATGTCTCAAGGAGATTTTAACGTGTCGGTGGTTGTTGGAAAGGGGAATCACAAGACACGCATTTGGTGATGGCATATGTGGGGAAAAAACCCCAAAATTCGTAATTTCTTAGGGTGGTACTAGAGATAGAGCTAACACATTTGCGTAAGAATCATCGGTATTAACGCCTAGCTTACAGATCACTGTATCAATGATATCCAAATGTGCAATGGAACTAGTGACCTTGGTCGAAAAAAGCAACAGAATTGAAAATTACAAGTTTTACGCCGAGGCGTATTTCAGACAGAAGGGCTTCACACCCGAGACAACGCACGATACTGGCCTGTTTTTCTAAGACTAGCTAGACCAAGGCTTGTTAGCGTCGTGAGGGAACCTTTGATACAAATAACCCGACCATAATTCACGGGGGATAAACGTGGACCAGTAAAGGTACTAAAATCGAATACACCCGACGATGTTTGTTGGCAGTTCAGGGTCGAGAATCAAGGGAAAGCTGAGATCAGCATGTCGATTGGGTCCCAAGGATATGTATCGATAGATCATGGCATGCAGCAAGACATTTTTGGACCATGGAAGGACTATGCATCTTGTGTCAACGTGCAAACGCCTGACTGATGATGGTGGTGATGATGATGATGACAAAAGCTTGTTCAGGGAATAGCAGCCAGTTCTGCGTGTGCGATTTTCGAAAGAGTCCCCGATATCAGTACTTTTCGAAGAATGTAACCAGTTAACTGGGCCCTGTTGCAATCATTGGTAAATGCATGCATCACTATATGCCCCCCCCGAAGAGCTCCTATCATCCGCTGCATAACGCATACTCCACAGACCTAATGATAAATGAAAACATGAAGTCTAAAAGCCAGCGCGGAACTGTTCTGAGTAACGTGATGAGTCTGTTCCGTGCTTTTTTACAGCTGTGACCCTGTAGTGGGGGAAGAAAATAGACCCGTTCCCATCTTTTAAAAACGGGCCCGGAAACAGCTGCCCGGGAATTAGCCTGAATGGGTATCATTGGTTATTCGTTTCACTGACAGAAATTACCCATGTGCAGCATCACTGCAGCAGTCTATCGAGACGTGGCCGTGTCTCCACGATTTCTGACGAATGCGAGACAAGTCCCGGTGGTTTGGGGTACCATACGGAGCAGATCAGGAACAGGGAAGATGCTGGGTAAAAAGCTTTTTCTTTATTTTCTTGTGATATGTTTCGCGGAGTTTAGCATCGCTGGGGAACGTGGTACAACTGAATGAGAGAGATGATCGTGAAGGAAGATTACCCTCCAGGTATCTTTGGTTTGCTCCTCGGTATAATGGCTCAATATTCCTCTTACAGGTTATTAGATCTGGGTTAAATTCTGGGTTGATTATAGTTTTTTTATTTTATTACCCCCCTCCAACATGTTGGATGTGAGCTCTCACCTTTCTTACTTTTTCTCAGAACCCCTAGTTTCAAATATCAAAACAAGCTGCCAAGACACACTCTCGCAGCCTACGACTCGTAGAGTAAGGGTTATGTGAAGAAGCAAAAGACGAGAACCAGCGCTTTGCGGAAATCCAGATGAGGCCGCCAATCACCAAGAATCGTGCCCAGGATATATTTCCTAAAACGTTACAACATACATGATCGGAAGCAGCAAGCACCTGAAAGTTGGGGGTGTTCGTCGGAAAAGTGATGGCCAGCGAACAAACAGCGAGCAAACAGATGATTTTGCATACCGGCTCTGAATCGGCGACATATAATTAACGAATAGTCGGGATCGTGGCACTACTTTTTCTCTCCCCCAGAATAACGGAAGTCGGTAACGAAAGAGTTTGGATGACATGGCTAGCCCTTTCTCTCGGTGATATGTGCACCGGTGGCGTTAATTGCCCGATAACTAATTATATTCTGCGTGGAGGTACTGGTATGTACACTATTCCACTCGAGTACATAAGTACATCATCATTAGTGCGCATGCAGTGATTGGCATGCAGGCTGCGCATGAGAAACAGAGAAAGGGGCGAAAACAAAAGAAAAATCCAAAAGTGAACCCTCAGAGACGCGTATGTATGTACTCGTGTATACAGGATGGGCCATGGGAATTCCAGTGTTTCGGTAATCATCGTGGAAATTCGTTGCTGCTTGCTGTATGTAGAGCCTCGCTGTTGCGGTGAAATTCACTTGGATTCCATATTTGGTTTAGTGGATTTGCAACACATATCTCTACGTCTGAAGCACATCTTATGTTTCAGCCTCAATTGAAAATATGGCTTGCAATTGACTGGGTTTGGTAGGCCGGGAGATCTCGAAATATTGACCCAAGAAGTATCTAGGTATTATTATTCATTAGGGTTCCCAATTAGAGATAATACCGCAAGGGATTCTCCCGATATAAAAACTGCAATGCGTGCGGCTACTGCCATAAGACCTCACCAAAGAGCTGGGGTTTAACTACATGTATCCACCCGTCAAAGGGGTAGCTACAGAATTGAGACTGCCGGTAGTGAAAAGTTTGCTAGTAACTCCAAGTGCCATTGGTCTACCGCCATATAGTCTGCACTACTGCATAAGATTGCTTTCAACGGAGTGTACATGTGCTTTTGACGGCTGGCCGTGGTGAGCGGCAGAGCGGCAGGTAAATAAGAATAGAGAGCACAGTTGAAACTGTCCCCGAGCGAATTTACCGGCATCAGAAGTACAGGAGACGCCATCTACACATCTCTAAGTTGAACCATAGAAAAGGTAATGGATGGATTTTCTCGTCATATGGAGGTGGGTGGAAATGACTCCTCTGGAAGGGTCGTATCGCTGGATCCATCAATTACTCAACTGAGCAGTTACTTGCGGGTGGCAAAGAATGATATTGCACCTGGATTTTAAACTTTCGCCCTTGCATGTCAGACATGCTATGGGCATTAACGGCTCTGTTCCTTCCTCCATTCATCTACCTATTCGGGGATGTATGTTAGTGCTGGGATTGAGATCAAAAATCTCTTTCGACTTCCCTCTCATTTCGGGACGTTTCCAGGCAACTACTCTAGATGCCACACCGCGGAAATTCGCATATCGGCCCGTCCGAACGATATCTTGTGATATGTTATCGAGGTTTACTGAATTGGGGTAACAGTCAATAGTGCGGTAGCAAATTTTTGCTCTTGGAGACCCACTGTTAGCTATAGCTACTCTACAATTAGGTAGGTATGAGTACTAGGTTGCTATTAACTCAATTCAACGCGATGATTTGTTGACGTCTAAGCGAATACGTTGAAATATTATACCCCCCTGTCTATAGTTAGACAACTTTTGCAAAGTGGGTATGTTGGGAATCACATGGAGCGAGAACCCCCCCGCCTTTTTCTTTAGCACTGGACAGGGTGGCTATAGTTTTTCGAGAAACCTTCGCTGCCTTCTGTAATCTCGATAACCTTGTTTCAAATTATTTGCGGGTATTGGGGCTTAGACCAGGTTTGTAGGTTTTCTCTCTCTCGGGTATATTTTTTTCTCGAAACTGTGGACCGTGGTACCACAGTTTGGGGGGGGGAGTGTTAGCCCAGTTCGTGTGCCTCCTTGCCCGCAGCGATATGCAGCATAGCGTTATCTTACCCTAAGCCCCACAAGAAAGCCGTTATTTTCCACCGTTTCGCAGTTTTGCCGTGTCGCCCGGCCAATCAACCCGAAACGGGGAGTAAGGACCAAGTTTGTAGCTGAGCACTGACATCGATCGACTTTTTCTGGATTCCAGAATTTCCAGAATCACCACAGAAATCGAGACATCGCATTTGCCCGGTGAAGCACCACGCCAAGCAAGCGAGGGGAACAGCTCGTCAAGGAGCCTGAGGCTGATCAACCATTTTTGGGGTGGTGGTGGGAACGAAGGACTCGCAAGCACTGGAGGGAGAGGAGTGGGCGGGAAACAAGCTGACAGAGAAGGGGACGACAACAACTGAGCAACAAACGTTATTTGCGGCGACTGACCGATATCGCTAGTGGACCCCGCTTAGACCGCTCTTTGCTCAGTTGCACTCTGCCCACTAAAGCCACAGCCAGACAGGGCTGGGACACGGGCGTTCTTGAATATCGCGGTTATCGTCTATCTATCTGTCTATCCATCCATCCCCTATCTACTGAGCGTAGGGGGAAGGAGAGGAGGAAGAAGAAGACGAAGACGAAGAAGCACAGAACGTTCCAGCGAAGGGCGGTGGAAGGAACAGACAGGAACAGACAGGAACAGGAACGTGGATAAGGATCTGGTCAGACGCTGTGCAGTGCAGTGCAGGACAGCAGAGCTCGGGGCGATTGATCTGACGATTCTCGGGGCTACTGTACAGTGGGTGAATTAGAAACCGGCGCGACGTTTCCCATACCAAGGTCCAAAGGGCGGAAGACTTCCGAAGACCCAGACAGCTGTCATCACAGGCCACCCACCAGCCCGCCGCCGCCCTGTACGAGCACAGACCTGCAGCTTGCCCACCAGCGGGATCCCAATTTCTGGCGAACCGGGACCGACGGGTCCTGCTACTCCAATTGTGTAATTGGCTCGACAGCTAAGGTCGGGTTCCGACAGCGAAAACAGCACCAGCAACCAGCAGCGTTGAATACGTCCTTACTGCGTTCCGTATAGACTGGTCCTGTACCTCTACCCCGTTGGGCGAGATTCTGGAAAGCTGCCAGGGAGGGAAGAAGGGGCACCGGAATGGCTGATTCATATGCGGCTCTCCTGGGAATGGGATCTTCTGCGGCTGCAATGCTGACGGACTCTGGAAGGTGTGTGGAAGATTATTTTTCTCTATTTATTTGTTGTCCTGGTTCGACTATTCATTCGTCCCTGTTGGGAGGGGCTCTGCTTGCTTGGGAGGAGTGTATGTGAAGCGAAAGTGCGAGTGTGTGGAGAGGTGCGGAGGTCGTCAAAGAAACACCATCAACAACCCCCTCCCCCCCACCCAACCCACCCTCTTCTGTGGTTCTGAATCGTGAAGATGGCCCGGGAAGCGGAGTTATTCCGTCCCACTCTGGCTACCATTCCATCTACCTCCTCCTCCTCCTCCTGCCCATACGATGATGACAGGCTCAGCAGCAGTACCAGGAGCCCAATTTCCCCCACTGATACTCCTCCATCAACACCCACCAGCAGTGCCAACTCATCTAGCTTCTCCTCCTCCCATAATGGCAGCAAAACTATGAAGAAACGTTTCTCAGACTCGATTACTGACATGTTCGCTCTCTCTGCGCTACACAGACGTCGTCCATCTCTGCAACAGGGTCCAGGAGTTTCGTCGAAAGCCAACAGCAATGTGGGGAGTTCAAAATCTAGAAATCGATCGTCGTCTGCTACTGCAGCTGGCACGAGCTACGTACGCAATACTCCAACCCTCAACCCATCAGCGTCGATGGCTACAATAGCGTCAACAGCAAGCTCCACAGGAAGCACCAGAGGGATGTTATCAGGGCGGGATTCGTACACAGACATTGCCCGGGGCTTCCCGCAGCCACCAACAGGAGTGGGTGTGATGAAAGAAAATCCTATTGGAGACTCGCCTGCGGCTTCCACGTTGGAACCTGGCAGAACCATGGCGAGTAGAAAAATCATGACACAGGAGGAATTAAGGGAGGAGGATGAAGATCACGTTGGAGGTTTGGATATGGAGGAATGGAGGACTGGCTCTGAGGATGGGAACCGTGCTGCACAGAGGGCTGCTGCAGATGTGGGAATGAGGAGAATGACGGGAATAACGAGAAAAATTTCAGACTCAAAAAGGATTCGACCACCGTCTCCAGGGGATACCGAGGAGGACGTTGGAGGAATTCACTCGTTAGCAGATGAATTGGAGTATAGAGTGGCATTGGCAAGGGATCAACTGGGTATCCCTTCTGAGTCCATAGCTGGCTCTGTGGCTGGCTCTGTGGTGAGTACAAAGCGGGAATCCTCAGTGTCAACTTCTACGTCAACAATTCAAGGATACACTTCGTCGTCGTCGGATGAGGCGTCGACATCATCATCACTGAGATCTGTGGGGTCTAGATCTCGCAGCTCAACGTCTGGGGCATCTTCAAAAGCTGGGTTGCCACATAATATGTCGTTTTCGCATTCAAAGAAACGTGGATCGAAGTCACAAAATGCACCCACGCCTCTAGATTTGCAGAGCCCGATAGATAGCCGATCATCTTTTGCGAGCACATCTGCGGTACTTATGGCGGAACAGTCTACCAGGCCACAAACTGTACCGCCTGCTCGGTCTGCCACCGCTTCTCCATTGAAGCTATCTAGTATGACTATTAGACATAAGCAAAGTGGTGGCCTTGAAGTACCTGGCGTAATTGCAAGTCCTGGTTCGCCAGGATCGCGATTATCATCCCTAGCTAGCACAGCTGCGGCTCAAGGGCCAAAAACTCGCTCCATTTCTACAACTGCGTTGAGTTCAATAACCCGTTCAGATAGCAGCTCGCCAACCGCCACAGCGCCTCTTACAAATAAAACAAACCCCCCCGTATCAACAACACCTGCTGGCCGAACACAGAAGTATCTTACTCAGCGGGATCGACAGAATTCTTCAAAGGTTTCACTAGCTGCTTATGCGGCAAATTTGGCCAAAGCTAAGCCAAGGCACCCGCCTAGTCTTGAGCCACCATTGCCTGACCCAGGCATGGCACCGTCAGTGGCCCCGGCACCTGCGAGTGGGATGTACTGGTACAAGGCGCCAACTCATGGGCAAGAAAACATGCCACTGAGAGCCCATACCTGCACACTTGTTGGGAGTAATATTTATGTTTTTGGGGGATGTGACGTGAAAACCTGCTTCAACGAACTGCATGTTTTCGATGCAGGTAAGAGTTATTTCATCAAGTTAGTTTCGTGATAGTGTTAATACGATATTTTGACTAGACTCAATGTCGTGGTCTAGACCTGCGGTTTCAGGAGACATTCCACCGCCGCTCAGAGCAATGACCACAACTGCTGTCAATAAGAAACTCGTGATATTTGGCGGTGGTGATGGACCGACATATTATAATGATATTTATGTGTTTGATACTGTCACCAATCGTTATACACGGCCGAAGCTTGTTGGAGGGCAGCAACCATCGCGAAGAAGAGCTCACACAGCTTGTTTGTACAAGAACGGGATATACATATTCGGGGGTGGGGATGGTGTCAGGGCGTTGAATGATGTATGGAGATTAGACGTTTTAGACCTCACTAAACCGTCGTGGAAGCTGATTTCAGCGCCCCCATCGATACGGCACGTTGGGGCATCAACAACATCACTATCATCAGCATCAAACAAAGATCATCCACAGCAGAGACCAACAGCACGTGGTTACCACACAGCAAACATGGTGGGCCCGAAACTGATTGTGTATGGTGGAAGCGACGGGGATGAATGTTTCCAGGATGTCTGGGTATTTGATGTAGACATAAATGTATGGAAGTGTGTGGGAATTAAGCTAAGCTTCCCAAGGCTGAGCCACACGGCAACGATCGTTGGAAGCTATCTGTTCGTGGTTGGCGGCCATGATGGCGCCGAGTACTCGAGTGAGGTTTTGCTGCTGAATCTCGGTAGGGGTTTTTCTTGTTGAGCTGTGAGGGAGCAAGGGACTAATATGGATTATCGGACAGTGACGATGCAGTGGGACAAGAGGAAGGTGTATGGAATGCCGCCTACTGGTAGAGGTTACCATGGAGCGGTTTTGCATGATTCAAGATTATTTGTTATTGGGGGCTTTGATGGGTTCGTCTTTTTTTTTTCTTCCCCCTGGTTGATACACTGGTAGTGCTAACGAAGGATGATTTAGTCACGATGTTTTTAATGACACGTATATCCTGGAACTGGCGGTTAGTAGCTACTACTCTCAAATCTCGCATTTCACCATCGAGGTTTGATCGACACTTGTATTCAGTGGAGGGGGATTGAAGACGAAGGTTCTAGACGGGGGGGTGGGGGGGTGTTTTTTTTATGGTGCAGTGGGTTTGTGTTCCTTGTGTTTTATATTCGATTCTTGGAGTGCTGTCTCAAGTGGCCCGGAGCATTGAACTTGGGACTGGCACGTGGGAGCGAGCGACCACGTTTTACTATTATATATATCACGATTGATTTTGCGGCAAAAAAGGAGGGAAGGGAAAATACATAAAAGAAGGGGGAGAGGGCGATAGGATAGGGTAGGGTGGGCAGGATTGGAGAGGCGTGGCGTGGCGTGGGTTTGGGATTCTTGCTTAGTGGATTTGAAGTTCTGCGGTGTTTTTCTATTTACTTATTCGATGGGGCGGCGGGGGCGTAAATTCCGTTTTTATTTTACTGGATATTTTCGATTTCTGTTTCGATTTCATTTGTGATTTCACTGACGGGTTCATCACGTTTTTGGCTGAGGGCGATGCGATGCTGTGTTTTTCATTTGGACGAGGGGGTGATGTTGTTTGTATGATGGAGCCTACGTTTTCCGTAATGACGAGCGGTGCTTGGAGGTTAGATTTAACTACTGTTGATCGATGCTTGTTCCTGGGCGGGAGTTGGCTGAGGGAGAGTGTGGTTAGCTAAGCCAGCGGTCCAGAACAACTCCGGCGACGGCTGGGCCGGGCTCCTCCGACGCTGCTGGACTGCAGCAGAGTATTTATTTGCTCTGCTGCACCTGTGGATGGCTGTGGCGAGATATTCCCGCAGAGCCGCAGATGTCAGAATCAGACGACGGAGTGCGGACAGACCGATGCCTCCGGAGAAGCCGCGGAGAAGCGCGGTGCTGCGTCGGAGGGACCCTCATGCCGCTTTGGTGTTTTGTTAGTCAACAGTCCCGACGTTGCCCCGCCGCTGTGGGCTGTCCCCGGGCGTCTGCTGCTGGCTCTCCCCCGCTGCGCTAGCCCTCTGGCGTCATGGCGACGAAACTGCCGCACGTCCGGAAGTGATAAAGCCAACCCCCCCCGCTTTTCTGCCACCACATCCTCACCACCACCACCACCACCACCACATCCTCCATGAAGATCCTCACCAAGGAAGAAGAAGACGGTACGAACCCCCCCCCCCAACTGCACTGCTGCATGCTAATGCCGTCCTCCAGCACACTACCAGGCCGTCCTGCGCGGCGGCACCATGGGCGGTCTCGGCGGTCTCGCGGGGGGCCTGGCGACCGCCTACGTCCTGCAGCGCCGCTGGACGCTCTTCCGCCACCTCACCCTCCCGTTCAAGGCCTTCTTCGTGTCCTCCGTCGGCACCTTCGCGGCCATCATCTACGCCGACCGGTACTCGCGCGGGTTCGAAGCCGCGCGCCACAGCGAGCTGATGCAGTACCAGGACGCGACGGCCAAAGCGCTCGCCGAGGCCGAGGCCAACCTGACGGGCTGGGAGAAGGTCAAGGCGCTCGGCAGAGAGTACCGCTACCCGATCGTGACCACGTCGTGGGTGCTGTCCATGGCCGCCAGTCTCGGCATGGTCAGCCGCAACCGCTACCTCACCACCGCGCAGAAACTGGTGCAGGCGCGAATGTACGCGCAGGGCCTCACGCTGCTGGTGCTGGTTGCGAGCGCGGGGTTCGAAGTGGCGGACGCCAGGCGCGGCAAGGGGAATTTTGAAACTGTCAAGGTGCTGGATCCGAACGATCCTACGCATAAGCATTTGATTGAGAAGCGGATTCACCATGAGAGTTATGCGGGGGAGGATTTGTGGAAAGGTGGGTTTACTCCTTTTGTTCTGGCGGTGGTGGGGTTGTGCTGACGGGTGATAGATATGGTTGAGAGCGAGGAGAAAAGGTTAAAAGCGAGGAGAGAGGCTGCCGATGCTGCGGCGGCGAAACATGGGAATTGAGCTCGTTGTGGGTGACCTCGCTGTGGGTGGTCTCGCTGGGGGTTTGGGTGAGGTGGGTGTTATTTACTGTGCATAGCTTCTTTTGATAGACGGAGGTGGGGGCGGGGGGTTTATTTCTGGTTTCTTTATCATTTCATGGTTCTCGATGAATTCGAGCATTGGCGGGTTCATGTCTTCTCCTCTCTGTATACTATGGGGTCTCCATAGAATAGACTGTAGTGTCTTAATATCTCTCGTTTTCTTTTCTCTCTCCCATTCGTGGGATGCATGTCATACAAGATACACTTTGATCATTAGAACAAAAAAAAAAGGGAACAGCTACTATACACAGTCAAAGATATCCATATGACTGAGAGGATGAAAGGGGAAGAATAAAATAACGCAAAAATTCATAACCACATCAATCCTCACCCCAGTCTGGCCAACAACCGACTCTTCCTCTTCTCCACCAAAAACTCCGTAACCTCTTCCAACGACGGCACCTTCCACCCATCCGGAATCGGCGTCCACCCATCCCCCGTATCCCCACCACCACCGCTCTCCATCCCCCTCAACGCCTCCTCCTCCTTCCGGCGCTCATACGCCAGCAGCACCCCGTCCTCCTCGTCCCTGTTGTAGCCGTAATAGTCCGCATCCACATTCTTGCGCATCTCCGCGCGCAGCTTCCGCTCCTCGTCCTTCTTCGCGTCCTTCGGCTTCGTCTGCAGCTCCTCAAACAGCTCCTTGACGCCCGGCAGCTCGCGCGCGCGCCCGAAATACTTGTAGCCGCGCGAACCGGGCACCGCGCGCCCGTCCTCGTCGTACATCTTGGGCCCGAAGCGCATGTAGTTTGGGCCGCCGAGGTTGCGCAGCTGCACTTCCCACATGTGTTTTTCGCGCATCAGTTTGTTGATTTCGTCGTTGAGGTCGCGGATCTGGTAGTCTGAGAGGGAGGCTGTGTGGCAAAGTCAGCGCTGAGTGGACCGGGGGGGTGGATGGGGAGGGTGATTAGAGGGGAGGGTGATTAGAGGAGAGGGTGATTAGAGGAGAGGGTGGATGAGGGGAACCTACGATCTTGGATCTTCGTCACTTTGCGTGATATGTCTTTAACGACCTGGCCTCGCCATTTCTCGCACGACGGGATCGAGGTTACTTCTGTGATTACTTTGGGGCGGCGGGTTCGGCCTGCGTCGATTATTCCCAGGTCGGCGGCCTGCTGCTCGCGGAAGCGGAAGAGCATTGACTGGGCTTTTTCGCTGTTGCGTGCCATTGTTGCGGTGGGGAGGTGGAGGTGGAGGTGGAGGTGAAGTGGTGAGGTTGGCGAGAGGTGTTGTGCGTGGAGTGAAGAGGTGAGATTCGGATGTGGGTGAGGCTCAACCCCCGCGGATCGGGTTAGCGTGGGAGTCCTGTTTCGGCAGTCACGTGAGGATGTCACTGCGGCCAGAGACTGGACAAGACAGGAGAGGAGACAGGATGGACAAGACAGAATAGATAAGACGGGAGAAGAGATACGAGAAGAGACAGAATAGACAAGACGGGAGAGAAGAGATCAATTGGCGGAAGACAATGACAGACATTCCGCCAGGCTCTTGGAACACAATCATTGCATTATCACCGCTGTCGTCTGGAGATCTGCCCCCCAAACCGGTAATTCCACCATAAGCCAGCGACTTCAATGCAAGGCGCCCGCTGGTGTAACCTCCCCGAGCCAGCCCTCTGCCCCTCTGCCCCGGAATTAAGATGTGCTTACTGTGTTTCTCGAACTTAATCGATAGCGCTGTTCACGACTAAATCCGCGATAGCTGTCTGTACTTAAGCTCTTCGCTGTCTCCCTGTTTGCCGATGGAAAGCCCATCTGCTCTGCCACACTCATGCAATACTTGGTCTACGCCGTCTGTGTTTTGATATCTGCTCTGGTGCTAGGCTCTCAGTATCTCGGGAACAGCAACATGGTTGGAATGGCTTCTATCCGGTCTACTAATGCCGCTTTCGCAAAGTCTCCTGGGGCGAAGGGCCTGGTTGCTGTCTTTGGTAGGTTTCGGTCCGCGTTGTTTATTGATTGTCTGCCTGTTGCGTTTATTACCCAATCTTTACACGTCTCATCCCACTTGCTACCACTTGCTACCACTTGCTACCACTTGCTACCACTTGCTACCACTTACTACCCATTACTACCCATTACTACCCATTACTACCATTGATTGTCTGCCCAATCCATCTTACTCTTAATCCCATCCATCCCACTTCCTACCTATTCGCTATACAACCCACCCACCCACCCACGCATCCACACCCATCTCAATCCAAAATGCTAACCTGAACAAACAGTCGGTGCAACTGCCGGCATTGGCGAAGCCGCAATGAAGACCTTTGTCTCCACCACCGTGGCACCAACCGTCTACTTCGTTGGTCGGTCCGTACCCCCATAACCCCAATTCTATACCTCCACCGCGAACAACTACTAACACACACACCTCCCCCCTTCTACAGCTCCGAAGAATCTGGCGCAAAAATCACCACCGAACTCCAAAAACTCAACCCGGACTCCCGAATCCAATTCCTCCAAGCCGACACCACCCTCCTCTCCACAGTCGACACCCTCACCGCCCAAATCGCCGCAAAAGAAAAGGCCATAAACCTCCTCTTCATGTCACCCGGCTACATGACCATGGCCGGCCGTGACGGTCCGTTTTGCCCCCCTCCCCCTCCCCCTAACTACCATCTCTACCAAAACCAAAAACCAGCTAACATCCAGTGCCATCTAGAATCCCCCGAAGGCCTCGACCGCAAAATGGTAGTATCATACTACTGTCGCCTCCGCTTCGCCACCAACCTGCTCCCGCTCCTCAAGACCGCAGCCAGCGCTTCCCCTTCCTCCGCGCGCGTAATCAGCGTGCTGGGCCCGGGCCGCGAGGGGAAGCTCATCCTCGACGACCTGTCGCTGTCCGCGCCGGGGAACTTTTCGCTCCTCAACGTGGAGGCCCACACCGTGACGATGACCTCCCTGGCGTTCGAGGAGCTGTCGCTGCGCCATCCGGACATCGGCTGGATCCACGCTTTCCCCGGATTCGTCATGACGGGGTACTTCAGGGGACTGCCGGCGCCGCTGAGGGCGCTGACGTCGGTCGCGAGCCCGCTGATGAGGTGCTTCAGTGTGCCGATTAAGGACTGCGGCGATGGCTTCGCGTGGTTGGGCACCGATGAGAAGTTTAAGAAGGGGCTGTGGCTGGTGGACTGGAAGGGCGAGAGCACGGATTCGAGAGTGTCGGGTGGGAAGAGGATGTTTGGGACGGGGGTGGAGTGGTGGGGCGATGAGAAGAGGAGGAGGGTGTGGGAGCATACTATGGGCGTGTTTTCGAAGATTGGGCCTGCGTCGTAGGGTGTGGCGATGGTGGCAGTGGCGGTGGCGGTGGGGTGGGGTGGTTTATTTAGCTATTGTTGGGGTTTAATGTTTACTCCAGTTAGCGGGTACTTTATATTTTTAATTTCTGGTTATCTGAATGGAAGTAGTACCGAGTCGAGTGATTTTACGTGATCATTGACCCTTGGTGTTCAAACACACCCCTTGCCTTGCCTTGCCTTGCCTTGCCGGACCGGTGAAGCTTATACATAGCTGAACCACACGCGGCGTGAGTGAGATACCGATTGCCACCTGAGTATATCTCCGCGGCCCGCGGACTTGGGGGGGGTACTCAATATAATGCCCACATTTTCATCAGACTGTAGGGTAAGCTGCGTCATATAGCCGGTACCGCGCGTTGTTAGATTAACTAAATATATATCTAAACAAGATCTAGAGTACTCTCCTCCCAAGTACTCTCCCCACACACGACCTGCAAACCGGGATATATATTTCAGATTCACACACCCATTAACTAAATCCCGGCATGTATAGGTCTCGATCTCTGCTACTACCGTGTTGTTAGATTAGCTAGAGTGACTACTATAGGGCTCCCGACAAAATCACGCATTTATATATTAACCGGCTATTTACCCTTCTGGTATTGACGGTGATTAGTCGTAAATTATCGTATCATTACTGATAGGGTTAGGGCTGGTATTAGTTATCCTGGTACTGTCGAAACAGATAGCCATAAGTAATTGTAGAAGTGGATCGACTTGCTCGGTTGGCTTGAGTGAATGGCTAGGATTATCTTGATTTATTTGGAATTTATTTGTTTCTATTTGGCGGTTAATTCTAGGGATCCTAGCCTAGGTTCGGGGAGTTGTAGTATCTCATACAAAGTTCACCAAGTAAGGGATCAGGGCCTCTACTATTCTAGTTTCTATTTTTCTATTTCAACCGTAGGATTTTAGTTTGTCCACTATTTGTAAATAGGTCCTCCGAAAGGTTACGATGTCTTCCAGCACTAAGCTTTTATCTGTCGTAGGGCGGCTCACGTTGTCCCACTTATGAGTACTTCCGAGTGGCTATTTTTATGCTTAGCAGTAATGAGTAACCTCTAGTTAATCAGTAAATACGTATCATGCTGATCTATAAACGGTTCTAACAATTGCTATCTCTCAACAAGGGCTATAGCCTCGTAAGGCATATTGCGCGTAGCTGTAAACCGCGTGGGCATAACCGTTGTCACAATCAACTTCTGCCATGGCACCGAGTCAACTCTACGAATTGCCTCTTTCTAGAACCCAAAATACGTTCTGCCATGAATCAGGACCAGCATGCTTACACTAAACCAATAGGCTTAGAAAAGCGCTATAAAGTCTATTTCTCGAAAAAGTGCACTTTGTCAGATCTTTATTTGTGCCGGAGCCAAATGCCGCCAGATGCCTTTGTGTCACCCATGCACAGGGTACCACAAAGGGGGTGATCCCGAAAGGAAAAGAAAAGAGACTCGGAATCATAACGTCCCAGGCATGGCTCCCGATACTACGCGGAAAGCCAGAAAAAACCTAGCCCCCACTTTTCCGGGTGTCTGGACTCCGGATATATATATTTGGGAGCTCTAGTGCGGGGCTTTCTTTAAATAAAGTAACCTGGAACCTAAATATGCATTCTCTTACCTGCCGTGAGCACCAACGGATTTTCCACGTTATAATTCCGTTGGAAATAATGGCTCTTTGATACTAATCAAACGGTTGAGCGTTAACCCCACGACAGCAAAAAAGAACATGATACAAATGATAAGCAAGAATCAATTGGATGAATTCGGGAGGGGGGACCTACTAGCTAATTTTCAAGGCAACTGGAGCAGAGAGTATATCTAGTCGGTATCCGTAACAGACCCCAATCTGTCCAATCGGGAGAGCCAGTATCAGACACTCTAGGGCTGCATATAAAAGGGCGGACTACGTTCCGAACAGACTAGGTAGACGCTGGACTGATTTTTCATAACCAACCATTTTTACAGATATACGTTCCGGGAACCTGTCTCCGGCGGACCAATAACTATTTGAATCGGAAGAGGGAAAGCCACCTCCATCCCCCGCCTCCGCCATCCCTCCCTCCACATTCAATTCTTGACCGCTCCTAGCAGCACCATCTTCCCCGTTTAACGTACAGGGGCCCTATTTTAGTTTCTGCTGGAAAGGGTCCCAGGCATGGTTCGATCTGTCGGCGACCACGTACCAAGTCGGGGGATGGCGGTGAGCTGTGGTCCACTTTACAAAATTGCCGGTGGTAGGTACCGATGCGGCATTAAAGCACTATTTCCGGTATATATTCGCGGGGATGCCTGTTTGTAATGGGGGGAGGAAAAAAGGGGGAAGAGAAGAAAGAAGAAAAGAAAGAAAGAAGAAAAAAAGAACAATTGAGGTGAAGATTCTGAGGATTCTTGGGAAAAGTTTGAACCAGGGGGGGTGGGCCGGGAACCGAAACTTGAAAGAACTCGTGGCGTTTGCATCATTGGTTGACTCTGTGCGAATCGGCTGAGTCCTAGGTCTTGGGGTCGATGTACAGCCTGTTGCGAGCCGACGGTGTGACCGGTACCTAACGACAGTGGATAGAGCTCAAAACACAGAATACTAGCTGGTGTCTTACTTTCCTTTGGTTCAGCTCCAAACTGTAGCTAAATTCTAGATGTCGAATGGGAACATGATAGTCTCATACCTGTTATAAATGTCTCGCTGAAGCGGGGAAATACAGTAATACCCTCTCGGAAGTGAAGAACAGGGTACCGAAGCCGGATTCATCGAAAGAGAAGTGCTGATCTGTGATAAAAGATACTGATAGTCTTGAGATGTTCTTTTCCTTCGTGTGAGGCATCTACACGAGAGCTAGAAGCTCAATTGGTCCAGTCGTTCTGTAGGATTAGAACTATTCCAGTGAGTGGTCTTCTCAACGAAAAAAACAACCAATTCTCCACGGGAAAAGAGATTCGTGAGGGCTTGGAGATTATCGTTCACTCACGTACTTTGATGCATGCGTAAAAGACCACCCAGCGAGCCCGAGTGAGTCTCAGTGACCGAGTGATGGTGGAAGCATGGATGCACGATCTAAGCGAAGAGACTGAAACTCACCGACTCTGTTTACGCGAGCCTTGGCAGCATGGGTTAAAACGCCTTGCTTCCAGGAGAGGCTAGCCTTTTAATTAGCCGCCGTAATTCGGGGGAGGAGGCTCATCAACCCAAGAAACCGTTCGGTTTTTTCTGGAACTACTTAACGTGGGCTAACTAGCTTGGAGCTTTAAAACGATGCATGAGGATTGCGCAACACCACAAAGCTACCTAGCATATTCTAGCTCGACGCGACCAAGCATACGTGGGCACCACTCTCCTGCAGTACCGTGCGCTTACTAACTGCTCTGGCAAGGCTCCCTATCGAAATGCCTTCCAAGTAGCCCCTCCTCCGACCAGAGCTTCCGGGGTAGTACCTACATGTATTTAAGTAGCAAAGCTTCCTCACGTCAGCCGTCTTGATGGGCAGCATAGTGTGGATTCCAGATAGATAGAAGGTATACCCTACCCAGCTTCCCTAGAAATGCTAATGCTAAAACTAACATCAATAGCCCTAGCTGTTCCATCAAGGTCCTTCGCTTTAGCTTCTGCGTCTTAGTTTCCACGTGTCCCGTTTCAGCAAACACTAAAACTCCATCATGAATATCCCCACAGAGATAATTGACCACATATCGACATACATACCTGAGCGAAGTCACCAAGCAAATCTTGCTTTGGTTAATAAGGCATGGAATTTCTCCGTAACGCCGTTGCTATATCGTGATATTGTTCTCGATGAATTCCCCGATCACCTAGCCCGGCTTCAAGAGTCCGGATCGTTACCTCAGATGCATAGCATTACATCAACTCTTGCAAAGTATGCTATTCCGTAAACAAGGCCCCTGGACTGTGGCTGCTGTGGAGGAACCCATGCTAAAACTGCCCCCAAGAAATCCCTCCCTCAGCTCCCTAGCTCATTCTATCCGGCATTCCTTCCCTGCAGGTTCTCAATTCGAGGCCCGCCAGCGTCATAAATGGGAGATATCCCTTCTCCGCATCCGATCATGTCTCCAAGAGATTCTCGACCGCAACGGCTTCCCTCGAGTCAAAAAATTGATTTTGCTCTCCCCCGACGTTGAGATTGCAGAAATTCTCCTAACCGGACTACTCCCGCAGTTGCAGCATTTGAATATCACATCCCCATTCTTCAGGTACTTCAATTTTGAAACCGAAGATAGTCTGGGGTTCCAGCATCTTGAAGAGTTGGAGCTAGGGTTCTCTCAGGACTTTCTTCGTGGAGGAAGCTTAGGTTTATTGAACGACAAGACGGTTGCTGCTATTAGAGACTATGCCCTCGCAGGCGATCACATGAATGCTCAGCTCAATGCTTTCCTCTCGCGCTGTCCTTCATTACGCATACTGAGGATCAACGGGACTAAAGAACTTCATACATTGCTAGAATCTGTTACCTTCCCTTGTCTCAAGGTCCTCGAAATAGGCCCTATTTTCAATCAGCCGATTGACTTTGCGGTGGATGGCCTGAATTCTTTCCTCGAACGCCACACCAGCATTTCACGGCTTGCACTCCACAACCTCCCGAGCGAGGCCGCGGATAACCTAAAGCTTTCAGAGGCATCGTGTCTTAACATTCGCGAGTTTATATCTAGGATTGAAGAGATCCCATCAAACTACTTCGCATTCCTGAGACAGTTTCAGAGGCTAGAGACATACAGACTCCAATATCACATCATAGTAGGCGAGGTTATGCACAGCGAACTGCTCAACCTGCTTCCCGAACTGCAATGCAACAGTCCTGGAATAAAGGATTTAACATTGCCTATGCCATCGCATATCTCCGGTTGGACGCTGACCGACCAAAAGGAGGAGCTAGCGAGAAGATCACTGATGGAATTCGGCAAGGCTCTAACGGAATTCATCCCGACTGTTGAGAGATTTGGTATTTCTCAGACTGGCCGGTTTTTCGATTTGGGAGCAGTAAGAGATCACTCACGAGCTCTTGTTGGAATTCAACTAACTTGAGGTTAGGCGGATTGGGCGCAGTCCTTTTCTACACACCCATCACTGCGTAGCCTCGCAATCAAAACCTCGTTCATTCCGGTTATATCAGTCTATGAATCAGACGATATTAGACGGACCTTCATCAATCAGCTCGCGCTAGAATTCTCTGCGATCCCCAAACTAGAGAGTTTCGTGTTCTATGAGAGTATGAATCACCGAACGGTCAAAATCGAGATCGTGAGAATGGAGGGCGGTCTTGTAGAAGGAATGGAGGTACCAGTTCGTTCCGGAGAGATGGAGAATGTTTTCTTTGATACTTTCTTTGATTCTGATGGCTGGTGATTGTACGTCACGTTACGGACGATTTTCTATTGAGGGGAAAAAATGAGCGCTCAGGCTGGGCTCAAATTTACCCCTAAACAAACCGTTGGAAGCGCCATGTGCTTGGTCGACATAATTGGACGTGTTTTGTGAGTTAGGTCCGGTATTAGCATATCTACATGTAGCTATTGAAAGAAGCTTGGACTTCGTGACCCATGCTATGTTTGGTGTACTCTTTGATACTAGCTTGGTTTCGTCAGCAAACACCGCAGCTTCACAAACAGTCACTCGCCAGATGTTCCCAACCGATAACAGCCTTGAGCACTAGGTGATATAGTTGCAGGGCTAGCCACAACTTTATACCAGACGCCCAGTGGATAATGGATATCTGAGATCTCTCGTTGTGGCTACTGTCTGTGGGCCTTGCAATTGTACAACCGAGACGACGCGCCCCCACTCATTGGATGAATCTATGATTTACATAGGTGGTATGCACCTGTATTGTAAATTCGGTGTAAAATCTCGCCGAAAAGTGCTGAAGATTTATCACATCGAGCTCCTTCTTGCCTCGGCATGGCGTCAACGGTGTCACCTAAACACTAATACCTCGGTGATCAGTAATATAAAGCAAAGAAAGCTTGGTTGTCTTGGCGTATCAGTATTACTGAACAAGAAGGATTATGCATATGCCGGGGAGTGCTGGTGATATTGTAATTCCACAGCGGATCAACATACATGTATCTGCATCAAATAAAATAAATTGCTATACCTCGCATATAATTATTAAGGCTGATTAGAAGCATTTACTTAGAGTACATATACCGAGAGATTTCCCACCTCTAAAACACCATAGGCACTGCTGAACCATCGCGTGCATCCATCTGATCAAGGTTGAACTAGCATCCTAGACTTGAGATTGCAACAGCGCCTTAAATCCTTAGTTACCTCACTACTTGCTAGAAATCTGCTGAGACTCCGTTTGAGCTGAAATGTCGTCTCGCAGCTCGAACGAATTGCAGAATCGGGATCTGGAGAAAACCATCTCCGTAGTGGTCGATAATAGTCAAAGCGACAACATCGCTACGCCTGATTGGGATGGACCAGATGATGCCGATAACCCAAAGACATGGAGTCTTAGAAAGCGGTTATTCCATAGTATAATTCCTGGACTCTTCAACTTTGTAATGTAAGGCTTCAATCATCGACCCTCAACCGTCTGTGCTCGTAACTAACAGTCTATCGAATCTAAAGCTCACTGGGAGCTTCAGTTTATACTCCTGGGGTTACAGAGATTGTCACAGTTTTCGGTGTCAGTACAACAGTCGCTATCCTGGGGTTGTCACTCTATTCTCTTGGACTTGGATTCGGGCCTATGATCGGTGCACCAATATCAGAGACACAAGGCCGCAAAGCCGTATTCCTGATCACTCTCCCGATCTCACTACTATTCACTATGGGTGCTGGGTTGGCTCAGAATATTGAAACGTTATTGATATGCAGATTTCTCTCTGGAGCATTCGGAAGCCCGTCCCTGGCTGTTGGTGCCGGAACCATAGCAGACATATGGGTACTTGAGGAGGGTGGAGGGCTAGCGGCTGTCTTGGTTATTCTTGCTCCCTTTATGGGGCCAGCTTTGGGTAAGCCATGCTCTATTAGAGTTATTTTCTGCCATGGTTCACGGTTTACTGACTACCCGATAGGTCCCCTTCTTGGCGGTTTCACTATCCTCCATCGCTCCTGGCGCTGGCTGATGTGGGTGATAATCATCATTGGCGTCCCCATATACTGTCTCACTTTTTTCACCTCCGAGACGTACAAAAAGGTTATCCTAAAGCGCCGCGCCAAAGTCCGTGGCATACAACTTCCACCGGGTCCGACAGGAGCTGAAGCTATGAAAGCACTCCTAACGGTTACTCTATTCCGACCTCTCCACATGCTATTTACTGAACCGATTGTGGGATTCATATCTCTCTACGTTGCATTTTCCTTCGGTGTGCTGTTCGAATTCTTCGCCTCTTTCCCATACGTGTTTGGAAAAGTATATGGGTTTGATAGCGGAGAAGTCGGAATGGCATTCTTGGGGTTATGGTTTGGATTGATACTGGCTGTAATAACGTTTGCGATTTGCGATCGAACATTATACAAGGCGGCGAAAGAGAAAGCAAAGCTGGAGGGAGTACCTACAAGTCCAGAGCATCGTTTATATGCGAGTATGGTTGGGTCTTTGGGTATACCAGTTGCGCTCTTTTGGTGAGTTCGATACCGTTTCCTAAAAAAAACATCGAATAGGTTAGTTAATAGATTGAGTAGGTTTGCGTGGTCGGCAAGAAGCGATGTTCATTGGATTGTACCAATCTTGGCAGGAGTCCCGTTTGGATGGGGAAACCTCTGCCTCTTTGTAATACCCCTATCATGACTGTTTTTTGGTCCATCACGTGACTGACAATTCTGTAGTTGGGAACGACGACATATCTCATGGATGTCTATCATGCTCTTAATGGAGCCTCGGCCATGGCCGCCAACGGCCTCCTTAGATACGCATTTGGAGCAGCATTTCCCCTATTTACATTACAGATGTATCGCGCGCTTGGGATCCAATGGGCGGGAAGTTTGTTAGCATTTATCAGCATCGCGCTGTTGCCTGTTCCTTGGGTATTGTTCAAATGGGGTGATATTATTAGGCAGAGAAGCTCTTATCCCACGGGGCCGGCGCGCGGTTAGCTAGGTAATAAGTTCTTGGGACTTATAGGGTGGAGATATTTTAACACTGGTATATTATCCGTACTTAGAGGTTATAAGATTTGTGCGTGTATAGTGAGTTGGGGGCTGGCTAGATATGTATAAAGGCGTTGATGTATTCGCTTATTTCATAACTACATGTATTTTCAATTCTTAGTGGTGGTGCGTTTTAGTTTTAATATATGTATTAACATGAGTTTTGCTCACTTCCGTAGCCTCTATATATAATATAGAACTCTAAATTGATCGTAACAACATTGAATTTCTGATTGATCTATTACACGACTTCCTTAATCTTGGAGTCGTTAAGGAGCTCCTCTACCCCCCTAAAATGAATATCTCTAAAGAAACGTTCCCGCTGATCTAACACTACGTTATAGGGCAATGAAGATGCCCCAGAATAGTTCCATTCATCCATGTAAGCTTTTGCAAGAGCGGTGGGCTCTGTTTTGGGATTCGCAATTTGGGATTCTATTTCACTGATAGGTATATGGGTAACGTTAAATTTCCGACCTAAGCAAAGCCAATTGCGGGTTAATTTGTACTGCGCGAATTTCTCAAGACCAGAGCCGAGACTGACCATAATATTTTTCTACCAAACCAATCGCTTTGTTCCAAGTAGTGTTTTCACCTAGCACGTAGGTATGCGCATCCTATGATCAATTTTGTTAGGGCGTATAGCTTGAAACGAGACCGCTTTGGTCAATTATGGGAAACAATAACTAGGGGACGAACCCATTTTTCTGCAGTAATAAGCCTAACACATGCTTTTGCCACGTCTCTAGCAGCCGTAAAGCCAATATTTTCGTCCCCCGTCCCCGGAATCACAGCCTCCCAAGTCTCCATATCGAGTGGCCAAACCTTGCCAAGTCCCGTCATATACGTCTTACTAGGCGGGACGAAATAGTCCATAAACCATCCATTGTTGACAAGCGTCCACTCGATGTTACTCTGCGACTTAAGAGTTTCCCGTATTGCTTCATGGGTCGGAATATAGAATCTTGGTTTATCAGGGTGCTTGTCGACGTCCCCACCGCATTCAGAAGGAACAAACCGTTTACATGTTTTCGAAAGTGCACATGCTTCGATCATAGCGAGATGGGTGTCGTTGAAAAAACTTGTATTGGAGTGGATGAAGGAAAACAAGACTGTGGCTCCAGTAGAATCGAGGATAGATTGTATGCTGGATGCTGTATAATCCGATATCTGGAAGTTAACGTCCGGCCGGATGAACCATTCTCGCTCCTGGTATCACCAATTAGGGTTAGTGTCGAAATTGAGATACTATGGTAATGCTGATGATGGTGCTGGCATAGAGAAAATAACATACTGCCCGGGAAATAATAACGATCTCAAAGTTTCTAGCATCAAGAAGTTCCTCTACTAGGAATCTGGTGGGCCAAAAGTTAACTTCCGATTGGTAAGCATAGGCTGGTTCTAGGGAAGAACATACTTTGCTACATTGCCGGCACCTGCAATAGCAACAGTTATCTTGTATGTAGACATCACGTAACTCAATATGGGTCTTTGGACTTTGATGTGTGTTTGGAGGTGATAGTCGAAGAGAAAATCTGTTGGATTTATAACCTCTGGATCATTGATTACTATTCAGTTTCTAATGCGCGGATTTAGGATGTCTGAAACCCGAAACCAATTGCTGACTCAGACTGGTGAGGCGCAAATCAAAGCATCTCCGATATTTCCATCTTTCGTAATTTTTACGCTTCTTAGGCAGGGTCTAGTGAGGAGAGTACTTAGAAAGATTGTTCTGTTTTATATGTAGAGAATGACCAAGGCTTGGCATTTTGAAAACCTAACCCTGGAGTGGGTCACCAGCTTGGGAGGTCTAATCACATCATGATCAAAAGTTACGGCTAAGTTCGAATTCCTCAAGAATGTTATTCTAGGTTACCTGGATCCTCTAAGATCATTACTACCCTTGCTGCGAATCCTAGGAGGATCTCCACTTTACCTTTAGCACTTGCCAGGGATATGATGTTCATATAGGCACTAGATCTATTAATTACCAATGCCGGTACTGGCAGCTTCTTAGCTATTACCCGGCAAAACCCTTGAATCTTATTTTTAACCCAGATACTTTCTTTGTGGTTCTCAGGTTTGCTTCCTGGGATCCAGTTACTTCTCCCTAGTTTCAATCGCTTCTGAAAAGTAAGGACGTCGATTGTAGTGACTCATGGTGTATCTTTAAAATATGGAATTATGTAGATTGTAGGGAGTGTATGCTAATATGAAAGATCTCCAGCGTCTAATGTAGTGGTTCAGATAAGAAGAAAAATTTCGATCACTGTGAATCGGATGCAGGTTGACCGTGTTTCTGCCACAGTTACTCATACCTTCGCTTAGAGGTGCTTGTAAACTCAAAGCTACTGTGATAAGAAATGAACTGATTAGTCGAGTTAGCTAACCTTTCATATATAAATTCTTGGTATAGGCTATGAGCTTACCGAATTGCTATGTGGCGCAGTTGCTAAGGCGATAAACTGACTTTGTGAGATTTGAAAGTTGACTTGTAGTTGCTAGAATGGATAAAGTATTAGTCCGTATTCTAGGAGGTTGGATATCGGGAGGGATTTTGAGGTTTATTACCATCAAACTTCTTTCTATCTGAGAATTTCTTCTATCGTAATCTCCTTGGGGGTTGGGGCTATTGTAACTGCTATTGCATCTAGGCTGGGCTTGCGGTGGATTTAGATGGCAACATCTTTGAGATCTGAAGTCTTCTTCCCTGTCTTCGATCATTTCTGCTGAGAAAGCTTGGAGATCGTTTAGTTGACTCTATGAAAACAAAGCATGTTAGTATTTGAAACAATTTAAATATCTGCTCTGGAAGAGTTGTGAAAGTAGAATCAACTGTACTTTTGTGAAGGGCTCCGCTGCGGTTATGAGGTATTGCTCTATTCCATCCTAGGTAAAAATGTGAGTATTTCGGGGCCTATATTAGGGGGTTGGGGTGGTTGCGTACTTGGTTAAGATGTATTCGAGCAAACGCCTCTGGCCCAAGAAATGAGTGAATGTTTTCCTGAAGAATTTCCCATTCTATTCCTTCTGCCGGGATTGGATATGTTATCAGCACTGGTCTGCTGGGACTCCTTCCAGGTAACGATCTGATGTTGGAAGCCATGGCTCTAAAGAATGATAAATAAAGCGTACGCAAATAAAGAAGGAAACCACGAAAAGAGCAATATTCACAAATTAGTTAGATTACACTGCAGCTATGCATAAATATTTTGCCCTTCTAGAAGCTACAGCTCTTCTATTTATTATTTTGAAATCGGCGTACCCGAGGGAGAGTTTTACTGAGGCAAGGCGAGAGGTTTCGTTGTGCTGGAATGGTTTCAGGTTCCTGTTTGTTGTTCGCCTTATTTCTCCGCCTTGCTGCGCATGTAGATCACCAAGTTGCTCAAACACTATACATAATTAGAAGATCCCCCAACCAGAGATCATCGTTTTTCGCACATAGAGGCTTTTGACCGCAGTAAGCTAGACCTTAGAAAACGAATAGAGAGAGACATTGAATTATTTGCCGTAAGCGCCGTATCCGAAGACACAGCTGATTTGGCGAGATTTACTAGGCATCAACGTCCTTTACGCGACCACGTCGTCCTCTGGCGGAATTTCAACCAGTAAGAGTGAAAATATCTACTCAGGTTTTATATGAGTCTTATTAGCGGATACGTGCTTGAAGTTCAAGGCTTTGATCCTCGGCGCAATCCATGGTTGTTCAATGTAGTATGTATCCAATCCGATCCAAGAATCGTACTCTCGCGCGCGTGCGCCTCGCAATGTGGAGATTTCCACAGGCTGCCAGGTACTCCCCTGGATTTTGAGTTGATTTCTGCATTCAAACAAGATAGTAAATAAGGAAGAGGAGGGGTGGGTTCTCGATGTCTCTATCCGACTGGCTAGTCATAACATCGAAAATTTGAATTTCTAGCACAGCTTTTGTTGATCACACAATAGCACTCGTCAGATGGCATGGCCACCTGTGACTGAGTCACACGGACAAGGCCACGCACGGCCTTATCTACGTTTATTTTGGAGTACAAGGCGGGTATTGTGCACGAGAGGCGCGGTGAGTTAACTGAGGCCCATAAAACACAAATCACCTACGTATACGAAAAAGTAAAAAAGTTCAGCTTAAGTTGGTTCAAAGAAACTCCAGGTTTACTCCTCTACTCTCCACCATATGCATTGATCTCGCAAAATTCTGTTCGAGGAGATAATTTTTTGGGGGATCCTTGGAAATATTCGCCCTGCGATTTACCACTATTGAATTTAGAAGGATTCCTCTACCTCAAACTTATGCTACATATGCATTGCCCAGCTCTTCTCTTGAGTTCCCTCTACCGACGACACCCATCCCATACTACCATCTTTAAGCCTCATATCAGTGGTAATACTACTGCTTGTTGATAGCACATCACACCGCAACTCTTAGGGAGATTATGGTTGCCCCAGTTTAAGTCTTGGGGGGCCTAGTGAAAGTAATGAAACAATTAAAGTCCAACCAAATGTATATGAACCAAAAATAAGTAGGAGAGATAGTGAGGTTAATATTATTCACACTTTTAAATATTATTCTAGCCTCGAGCCTTAGGCTGTTCTTCCTGGGCTCGATGGATACAGTTATAAGCAGTACCTATTCACGAGCCCGTAGATGAAGTCCCAGTATATACAGATTTGTATCCGCTCAAACACGAGGAAAACTAAAAATAAATATATTTTGTACATGTCCCGACCACCATCTATGCATATGTCCATCTATGCATATATGTACACACACCAATATAAATGCCTAAAACCCCTAGTTACACGAAAGACCAGATCAAAAGACCAAAGCCAATACCCAAACCTGCTATAAAGTACATCAACTTCCATTATTCTCCCTCTCTTCCTTCTCTCTCTGTAGCCGCTGCAATATCGGCGATCGAGCCCTGACTTTCTTCCCCCATTTATAAAAGCCCCACGGAATCGGTATCAACGCAGTCGCTATAAACCCAACTGTAGTTGCAGCCCAGTTGGGTCCCAGTTTCGCATACATCTGGGGTCCAAACAGGGGCATAATCCCGCCAAGAATACTAATGCTCGTATTAGAAAAAAATCAAAATCAAAATCAAGACATCCCAAGACCAGGGGTAAGGGGGGTTAGAGGGGGGCGGTGGTTTACCTTCTGGTTACAGTATTACCAGCCAACGCAGACGCAGCAAACACATCGTAACTCGTAATCAAATAACTATTCCCATGCAAAAAGATCCACGTATTCCCCAACCCATACGGGATTCCACTAAGGATCGGCCAGATCCAGTGGATGCTTGTCGGTACACAAGTCCACGCAAACCAGAACGTTGCAGCGGGGCTCAGAACTGCAGCTAGACATATACAAGCGATACGAGCTTCGGGGGGCCTTTTGCCGGTGTCGGGGTCAACTTTATGCATTTCGTAGATTTTCTGGTTGACTGGGTCGAGGAGAGCAGCGAGTACGGTGCCGACGCCAATTCCGCAGAATGCTAGACCGGAGGTTTGGGGGCCCCATCCACGGATTTGGGAGAATACAATTGGGTAGGCTGTGAAGCAGAGGTAGAGGATTCCGTAAATGACGGCGATGTAGAGTGCCCAAAAGATGCTACGCCAAAACCATATCAGTATGTTTAGAGTTATGGAAAAGGGAAGCTCCCTGCCACGGTACACACCAAAGAGGTTCAGTGAATAACATGACAAGTGGGCGTTCCAAATTCGTCCTTATTAATGTCCAAAAATCGCCCTCGCCGTCCTTATAGCAGAATCGCGACATATATCTCTCATCCCCCGTATCCTTTCGTAGTTTTGCGGCCTTCTCCCGCATAAGCACCGGTGCATACGTTTCTGGTATAAGGAACGACATGGCTGCCAGTGCTCCAGCAACAATAAAAACCACCCAGTTAGTCCACCGCCAGCCCAAGTTTCCATAAATCAATCCACCAATAACCGGGCCGAGAACAGGTCCGTTCATCGGAGCTAGACAGAAAATTGTGAGTGCCATAGTACGCTTATGCTCATCGAATATATCCCCGATAGTGCCGGGGGCGTTTGATATTGTGACAGATCCAACAAAAGCACTAAACACCAAGACTATCAGCGGGATGACACAGGATAATTAATAGTTGATATAATATCATACCCTAAAAATCGAACAACGAGAATTGTTGCGAAATTCTTCGCAAGACAGGCAGGTAAGATAAATATGAAGAATAGAGATAGAGAGACTAGATAAACTGGTCGTCGGCCGTATAACTCGCTCATGGGTGCTAATACCAATGGTCCTGCTGCTAGGCCGAGCATGTAGGTAGTCATGCCTAAGGTAACAGTGGTTTTAGAGGTGATGCCGAATTCTTTCATCATTCCGGGGGATCCGGAAACATATGATGTTGAGTAAAATACCCTAAATATGCATTGAGTTATAAACTGATCAATCTCGATTAAAATGGCATTTCGATAGCGAAGAAAAGAAAAGGAGAAAGAAAGGATTGGCATACACAATCCAGGTTTGTAAAGATACCAATATGAGGATAGCATATTTACGTGCCGAAGGCCAGTTCAACGCATTCTGTGGATCGTCCGGTCCATCCCATTTAACCTCAAACTCAGTATTGAGAACTGCCTCTAAATCTTTTAATGTTTTTCCAGATACCCGCGAAGCTCTAGTAGCTGTTCTGGTGATGTCCGGATCTACTACTGTCGAAATCCGCCTGATTCCCTCGTTGTAGTCTGAAATGGATATCGAGGAGATAGTGTTTGTCTCGCCCTGGTCACTACCTCCTGCTAAACCGCCTGCTTCAATATCCTTTTCGATTTCCGAGGACGAGATGTTTTCGTCGTGTTTCGCCATTTTGGGATGGACGGAATGGCAAGCAGCGTCGGTTTCGGGCCAAGTGTAAGAACTTAGTCTATATTTTAAGCGTCGGTCGATTGCACTTGCTATTTTCGATAAACCCTGTATACACCCGTTAGCTCCCCGGTTCTTGATCCTAACGATGATAGCTTGTTTCGACTTACAACTCAATCCATCTCGAATGTGTAAAGGCGCTGAACAGACTTGTACGGAACTAAAAAAGAACGGGGAATGGTAAATCATGTCGATATTTATTTATCCTCTAGCTGCGGGGAAAGCAGAAAATATTGGTAATAGAGGGTTTACCGAGAGAACTCCCAGCTTAGACCAAGGCTGGAGGGATCGAGGGGACCCACCGGACATGTACACGGAGTTCTTCCTGCTATGCTCCTGTCCCTGTCCCTTCCTGTACGATCCTGTACATGTCACATTACCACTTGCCATGAACTTTGCAATTTGATATATTTGCTAACGGATTCCATCCCATAGCTCCATCCTTCCCTACAGACGCTTCGCTCGAAATTTGCAATTCTTTGCGGGCTGCCTTTCTTGTACAGGTGGCTTTAGCCCACAATGGCATTTTCCACTATGCCGTTGGGTCTGCAAGACATTCATAAAATAGTGGCATTGGATAGATTTGTGGTGAAGTTGTGCTATACACGTGAGGTGGGCTGCCTTCTACCGCATAAAAAAAAGCACGAGGCGTTGCGGCAAGTGAGGAACTTTTTTCCCTATGGCGAAAGTCCCCAGAGAGGCCAGCTCCAATTGAGTAACTCATCCCTCCCCGACAAGCACACCGATACCTAACCTCCTGCTCCATTCCATCCCCCGATAGCCAGTACCCCAAGAAGTTGCGTATTCCCTGATACGTATCTGGGGGGGGGGGTGCCGGTTATCCGAAATTCTGGCTTGAGGGCCGACTTGGCATAGAGAATGACGCCTGCAGTTGACAAAAAAATTCATGGAGCAGTACGAATTCGCTTGCAGAAACTGATTTTAGATCTCCTCAAACCCAAGCGGGGATAGCGGAAATATAGAAATTGCAAGGGCTTCAGACGTTGGTCGAGCCATCAAGGTTAACATTCCGATCTCCAGGTTACGGCAGCCCTCGGGAAGTATAGCCGAAAGAGTCAATGTTGGTACCGACCCCCGTAGTCCCACACTTCGGCTATCGGAGGCCCTTGAACTCTCCCAGAACCGATGTGCCGAGCCAAGTCTCAGACGCAAACAAGCGAAGGTAACACATGCAAGTGCACTTTGACTTGAGCTTGGATCCGGCCCAACGTTGAGCCAATGTGCTTGAGGGACTGAACGCAGCTTGTGCTCCTACTAGGTCAATAAAAACACTGGAAGAAAAGAAAAGCTACCATATCCACTCGGATAACTGGTTAAATCCGGTATCCCCAGAGTACATGTAGCAATCAGCAAATTGTATATATATACTGAGCATAACATTATAACCACCAGTAGCCTCTGGAGTACCCTGGAGATACCAGATTTAACCAGTTATCCCAGAAAATACGGTAGTGAAACAGAGCATCAGACAAGCCGGCAGCTGCCGTGGGCCCAGGTTTATATGCTTGCCCTGAACGGCCATGAGAGGTCCTGCTTACCCCGAACGTCCAAACCTGATAAAGCTCAACTAATTCGTTTCTGCCAATTTACTTCAGACAGATCTCCAGCTAGAGCCTGCTCCAAGACATATATCGCATTCGAGAGTTGAAGCTTCAAGGTCAGCCTGCAGCTGGAAAACTTCAATCCGGAGGAACTTTCCGTCCAACATGCACCAATAGTGTTTAAAGAAAGTCCAGACCCTCACACAGCCATAGCGCGCGGGATTGTGCAGGTAACACTACCTCATGTCTAAGAAGGATATCCCTAACCCTCAACCCTCACAGAACATTCTCCAGCTCTCGACCGCTACCGTGACGGACTCACAGCCCCCAAAACTTGAACTTCCAAGCTCCTCTTGCGGAAGAAAAAAAAAAAAAAGCAAAAAAAAGCAAAGAGGCAGCTGAGGGTGCTCTTCAGAGCCCGTGTCTTGCGATAAGCCTTTTCAGGCCAACGTTCGTCTAGCCAGCTAGCTAGCTGCAGATGAAAACTACTCGTGATCATATATATGGCGCAGTTGAATTGATAGGTCGTATAAAAGCTGCCAATATACCATGATAACGAAAGGGATGTTGCCGTGAGCCGTGAGATGGAGTGGGTTTTAGATAAAAAGATAGCTGCAGCTGATCTGGGAATCAGTAATCAATGTATTTCCCGCCTAGACTATGCCCTCTAGTAAGATCATTGTAGAATTGTGGCAGCTCAGGATCTAAAGCGTTCTTTGGTCTTCCATGTTTCTACTAGAGATCGTACGTCGATCCGCATCCTTTACCTGGGTACCGGAAGTGGATATAGCTAGCGTATGCCAGCTGCAGTTATCTTGCGACTCTACATAAAACCACCAAACGCTTCCATAGATAATCCTCCTAGACAAAAGCGACTGTTCAATGTAGAGTACCATGACAACTCAGACCATATTTGTTTATATCTTATTAAATTATCTCATATAACTCATGGTATCACGCGAATATATTGTACAAACAAAGCCCGTAGATAAATATAAAAAGTATATAGTGCTCAAAGGCATACGCATTTATCATCCCAAATTCCCCAACCACACCCAGAGCCATAAAAAAGAAATAAAAAGAACCCAAAGCAAACTCCAAACCCATCGCAACAAACAGAAAATCTCAAGGGCAAAAGAGTATCAATCATTGATACCCGCTTGAAAAAAAAAGGAGACCCCACCCTGCTTCAACGCCCTTATTAGTGATTAACAACCCTTAAGCTCCTCCTTGGACTCAATAGCACTCCCCAGAACGTCGGCTCGCCCATCAATTCCATCTCACTGTCGCTCCGCTCCATTGGTGGCCCCATTAAAGCATCGTCACCGCTTGTCCTACTACTGTGTCCATTACTGGCAGCCACCTTTTCGCTTGCCTCTCTAAGCTCTTTAATCTTCTTTCTATACCAGATATAGGCGCCCAGTAAAATTAGTATCACGAGCAATATAATTCCGCCGATCGTAGCACCGATGATAAGGCCAATATTTGGTGTTTTGTCGCCACGAGGACTGGAAGTGCCAGCGGAAAGATATGAAGTAGTCGTGCTAACGCTGCCATCACTATTCGTAATTGTTGCGGTCGTGGCTGATGCGGTGTGGGGAGTGACCGTCGTATACTTGTAATCTCCAGGCTGCCCCGTCGCAACTGGCGAGTCTGGGTCTGGAGTCTGAACAGGCTGGGTTACTGTTGCACCACCTGTTGGGTCCCCACCAATC
Source organism: Gyromitra esculenta (assembly GCA_038503075.1). Classification (NCBI taxonomy): domain Eukaryota; kingdom Fungi; phylum Ascomycota; class Pezizomycetes; order Pezizales; family Discinaceae; genus Gyromitra; species Gyromitra esculenta. The sequence continues at coordinate 1,141,617 of JBCAML010000005.1, forward strand.
TTGCTGATTACGATTTCTGGAACTTGATAGAACTCTGCTAGGCTCGTGTCGCCGCTAGAGGAAGTGAAACTAGTCTTCCACTGATTTGCAGAAGCATCGAAGACGTAGATCCCAGGACTGTCACAGCTAAGTTCCTGCCCAACATACCCTCCGATCACAACCATCTCGCTCCCATGCAGTTCACATGTATGTCCTGCTCTCGCTGGAGGAACAGATTGCCCGTTCGTGTCCACCGCAATCCACGAGAAAGACGGTATGGTTAAAATCCACATATCATTAAATTGAACCTGATCCCCATAGGGAACAAGGTTCTGTCCACCAAAAAAATAAATGTTATGCGAACTACCGTCAGAAGCAGAACCAACAACAGCACACGGATTGACACGGTATTTCGGAGTAGGGCCATCGGTAGCTTGTTTGGTCCAGGTGCGTGTGGAAAGGTCGTAGATATCGACTATGTTGAGTTGCGAGAAAGTATCATTGCGCCCACCACCAATACCGACAAGCATGCCTTCCTTTCCCCAGGGTACCTAGAGAGAAATAAGTCAGTCGGCGATTACAACCAGGATTAGTGTAGAGCTCACAAATACCAGCACTCCATCTGCCCTCTCCGGAACACCAGCTCCCTGCAGTCCATTCTCGGTAACATTCAAGAATTGATTCTTGTCCATATCAAACTCCAATAAACTCTTCAAATATACCCGCTCCGTCTGGATACTCCATCCCTCAGTCGTATAAGCATCCAAATGACCACCAAAATAAAACCCCAAACCTCGCTCAGGAACGCTAGCACCAGCCCCTTCTGCGGCCCTCTCAATTGTTTTGCTACCAGAATCACTAGAAACAGATGTTTTCGAGGTGATGTCGGACCATTGGCTTGAAGCTAGATTGTACTGCCAGAGCGAAAACGGCGTGGGGCTGACGGCGGGTTTGTCGGAGAAGAGACCACCATAAAGGTAGATGTTTTTATAGTCGTGCCAAAGATAGCTGCACATAAACATGAAGGAATTAGTAAATATGAAGAGGTCAACTGGTAAGAAAGAGTCAATACGAACCCATTCGCTACTGCAGGCGGCCCATTTGGCTGCGGAAGACCTGTGAGCTTCGGGCTCGCAACACTCCAACTGTTACCCAGTGATAGGGTCAAGAAATTATTATCTACCCACTATTAGCTCTCTAATCCCATAAAGATATAAAAGGTAACATACTCCACGTATTAGAATTCTGTCCTGCACTAGTCTTAGCTTGTCCCCCGTATATATAAACCGTATCATTCACTAACACGCTCTGATGGCTCCACCTCAAACAAATATCCGTCCTACTGTCCGCCCGTCTCTCTGATCGAGACCTCTTCTCCCAACCATTCTCCTTCGTCTCGAGTTTCATACGAGTGTCTGGAAGAGCTTCGGCTTCAGCTTGGGTCAGCTGGTTCCGACGCTGAGAGTATCCGAAGAAGGCCGGGAACGAGACGAGGAAGATGGCGAGGAAGAGCGATATTCGGGGGAGCAGGCGAGGTAAGGGAAGGTAGAAATATGATAGGATGGGTGGCTGAGTTGAGCGGAATCCAGGATGTGCTACTCGATACATGTGACGATTTCCTCTAGGTGATATTGATGATGGAAAGTCAAATCGCGTCAAATGGGGCGAAAGGGAAGCTGATGAAAGACTTCACGAGAATCTCAAGACACGAAGGGGGAGAGGGAGAGGTGATCATAGGAAAGTGAAACCACAAATCTAAAACTAGACGGAGAGGTGTGAGAGAGCACCTGTCATGTCCAGCACCTATGGGATTTAACAGAAAAACATGGCTTCACATGATGCTAAGAACCTGCTTCACCAACCAAGACAGACCTTCCCCTTCAGCCCCACCCAAAAGCCACCGTCATCTTCGCAATCGGGGATTTCTGGAAACCCAGAAACTGGTGATCGGCACAACACGCAATTTGTGAGTTGTCTATCGTTCCCTTATACAGAACTGTCCAGATAGAGTTGGTTGTCGCCAGTCTACGCTGTCCCAAGCAATCCCTGTAAACGTTGACAGAAGTTCCTGGTCTAACGACATACGTCACAGATTCTTGGCGTTCGCTTCGGAGCGACCCAACTATGGGAGGGAGGCAACCGAAGAGGCTGCGACAATTGGATGCTTTTAGCGATTTGCCAGTGGCCATTGTGGAGAAAATCTATATCACTAACCATTTCTTGCCTTTTCTCATTCATGAAAAGTCACTCGATCACGTGGCGTCATTCATTCCTCTGGGAGTTATTACTTCCAAGAAGTTCACCCCCGTACGCATTCATAAATGATAGTCAATGGTAACTTAGCACCCGTCTTTTACGCTAATTGGCTGATCTCAAATCTCGTCTCCTTCTCCTTCTCTATCCACTCCTCTACGATACCCTTGTAATCACTTGGCCTATGAATCTCCACCCAATCTCTCCACCCACCCCACAACCCGCTCCCCATACTCTTTCTCCATGGACACAGCCCCAAATCTCTTAGCAAAATGTCACAATACTTTAATGAATCTACCAACAGAGCTCCACCCCCTGTACTTCTCGAAAACTCTTCAAACACAGCTATCTGCTTCTCAATATCATCTTTCTTAAGAATAGAAAGATTTAGCTCCTCCCCCCCTTCGCTATAATCACCGTCGAATCCTCCCAGGAAGTATACTGCGCTCCACAATGCTTGAACCTCAGATACAATCATCGTTTGCCAGGATTTCGCCATCCCTAGCACTATCAATGATCGATCTTTCTCCGAAGAAGCCGTTAGTTCTGGGCTTGCCATGTTCCGAAATAGTCTTAAAGAAAGTGTCGGATATTCTAGGTCTATTCCGGTCTGCGAATCTATCGATATATCAGCAGTGCGAATTTTCAGCTTTAGCCGTTGCTGTGCAAGGGTTTCGAGTGATTTCCAATGTTTGACAATTCTTTCAACCTCTTTTTGAGCTTCCGATGAAGACTTCTCCTGGACGTTGTGCTTATATGGTAGCCCTAATTGTGCCTGGAGTTCAGAAGGCTCGAACACGAACGGAAAATTTGTTTTCCAGCCGGTTGCCATTATTAGGAGACTAATTCCGTGGATACGAGTGTCATCATCCAGTTGGATCCGCATCTCACTCCTACTACCGCCCCTGATTTCATCTTTTTCGAGGTTTTGGGAGATGGATTTAATCCCGGTGCGATAAATGTGAATGCCTGGTTGGCGGATAATATCCCAGAAACCTGGCTGATTCGTAATCAAGAACGACGTTGTACATGATCCACTGCTACAAAACAATTTGTGAATTAGGTTTCCTCCCAAAGCATCTAGATATTAGATTTACCTAGTTCCTGGCCTCAGCTTATGCAAATACCCATCCTCTATTCCGTTAATCCCTTCCGTCGTCTCCCACGCCTTATCAAGCGCGCCCCATAACCCATTCACAATCATCCGCCCAAATTTCGTCTCATGTAAGAGTCTTCCAGCCCAACTTCTCCCCTGCAATCCCAAAGCATCCCTATTCTTATGCACTCCTTTCCCCAGAAATCGTCCGATACCTGGTATTATTTCCAGTACACTCTCCCACGAAATACTTTGTGCTATAGAGCTCTCGAATCCACACTTCTCGAATAGCCCCACAAGACGGACAGCCATAAGTTCGTCCATTCGAACTGGAACCGGCACTGTAGGGAGTATGTTCCTCAACCAACTCGGAAGGTGGAAATTCTCCAACGGAGAAGGATTTTCCACGAGTGGGACAGCAAACCGAGAGGGGGTAGAGGCTGACGGTCGGAAGATCCAGTGAATCTTAACCGGGCGCAAATTTTCTGGTAGTGTGGCAAAGAAATAGACAATATCGAAGGCTGACTTTCTCCCGCCGTATATTGCAACTATTTTTGGATGAATTGAGAGCCTTGAAGGCGTAGCAGGTATAGTGAAGGTTTGTGGTGAATGTAGTGGAGTGGGTAGGGATTCCTCTTCTACTGCTATCGAAGAAGAATACGGATTCTCAAAGGGCTTCTGATAAAGCCCGTGTGTGCTATCCCTTGATTCTCGCATTGTTTTAGGCGAAGGTTTGGCGGAGGGTTCACGGTGATAGTCAACATCGATTCCGAGGTTGGCACGAGACCAATCTCCGAGCTCAACGCTATGTATCATAGTTCCGTCGTCGACGAACTCTTGTCCGGGAATGTAGGGTTTATTAGGTTCAGAGTTTGTGCCAACGGCAAGGACGAGTTTGTCACAGTATAATTCGAGTTGTCTCCCAAACTCTTGGATGCTAGAGGATAGAGGCTCACGTGGCGGGTTGTGACTGATATTAAGGATCCATTCGCGGGTGGCTGGGTCACGATATACCATATTGACCTGTAGAAACCCAAGAGAGTGATATTAGTGCTCAAGGTACCCTAACGCGTGTCAAAGATAAAGGCCATAGTCTACCTTAACCCCGAATCTCATTTTCTCCGTCAACTCCCATTTTTTGCTCCAAGATACTAAATACTCCTCCAATTTCCACCCCGCGATATATCCCGCCTCATTTGCCACATCCTCGCCCTCTAAGGGCATATCACTAAATTCATAAGTCCCGAGCGCATTCTGAGTATAGAGACTTGGGTATATTCGTGATCTACACCAAGATCCACCGAGCGATGAGTTTTCGTCAATAATTAGGATATCATGACTCTCAGTGGGTTTTGAGAGGTCGTGGGAAGGGAAAGAGGATGTAAAAGCCTTGGGAATACTAGACTGGCTGATAGGGGATGGGGGACTTTCAGTTGATTTAGGAGGAGAAGCCGAGGCGTAGTATTTAGTAAGTTGAAGGTAGGTCTTTGCGAAAGCGAGGCCGGATACGCCTGTATAAATAATAAGGTCAATTGTTTTTCATGGCGGAGTTCAGGAAGAGGTATGCCACCTGCACCAATAATTATCACTCGAGGCATCTTTATCGAGAAGTTTTCAAATTGAGGGTAGTTTCTCAGCCTTGGTTTCCCACGAGATCTCAACTGACACAAACATCGCAAACATATATCCCCAGGAACACATTTTTAGTCCGACTATCCGTAATTTCAAATCCTCAATTTAGTAGCTTACACACTCTCGGTAGCAACGGATACTCAGTAATAATTGTCGTCATCATAGGAATCCTCCCCACTAACGCTGGCATCTCGTCATTTTACGCGTATGAAATCTGTAGATGGTGTTAGTATCTGCATCAACCCTTCCATCTCAGATTGCCGAACCCCACAAATACTTCGTTTATCAGATCGGGAGTTCGGAAACCTCAATTACCGTATAAACTGGCTAGATACGACCTGGTGTTAACGTGTGGCTTACGCGTAGAAAACACTTGAACCAGCCGGATAGAGAGTAGTTCCTGTCTTTTTCGCCACGCTCATCACTATATCAGGTTTAGTTTTAAGGTAGCACCAGGTCGTATCTGATCAGTGTATACGGTATACGGTATTCTCGTGGAGACATAAGATCCACGATTGCAACGGGCCGACCGGGAAGTGGAATACGCTTGAGGATGATGACGTTAACATCTAGCTAGTGCCGAGTGCTAGCCTATGAATTTGCCGAGTCTTCCGTGTTTTTTATCCAGTCACATTATGCTACCGCCTGTTAAAAATGCGTAGCGTTCTAACATATTTTTATTCTATTTTTATTACCTGCAGAACACCGCTTCTTGGATACAAACGAAAGGATTCGCGTTCTGCTATTCAGTGTCTTTCAAGGAGTATCAGGTTACCTCAAGACGAATAAAAAATAAATAAATGTAAGGTCTAGAGGCTCATGGTTCCCTATTGGCAGTAGCATTACATATACCCTATTGAAGGCCCCCTGCAGTGTCATGAGAGCGGTTCGTTCGAGTAACAATATATTAATATACTATGTCAATTAACACAGGTTTTCAATAGAGTTGTCTCCGCGTCTAAATATACACCAAATTACTTCCCATGAACTACATATTAGAGGTTCCGCGCGAATAGATCTAGCCCCGATTTCTAGCAATCTGACTGGTGCAGATCAGCTTCTGATTGGTCAAAAACCAGGGTTAGTTCAAAAGCGCAAAGTCTCTATTTTCCCCAACAAACTTTCAAATTCACCACGACGGCATAGAACCTGGGTGGGGCATTCTCCAGTATTGTCTTAGAGTACAGGTGCAAGCTACGGTTAATAGCTAACTGCTGCTACGGTATCCCTTTTAGCCTACCAAAACAAAAGACAGGCTTTGCCAAGGTTTAAAGTGACCCCGCTCTAGAAGTTTCATCAACTTTTGGGTCTCGGAAGAGATATGGTTTTAATCCGATGTGGTTAGGACTTCTATCCACGCTTTGATAGTTCTTTGGTGTTTCGTGATTACATGTAGTTGACGTTGGCTCTAGGAACTCACGAACCGTGTGATAAAGCGTTATGTGGTACTGTTTTAGATGATGCGGCGAAGAGACAAGATAATTCTTCTAGGTGCATAGTTCTCAAGGGCTTAGGCGCAAAAAAAACCAATCTTAGCTATAGAGATTCCAAGGCTATAAAAGACGAGTTTGAAAAAAGTTTGCATTGTGTGATGGCATAATCAATTCCGCTATATTACTACATATACCCGTCTCCAGCTGTAGCAGTGTACAGTCGAACCTTGATATAAAGAACCACGATATAATGGAAGTTTGCAGTAACGGACAGAAATCAGGTGCAACTTTGAGTCCCTAGCACCACCCAAAATTTGCTGTAAGGAAAAATTTGCTATAACGAACAAATTCCCACGAATTATGCACGTCCCTTATAACAAGGTGCGACTGTAGTGCCTTTAGTACTAAAGAGGGTTTAACTCCATGTACTTACATGTACAATATACGTAGCTATTTTAAGGTTAACCTCTCAACACTAAAACCCGAGTAGTTACCCCTCAGTAAAGAAACTGACAGCCACTACTAGCCAAAAAAAAAAGTTTGTGACGGGGGTAAAGTTGGATAACAACCAAATCTATATTTCGGAGGCTACAACCTACGGAATTTAACACCGACAACTATAAATTACAGACTAATTTGTAGATTGAACAGCCACAAAATAAACAGCAGTGGTAAGCTGATTGTGGGCTGGGGAATTGTGTTGTTAATGGGGCATGGTTGCTGCCGAGGTTTACCCACGTCACAAACTTTATTTTTTAGCAAGTAGACTAGCTGATCTATCTGCTCAATAAGCTAAGTCCTAAAAATTAGCAGGGCCAAAATTTTGCCAAAATTATTGATGCACGGCACGTTAGATGCATAACTTACTCCTGAAGATCATAGGCCATCCTATCCTGTACCCTCATACCGATGACCCGAAACAGATATATCTAAGCAAGCTTTTTGTTCTTTGTATGTACCACAAGGGACAAATCAAACTTTTGTTTACACGAAATGATCCCCGACACCCTAGAAATAGCAGCGGAATTGCGTAACACCCCATATACTACTTTTAAGGCGTTAATAACGGCCTAGAGGTTATTGGGGATGGTGTATGTGCTCATAGAGTTGTCCACTCAAGGTCATTTTTCTCAATAATTTCGCAGGTTTTGTATTCACAGATGCTTTAACATCACGCATACCTTTGTAGAGCATTGATCTGTACCTTTTAAATTTCCTTTTATATGCCAATTAATGCATAATGACAAATTATAGAGCCGAGACACAATATCGAGCGATATTTGGTGACTGTATACTTCAGTGATACATTGCGCCAATAAGACTCTAGGGCTGCTAAATCTTGCAATGTATCCGCACATGCGCATGCGCACTAAACGCGGCTAAAGTGGTAAAAATATCTCATATGAGCGAGTGAATTTGGAACTAGAGCACTTCAATTTCAGCTTTAGCGCATGGAATGAAATGAAATGTTTGCAAACTAGAATCGGCTATGAATCGGAAAAACTCGGTGGCTACCCGGACCAAAATGGTGAAAACCCTGAGCCCTTGAATAGGAAAAATTCACCGCCTTGTATCTTGGCATTATTTCCTATAAACTTGAAATTTCCCTCGCCCTCCTCTTCCTCCACTATGCGATTTTACTTCATAGGATCATTTCTATAGTTAATCGTCTCATCTGAAACTCTTACCAGAGCCACAGATATTCTCCAACCTGGGTGATGATTTATTTCCTCGGCTCCCTAGAGTGATGCCCTTTTATGCCTTCGCCTCGGCGGTGGTGGCTATGATCTCAACCCGATTTTCTATCTGTGTTCCTTGTGGACCTGGAAACGAGGGTGGGCGTCGATGGTGGTCTGACAGGCCCTTTTTTTCTTCCTGTTCCGGCGAACGTTTCATGTCATGTATGTAGCAAATAGAAAAGCATCATATGTTCCACGAAGCTTCTTCTCCAAAACCGTGCAAAGTTCGCGAGAAGAACCAAAATCTTTCCGAGGGGTGCAAGATATCGTAGCATTTGGTGAAATTCACTCCGGCGCTAGTAGGTAAGACACGCACATAATCTGTTAATACTATACGTTTATGATGCTGTGGGGGGATTTTTGGCGGAAAATCGTGGAAAGTCAACATGTTCTATGCATGTTTTACCTACCAACACTGGAATGAATTTCACCAAATACCTACTACGGTATGTGAGATGCATTTTCGTTTCGCTCCTCCCCTTTGAGCGATTTTGACGAAAGACTTCTGGAACTGTTCGCTGCTGTTCTCTGCACAAAAACCTGCAGATTTTTAGTGCAGAAACCCTCATTGCTGCGTTGTCTCACCGTCGGTTTCCGCAGGAACCCCACATCTTGAGAATGCCGAAAACCGGATTGCCTCAGTGCGTGCTCGGTTGGTCTGATTGACCGTCAGCCATCCGATGCTTGTGCAGGCCAAACAAGCCCCCAGACGGCGACGCTTCCAGGAACAACGGTTCTGGAACGTGCCCTGCCTAGCCAACAGAGGGGTCTTTCATATCGATATCGGGAGGGGACAACCTTAGATACGGACAACAGGCAACAGGCTACAGTTTAGAGTTATCGCAAGCACTCTACCACATACGTAAGACAAGAATTATAGACAAGGGAAGAAGAATGTTTCTGGATGGAAAATTATCCGGCATTCCAACGATTCCATTAATTCCATACATATTATGGGAACGCTCCCCTCCGTGTTGTGCTGCAGCTGGTTGGGCGCTCGTTACAGCACTTTGTCTTAGCCCGTGCCCTCGCCAATCGCTCTTGACGCCCGCTCGAGCCTTCCCTCGTCATCCCAATCCCCACCACCCGTAGTTACCAGAGTAGGATCGCGCGTGTGGTCTGGTCGTCCCTCCCCCGCCATTCATCCCTCCGTTCCCTCGTCTTCTCTCCCTCTCACGCCCCCCCACGCCTTACTTCTCCCCCTCCTCAGTTCTATCCATCCCTCATCCACTCAAGACGTCTATCATCTCATCTCCAGCTAATTCGCCTCATCAATTTATTCATTTGTGCCGCCGTTTTGTGTTATCAATCGTCTGCCTTTCTTTGCTCCCCAGAAAGTGAAAAGAGAGTACGTGTGTGCAGTTATTTGCCTTGTCGAGTGTGTGGGCAGTTCAAGGTGCTCGGAACACAGCTTGACTCGCTCGTCCTACACGGAGCTGCTTGGACTGCTATTTTATCAAACCAGCATCCAAAATCGCTTTCTGTAGGTTTCTCTTAGATGCTGCTGTTCTTCCTCCCCTGTTAGAGGGTTGCGCAACACTGCTCTAGATGGCTGGCAGCAAGCTGATTATCGTGTAAATAAAGGCTGCGCCTATCCTCTAAGCCCTAAAGCGACCAGATTCTTTCAAACACACGTCCTTGGGACGATATAGAGGAATCTCTACTGGTCTTTTCTTATTTCGGGAGGCTTCCTGCAGGCACAATCATTTAGTTGAGTTGGGAACAAAGAGAGGTACCGGACCGGGGTCATCCTGAGGCAACAGCAGCACAACACCACCACGCCAGCCTCATCTAGTGTTTACGCTCCGCCACGGGAAGGCAAAATAATATTTGTTTTATTCTTTCCACTCAGCTTTTTCCTCCTTGTCCATCTGTGGAGTCACCAATTTAGTGAGTTCCCGCTCGCTTGTTTCCATTCCAGTAGAGCTTGGTTTGTGTCAAGTTTGACTAACTAGGTGAGACGGTAGCAGATTCTGTGACATACAACTACGTGTATGATGACTCTCTGCTTCAGCTCCAACCGAAAATTCTCTTTAGAAACACGACTGATCCCGCTTGCTTCTGTAGTTCATATCCCCCAGCTCAGTTAGAAACACCTACTTCAACTCTCTTCCCGAAATAACCTCAATCAGTTGATATCCTGCCTTCTACGATCTCTCCCAAATACAGTTGGAGGAATGTCCCTTCCAGCCGCGTATACCGACGAACTTGACGCTCTCAACCGCGAGGTCATAAAAGCTCAGCCGACAGACATTCTCCAGTTCTGCGCTAACTTTTTCAATCGCCGCCTCGAGGCTCAACGGGCCGAGTTTCTCGCCTCTTCTCGTACTCCGGGATTTTCTTCGCCAAACACTTTTGGGGGCATGTTGGGTTCAGCAACATTTGTTAGCGGAGAAAGTCATTTCCCAGGATCTGGGTTAGGCCTTGCAGTTGGAGCGTTAGACGGTGGTCGTGAGAGTCCGTTTTCTCACAACCCATTTTCGACGACGATTACGGAGGAAGACGAGGATATTGGCCAAAGCCCTACGACGCCAAGCGTCCGACCCAACTCTTTGGTAAATCCCGAACCATCAAATACTGGATTGTTATCGACATCTCCAGGCCAAGGCCAATCGCTTTTTTCACCACGTGCGCGATTTGGTTTTGGTAACGATCAGCCTCCACAGGCCCATAGTTCTAGCTCTTTTCTACATCCTAATTCTGGTTTTCTTTCACCATCCAATGCTGGCGACTTTCCGTCAAACTACAATATGAGTCGACGAACATCCGTCTCCGCCGAATCTCTAATTCCGTCTTCTTTAACAGAGGAATGGACTCCTCCGGTGTACTCTAAGACGGATGAACAACTCGAACGTCTGAAGGTAGCGGTTTCAGGCAACTTTCTGTTCATGCATCTGGATGACGATCAAAGCTCTCAAGTGCTTTCTGCCCTTATGGAGAAGCCTATACCTGGGAAGGGCACTCGAGTCATCACTCAAGGCGATGTTGGAGACTTCTTTTATGTGGTTGAGAAGGGTTCATTCGACATATACGTCAATGCTGCCGGTAGCATGCTTCCGGGTCCGGATGGAATGGGTCGAAAGGTCACCGAGATCGGTCCCGGAGGATCCTTCGGTGAATTGGCCTTGATGTACAACGCTCCTCGAGCAGCCACAATCATATCCACAACAAGTCACAATGTCCTTTGGGCTTTAGATCGTGTTACTTTCCGCCGGATTTTGATGGAAAATACATTCAAGAGACGGAGAATGTATGAGGCATTCCTTGAGGAAGTCAATATCTTGTCCTCTCTTGTCCCTTACGAACGCTCTAAGATCGCCGATGCCCTAGAGAGCATGACATTCCACCCTGGTGATATCATAATCAAGCAAGGTGATCCTGGTGATAATTTCTATATCATAGAGTCCGGAGAAGCGGAAGTCATTAAGCACGGCCTTTCAGAGGCGGTCAACAAACTCACCAAGGGTGACTATTTTGGAGAGCTGGCCTTGCTAAATGATGCACCCCGTGCAGCTAGTGTGAGAGCGATCACAAAGATGAAAGTAGCAACACTGGGCAAGGACGGTTTCCAACGACTGTTGGGTCCTGTCACAGAGATCATGCGAAGGAATGACCCTAGATTGGCCGAAAGTGTGGATCCCCTTGCTAGTACTGGAGATTCTGGGTCCCTCGAAAGCTATGATGGAGGGTTAGATGTTGTCGAGGAAGCAGCTGGAAGGGGAAGAGCGGTAGAGGTGTAGTTTGACGATGATGTGAAGTTTCTTTACTGTTCTGTTGGTCACGGTGTTTACAGGCGGGTTGTTTCAATGCGTGTATCTGTCTTTGGGTTACTACTATTACTCATGTAGTCAAAGATTGTTAGGTGTTCCTGTTCTCAGTTTTTGTTTCGGTGTAACTATCCTTTTTGTTCATTTTTCTACTTCTCCTCTTCTCTCTTCTCTCTGAAATTGATGCCTTTGCATGAATATAAAGATGAGCGAGGAACTGAGGAGCAGAAAAACCCGAACACAGGAGAGTGAGCAGGGTTATCACTTATAATCTCCTTTCTTTTCTTCGAAGACAGGTCAATCCTTAAGATAGAGGTGGAATATGGAATGGACGGATGGGACGGATGGGACAAGTGTGTTTGCCTTCAACAGAAGGGCTGGGAGGGCTGGCGCTTTTTAACTAGGTGCTTTTTTGATAATGCATGCGTTCACAGTTGAGCTGGTTGTTTGCATGGTCGAAAAAACTTATTTTCTTTCATTATTTTCTTTCGTCACAGTGTAGAAAGCTCTATCAAACAGAATTGAAAACTGTCTTGCCCACGCCATCTTTGGGGACCAAGCCAACATAATAATACACAGAAAAGCATCCCTGCCAAGAAGCTCACCATACACACATGCAGACACAAACCGCTCCTTTCCTCCATATCTGCGTCAAGTTCTTGCAGTTTTCTTCCTTCTTCTGTTTAAGATCTCTGCCCTGACCTTTTCTGCGGCCACCTCTACCTCCAACACACGTCCAATTCCCCTCCTCCACTTCTCTTCCAGACTCCTCAACTCTGGCTCAATATCTTTCTGCAATCCCTTCCTCTCTTTATTAACCAACTCACACTCGGTCTTCAGCAACATCAAATCCTCCTCCAGTGCCGTCAGCAGCTGCTCCAACTGCGCATTGTGGATCAGCCAAGCGTTCTTCCCAAACTCATTTAGCAGCGTGAGGTTCGTAAGACGAGTTTGTAGATGCGCGCTCGACGCGTATGTAGACGCGAGCGCGCTTTCGTATTCCTCTGAGTTGGAGCCATCCGCGGGCTGTGCAGGCTCGTAGCGGGAAAGGTCAATGCCGCCGGCTAAGGGCTCGCCACGGGCGACACGTAAGAGCTCCTCCGTGATTGCTGGAGAGAAATGCGTGGGTATGAGAGGCGGGAGAGACGGGTGTAGTTCGGAGGCATAGGTGGAAGGGAGCTCGGAGGTTATCAAGGTGGTGATCTTGGTGAGCTCTGAAGGTGTTGGCGCGGGTTCGATGTCTATGGGTTTTTTTTTGTTAGTCTTTGGGGAATATAGGAAGGGGAAGGGGGAGGAATTCTATACAAGGGAGAGAGTCGTGCGAGGCGAATATTAGTGACATTGCGGGCTGTGCGAAGCCTTGGAGTGAAGGATGGAATTGGGAGCTTGGTTGTTTCTTCACGTCGTTGGGAAATCGTGTCGCGGCGCTGTGTAACGGAAGTTGGCGGATTCAAGGTCTTGGCGTTTCTGGCGCTGGGCAGGGTTCAGTTGTCCACTGAATCAATTATAGGAAATATCGCCATGCCATGTAGCTACGGAACAAAATTAATCAGCTATATGAGGCGGAGTAAGGATGATATATCTCCTTGAAATACAAACCCTTGACCAAGTATACGTCTTATCATAACTGGCTTCAAACTACATAGCAAAATCCACCCAGTGACAGTATTCCTTAGAATAAGTTGATTATTTAATATCTAATAGTTGATTGGCCATGGTAGGTTGAGAGCACACGGCCCTTCAGAGAACTAAATCAAGTAGAGTTTTTCTCCTTTTCAAAACTGGCTAGGAAGTTTTTACCCCTTAGTACCTATGAGTATAGACAACACGCAAGCTCGGGGGTCAGTTCCCTCGTATCTGGGTATATTCTAAATCACTGCATTCGACGAGGTTTGAAACCATGAATATTTCCACCTACTAACTGCAGTACTAGCATGGGATCGAAAGTTTTCAGATCCTACTTTAATCTGCAGCCGCCAGCGCTTCGGTAACTCTAGAATATGATAAAGTTTTCTTAGTATATATATTCGCTACTACTCTCTATGGGGGGATACGTAGGCTTTTATCTTCCGCATAAGTTTCTACACCCAAGTTGTTTCCATATATGCTTCCTGGGTGACGAATTTTTGAGATATTTTTACCTTCTAATATAGGGAGCTGGAAGTCTAGGCTTCCTAGATGGAAGGTTTCGGGGGCTGCTTGATAGAGGATATGCCGTAGATAGTATGACTGTCTCCGAACGTGACACAAGAGGCTGGAAAACCTTTATCCGTGCCAAGCCCTTCCCGGAATCCCGGATCAGTGCCAGGGTTAGTCTCGTATCCAGCCCCATAGCTTGCCCAGCGCCGCGCAGCAGCCAGGGGATGGGAGCGAACCTATAAAGTAACAAGGTTTACGGAGATCGCATGGGAAGCCCGGTGAGGTCGAGCTTGTTCTTTATTTTTTATGTTTGGTGAATATACAGTATTTAAAAGCTGCCATCTCTTTTGTACTTTGTATCCTACTCAGCGTCTACTGGTATCGTTTTTCCGAGTTCAAGATCATCGTCTGCTACGACTCTAGGTAGCGGAGAGAAATTGATGCGGCCCTACGCGTCGCCTTCGGGGGAGTATACCACTGTATCTATTGCGGCAGATGAAGATGTCACATGGGATGACTTTCTAGCTACACATGAGGTATTCAAACCTTACGAGTACTATGTTCTGCTACTCTCACTAAATCATCAGCCCTTAGGCAGAAGTAGACGTTGAGAACGAAAAGACTGTCCCATCGATAAAGCTTCAGAAAAAGGGCACTATTCAAGTGGTCACCGTAGCTCTATCAGAAGTGGAAACGTGGGAAGTATGTTTTGCTGTAGTCCTATTTTGGCCTACAATACTCCCTATTAGATTTATGGTCGCTGATTGTCTTTTTTCTGTCTTTAGGATTTACTTAGGGCTCTTGAAAGACATCTTCCATCGTCAGGTACTGATCCTCAAATCACAAGCTTCGATGGCAACCTTATTACATCACCTGAAGACTACAAGGCAAATCTGAAGCCTGGGCTGCACTTGATAGCCTATTACCCTCCTACGATGGATGAAATATCGAATTCGCTCAATAGTCTATTCTTTGATAATATGTCTTCCACAACTGGCTCGTTCAAGTTGTCATCCAATCCTTACTTCCGTCCACCAACCCCTACGCCGGACCAATCACATCTTGCAAATTATCTCAACCCTTACTCTTCTGAGCCAAAGCCCTCTGATGAGCCTGTGAGTTTCCATCTCCAGCCACCAAATCTCTACTTCACTGTATCTGCTCCAACCTCCATAAGCATAACGCTTTCCAATTCAACCTTCAAAAACATTGCGTACTACCCAGGCGAGTCATACAGGGAGCACAGAGACTCAGACAACCTCACCGCTATCGAAGTTCTTGATCTGTACCGTCCCATCTCCTCAACAGCTCTAAGTGGAAACCGCTTCGAAACAGCACCGGGGCTCGGGGGCTCTTCATCGGACCATACAGCCCCGAAAGAAAGTTCTGGCCTTGCAGCTAAGCCATCAGGCTCTGTGAGCCTACCCAAATGGAGCCCATCCACTGTTTATGGCAAAACGAACCAAGCAGAGGCAGCAGCACAAGAAGAGGAATTAAAGTCAAAGCCCTACCAGGTTGCCTCGGGCGGGCTTTTCCCAATGACTTCGTTTGACCTCTTTGCGCAAAGCCAAAGGAAGAGAGTCTTGTGTTCGATTGGGTGGGATGTGCGTGCTTGTCCTTTGGAAGGGCTGAAGGATATTGTTTCCAGCGAGACAATGTCGGGTGTATCATGGCGTGTAATAGACGGCGCGCAAATTGCTACAGGATATAGCAGAACCAGTGAGAAGAGGGTATATGCCCATTTCGAAGGCTCCGTTAGCCCAGAAGACGATATCGAAGATTGTAAAGGTATGGGATGGTGGATGGTAGGGCCAAGAAAGTTGCCAACTTCGTTTTCTGGGAAGGCGGGCAAACATACATTCTTGCTGAATAGCGTAGCGGAGGTAGCTGCACACTTGAGAGCCTTTATGGCAAGATGTGGAATTGGAGAGGATGCCATTGAGGTGCGTATAATTCAGTATTAAGCAAGGCGTCTAAATGCTAACGATTTTATGCAGGGTTTTGCAAACTACTGGATTCAAAGCCTCGAGCTCTCAGACTCGGCAGCGCGGATAGCGCCAGATAGAAACTTCACAGATACACCACTAGATCTTAACCTAATGGGAACTAGCACTCCTAAGCTTATTTTGCTAAAGTTTCTTAGCCCGCGGGACCTCCGAAACCTTCTCCCTATATTCATCACCCCGGAACCACATCGAATCGTGAGATTATTCGCCGTATTCAGAGTCATTGAACAAGGGGAGCTAGACGCAGAAGGAATTGATCCCTACGGGGATTTTGAGACGGAAGTTGATAAAGTGTTGGGTGGTATTGGGAGCTGTGGTGGAGGGTGGGATTGCGGACATAGAGGGTTCAAGGTTGCAGAAGTGGGTGGGGTGAGGGTGTTTGGTAGTAGCGATAAGATTGGAGGGCTGCGGTGAGATGGAGAGCTAACGCATGAAGGCGTCGATTAATGCTACGGGGTTGTTTATGAAGGTTTATTAAATCGGACTAAACAGATTGTGGGTATATATTGTGATGAAGATAAGTTTATCCGAGTGATAGTTAATGAATGTATATATAATCTCCGCTCATTTTATTTTGTCTGATAGTTTATTGAAATTGGGGCGAACCAATTGGAGAGATGCATAAACTCTTGATGATTTGCAGCTGTTCTTATAGGAGGCGTACGGCGGCCTACCTGGCGTAAAACCGCAAAAGTCATCGCTTATGGAAAATGGAAAATGAAAAAAGTATATAAGACTCAACAAGAAATGCTTAGCAGCGGCTATGAGAAAAAAAACATATAAAATCCTCCATTGCTAATACCCCGAGAACAGAGAGCTATGAAGAGAGCAGAGAGCGTAGAGATCATGTGTGTAAATAGCTTAGTAGTTCTAGAGAATTGGAGATATCTGTAAGACCGGTACTTCTTACCGCACAGGAAATCTCCAAGAAGCTTTAGATAACAATCTAGACGCTATAACCTGCCCGGTTGCTATCCGCAACACAATACACAGGCGCAAGTCCTAACTGCTTCTTATGAACCGCTAAAAGATAACCGTAGGGTTCAAAGTAGGGATCGAGCAAAGTTCCGTGAAGAACTTCCAATAGTAAGGTTTAATAACTAACGCTGAAGGGTCCTTGGCCCTATGTGTAGTTTGAATATCGCTTGCTTTGCTTGTTGGGTATCGTGTTCGTTCGAATATACTCTTCGTCTAACCAATCTGGAAGGACGAGGTCTGTTGTGGACGCGTCGTGACTTTGAGGTTCGTGTCGCGTGAAGCAACAACAAAGTCTCTTGAAGAAATAAAGGATTCTTTGCATGAAGAAAGTATTACTTGAAGATGAAACGAACGCAAGACCTAGAGAGTATGAATGAAAGTCGTATACCGCTAAGCTATACAATATAATATTGATAAGGCTCGTTCTTCGTCGCTAATGATTAGGAAGAAGACCAGCGGTAGAACACTGGACTACTTATAGTAGTCAAGCGTCGAATCTGAGGCTATGTAATAACATGAACTAACATGAAGAAATCCCATAGACCCTGAACGCTTTCATTCGCTCCTACCCTCTCATTATCGTATGGCGTGATTGTCGGAATTAACCGGACATGCAACGTATGAGCGAATCGGGGAAGTGTCGATCGAAAGAGTCGGCCATTGATGACACAAGGAAACCAAACATCCAATCCGAATCTTATTAATAATCAACCAAGATTAATAATAACCGACATGGTCGGGGATTGAACGCTAGTCCATATGTGCATCGTAAATCGAACTCAAGTCGTAACCAACTAAGCTACCAATAGGTATAACAGTATCCTCCTCCGTTAGTCCGTCGTCTCGTCAACTATAACAAATAATTAACTGATTACAAAGTGGTTATAGCATCTTGGGTACGTAAAAACCACCGCGTTTACTTGGCCACGATGGAAAATTTTCCCTCAGCTAGTTTCTTTTTAGTAGTAAAACATTTTATACATATTCTAAACGCAAAGGAAAGAATACAAATGTAAACAAACATACAGCTAAAATAAAGACTGTGAAATTCGGCAATTCTTGGCTGCATTGGCTAATCCTCCTTCGTCGGCAGGTTAAATGAGTTAAATCATCTTCCGGGTATCCCACCCATTTGATGAAATAGAACATCCCAATCGTTCGTCGTCACTTTGGTTTCTCTCTTACGCTTTTGACGATGTATTCCACTTCGTACTCATGTCACCTTCAATGTCGTCTGGCGGCGGTCGGTCTTGTTTTCGGGTTTCACGACGCTTGTCCGGTATGGCTCGGCGAGGATACGTGGAAGGTGGGGAATATCCTCCAGCGACCTCCGTATCTAAGGTGCAGCTCAGTACCGACTCGTGTAATCGGGAAGGGTCCGTATGACTTGCTAACTTTTTCGTTGGACGCTTGGTTCTAATGTTTCTGGCGTCGAGCATTACTAAATCTCCGACGCAAGGATGGCTCCGCCTGTCGTTTCTTGTCAAAATATTTGGACATGTTTTCTCGGGTGGCTTTGAGTGAGCTAGTGGCAAAATCGTTTACTTTCTGAAGCCAATGTGCGTATAACTTTGACGCTGGATTCTTGACTTCGGTATCAATCGTCCAAGCATTGGGATGGAAACCATGATTGGCATGAAGGGGCTGATTCCAGGTGGCTGTGGCTTCGGCATTGTTGTAGCGAACTCCGCTAACGGCAGTAGGTCGTACCAGTCATCTTGGTCGTAGTTGACGAAGTTCTTAGGTAGGCTTCAGGACTTGATTAACGCTTTCGGTTTGTCAGTCGGTCTCAGGATGGAATGCGGTAGATTTCTGGATTTAATGTCTAGAAGTTTGCGTAATGAGGTCAGAATTCACTGTGACTTAGCGTCTCGATGCAGAAACAATTTCTTTCGGAGCGTGAAGTTTCAAACTTTGTCAACAAAAACGCTTTCTTGTCACTTCTTGTAGCTCTTTCTATTAGTGGGATGAAGTGCGCCATCTTGGTAAACCTGTCAACTACTACACATATTTGGGTGAATCCTCTCGACTCGGGTAACTGGACGATGAAGTCTGTTGATATCGACATCCATGGAGCGTATGGGGTCTCTAGCGGTTGCAGGAGTCCATACTTCTTATGACGCCCGGATTTGTTATGTTGGCGTGGATCGCGTGAGCGGACATAATCTGTAATCCACTCGGTCATATGAGTGAGTAGAAGTTCCGCTGAACAAGTTCCGTGGTTTTGTCCATGCCAAAGTCTTGCTCTTTATCTTGGAGTCGTGTTCATTTTCTAAAATGGTAGTTTTGATTTAAGTAAATCGTTAGGGATTGTTAGCTATTTTTCCAATAGAGGAGTTCCTCCATCACTGTGTAGTGTTGTAGCCTCTTGATTTCGCTGCCAGAACTTTAACTAAGTCTCGAATTTCCTTATAGTCTTCGTCGGACTCAACCTTCCTTTTAAGCATAACAAAAAGTCGAATTAAATTTAAGGACTTGACGGCTTTGAGGATGCTTGATGAAATAAGTAATCGTGTGTTGTATTAGGATTAAAATTATAATGGTGATGATTGCCGTTTGAGTCCATTCGGTAAAGTGTAACGGGTCGTCGTTTTGGTTTTGTACAATTGTGTTATCGTGCTTTTACATGAATTAAGGATATAACGATTGACTGCTTGGGACAGTAAGTCATATCGACTTAGCCGCTTGAACACTGTAGGCTGTGTTGTATCACTCCTTAGGACGATCTTTCGATTCGTCTTGATAATGCATCACTTTCCTCCACGTGATCAAGGTCGATATATGATTTTAAAGTCGAATGACGATAAATATTCCGCCCATCTGGCCTGTCGTCGATTTAGGATCCTTGTCTCCTTCATGAAATATTCGAGATTTTTATGGTCCGTATAGACGATCGCTTGGTCTTCTTCAGGTAATGTCGCCATTCTTTGAAGGCGGTTACTATCGCGAGTAGTTCTTTATCGTGCACCTCGTAGTTAAGTTCGCTTTATTAAATTTTCTGGAATGGAATGCTACGGGATGTAACTTGCTATCGATGATCTGCGAGAGGGCCTTGGCAAGCGCGTAGTCGAGGCGTCGGTTTCTACGCAGTCTGGTTCGGCGCAAAGTGACAAAGGATAGGTCTTTGTCGTGAAGGCAACTTTTAGGTACTCGAAGGCTATCGCTTGACGGTCACCCCATTGGAATTTCTTGGGGTCCCATTTGGTTAACTCCGTTAAGGGGCTTGCAACTTGGGAAAAATTTTCGATGAACCGTCGGTAAAAATTGGCGAAACCAATGAATACCTGAAGCATCGCGTATGCTTTCTTCGGGGTTTCCCATGAAAGGATTGACTCGACCTTCTTCATTGACATAGACACGCCTTTGTCAGAAATTATGTACCCTAAAAACTCAACTTCCCGCAAGTGAAAGTAGCTTTTCTTAATGGATCTGCCAAACCCTCGTCCTCCAACCGCTGCAGGACTGCAGTCGCAGGCCTCATGTTCCTCGAGGGTCTTTGAGTAGATGAGGATGTCGTCAATATAAACCACGACCCCTTGGTCCAGAAATTCGCGGAGCACCGATGCATCAT
Source organism: Gyromitra esculenta (assembly GCA_038503075.1). Lineage (NCBI taxonomy): Eukaryota > Fungi > Ascomycota > Pezizomycetes > Pezizales > Discinaceae > Gyromitra > Gyromitra esculenta. Next base: position 1,162,210 of record JBCAML010000005.1, read on the forward strand.
ATCTTGAAAGGTTGCGGGGCGTTCTGCAGCCGAAAGGCATGACTGTGTACTCGAAATGACCATATCTTGTACGAAACGCTGTTTTCCACTCATCGCCTTCTTTGATACGGATCTGGTGAAAACCGTCTTTGAGGTCCAGTTTGGTAAAGATCGAGCACGTTGACTCTATCACGCAATTCGGACATTAGCGGCAGAGGGTATCGGTTCTTTCTTGTCGCCTTGTTCAGCGCGTGTCTACGCATAGTCGTAGCCCTCCGTCTGGTTTCGGCGCGAATAATATGGGCGACCCGGCAGGTGACTTGCTTGGCCGTATCTTCGGCCACCATTTTGTCCAAATCTTCGGAGAATCTCAAGTTCTTTTCGAAAGTTTATAGATTGGACCCATGCGGTTGTCCCATGCTCGAGATCAATAGCGTGATCGAATGGCCTTCGTTCTGGCAAGGATTCCTGGATGGGAGTGCCAAATAGACTGACAAATCGGTGGTATGCTCCGGGAGAGTCTTCAGAAGTTCGGTTTCTTCGTCATCGATTGCACGCACCATGCATGATTCGGGCATTCTCGTCGATGATTAATCATATTCGATATCGTTCTCGGTATTAAGAGGAGCAGTCGTCACAGAAGTGGTTACAGCAACAGAGATTCGAACTTAGGTTTGCGTGGTCGTAAGGGTTTCCAACCGGTGACTCGTCAACCACCAATGGCGCTTCATCTAATAGCATCACTAGCGTCTCAATGTTACGCATAGATGTATGATTATTCTATGATCATAGTAATAGGGTTAGTAAAGGCTTGTCGCTCCAACCACTTCTTGTGAAGTTTACAATGGTTAACGGGACGTCTCTTTTGCACCTTTGGGACCGACCGTTTCTAACAAACAAAGGGGACAGAGAAAAACATTAGGCTCAGAATCTAGCAATACATTGACTACCACCTTCCTTCCATTGATTACCAGTAGCGCTTGCCGCCGGGGTCGCTCGTATACGGTGGGTTACTGTATGTTGTTTTTGTTGGACGATTAGAAAAGTCGTCATCCTTTCTTTTCGTTTGTTTTTGTATTTTTCGGTCTCAAGGATTGAGACAATTCTTTCTTCGATTGCCAGGGTTTCGAATGTTTGGTTAACGTCTGCTACCTCTGGCCCGCCGATAGTCGGCCTAGTGAAAATTCTCGACATTTCTTCGTCAGAATTTGTATTTGCATAAAGATTAACAGGGTCCGGAGATCCGCCCCTTTGGAGCGGTAAGCTCCGCTCACGGCCCCTTTTGCAGGTGGCGCTGTCGCGGCCCTCGTCTTGGGCGCTAGCTTCAAACGCTTCTCGTCATCAGCACTTTGTTCATTCTTTTCGGGTTTGGACCCATTTTCGTTCTGACTGGCGCCGGCTTGCGCGGATGATACCGTTCGGGGTTCTTTCGCGTCGCGCGTCTTCCAGTGACAGTCGGGTCGACCACACCTAGTGCAGTGTTTCGCCCGTCTGCGTCGATCAACTAGGTCACTGACTTACCGTAAATGAGCAGCCTTCGAGCGCATCTCCGGTGCTGTTAGTGGGGGGAGGGGCATCCTTTTAGGGGTATCCTCCTTGACATTACTTTTTGAGTCATGCTTGACTCTGCTTTTGAACCCCTTTTCCCGACGTTCTCCTGCTTTTTCTCCTCCTTTTCCCACGACCATCGTGGCTGGGAGACCTCTATTCTCCAGTTTACGGTGATACAAATATTCCTCCCACAACCTTCCTCTTGATCGTAAGGCCTCAGCCATTGCACATCGTCATCAAACGGCCACACCTACCATCAACTCTCGTATCTTGAGAGGGATCTTTCTTCGACCTTCATCCTCACAGTGTCCCATGTCCAACCTTTATGTTTAGGTTGCTTCATTTTGAGGATATATTCGCCAACGGTTGTGTAAGGTACACGATCCATGGCATATATGGCATCGCGTTTTTCGTCAGGAGAAGCAGAATCTTCGCCCATCTTTAGTGAGAAGGTTGCGATAGGCGTCTCTGGTTCACTGGATTTGTCCTTCGGCTCCGTCCATCTTGTTGGTATACATAACAACGTATGGTCGAGCCTTGTTTCCTTCACAACGTTAGTGGATTTTGTGTCGGTCGCTGGTCAAAGCCACTCATTAAATCTCAAAATATCTTGTGAGCCGGATCAATGCTCGAGATCCTGGTTTGTGGCAGCAGTGAATTTTCTGGTTCGCCGATCGGGATCTTGTGGTGTCGTGATGACGGTGACTTGGGGGTACCTGTGATCAATGGTGATTACCATCTCACCAGGGTTATTTTGGGGGGGTGGCGGTGGAGGAGCATTGCGGTGCCTCCGCCGCCGGTTTCTCTTTCTCTTCTGTGCCAGCCATCGATTAGTATCTTCGATGTTAACCACCCTTTCTTCCTCGAATCATCAGATGACGATCCGTCACCTGATCCAGGGCGCCAGCACCAACACGGTAATTGGGTCCATGTGGGGGCTGCCGCCATTCTGCCGTGTCTTTCCGGAGGGTTCGCTCGTTCACTTTGGGCTGGTTCGCTTTCGCAGTGGGAGGGCAGTTGGGGTGCGTGAATAGAGCGTGAGGCCTGCTTCTGATCGGGCTGGTAGTTCTGACTGAGCACGAATATGTTGAGTGATCTGGTGAGTAACTCACGATCGTTAAGGCGACTTCGTTGTCTTTGCGTTCTCCTCTTGTTTACTATAGGCTTCTACCGTTTCCATCTTAAATGCGTCTGGTGTGCCTCATGTCGCTTGCTGTTGCAGGGCCAGGCCAATGTTATTACCAAGACCGTGAACCAGTACCTCGATACGGGCGAGTTCTTGGCGAGAACTCTTGTTGATCTGTATGCGCTGCTGGATATGGGTTAGGCTTAGATATTGAGTTTGAGCCTGTGAGTTAAGTTGGTTTAGGGCAACGGTGTTTCCTGCTGAGCCTCTTCTTGCGCTTAGTACAACGTGTCTAAAGGCTTCGTTTAGCGTAAGCGTGAGATTATCGCGTGTGCGTGAACATCCTCAATTTGAGCGCTAACTTTCCGTAGGAATTGCGGATGAGGCGTGAAGTGTTTTGGAATGAAGGGCTTAGGAGCGGGTGTGAGATGGGTAGTTCTTCGACGGGCAAGGAGTTCTTCGAAGAGTGTCTCGAGATGGGATCTCAGAACCGTCAGACATGTCTGTATCCATCAAATACGTCGCCATTATAGTTGAATAGCAAAGTATTGATATGCCTATCAATATACTGTAAGACAAGTACTTAACTACCGCACAGGAAATCTCAAAGAAGCTTTAGATAACAATCTGACGCTATAACCTGCCCTTAGATTGCTATCCGCAACACAATACACAGGCGCAAGTCCTAATCGCTTCTTATGAACCGCTAAAAGATAACCGTAGTGCTCAAAGTAGGGACGAAAGAAAGCTCCGTGAAGAACTTCCAATAGTAAGCGTTTAATAACTAACGCCTGAAGCCTTGGCCCATGTGTAGTTTGAATATCGTCTTTGCTTGTTGGGTATCGTGTTCGTTCGAATATACTCTTCGTCTAACCAATCTGGAAGGACGAGTGCCTGTGCGACGCTGTCGTGACTTTGAGGTTCGTGTCGCGTGAAGAACAACAAAGTCTCTTGAAGAAATAAAGGATTCTTCGTACGAAGAAAGTATTACTTGAAGATGAAACGAACGCAAGACCTGTAGAGAGTATGAATGAAAGTCAGATACCGCTGCTATACAATATAATATCGATAAGCGCTCGTTCTTCGTCGCTAATGATCGTAAGAAGACTTTCTCAATCTGTATAACACTGGACTTTATAGTTGTCGTCGAATACAAAGCGCTATGTAATAATACGAACTAATACGAAGAAATCCCATGACTGAACGCTTTCTTCGCTCCTACCCTCTCATTATCGTATGGCGTGATTGTAATTAACCGTGACGCAACGTATAAGCGAATCTAAGTGTCGATCGAAAGAGTCGGCCATTGATGACACAAGGAAACCAAACATCCAATCCGAATCTTATTAATAATCAACCAATGACATGGTCGTATGGATTGAACGCTAGTCCATATGCGCATCGTGCGAACTCAGTCGTAACTAACTAAGTTTACCAATGGTATAACAATATCGCACATATTCATTACTTCAAAGAACAAACGTGACAGATGACCGTGTTTCCTGCCTGCTCTGGAGTCTGTTTCCTGCTTGCTTTTCTGCTCACCGGCGCTGTTTCTCGTTTCGTTTTGCCTGTTTCCTGCCCGCTTTCCTACTCGCTTCCTGCTCGCTCCGCCTCCATAGCTTAAATATATATGTATATAGATATAGAGAGATCGGTATATCGATCAATAGAGTGATATATAGAGTGCAAACAATGCCCTAAACAGTGCCAAGATTCTTATGCTTTCCCCCGACCTCCAGGCGATATTGACTTTTGAGAGCTCGTCAAAAACTCCACAATCCTACCAGGTGAGCAAGCTTTTAGGAGGTATAGTCAGGAAGCGCTCTTTGCAGAAAGTGACACCTAGAGAAGAGGGTCTCTAGGTGGTCAGCGCCCAGGCGCTGGGCGAAATAAATATACACTTGAAGGATCACTTGAACTTTTCTACCAGGTAAATCTTCTTTACAAGGCGCGGCTATATCCTTTCTTTACAGGCTTGCAGTTGTTTTTTTCTGCCAGGTACGCGAATCAAATCATGAATTATCACTCTAAATCATCGCTTGCAATTTGCTGGGTCCTAGCCTTCCTCTATTGTGGCCCCCTAGGATTTATTTGATAGCTAGATTGTACATTATACTCATATGACTCACTTTATTAGCTCAAGTTTTTCATTTTCCATTTTCCATTTTCCATAAGCGATGACTTTTGCGGTTTTGCGTCAGGTAGGCCGCCGTAGGAGGTGTAAATATCGCTAGCACAAGAGAAAACCTGTGTGGCCGTGGGAACGTTAGCTCTTACGTGTAGCTTTAATTCAGTATATGTATTACAGCGACCCAACTCGTGTCCCCGTAATCCCAACCTCCGTCTGCCCTTAATCTTCATGCCAACCTCTATACCTACATCTCCGGGTTTATCAAGATCAGAGTTAAATTTTTTTACCACAGCTACTATCCTAGCTAGAACCTCTTTCTTGTTACCCATACTCCTATATATTAGGGCTTCAGATCGGCGGGTGTCGATGCTGTAGAGCGGATGTTAATCAAATACCCCCAACAGTGGAGCTAGGCTATTACGGGCCATAATTGCCGAAGACTCTACAAAAATACACGGTAAGCTCTCTAGAAACATGCTAGGCAGCTAGCAGAATCGGGCCAAAACTAATTTGTAGCACAAACAGGACCAGTGAAGCGCGGCTTTAAGTTTAGCAATGGATGAAAAGAACCCATCACCTTTCCTGTCTATTGCGGAAGTAGCTTCTAAGAACTAAACCCCTGTTGGACAGGATGGGGCTATTTCTTCCCAAAAGGAGTGTCTTTCAGACGAAAACACCACTCCTTCGAAGAAACGACTGCTTTTACTTGCCAAAAAATATAATCAGGCCTTCGAGTACGAGATGGGTACAAAACAGCGAAAACCCGCACCACAATAGTAGTGCTATATATCAACCAAAAATCCATATTTTAAATCTACAGAAAGGTCTGGATTAGTTAAACAATAGGTGAACAATCCAAAATTTGGTTTGTTTTGCTCTCATGACTGAGAGTCCACTTGGCTTGGTTTTCCTGTAATGTGGAATTTTGGTGTGGTTCTCTGCTGCTATGTACTTCTTGTGTACCCAAAGGCCTGATTATATTTTTTTAGCTAGTAGACGATGAGATCTTCGGTTCAAGTTGCGAAATTACATACCCTCTATGGAAGCACCCGCAGTTAGTTAACGTATCACGCTGCGGCGCGGCCCACGAAAACATCATGGTAAAAGCTGGTGTCTATTTGCAGAATCTGATCTAGAGAATGGGTAAAAAAGATTATTAATGAGCGACCCGCCCTTGTTCTTGAACAATTTTCTGGAGACCGGAAAGATATATCGTGGCGATCAAATGGCACAAGGGCCTGGGATGAGATTGAAAAGGAAACCCTTGAGGAAAAGTTCATGAAAATTTCTAGGGGGATCTGCAGAGAGACATTGTGTTGTCCCACAGTGGTCGTAAAGATATGACTTTTGAACTTTTAGGTATCTTTTGAGCCAATTCATTCGAAATCTCGATGAGACTTAGGCTATAAGTGGCATTTATCTCTTCTGTTCGAAATTCAACCATAACTGTAATCCTAATTGTTGTCACATTACTTCTTACATACGAGACCAAAGCAATTACAACGATCACACAATAGTAATAGTAAGCAGCAGGTATATTAAAGCCGGGGGGGAGCTTACAGTAAGCTATATTTCATCTAAGCTAGGATTAGAGGAAGACAAGACATATTGCTGTGTACAGTGGCGGAAAGAGGGGTGTTTTCACTACCGCATCGGTGAGAAATACGGGTTTAAGTTGGAAATGCTACCGAGTTGGGCAAAAAGTCCTGTAACACAGCCGACTTAATCTAGCATTCTCCAGAATATCGCATCAATGCCGTACCAAAAACATCCAGCTTTCCCGTACTGTAGTTACGGTTTCGAGTGTAATTGCTTTCGATGTCAGCCGGAGGGCGACATAATGTACTACGGGCGTAGGGGTAAGTCTGATGACAGGTGGCGATGTAGCTATTTTCTCGGGTGACTTAAACTCAATTGAATTTCATAGCCTTACAAACAAATCGATTCGTGATTCAGGTGTGGTTTATTGATGTTCATCAGGCCCTTGAAGAGCTGTGAAGAGGTGAGAGAAATTGGCATATATTACTCGCACCGCTACCGGTACCTATCATCAGATTTACCCCTACACCCGTAGTACAGCTGGCCTTGCCGTGGGCAAGAAACTGTGGGACTGCGTTTCAAAGTAGGAAGCCGCGAGCTTCTAATAGAATTTAAGGGTGGGACCATCTCAGAGCATTTTCGGAAATAATTCACCGGTTAAAATAGGCGAGATCACCTGGCAGGAGAGACCTTTAGTTACCTCACCAAAGGAAGAAGTAAAAACCTACAGCCCAATGCTTTGTCGATCGCGTTTGAATCTGTCAGCTCCTTTGCTGGGCAAATACTTGGAAATGCACATCTGGTGATATCGATCTGAACCATTGGTTCCAGGGCCATATGCCAAGGAATCTAATTTTGAAAAACCTGTAAGAGCTGGAACCACCAATTGTATTCCCTCTGATGACATGCTCTTTGGAATTTGGACAATCAACAATTTCAACGTCGATATCGGCGGTTTGTATGAGGGAATGTTTCCGTTCACGGGTCGCATCAGCCATAGCTGTGAGTCAACCTGTCAAGTGGTCTGGCATCCGGAGAAAAAAAGCCCTTGACCTTATCGCCAGAAACCCTCTCAAGTTAGGTGACGAAATCACTATATGCTATAGCCAAGTTATCTCTGGGCCCCTCCTATAGTGGGGGCGGTGGTTCTTGTAGAATAGTTACGGTTTCGATTGTTTTTGCCCCAAATGCTTCAGCCGCTTGCCCGAGTCAAACCTCATAAGTTCTAATAGATTTTCTCAGACACTAACCTAGAGTCAGCCTGTTCTAAGGAGAATTTCACCAAAATTACCAAAGGATCTGGAAACTGTTGATACATGTACCTACCATGTTCTCCAGGCAAAACACATGCAAGGCCATCAAGAATCTCCTTTTCCGGCGGACGGTTCTAGCCACCCATAAACCTAGTTCGTTCTGCAACCGCACGTTCTTCTCGTGGTTAAAATATTTGCACGGATGCATGTCGTTCCTAACGTGTGGTGTGGCGATGATTCGACACAACAGCGGATGTCACTGGTTGGATGTAGATCAGTAGATCATTTTCGCGTGAGATTCTATTGATAGCTGGCTTTTTCATGCTTTCTGTGTTTTTTCGTGCGCCCGAAAAGCGTAGGGTACGCGAATTTTGCTGCTACAATACGTTTACTCAACATGCCAAGGCCGTATCCCGATCCCGAATTTGCTACCAAATCGTTAATATTTAAAATAGTAAGAGTACTAATAGTATGGCGACATTCGAGGACTGTCCGAAGCCATGATTCATTACTGATTTTGGCCCCTTGGTATCTGGGATTAACCAACGTAATGTCGAGCTCGAGCGTGAGCTCTATCTAGTTCACTGCTATATGTACAGTGTCTCCGCAGGTTTTGAGGTATCACGACATAGCGAAGCCTAGGTGATCTCCTCAAGTCTCATACCTAGGTGTTGCTCCACCACGCTTCCGATTACTAGATAAAGACATACCGCTATCGTCTTAAGTAATAACGGTAGGACCTCAACCAAGATTTACCATACAATCGGCCACCCACGGCCGAGCACCGCGCCTCGCTAGTTATAAGGCTGAGATCACAAGATAGAAATATATGTACTACCGGCCAGGGTAATAAATTGCTTACCATTTGGACTAATCCTAATGCTAGCTACTGTGCTTTATGTACCCTCGAAATACGGCCTGCAAGGGCCTCGAGCTAGGCCTAATGTGGTAGTGGGTACTCCGTACATGAGCCACATATCTTTTGAGTGGCACTCCCGAGAGACCTGAAAAGTGTTAGAATATGCCAATAATTTGGTCACGCCTTGTACTGTATAAGGTCGATAGAGTCAGCTCGGAGCACTTGCAGAGGTCGTATTTCAAGGATGCATATAGTATTGAGCCTCTACAATTCCAACCAGCTAAGGTAGAACCTTCCTCCTGCAGTCTCAGTCCAGCTCGTTATAGTTAAGGATATAGATATTCTCCTACGTACATATATACATCTAGCTATGGGCCATTCAGCGCTTAAGAAAACGGAGGCTCGTGCTAAGACAGAAGGGAGTTGCACAAAGGAGTCAGATTGTTTTTACTTTATATAAAGTATATAAATGTTTATTTATCATAGGTTTCTTCCTCAACGCAGTAGTAAACATTTTGTCGAGTTCTATGTTCATTCATAATCATCCTAAGTTCGTTGCGTCGCGGTACTTCTACTTCTCGTTTAGTTATCGTCAGGTGTCTTACCTCATGTACTAATCCAGTTTTTCGTCACACCAGCGTGCGCAGTTTCGTCATACCTTCATGGTCAGGAGAGGCTCTTCAGCCCTTAGCAAGACTATTATAGAAACATGGAATTCGAGATCCCGAGCCCTCATTAGTCTTCCAGGCCTGGGGAAACGGGTTTAACAGCATGTATTGGTCAGCCCTTGTTCCCAAAATAATCTTGCCGGAGGCTGTACCACCACCTGCTTGCATGGTTTCCCAGATACGAAGCCACGTCCTGGTCGCCACTGGTCATGTCACGTGATAGATCAATTTAATGTAATTGATTACTGTGTGATAGTCGACTAAAAACCTCCTATTCAAATATTACAGCCTCCGAAAAGATTATTTTAGAAGCGACGGCTAACAAGCAGGGGTTCTGTGCTGTCAACCCCATTTCCACAAGGCTGAGAGACCAATAAGGGCTCGGGATCTCGAGTTGCACCTTTCGATAATAATATTGCCAGGAGCTGTAAGAGCCTTGATTGGGGATTAATCATGTCATAGGGGTCTACAGAGAGTGCAATAGACAACTATAAAGTGCACCCCATCCCCCCCCATAGAGACTCATTGGAACGCCAGTGTACTCATATCCTCCCCACATTACTATAGAGCATTTTCGCATTCTTAGCAACCTATCACGTATGTATTACTTTTTTTAACATTTACAGAGCCATCGCAAGTTCTAATGTTATCCTAGAATGCTTTCTCCGGTTCAAGCGTTCGCCCTCTTCACCTCGTTCACGGTTGTAGTCAACGCCGTTTGGACCTTTTCCCCTACCTACAGCGACGGTACAAGCGACACCTTCACGGGCGATATTCCAGCGACATGTCTACCACTCCCAGCAGATAAGGAAATCGTCTCGCTCACTTTCAATGACCCGGATCGCAATTTACTTATATCGCTCTATGATGACCTGGCTTGCCAGGGTCTAAGATATCGCGCAGGGGAGGGCACTTCAACTGATATTCCTTCTCAATATGTGACGTTCCTGGCATTCAACGTTACGACCTACCCGTGTCAGACGCCTACATGCCCTTAATTAGGTGCGGATGTGTGCGTGCGTGCGTGGATGGAGATAGAGTGGTTAGATAGATCTGTCATTCATTACTGGTGTAATTCTACATCTAGTGCTCATTTGTCATTTCTTATTATTTTGCTCTTAATAGTTAGAACCCTTACAATGCACAAGTTTCTCTGCAATACTTGGTTTTCTGCTATAACAATCTGAGTCGAGCGAGAGTTCTCTTTTCTAAAATTGCCAGCATGATTCCGTTGCTGCTCCTACAGTAATCCCTGTTCTCTCAGACCACGAGTGAGCACGCTCTCCTAGAGCTTACACTGTAAACCCTCCCTAGCCGCAGCAACCTCTAGACTTATGTTTTGGTACTTGTTATTGGTTTTCTCGAGCTCGGTTATTAATTGCAACTATTTGTATAACGGACTAACCCCTACCTACAACCTTGTTGATTCCTGCTCTACAATTCTAATGCTTGTTGGATTGTAATATCTCGTGTTGTACCCGTGGTCTAGGGTAAGTACCTAGGAAAGAAGGTATGGTTTTGGCTATTCAAGCCGTATTATAAGCGTTGCCCCTGTTAGCTACAGGGTGGGGCATCACTAGATTCATGCAGTAATAAAGGGCGAGATTGATTGGGTTTCTTGGTTGCTATTTGGCTTGTGAATGGTAGATCTCTCGCTATATACGACTCTACTCGGGGTGAGATTAACTAACACTGACCGCTTTGTTAAAATTCTATGCGAATTAAACAAAGATCTGACCCTAGTCCACCACAAGTGGCATATAAAAACACTCTATGTCAAAGATTTGAGATCTTCCAATGCCTTATCAAAAGTGTACAGTACAATCGCCCTATAAGAATACTAACTACAAGAATACTCACCTTATTAGAATGCTGAATCTAGTCCTGACAGGGGTAAATTTGAGTGTAGCCTGCTTTTCATAAGAATAACTCTTTTATAAGAATATTATTTTCGGAACCAACCGTATTCTTATAGGGCGATTGTACTGTATAAGCAAATACTTGACTCCAAAGTCAGGGTAATACAGTACTTACTGAAAAATAAAATCTGTGACGTGGGTAAACCTCAGCTAATAGCAACCAACTCCGCACTTTGAGTGGACACAACACACAAAACAGGCCGGAACTATAGATTCGGGCATAGTTAGGACCGCTACAAAACAAATCATAAAGTTGCAGTAGTTAGGAGCTGATTGTGGGTTAAAAAGCCGTGTTGCAAAGTAAGGATGGTTGCTATCGAAGTTTACCCAGATCGATCGCAGGCTTTATTTTCAGCAAGTACATTATAGACAACACCAAAACCCCTCGTGATTAGATATATTCCACGAGTAACCAGCGCTCACTAGTTAACACAGGACAAGCGTTGAATTGATACTGTATCCCAGCGATGGCGAAATATCCGTTCTAACAGTAGCTCAGACGCGCGTTGAAACACTGATCCCCACAGTAGCAATATAAACTCTATCGACAGTCCGACTTCCTCGAAGAGAAACCCCAGTTGCTAAAGACAGGATTTTGAGAAAAGACATGCCAATCTAGTCTTATATTTGGGCTTAATCTTATAAACCAGGTCCAGCCGTCGAGTCCACCATTCCTCTAACATTGGTGCACGCCAATCTTTTGGGTTGTCCTTAGAAGGAATCTGGTGTTAAAGCTCTAACAGGATGGAAGAGAGCCTCGTGCTCAAACCCAGATAGAGAACATTAGGGCTGGATTGATCAGAAATCGCTACATAGTATTTCCATCAGCCTTTCTCACGTACCTGATTGCGAGAAGTTACCAGATAACTGTCTACACAAATCAGATAGCATTGACCGATATTTTTCAATTTGTGTGCACGTGAGGAGCAGAGCGCCGCGTGAGGGTCACTCGAGACACCTACCATTGCATAACTACCACACCCCACACAAACGGAACCGCTCTCCAACCCGAAGAGACTCTTGAATCTATATCTCCATGAACAAGTCTCTTGGAATACCATGGATCCGACATCCGCAATTTCGCTGTTGGCCACGCTTCTTAGATTGTCGAAGGCCCGGCACTCTCGCCCGCATACCCCTACTATCTTCACCCTTCTTGTCAAGTATGACTCTAGCGTTCTTCAAATCTTGCGAGACGATCCTTCGAGGATGCTTTATATTAAGTTTATTATGAAATGCAATATCTCCACTGCTCAACAGCCGTATAGCGGTAAAAGCACCGAATCCGTCTAACCATTTAGCACACCAATGCATGCAAGCAGCCCTCAGCTATAGCTTGACTGTGTAAAGAAAGTGGAAAATAAACGAATCACGCTTCGGTTCGGGCAGCGGAATGGAGAGAATGGAGAGATGAGACAGGATTCAGCAACAAAGTTTACAGGCAAAGTATCCATTATAATGAGGGCCAGGGAGAATTTAAGGTCTCTGAGAGCTCGAATAAATCGTCAGTCATCATGAAATGACCAATGGAATTCCTCGGAAAATCCCTTATCCAAAGCCATACTAGGGGATTATTTGCCGCCATGAAAAATATATCGTGCAAAAGAGGATAGAATGACCGACCACTCAACACGTCTTGCTATTTCTGATTCACGTGGTGTCACTCGTACTACAGTGGGGAACCACACCCCAGACAAGGGAAGGAGCGTCCAACATAGCCAATAATTATAATTGATTACCCCAATAACTTATTGCATATTATTCTTAAAATTATCCTGTGTGAAGGGTTATACATTACACCTCAATCGAATATCGTCATTGAAAGTCACTCGGGACCCCCCACCCTAGCCAAAATCAAAATCAACATCATGAAGTTCATTGAACTTCATGGACATCACAGACTATAGATCGACCACGATCGTATGATCATCACGAAATCATAATGGTAATAGCTCGGAAGCGGGGTCAACCCAGCTCTAGTTAAGGCCTGCACCTGTCCATCGTACGTTGGTCCTAAAGAACCCTCTTGCATTCTTAGGCTTCCAAGGCGCCCCGTGCACATGATTCCAGGTCGTTCTCTAGGATATGCCGATCGTTGGAAAGTGGAGGTCAAGATATTTGTTTTTTTATGATAATCGTTCACATCGCTCAAGTTAAGTTTTGAACCACTCATTCTTCACTAGCAGGGACGGGATTGACAACGATCACTTAGTCACGATGGCCCAACAGGCCTGCCAGAAGGGAATGTTTATGGGGTTATACTAGTAGAGCAAGTATATCTAAAAATGGTGGGGTAGCCATTCCATCAGAACGATATCATTATTAACCTTTACAGGTGAGATCAGAGAGAGAAAAAGTCAAACACGCGTTTCCGCGCAATTCTTCTCAACCAAGAACGCATCTGATGACCAATGCCCATTCTAACTCGCCAACCAGCTTTCACTGCTACAAGAAAAAACACAGCCCAATCATTACCAACCAGTCGGGCGATAAGGTTTACTTACCGAAGCCCATACCCTCGACTCGTAAAATGCGTAATTAACTTGCATTGCAAGGGGAAGAATTACGTGCGTTGCGTGCGTTACGTGGTACACGCATCAAGGCTACATGTGGCTTCCCTCTTCCCTTCTCTCTCCTTCTCTTCACACTCCGCAGGACCGGGTCCGGCTAATCCGTTGTTGGGCATACGCGCATCATGGGGAGCATGAAGAGGCCGCCATCGATGCTGGTGGTGGTGATGGAACCAGCGAATCAAGAAGCGAGATGACACCCACGGGCATGGATGTGGACAAGTTTTTTTCCCCTTCCCTTCCATCATTCTGGGGAGTCGGGTGTCAAGAGGAGGAAGATCTTCTGCTGCTGCGTACCTGTCGTGTAAAACAGTTTTTTGCCCCGCCTGGAGAAAAAATCCGTTTCGTCTGGAGGTGGAATGATAGGTGTTCACACCACGGGGAGGTTCGTGATCATCACACATGCATGAACTAAACGGTTATCCACAGTAACCCTGCAGGATGTTGATGATTTATCCGGGGGAGAACCCCCAACCACATAAATACAGAGCACAGAGAGACCTCGAATTTAACCATTTTGAAATGTTGTGATAGTGGTAATTTAAGGATATATTGAACACACAGGACGGTTTTAAACGCCCAAGCCAACCCAATTTGAGCCGCATTGTCCGTGCGCATTAGCGTATGCGCAACCCTGTCACAATCTCTTATGTGAACTGGTATGAGATAAACGAAATAACCCTGGACAAAGATAGAGAACGAGATGTTCATGAGTGGCTCTCTCGTCTAATTTCCTTTAATATCTCGATGTTGGTCAAACGTTATCAGGAAAATGTCGGGACTAATTTCACCGCCCCCAACACTCTCCCCGTCCAGTCAAATTTCCAAATCGGTTTTCGGCACTTTTCGCGGGTTAATATATTGTCAGGGGAGAAAAGGAGAGATAGAGCTTCGGGTTTCCACGTATTGTAGATAGATACGGGAAAGGTTCAAGATATGCCTGCCCGCCTGCTCGTCCGGCAGTCCGTCCGATAATATTCGCCGCTATACTCAGGCGTGACACCGTAGGGATGTGGTGGGGAATGAAAAAAGGAAAAGGAAAAGAGCCTGGGTTAAGAAATTCTGTACGTTCCTTAATTGTAACGAGGGGCATGTGAAGTGGCTGCCGGTTTTTTCGGGGGGGGCACACCCTGGACGTGCTCTCTAAGGTACCTATATATACCTTATTATAATGCTGCTTTTAATCCCCGTAACACCTCAGTGGGGTTGTGCAACAGTTCTCGTGTACGTAGGAAACTGATCATATCGCGACTGTTTTATTACTTGTCCTGCTCATCAAGATTTGATGTTTTATTGAGTGAGGATCACATTTTCGTCTTGCTACAACGTGCTTTTGATTAATAACCATGCCTGCCTGAGATGCTGTGGTAAGACTACTGACGGCATGCCTAAGACCGCAGTGGAGCACTCGTGTACTTTATGCCATAGTAATTTATCATCCAACTAGACCCAAGCAACAGTTTTTATTTCCTTGCCGAAACAAGGCCATCACGTATAATAGTGATATAACGTTAACGGCCAGTATCATATATACGTCACCTACCGAACCCATTCACTCATGCAAGTGAGGCCTGCCAGCCAGTGATAACCAATGTAAAGAGCCGATCGAATGTGCACTTCCTTCGCCATGGATACGTAAGGACCCATCAACTTTTCCCGAAGCTTCCGAAGAGCCTCGTGTCAGCCGGGGTACGGGCTTATAGACTGGGGTTCCTCAATCGGAGAGACACTGAATGTCCGAGCACTGACGTTCTCGAGTTGCACGGTGGTTGGCGAGGAAGTAATCATTAGGCAGGCAGGCCTGGTTTGTATGGGCTAGGTACTCCTTCTCGTGAGGTTCCGCGCCGTTGAGCAATCGGGGGGAAAGTGATCGGAGTGGGGTTAATTAAATGGATCTTAGATATTGCCCAACCCTAGCCCACGAAAGGGATTAAAGGCAGCGGTAGATATGTAGAGGGAACGCCTCGGTGCCAAAAAAGGGAGGGAGGGAGGGATTCACATTAAGATGCTTATCTCATGTCCTCTATCTTGTGGGCTGCGGTTGTTCCGGAAAATTCCCTCTATTCAGCTCCGGCGATACAGTAGTTAGTTGCTGGGTTGTGTAGTTAGTTAGTTGGCGTTCGTTTTTCCTACTGTCGGCTTCTCTCAACACAACAGCAGCAGTATGTCATCCTGCCTCAACCGGATTCACACGAGATAAGGTCCGCGTTCGAGTCCGGCGTTTCCGGGGGAGAGGGAATGGGAGAGAGAAAGAGCGAGCGAGAGGGAGGGAGGGAGGAGGGAGGAGGGAGGAGGGAAAGAAAAGAAAGAAGGCAGAAAAAGGAAAACAGCTTGCACTTGAACAGATGCTGAACCGCGACTCCGAGCGAATGGCGGGGAAGGGTAGATATTGAAGGTATTTCGACTATTTCCATCCCAACCCGAAATAAAAAAACCTGCATTTCCAAACGACACGCCGGGGGGACACGGCAGTCGGCGGATGATGGGTGGAATAGTTTACACCGCACGTCACTCACCCGGCGGATCTTTTGCTTTTGCTTTTGCTTTTGCTCTTGCTTTTTTCCCGGTTTCTTTTGATATGATTGTTTGGTGCCCACTTGGAGCTGGTGAGGAGTGGCCGTGGGTAACTGAGGTGTAAGGCAAGTAGAGTATCCTATTAACCAAGTCCAGCAGCCAACTTTCCTTTGCTTCTTTCTTGGCCACCATTGAATTGGTCTTGTCTCTTTCTCTGCCTGTCTGCCTGTCTGCCTGTCTGTCTGTCGGTCTTGGATATTTACTATTTATCCTCGTGCTTCCGCTCCAGCGCGCTGGACGCAGAGCTGGATATTAAATCGATGAGCTGGGCGATTCCGATTCTCGATTCGAATTTACCCCGGACAGAGGAGGCCAGGAGCTCGTATTTACTCTACTCTTCTGTTCGTGCTGCTGCGCTCCCTTCCACGCAACTCTCGCGGGCTTAGAGCTCGGGGGATATCTCGCATTAAACTGCAGTCCCATAGAATTGTCTGCATAATCTACGTTTGCGCATACTGCAGCCTCTAATATACCCACTTGCCTGAGGCGTTTAAAATATAATATACAGCCCCTCGCGCCGTTGCTGCTTGTTTCAGAATTCTTGGTCCATTCTATTCTTCACCTCGGCCACTGCTACTCTGCCTTCCTCACCTCTATCCTTCTTCCTCTTCCTCTTCCTCTTCCTCTCCACAGCTCTCCCCACGATGCTGTCTTCATCGGCAGAAGACATCAAGAAGATGATTGCTCCTCTGATAATCCCCACGAATATCACACCCTCGGCGTACTGCGGCCCACGCAGCAACAGCACTCTCACCCCGCCTCTCACCCCGCTAGAACCCTCGTCTCCCTCCTCCTCCTTCCACCCCGCCAAAGCCGACCCTCCATCGCCAGATCCCGCCCTGCTGCAGCTCCCCTACACCTCCCTCCTCGGCACCGGCGCCTGGTCGCGGGTCTACAGCCTGCACGGGGGCACAATCGCAGCCAAAACACCCACCAGCCCCACGGCCCACAGCATCCTCGAATCCGAAGCCAAGATCCTGCACTACCTCTCGACCACGCTGCCCCGCACCGCCGGCATCGCCGGATTCCACGGCTTCGACAGAGCCACCGCTACGGTATACATGGACCTGATACCCGGCGGCACGCTCGAAGACCACGTCCTATCCCGTCCCGGCAGCAGCAGCACCGGCAACATCCGCGCACCGGCAATCGGGATGCCGCAATGGCTCTTTCTCGCCGAACGCCTCGTGCACACCTTCACGGCACTCAAGCGCGCGCGCGTCGTCCACGGCGACGTCAAGTGGTCCAACATCCTGCTGCGCCAACACACCCACACACCCACATCCTCCTCCTCCGACCCGGTGTGGGCAGCTTGCATCGCGTCCGGACAGCCGCTGTACGAGCCGGTGCTCGTCGATTTCTCGTCGTCGCACGTGGCGGACGGACAGCTCCCGGACGCGGTGTCCGCCGTCACGACATCCTTTGCGGCGCCGGAGCTCCTGCAGAGCTTCCTGAGCAGGCCTGCGTCGCCGGTTACTCCGCCGTCTGCTGCTGCTGCTACTCCGACGGGGAGCGGGGCGGCGCATCCGGTGCCGACACATGCGAGCGATCTGTATAGTCTTGCGTTGAGCCTGCTGGCGGCGGCGGTGGGCAGCGAGGTTTACTATAATGCGGGCAGACACGTGGGGATCTATGTCAGGCAGGGCAACCCGATGGGGTGGGTCAAGGCCGATGAGCGCGGGATGCGGGTGGGCAGGAACGGGGTGGTTAGCAGCGTGCTGGAGGGGTGTTTTGGCAAGACGGAGGAGGGGCGGATCTCGGTGGAGGAGCTGGGGGTGCGGGTCGATGGGTGGAAGAGACGGTGGTGGGCGGAGGGGAGGAGTGGGAATGCGAGGTGGGGGTGTTAAGGGAGGTGTTGGTTGGCCTGTATTATAGATCTTTTGGGGGGGGGTTTCTTTTGGTTTGCATACTTGGGGGGGTTATTTTTCTTCTTTTTTGCTGGGCTGGGCTGGGCTGGGAATGGGGGTGGGAATGGTGTTTGTTTTGGTATCTTGTATCTGGGTCGGTGTACTTTGGCATCTGTTTGGGATGAACGGGCTGGTGTTTTATAGAATAGATTGGGTTTAGTCGATAGAGCTGTTATTTCCTCCATATTCCCATCGTTCTGATGTAGGGCAGCCTGTAGCTACAACACAGGTCGAATCAACAAAAACAAGAAAAAAAAAGAAGGAACATGTCTGTCTGCGTGTCTGTTTTCCAAGTTAGACGCAAAAGACAACGCCAAAACACCAAAACACCAAAAACACCTACCTACCCCACCCTCACCCCTCGCTCTCCAGCTTCTCCCTCAGCGCCCTCTCATACCCCCCCAAATCCACCGCGGCCGCCGACCACAGCACCACGGCATCTACCCCCCCGCCGTCCGCGGTGTAGCCCACCACGTGGACCCACTCCCCGTCCCGCAGCGCGCCAAACGCGAGCCCGGACGCGAGGACGGCGATGTTGACGGCGACGGACACGGGCGAGGGTGGGTGCGTGAGGACCACGGTCGCGCTGGACACGTCGTAGGACGTTACGCTGGACGGTCAGATTTTGAGGGAGAGAGGGAGGGAGGGATTACCTACCAGCCGAGGAAACGGACTTTGGTGTTGGTGGGCTGGGCGGGGACGGTGTGCAGGAAGAGGAGGGTGGAGCCGGGGGCTGACATGGGATGGGGTTGGGCACGGGATGGGATGGGATGGGATGGGATGGTGGGGATGCTTATTGATATTGAGTGTGCATAATATTGTGGTGGTTATATTGGTATTGTGTTTTATTGTATTGTATTGTATTGGCATTGGTATTGTATGTACAAACTGGCTATTGGATTGCCATTCTCTATGAACTTCCCAATGCATCTCTGTGATACGGTTTCACGGCGCCAAGTCCACGGTTGGCGACTTGCAGGATGGCAGTCTGGATATGATGTCTGGCATGGATTCAGGCATTTGGGTGATGCTGGATCTTGCTACTGTGTCCCTGTCCTGTATTCGGAGGTTTGGCTGTAGCAAATGTTCACACTGCTGGGCAGCATCTGCCAGAAGCCCTGGGCCCTGGGTCCTGGGCCCATATTCCCATCGCCGCCCGACTGAAGACGGCTTGACGGCGTAGATGGGCAATTGGGGGCGAGATACATGTATGTCACGGTGGGGTGTGGATTTCTGCTGGGGCTGGCCATCGCCACTTGTAGCAGCCCTTGCTCGCGCTACAGCAGATGGACGGCCACACGACTGTGAAGCCATGAGACGTGGAACAGACAATACAGCAGACTGACCGCCATCGCCGCCCTCGCCATTGTGTCCCCCGCTGTCCCCCTCTCCTGAATGCCAGTCTGTCCGCTGCACTCCCCGCCCCATCCAGCTTCTGCTCCCATCCAGCCCGTCTTGGCGCCGAGGCTCTCTAGCCAATCGCAGTCCCCGCCATCGCCCCCAGCGTGTTTCCTGCCCCGGCCACTCCATCGTCCATCCTCCCACACCGCTTCGCCGTCTCACCCAGCCAGACCGTGCAGCCCGGAGAGGAGAAACAACAACCCTAAACAACCCTAAACAACGGCCTGCGTGGGCATACGTCGATATCCCATCCACCATCCTCCACCACCCCCCCCCAGACTTCTGCACACAATACACACACCCCTCCCACGCGAACTGCTCGGCCCGATTAGGATCCAGTTTTATTTCAGTCTCTTCGCCCGCTTTCGCTCTGCACGCGTTGTCGTGATCACGAGAGAGGGGACCGAACGAGGAGAGTGAAAAAAAAACCATGGAGAATCGGTCGCCCGGTTCCGATGCTGACGCGCCGCCATCGGGGGGATTAGCCGGCGCCATCGATATCAATGTCGATGCTGATGTCCATGTTCATGTCGCTCAGAGACCCGGAGATCACGGCCTGCCGCCGGCGGGGATCGCTGACGAGATCGGGGACACTATGGACCTGGATGTGGCTCTGCCGCCGCAGCCAGATGGTGAAACCCTCTCTGCGGAGACCCCGGTCCCTGCTGTGACGGAAATCAACACCGACACCCCCGAACGCGCGGATCTGCCCCCGCCGGCGACGGTGGACCGCACCATGACCACCCCCCCACCACCACCCCACCGACTCCCCCCCCCCGCACAATCCTTCACCACCGCTGCAACGCCGCAGCAAACCCCCCGCGACCTGCGCCAGATCCTCCAGGCTGCCGGCTCCATCCGCACCCACTTCCCTACCCGCGGCTCCGTGCCCCCCTCCCCCGTTGTCAAGCCCGGCGCGCTGCACGAATTCGAAGTCTCCGACCCAACATCCCCGGCCACCCGCCGCCGCTCTTCCGCGACCGCTGGGATCGCCGGTCTCGAAGAACTACGGAACCGGATCGACGCCGAAGAGAACCACCGCCCCGTCGGGATGGACCTCGACAACGGCTTCAACGTCGGCCCCCTCGACCAGCTGATCCAGGCCAGTGCCACCGTCAACGGCGGCCCCGACGACCTCGACCTCGACGCCAACGGCTTCGGCGGCTTTCTGTCGCAGCCCCGCGCCCACGTCATTGACGCGTTTGTGCGTCTCGACTTTGACGACGGCCACGTCTTCTACGTCCGCAACTCCTCAGTCGTCTTTGGCCGCGCCGAAGGCGCCTCCAGCAACTCGTTCCAGCAGCTGGGTCCCGACGGCAGCACCGTCATCGGCACAAACCCGTTCGGTGGATTCGACCCCACCACCACCCCCGGCGCGATGAGCATGAAGCGCGAGAAGAAGAAGCGCCGAAAGAAGAAGAAGACGGATGAGGAGGAGGGGGGGCGGGGCGTAGGCAGCAAAAACACGAAATCCACCACCTCAGCCGCCAGCAGTACCGGCTACAACGGTAGTCGTCGTGGTAGCGCTTTCGGCCCACGACGGCAGCAGACCTTCCCCATGTTTCGCGACTCGTTCAGCACCAATCCGTATCCGTTCGGCCAGGCGGAACGGACGGACGAGGTCCCCATCATTCATCTGCCGCTTGCGAACAGAGCGGACGCGGACGCGGACGCCTCCACCGCCGCCGCCGTTGCCGCCGCCGCGCCCCCGAAGAAGAATATCTCGCGCAGACACGCGGTGCTCAACTACAATTTCGCGAAGCGCCGGTTCGAGCTCAAGATCACGGGGAAGAATGGCGCGTTTGTGGAAGATGAGTTTGTGCACTGCGACACCACGTGGGTCGTCGGCGCGAACGGCATGAGGGTGCAGATTGGAGGCGTTGGCTTCAAGGTTGTGGTACCGGAAGTCCCCGGCGGTGGGTTCGAGGTTGATGCTGCGGCGATGCCGCCGGCCCCCGGACGCGGCAAGGGCAAGGGGAAGATGAGTATGAGCTTTACGGACGAGTATGGGAATGAGGTGAGTGACGAGGAGGACGAGGAGATGGAGCAAGGGGAGGGGAGTAGGGATAGTGATGAGAGTATGGAGGGCGAGAGCGAAGACGAGGAAGGGAGTGGAGACGAGGAGGATGAAGGGGAGGATGAGGAGGGAGAAGAGGAAGAGGATGTGGATGATGAGGAGGCTCAGGAGGGCGATGCTGAGAACTCGGAAGATGAGGAGGAGGAGTCCGAGGAGTCGGACGAAGAAGCTGAAGCTACACCCCCGCCGGAACCTGTCAAAGTGGTGAAGAAACGAGGCCGTGGTCGACCCCGGAAAGACGAAGCTGAGATTGCGCGTCAGGAACTCGAGAAGGCTAAGGCTAAAGAGAAAACCAAAGAAAAGGAACGCAGACATAAAGAAAAAGTTGAAGCTGCACGGCGCGTGAAAGAGGCAGAGCGAGAAAAGGAGCGCGAGAGGAAACGCCTTGAGGAGATCAAACAGAAAGAGGAACGTGCGAAACAGAAAGAGAGGGCGCGACGCGAGAAGGAGCATCAAAAGGAGCAAAAGAAGTTACATCTGCCCCAAAAGGAGGAAGCAAAGAAAGCGACAAAGTTGTACCTCCCAACCCCAGCGGCCAAAAAGAAAGAGGCAGATAAATCATTGGCCTCGCAAGCCAAGAAAGGGCCAGGTCGCCCACCAAAGGCGAAACCTTCATCTCCGCCCCCGCCCCTACAACAGGTACACGAGCAGCCTCCCAAACCAGTTGCAATGGAGACCGCAGCAGTTGCGGATGCATCTGTTTCTCCTCCAATTCCTGAACCGGAACAAGCGTTCTCCCCGTCCAACCCTCTTATGGCCGTTGCGGCCTTCAACGCGAATACCCCTGCAATCGACCCGGCTCTCTACGGTTCTGCATCATCCTATGCTCCGATGCCCATGCAACACCATATCTCGCACCAAGAAACCCCGAAGCCCACCCGAGAACCCAAAGCGAAGAAAGAAAAACCACCAGTCAAAAAACGCACACCATCCCCCGAAATCAACGAAGCCGACTATCCCCCCGAAGCGCTGCTCAAGCCTGCCGCATCCTACGTCATCCTTATCCACGAGGCCATCTCCAACTCTGCAGAAAAGGCACTCACCCTCCCGCAGATCTACAAAGCTATCGAACGCAAATACCCCTACTTCAAACTCCGCGTCACCACGACCGGCTGGCAGAGCAGTGTCCGGCACAACCTCGGCGCCCATAAAGCATTCTGCAAAGTCACGCGCAGCGGCAAAGGGTGGATGTGGGGCATCAACGAGGGCGTCTCAATCGAGAAGGAAAAGAACAAGGCCAACATCGCAGCCAGCAGACCGCCGGTCTACCAACCACCTATGCAGCCAGGCGTGGGATACCAGCCCGGAAACGGAGTCTACCACCACCAGCAGCCGCAGGGGATGAACGGGTATCCCGCGCCGAACATGGGAGTTCCGGTGTACGCTGAAAACCACATGGGTGGTGTTTCGAACGGGATACAGAGACCGATGTATCAGCCGGCTGCAACACACCAGATGCAGCAGTACCAGCCACAGCAGCAACAAGGTTCAAGGGTCCCGCCGATGCCGATGGCTTATCAGCCGCCGGGTCAGCACCCTGTGGCGCCTCCGGCTGGCAGCCCGATGGGTAGTAACCAGCTGAACGAACAGCCGTCACGACAGTTCCCGAATGCACCCATCCCTCCTCCTGCGGGCAAATCGTCTGCATCGCAACAACTGAAGCAGAATATGTTCCCGCCAGAGACGCTGGCTGCCATTCAAGCTCTCCAGAAGCAGCTCGCGGTACTGACGAATCAGGGAGCTGTAGCTTCGTCGTCGTCCGCTCCTACCAATGTTAGTCCGGCGATATTGAGCCAGGCCCAGCAGGTGCTCGCGGGATTGATGTCTGGCAAACTTACTGGCCGCGGGTTGGGCGGCGGAGCGGATCTGGTGAAGCAGTTGACAAAAGTGCTGATACAGCAGGGAGGAGCTGGGCGGAACGGCGCTGCAGCTGCGTCGGGGGCTTCGAGCAAGAGTGTACCTGTTTCGCCATCGATTCCTTCCGTAGCAGCGAAGCCCACGGTTGCAGCGGTGCCGGCTGCTGCTTCTTCAAGTACCGCGCCAACAACAACAACAACAACAACCGCCCTGGCTGTAGCCCCGGCTCCATCGCCTGTTCCGACTGCGGCTGCCGGTGCGACTCGATCTGGATCTTCTTCTTCCCAAGGGACAGCAGCACCGGTGGCGCCGGCGAAGCCTGCGGTAGACTATAAGAACCTGCCGCCAGAAAAGAAAAGACAGCTGTATCTTGCGTTGCTGGCTGCGAAGGAGAAGAAGGAAAGGGAGCTGAGGGAGGCTGCTGCTGCTGCTGCTGATAATACGGGTTCTCCGTCGGGTGTCAAGAGGTCATTGGACGACGAAGGCGTAGGACATGTGGCGAAGAAGGTTGATGTTGGGAGTGGGAGCGCAAGTTAAGGATGTAATGGGGTGTTTAGTTTTTATTATTATTATTATTTATTTTTGGTGTGGTGTTTTTTTGTTGCGAGATTGTGTTGAAATGTTATCTTGTATATTCTTGGACTTTTGTGTGTGTGTTTTTTTTTAACGCAGATAGCTAGCTAGCTAGGTTAACGGTTTGAAGAGTGTTCTGGGGGGAAGACAGTTTTAAGTATTTTAGGGGCGGGGGGGGGAGTGTTTGGAGGGTTTTTCAAAATTCTTGTCTTGAGTGGATTGATTAACCTTTTTTCTTTCTTTCTTTCCCCCCACTTTCTCGGAATTGCCCCCCCTTCCCCCACCCTCCTCTGTCGTCGTCTCTTTTCTCTCTCAAATTTACTTTTCTATGACGAATGGATATGGAATATGGATCTGGGTGAGGCGTGTATGGCGTTATGTTTTTTTTATTTAGTTTTTTTTAAACCTTTAATTCCATTATCATGAGTTTTTTTAGTTTTTTAGTTTTCCTTTTACTGATCAATTGTACTTGATATGAAGCTTGGTAGCTTTGGACTTGCGTATTTTAGTTGTTTTTTTCCGTTTTTCCGTTTTACTGGACTGGACTGGACTGGACCGATTGTGACAAGTTTAATGAGTAAATAAACGAGCTGGCTATTTGTTTATTTTTTTTCCAATTGAATATTATTAGTATACCTAGCCAAATGTATACGTAGTCTAAACTTGGGATGCTCATTATTCTGCTTTGTTCGATTGTAAGGTTAACGTTTAGATCTTCTGGGTGGAGTAATCTGAAGCTTCCGTTTGTCAATTCAGCTGGTTGTTGTCTCTACCTTCCGCGCTTAAGTGTTAACAGTGAATGGTGTCTGATATATAGAGATCACTGGTCACTCGGAGGCCTAGCAACCACCATGGTTCCTAGATGAACGTGTGAGAGAGTTGGTTTAATCGCGGGAGCGTATATAATCCAGGGCTCTTCCTTGTGAATTGTAAGATAAATGGCTGGAAAAAAAAGATATACTAAATTTCTTATATAGCTGACTCCTGGCAGAATCCTAGCTAGTGATGGACCTGCCTGATTTAATTCGACTTTGAATTTTTTGTGCGTGCTGGTTGATCACTCATATGTCAGTGGGCTTGTACTGCTATTCAAGGATACGCTGCTTTCTTGTATTTGCCTGAATAGGTAATATTGGGACCATTCTGTTAGGGCTGATGATGCTCTGCCACTATAGTAGGCGCTCGGTGGCAGTACATGGAGCCATAGGACGCGGCACTAGCTGTCTCTGTTTCTCTGCTCGAGAGCCTCTGGTTGGCGCTGATATTTTTTTCGAAAATCGTACACCTATGGCTAAGAGCTTCGGCTGGCCTCGTTCTAGCTATTTCGAATCAGATACCGTTGTATAAGAGTTATGGGCATTGGAAAAAGAAGGATAGGCTCGTGTAGTTTAACTTACAATGGGTCTGTGTGGTGACATGATGCTGAAGTCCGCACTTTGAAGTTTTAATTATTACATATGGTTTGAAGGCTCGGGGGGGACTTGACGCTTCTTATACTTGCAGGAAGCTTTCCTGGTGGTGACTCGAGCTAGCCATTCACGTCACAAGACAGAACCCGAAGCTAGCTGGCGCTAGGCTAAAAAACACTGGGATGCGTAGAATGCGCAGAGAAGTTGACTGGACGGCAACTTTGTACGCTAAGCGGCTAATTTTGATTGGTGTCATCTACACTTCTTAAACCTCCTATACATGCATATATGACCGCGTAACCGGAGTCGCGCGTGCTACATGTACTTACTACCCGTATTCTTACGACGTTTTTAAAACGGGCTAGGTCCGCATACCATACAAACTGCCCTGAACTTACCTATTTTATATGGGACGCAGAGGTAGCCCGTTTTAAAAACGTCGTGAGAATACGAGTAGTACTTGATATCAGTCACGTGCCCCTCTTCACCCCACCTTCGGTGACAACAGGCCGTACTTCTGCATGGACAAGGGTGCTATGGGTATCGCTAACTAAAAGTTTCGCAGTGATATTCTCAAGGAAGACGTCTGGAACACCCCAAGACCGTTGACAATAAACCTCCTCCTGCCTTTTCAAGAATCAATTACTTCACTGCAACCAAGCAGTATCCAGAAGATGCTGGACTCGGAAATACCAATCTCTGAGAATGAAGATGCTGCAGAGTGGAAAGATTGTGCTTTGGCTGCAGTGGTCGATCTCTAGTTAAGTACAACCTTCGCTCTAAAATTTCTCGTATTTTTTTTTTATTAGTGGCTAATAAGTCTTATCTCAGGATTCCAGCAAACATTTAGACAAGATTCATGCATTCTGAGAAACTCGTGATGCGTACGGCAGTGTAGTAAATAACTGTCTCTAAGGATTAGTGTACTTCTAACGTTTTTCTTTAGGTGGGACTTAGAGAGTTTAATAGCTAGGAAGGCTAAAGGCGAGTTTTTTTTAAAAAAAAAATCTGCCTTCTTACTAGGTGGGAATAAACAGCACTAATTTGCAAAAATCTCTGGGATGTGTATCTACCAAAATTAACCATGTAGTCAACTTTCAGCAGGTAATGGCCTCATGCAGCAACCCGCAACCTAATAGTGGAAGCAAAAAAGAGGTGAATTTATGGTGAATTTATATCACTTCCTAACAGAAGAAAAATTACACGCTGAATTATGAGAGCCACGCTCTGATGAGAGAGGGCTGTCGATGTTAATATATAGTGTGCTGTGAGGGGTATATTGTGGTGGGAACAAATCTGGACTACCAAGGAGGCAGAAAGGGACATTTGGTACCCCTTTCAGATCGATTTTGCTTTGCGGCAGCCTATGATGCATATAGAACTAAACTAAATCCTAAAGATGAGGCGCTGGTCATGAAAACGGTGCGTGCTGTTGATGTATTTGGGGGCTGAGTGTTACTACATGTAGCGGCAGCCCTCGTGACGATAGCCTATCCTCATATAACGAATATCCGTCACCAAATAAAATCCCCCTTTGGAATTCCGAATCACTAAGAAATAGAGTGCTTTTTCGATGCGCAGCCTGTGCGGCTAGAATGCTAGGAAAGGAAATATAATTACTTAAGCTCAGCGAGTGATTTCGTATGACCACCTGGCTTGCTTGTGGTTGGCCCGAGACCCTCAGCAGAGCGTTACACGAGGAAATTAAGGGCTGGCTACAGAGACAATGATCCAGCGCCTCTTCCGTGCTAGGACGCTTTACCCTCAACCTTCGATTGCTTTGTCTATGATTACGATGAAGCTGGGGCTTGGAAGAAAGCCTCTGATCGCTGGCAGATGGTATGGTGCAACCTGCACCAACATTTGCACTTCTCGGTGCGGCCCGAAGCCCAACCGCTTCTATGCTCTTAGACTTGCGGATCATGCATAAGGCGCACCGATAGCCGTCCAATTATTTAGGCTATCGAATACCGGGCTAGAAAGATCTTCTGGGTGGTTTACATCTGAAAGTTCAGGGGATTAGTTGTTACGCTAATTAATAGGTTTATATGCTCCGATAAGCATCCTGAAGTAATACCTACACTAAGAGTGCCTTCACCTATCGCCCTCGAGCCTATCGATCTTTCTTGCTAATTCACGGAAGAGGGAAGAAGGGAGGCGCAGGCTTGAAGGTGATAAGACCGTGCAGCACGGTGAGCAGTGTTGTCGATATTGTCAAGGTTGTGCTGCAGCCACTCGCCCTCTCTCCGCATTCTCTCCGCATTCTCTGGTAGAGTAGCCCTGCAAGCGTTTATACGAGTCTTCCAGGGATCGGGCTGAGTGAAAGCCACGTCATGAAACCTATGCAGTAGCACATACGTTTAAGTATTTTTTCTTTTCAGAAGCGCAGTAACTAATCCACAATATATAAGTCTCTGTGAATTTCAGGCTTGCGCCGGTTGTAGGTAATCATGAGCCATCACTCATGACATCTTTATTGATATTTGTTGTGATATTGGGGCGTGTAGGGAGGAATAGAGGGCTCGATTGCTTGTATTGCTTAGGTTCGCTTGAGGTGGGCATACGGCCCCTATCTAAATAGTTCTCTCTCGGGCGCTCGAGTGCCCGTGTGCCGGGTACCTGTCTCTCAATCATTTCCGACACCGAAGCCACACCCTTGGAGGCACCCCGTATTAGGAAGCTTCTCCAACAATATTACATCCAACACGATTAATCCGCAAACAGTCTGCTTATTAAATCTATAAGAAAATAGCTAGCTAAACTTTTATATGCTAATTAAGACTAGTTTTCTTTTTTCGTTAGGGCCTTGACTCTGGTATTGGGTGACATTTTGTGTAAACAACCGAGCACACGAAAAAGTAGTTAAACCCGCCAAACAGCAAATACCCCAGATATACCACAGCAATCTATCAAATCTAGTTAGAAAACACCCCAAAGAGCTAACTAAATATTTTAGCCTCTAAAAAAAACTCACTTTCATCCCCACGCCCCACTCCTCTTCCCAAAGCGGAAAAACAACTAGTAAAGACAGTCCCAAGAAGTATGAAATCAGCGCGAAGCTCAATAGCATTCCGGGAACCTGTAGAACGTAGACGAAAATAAAGTCTGGCTTTCCGTTCTTAGATATTGCTCCGAGTACTTTGCGAGGTCCATCTGGGTCGGTGCCGAAGTTCGCAAATAGGATTATATGGTGGAATGCGACTATCACAGACACAAGACTGAAGACAATGCTGCCATACCAAGTACCACGTGTAAACCAGGTCGCGTTTGCATGAAATCCGTCCCATGAAAAAGATGCGGTTACAGCACTGGCTACTACCGCTCCCTGTTTTCCTTGTGTCAGCAATCGATCTACAACTCGCAAGATTTTATCATTGATGTACTCACTGACATGGCGACATAGCGGTACTCGCATTTCTTATTGTTGCACCAGATTTCAATCTTCTGGATTTGTAGTTCGTGGGTTGGCGTCTCAATAATATGAGTGATGGGTGTCCGCAAACACTCCCATGGTGTTGTGATAACGAATATGCAAATACTGAGGAAAGATGATATCTTCGTGAGAAGACAGTGCCAGCCCTATTTCATAGCTAGTTAGCAACTGATAAGATCTTGAGAATAATAGGAGGGGAGACAGTAGCTACAGTTTGCAAAATTGACAGGGTATTCCGTCGTGAAATAGGCTGCGACATCAAATATGACATTTTTCGTCGAAGGAGGGAAATAATTAAAATAATTAAAATAAAATAAGAGATCAAGAAGGTAAATGTGTTACTACTTTGACAATGGGCTTTTAATGAATACACATGCAGGGCATTCTTTATAAACTTATGAAAGGCTTTTAATTATCGTACCGTAGTTTTTGCGGGTTAGACTACGATGTACCCAAAAGTTCGGCCTCTAGGTGACGCCAAGTTCATCGAAGCCTACTGGGGCTGTGAACGAAAGAGCGTAACCTGGAGGATATCTGTATATTCGACCCGCGCATTCTAGATCCTGATCGCCCTGTCTTGTCGGTCTGGCTTGTCGGTCTGGCGCTTACAACGTAAACCAACGCCTTTGCATTTATTGCATGAACGCTACGTACTTGCTGCAATGCAGGTGGTGACCAACAGGCGATTAACATGATTTCTTTTTTAGGGCAAGAAAAGAACGTCGTTCGAACTTATGTGTTCGATTTTCCCATCACCAGCTGGTTGCGAGGAAAAGTCGCTAGCATTCCTACGCTTTTTTTTTTTTTTTTTTGATGAGTATCATCTTTCCTCCTACTGTCAACCTCCAGGAACGGCAATCACCACATAACAAAACTTGGGGAAGTTTCCAGCGATGTGGAAAAGCTATTCATATAACCAACAGCTCAACGCGCATGGGCCACACCAGTAATGCGAATATTTATTTCTCCACACACCACCTCGCGCTTTCCAAACGACTGACGCGAAAACAACACGAAAACAGAAGGCCGAACGGTTACAATATCTACTCTTGTCTTTTGCACGATTGAGATTCTCAGAAATTACAGCACTTACGCCTGTCTTCCATGGATAGATCAACCCAGCCCTAATCGTAAGGTCATGGAATCCAGTGAAATTTCACCAGAATCATGTCAGATACACGAAAACACCAGCGCATCTCTGCAATATGATCAAGGCTGCTCATTGCGCCATGTGGGATCACACAGGAAGCCAGACACAGCCGTACCTGGAGATCATTTCAGATGAAACGAGGTTTTGGTCA
The DNA here is from genome assembly GCA_038503075.1 of Gyromitra esculenta. NCBI lineage: Eukaryota > Fungi > Ascomycota > Pezizomycetes > Pezizales > Discinaceae > Gyromitra > Gyromitra esculenta. Next base: position 1,192,340 of record JBCAML010000005.1, read on the forward strand.
AGAGAAGAATTTGGATGTAGGAATCACGGGGAGCCGAACATTACACAAGAAGAAGAAAACGAGTTCTCTGGGGCGCCCATCTTCACCGCTACCAGAGCCGCAATTGCAAGGCAACACCCCTGTGTAGCAAAAGAAACTGCTTCACGATGTTTGGACCACTATGCGGTCAAGGGTAGCATCGGGCCAGGTCTAGCCCGCTCTACCCATCTTAGTACCAACCGGCCCCTACCATACTACCAGTATAGGTGGCTAACGAACAAGGCTAGCTGAATTACGATCAGCCTTTGGTCTCGAGTGATCTACGATGAACTATTCGAGTGGCTCAGATTGACGGAAGCACAAGCCAGCCCGAGGTTTCATCTTATGCGAGTAGAAGAAACTAACAGGGCTCAGGGGAAGGCACGCACAAAAACTAGGTAAGAAACCGGGAGAGGGAAGATACGGGTACAGAAGCTGTGTATGGAAGTTCGAAGCCGACTGACACGGAACAGATGGATTGAAAATCGGGCTCAGTATGATTAGATCTGCATCATCTCTAAAAATCTAGTATCAATATCCATAAGGAAACCTATCAGAGTTTTCTTGGCCCCGAGAGATCTTAGAATAACACTGTCACGGAGCATTTCTCTCTAAAAGGACTCAATTCCGTACGCTAGGGTCTATGCGCATCAAGTAAGAATGATCTATATTATAGAGCCTTGAATTAGAGAAGCTTTATAATAGGTTTTGTTGTAAGTCTCGTGTTTTTAAAAGCAAAATAGTGATGTAATTGAATTGCGCCTACCGCTGTAAGCCTCAGAGAGGGACGCCTTGCAAGAATAGCTTTTCGCTATATGGATGTGAGTCAGAAAGAATCTATGAGCTGCACTAGTGTTAATCAAAATGCTCACTCAGCTTTGCTATCGGGATATACACACACAAGACGAATAGAGGCCTCCTGATACGAATGGCTATGGCTCTGGATATGTCATTTTAATCATATGCGGTGATGGAGAATACCCTAGTCTACCACTTTCCTCACCGCTTCTCTCAAAATATCTAGATACATAGTATACTATGAAGCTAAAATTAGCACACTATAAGTGCGATTCGTCAACTAATCAACGGACACATTGAATGAACATTAAAGATCAAGCGTCACCGCATCCTAAGTAATTCAAGAATAGTCAATCTTACAGAGCACCAAGAGCCCCAAATATCTATATCTTGCAGCAGAAATATTTCTCGGTGTGTTCGACCTTTCTTACAGAGCTCTTGGTAGTGTGCGTTGAATACTTAAGCACTCAACCACCAGCCAAGTATTCCTCCTCAAACAAATCTTAATTGTGCCTAGGCTAAGCTACATGTATGGTACCTAATGAATAAACAACAAGAACAAGCTACATATATGAAGATGAAAACATCTGTAAATCGCATGTTCGTAGTCTTCGGTGATACGAAATCAAACGTCTAACTAGTTTTGGATGTATCGTTCGTCATTCTAATTCCCTATCTCCCTTCTCAACTTCCTCTCTTGCACTCCTCCGTACAGCTTTAAATTCTTTCCAAATTTTAACCCCAAATTCCACACCGTCTTTCGTATAAAGTAGCGAGAACCAAACTAGATATAGGCAAGATCTGAGACAAAGTCTCCTCAAGATTAGGCTTAGTCACCTCACCATAATTTCGCGATTGGCAAACTCAAGAACGTCTCCACGGGCAAGTAGATGTTTCGGTGCAGTTAACAACTATCCTTTCACGGTGGAAAATGGGCATTCAAACCCCTCGGCTGCCATCCGATCACGAGTGATATTATATGATTTTTTGTGTCGTAATGGGGGTATGGAGATCTGGAAAGGTGAAGAGAGACAGACTGTTAAAAGAAGGAAGAAGATGGACATGGAAGTGACGGATAAATGTTATGAGTTAGGATTTGTTTGGATTTGTTGTGTGGATTTGTGAATTGTTTATTAGTTATGTTTGTTTTGTTTATTTCCTTTTGCTAACCGCCAGGTTGGATGCGTGTATGATTAATCTATAGCTATCTATCTATCTATCTAGTTTGGTTCTCGCCGCAACCTCACGACTGCGCTGGATGTGGTACATTTTATCACTATTTTTCTTACTCTCGTTGTAGGGCTCCTGTTTAGGTTTACCCACCTATGAGGATAGAGCTAGGCACGAGACTAACCTATTTAGCTACTAGTGCTATGATATGTCTGCCGAATTATCATTGGCATGAAAAAGGCTCAATTCATAGCAAATCTGAACGTAGTCAATAAATCTCCATTACCTTGACACAGTTATTAAAACGAAGAACAAAAGAATTATGTATACCAAAAACTTATAAAAAACCAAGATTGAACTACTACCCTGGCCACTTATTCCCAACCTAAGTACAAAAAAAAAAACTCCACCCCCAAAAGAAATATAATAAACCCTACCCTAATCCGTGCTAGTTTGTTTTTTTGCTTTGCTGAAGATAGTCTTGCATGTATAACATAATTGTACCATGTATATCCCCAAAAACAAATAGACATAATCCAGAACCTAATCCTCCGCAAACATGTGCTTCTCCAGCTTGGCAATAACTCTTGGGAAATGCTCTCGTGCCAGATCTAATACCGTCTTTCCAGACTTATCCCGGATGCTCAGATCCGCTTTCTCTTGATCCACCAACCAATTGACGAAATCCTCGTTCCCTATCCTTGTCGCGATATGGAGAGTTGTCTCGCCCTTATCGTCCTGAGCATTTATGTCAGCTCCATGATCCAACAGCAGCGCGGCCGCCGTTTGTAAGCTTATGCGTGGTGGATGCGAGAGGATAAGATGTAGCGGAGTTGTTCCTTGAGAGTCTTGGGCATTGGCGTCCGCCTTGTTCTCCAGCAGTAACTCGATGATCTCTAATCTGTTTTGGGGGTTGAGCCAATTCGTCAGCGTAACATGGAGCGGCGTCCTGTCGCGGACATCTCGCGCATTATAGTTGGCCCGATATTCCAGCAGCGTCCGAACTATCGCTACGTTCCCCGCTTCCGCAGCTGTGGAAAGGGCTGTCTGGAAATAGGAGTCCCGGGCGTCGATCCACGCACCCTCCTTCGCGAGGAACTCAACCATCGCTTGATGCCCGCGCAATGTGGCACGAAGCAAGGCCGTGCCGTTTACACCTTTAGCATCAATGATAGCGCCATGCTCGACCAGCAGCTTGGCTATTGGAAGATATCCCAGCTGAGCCGCAAGGTAAAGCGGCCTGTTTTTCTTGCTTCGAGGATTAACGTTGGGGCCATGCTCCAAAAGCAGTCTGACCATCGATTCATTGTTGGTTTTTACAGCGTCACTGAGTGCTGTCAGGGAGTTGCTGTATTTGGCATCAATTTTGGCCCCGTTTCCCAGCAGCAGTCGGACTATTGCCTCGTTTCGATTTAGAGTAGCGTAGTGGAGCGGACCCTTTCGTGGCCGCTTCCAGCAATTGGGATCAAGGCCCTTCTTAAGCAAGAGACGAACCAGAGGCTCGTGATTATGCAGCGCAGCCCAGCACAGCGGAGGGAGGTTGTCTCTGCCCTGGGTCGCAAACTTGTGGAGCCTTGGGGTGAGAAGGTTGGCAAAAAAGCGGTTTGTCTGGAGGAGGGAATTAAGCGAGTTTCGGTGCAGATTATCCGCGATAATCAGGAGAAGCTCGTTCGGAAAGCTCTCGAGTAGCAACATCGCAGCCGGAGTGTAGGATGAACGTCAAGGAAGCTGAAACAGGGCGATCACCGTTTGTGATATGTACTACGTCTACCGAGAGTCGCTCGTGGGCTCCTGCCAGTGGCGTTAGTAAGCGAACCTCCCGAGTCCCGCAACTAATCCCGCCAACCAACTGGCTGATGTCTGCCTGCTAGATAGCCGTGCTGGACCATCTCCAGCAGTCTCTTATGGCGGATTGGATGGCTGCTGCTGCGTGAGGGGCTGGTGACGTAATTGGCTTGGCGTGTCCTACTATTTTACCAACTGAACCGCAATTATTAGGAAAACTTGCTAAATTTGTAGGAGCTCGCCATTCCCCTGAGCAACACCAACCCTGCCTACAGTTGGTTGGAAGGTCCTAATCGGAAGCCTAAAATTATCAATTAATACCCGAAACAGCTATTTCTTTTCAGGCCAAAGCTAATCTCGCCCTGCAGAATTTCATGACCACCCCTTCCCAACTAAATAGACCAAGAATTCACTATAACCAACCTAAACCGGAATCAATAACGCCCAAAGAGCTTCGGAATACACCATATGTGGGTGAAATCCTAAGCTAGGACAGAGGCAGCTCCCGAAAAAGATCTAATCTCACTTACATTATCCCCTGGTCAACCAAAAAATGCCAGTACGGCTCAAACACCAAGAACGCCTGCTCAAGATCCCAATTGGGTAGAAGTCAGCTACCCCATTCAATCCAAGCAGCCCCCTTTAGAATCTATGGGGTACAAGACGAGTAGAGCTACCACTGCATCTCATTGATCTTCCAGGCCTTGAACTCTTATCAGAGGTTTCAAGACACTCCCCCCATGGCTAGTAGAGGTGATTGACCAAAACTCGTCAGAATCCGGTAAGTTTGAACCCCTCTTAGAGCGAGAATGTGATATTCATGCATACTCAAGTGATCGTTTATGACGCTAGGCTTGTAGTACTAAGGGAACCGATCCACCACCGCGAGGCTCTACGGAATCGAGTGATAAATCGAGATCTGATCGCACCTAGCCAGCGACAGTTGACGAGAGAATAGATTCATAAGACACACAAGATGGTTTGTTCCATGTTGTCTAGGTACACATTTACCTTTTACAGGCACCCTCAGAGTAATTTATCCTCACCTCGAGGTCTAAATTTCTCTAATGAGCCTTCAAAAACCACACAGTTTCAATAAGAATGTATAGTCTCTCAAAATCTTAGTAATATAAACTTATCTCCGACCCCTTCAACTCCCCTGACAGCCACTCTGTTTTTCGTGTGATCCTCTTCATCTTCTACCTCCACCTCCACCTCCACCTCATCCGCCATCTCCATTTCCACATCACTGTCATCGTACTCCACAATCTCCACTTCCACCACCCCTCCTCTCGCTTTCGCCTTCTCCAGCTCCATCTCCTCCTTCCTCCAATCCCTCTTCTTAACAATCCGATACAACATCCACCCACACCCCTCAAACACCCAAGAATTATCCACCTTCCCCTCAACCTCCAGCACCTCTTTCCACCTCGGAAACAGCGTATCGTCCCCCAAATTCATAGCCCACGGTGCCTCCGCGCCCCTCTCAAACCACAACGTGATAGCTCTCCCCTCATCGCAAACCCTCTCCTTTCCAGAACTAGTATAATACCTCCCTTCCCCTCCACCCCATTTCAACATCCCCCCACCGCTCCCCTCCTCCTTCAGGGTATAACTACACACCGCAACCGGCCACTTAACGAATCCTTCCCTCTGCACTAAATCCTCATACGGCAGCAACAGCGTCGGCACCGCCATGACCCCCCCGCCACCGCCGTGATGCTCCGAAGGCACAAAGTACAGCGTGGGCTTGACCTTCTCTCTGCCACCGTGCGCGTCGTCTTTGGACGCCGCAGGGAACGTGTTGATGCGCCACTCGATCATGACCGGGGTGCGTTCACCTGTGAATCTATGCTTTTGGTCCAGTCCGTCAAGACCTACGCGAGCGCCGCGGGTACCGTAGACACCGTAGGATCCGACCCACGACACCATTACCTCCTCGCCGAACTCGATAGCTTCTTCGTCGCCTAGGGCGTCTAGGGAGGAAGATGAAGATGCGGGGGGGTTAGGCTGTGGGGGGCGTGGACGCGATACTGTGGTACAGGAGCGCTCGAAGCGCCATTCCCAGAGACGGGAGTCATCGCGCTCGAGGCGGTATTCGAAGAGCGGGCGGGAGTCGGCGAGGGTGACCTTTTTAAGGGTGTTGCCGGTGGTAGCAGATACCACGATTACAGAGCCGTTTCCGCGGTCGTAGAAGCCACCGACGCCGGGGTCGTTGTAGACGAAGAGGTATTTACCGAGGGTGTCGATTGTTAGTCCGGTTGTGGTTGTGGAGTATGCGAAGTCGCGCCATAGCGCTGGGGGTTTTGATTTCACAACTTCGCCTGGCGCTAGTGGGGTCGTGAATTGGGCGGGCTGAAGGGTGTAGATGAAGAGGGAACCGGCAGAGAGGGAAGTGAAGAGGGAGGTGTTTGCTGCAGTGTGGGTGAGGAGCGTGGTACCATAGAAGGAGAAAGAGGATATGAGATGGCCGAGAGTTTCCAAGTGGAGGGAGTAGATGTGGAAAAAGGTATGTTGGTGTTTGCTGTTTTGAGTTAGTAGAGGTGGATAGTGGTATCATTGGTAGTTTGGGGGTGGGGGGATATGATTTGTTGGAGGAATTACCATAGTCGTGGTGCAATTTGGATCCCGTAATATCCCAGTTCTATTTTCTCATCCGTATATAGGCCCTGCTCCGTATCCTGCGGGTTTGATGATAGCGTGTGTTTATGTCGTCCCCCGACCACCATCACCCCGCGTCCAGCCTCACACCATATATCTCTCAGAACAGCACTACCAAAAAGTTGTCCATGCTCATTATAACACCCACCCACCAGGGCCTCTAGCTCAACCACGGCCTCTTCATCATGCCTTATATCCCACAGCGTACAATCCCATCCCACACTCAGCTTCTGCTCCCTAGTCTGGTACGCGAGCACTTGATCTTCCTGGCTGAAAAACAACGGGTAACAGTGCAGCTCGCTCGTCTCACGGGGATTGCGACGGCGCGGTTGTGTGTAGGAGCGCCGAACAACGGCGTCGAACACCTCTTTCGTACGGTCTTGGAGCTCGTACCGTGATTCCGCTGAATGCGGGTAGTGGGTGATGAGCGCGTGGGAAACCACATCGTGGGAAGAGAGGATATCGTAGAGGGTTTTAGACACGTGACGCAGGAGCAGCACTGAGTAGCCTGTGGGGAGGTGGTCGGTTATTGCGATGAGGAGCTCGGTTGGGAGACATTCGAGTGCTGACTGGAGGGGTATTTTCTAATGAGCATTACAGAAACAGGTCTGGGGAGAGTTGGGTAAGCTTACGGTTGGCATTTTTTGGGATCCGTCTCTTGCAGGACTGTAGTTGGTGGAGGTGGAACAGCTTCCTGGTCAGATACCACCATTGATCGGATTAGGGTTAGGGCTGCGATAGAGGAGACAGATATAATTAGCTGCGGCCAATCGATGCCTCTTTGCTCGTGGCGGCTCCGCCTAAGCGAGCTACCCCGCAGACGGCTGCCTTGCTCACCATCTGTCACTCGGGCCTTTTATACGTCACGGTGCATCCAGGTATCAAATAATCCTAGCAACGGCCAATACGACAATCGGCAAGGAAAGCAAGAGATAGGCACATATATATAATGTATGTGCTGTATAAAAACCGGGAAGCTTTCTCAGTTCCATTGTAATAGAGATCGACTGGAGTCGTTTCTGGATGTATGGCGAAACTGGGTAGTCTCGTAGACCAGGCTTGCTGGTGTTTTGTACTTGGACAGGTGCCAAGATATATACTTCAGCTTAATAAGCATCTCAACGTGACCTAAACCCTAATTCTCCCAGTTCCTCGACACCTCAGAGCTCAACACCTAGACTGGGAGTGTAGCGAATCCCGCCTGAAATTCGAAAAAACCCGATAAAGCC